>CM053172.1:63937148-63983682 GCA_012977825.3 Pteromalus puparum | reverse complement strand
CCCCCCCCCCCCCCCTGGAATTAAATTTTGCAGTCACACACCGTGTAGCTCTGAAAGCTATAATAAGCGTTTTCCTCACCACTTTACCATCGATCCGCGCGTACGCGCACGCAACAGTCGTCGTCGTGTATTTTATGGCTTTTTTGTAACTCTTACGCAAACGCCAGCTATTCATGCTGCTCCACGCGTCTCTCGGCCCGAAAGATATTAGAAATTAATGTATAACACTCGCGGCGGCGGAGCATTAATCGCCGCCGCCACTTCAATAAAAGCCGATGTAATAACAGGCGTCATCGGCAGTTGCGCGAACGTGTTTTTCGAGGGATTTCAGATCGTTATTTTCGCCCGCGAGCGCGTATCAAAGCCGCGGCTCTTAGACGTGTATAAGCGGTATATAAGAGGGAGAGAGAGAGCGAGCACTGGATAAACTGCGACTAATGGACCGGAAGTTGCGATACGCGCTCACCGCTCGAAAATCGCTCTGTCCTCGCCTCGTTTTTTTACAACGCGGGCTATTCATCGCCCCCGAGAGAGAAATACGCGCCGGGCGCGATCTGTTTTTTAAACCTCGTTTTTCACCGTCCCTCTGCACACTCGCGTACGCAGCTCGGCTTTGATTCATAATGGGCGTCGGAGGTTTCGCGCTACAGCTGCATCGTAGCATCAAAGGAGAGGATAAAAACTGTATCAATCCGTCCTCTAATCGCTCTCGTGCAGCCAGTTTGTTTGAAAAGAGTGGCTTCTCGCAGAAAACAGCGGCAATTTGCACGACGGCGGGAGGAGAAGGCTGTTGGCCCTCGCGAGACGACGGATTTTACGACGTCTAATTTAAAACCGCAAGTGCATGATTCAGAGCGCTACGCTCGCTCACGCATCACCTTTTCGCTTGGCGCGGCGCGCGAGCAGCGACCGGTTTTGGCAGTCGCTTGAAACATGTGTTTCCAATAAGATTTTACTGCCAGATAAATCAGCCAGCCGTTTTATTATCGGAATTATGATGTTTGCCCGATACTCCGAATGCTTGGCCGCAGCGGGGGTCGCGACTATTCCGCGATGCGCCGAAGGGCTCGAGCGATATCGGGAAATGCGGAAACCGCGAGAGACCGCAGTCGAAATTTCAAGTTTAGCGCACTGAGTCACTCGCACTGCGCGCGTAAATCACTTCCAATAAGCGAAGCTCTCGAAACAATTTAGCATATTTACATTGATGTCACTGCCGGTTATAGATCGCTTCGAAGAAATTTATTTAAAAAAAAACAAGAACAAATTGCCCCGGCATAATCTCGGCGCGGGAATCTCCTCCGCGGGCAATCAATATGCACATACTAACACCTGCGCGGCGGCCGTGTGCGTGTATATAGCTCTATGTATATGTATGACGGAGCATCCACAGCAGCGGAGTTTTGAATGGGATTGCGAGCCGAGATAGGCTCGAGGATATGAAGATGTGTATCTAACAATCTCGATAATTCCAGGATTAGAGCCTCGCATGCAGTCGCCGTCATAAATGGCATAATCAATGCCTCGTTGCTTAGCCACCGTGACGCTATAGGCTCGAGTCTTATAAATGATACCGTTGAGTGAGCGCGCGACCAGACGCGCACTGCGTCGTTGGATCATTGTAATTTATGAGTGTTTTGCAAAAGAAAAGAGAAGAGAAGAGATGGAGGCAAAAAATTAATCGCAGCCACAGAAAATCACGGATCCTTAAATGGATTCTTTTCTCGCTTAAATTGCAGCTGCACTGGTCAATTTCACATCAAAAAATGTATTTCCTCAAACAGCCATATACATTTATAAATCGGCGCATTATACACATTTTCGGGGCATCCTACATAGATAAGGTCTAACGACTACATTCATCACGTCTGCGGCGGCGGTGGGTTAGCGGCAACTCTGTATATACCGTACACAGAGCGCCACGTATTTACGCCAAGTATACGACACACTTTTGGGATAATTTGAATTTGATTTCTTTGACCCGGATGTCTAATGGACTGCTCCGTCCACGTGGCTGGCGAACTTTAAACTGCAATGGCGTCAAAATACGGATTAAGCCGCTTAATTTTGAAACGAGTCCACACAGACGGGCCGAGTGTGTCCGAATTAGAGCTCGTAAGTCCCGAGACGCGAGGCTCTTAATGGCCGAATTAATAAGTCTCCGCTGCTGCTGCTGCTGCTGCTGCTGCTACTTGATACGAACGTATTAACCATCTTTTTACTCTCTCTCTCTCTCTCCCGTGACGAGCATATTTTAGCTCGAGCGCGAAAGAACTGGTTTCACGTTATGCACATAATTATGTTACCGTGTGTACACTCCATTAGAAAAACCTATAACGCTCTCGTGCGGACTTTGCAATCAAGATGGATGCGAGAGTAATTTAATCGGCGGCTACCGTTTATAAATATTGAGTGCGCTTTTGAAATTTATTGTAAAAACTCGGCATTTTCGGTAAACATTTAAATCGCATTAGACGCGTCTCTGAAAGCGGCACCGCCGCCATACGAAAAATGTTAATCACCGGCAAAAACTTCTCTCGGCTCCGGCAAAAAATAAGCGGATCCAAGCCATTCCATTATTTTTCCAATAAGCCGCTCTCTCGGCGGCACACTCGAAATTTGAAAAAAGATCGAGCAAGAAAAATCCGTAAAACTCCAAATATCTTCTCCGTCGGCGAAATTTCAATCTCCGCAAAGCCAAATAAGCTCGGCGCACCGGCGCTCGTACACATGCAGCGCGTCGAAGTAATAAGAGGAAAAATAGGAGGGCGAACTCGAGGAAAAGTCTAAATATTCCGTGGAGAGTGGAACTCCGCATCAGATCGGTGCATAAGACGGGGAAAAAGGAAGAGGAGAAACGCGGCGGAGGCCGCGAGAGAGGAAAGAGAAGAGAGAGAAGAGGCTGAAAGAAACACCTGGAATCGTATTTCCCGAGGATGCAGTTCGTTCGCCCGAGACGCCCACACGTAGTATAAGATCCTCTCGAGCGGCTCTCTCTCGCTCTCGACGTTCGGGAATTATTATTCCGATTCGCAAAATGTTTACAGGCGAATGTCAGTCGGCCCCTACTCTCCCGACTCGTTTACCGGTGACTATTCTAGGAACGGAGACGCCGAAGGAGGAGGAGGAGGAGGAGGAGGAGGTTGTTTGCGGCGGAGAAAGAGCGAGAGAGAGAGGAAGCTGCTGCATCTCTGCGGCGGGGGTTTGAACCCGAGAGACCTTGGACTAACCATTGCCCTCGATCGCTAGCTATATGCCCATCTCTCCGCCGTTCTCTCTCTCTCTCTCTCGCTCTCGAGCAACGCCCGGATAACTATTGACTCTCTCTCCCTCTCTCTCCCGCAGCCGGTTCGGCCCTGGACCAACGTCGGCTACCGCGGCAGTGTGTTGCTCCTCTTCCCTTTTCTCCCTCTCTCTCGCTTCTCCCCGGCACCTTTCACACGATCGATTTGCCATTTTTTTTAATGTTTCCCCCGATAGCATCCGCAGACTCTGTTGCTGTTGTTGTTTCTCTCCTCCTCTCCTGATTCCGGGGCTTTTTTCTCTCTGCCCCGCCGAGCGCGCTAAATTGCATAGGCGCTGATCGGCGCGCGAAGAATTAATTCGAGCTTTTCCCCATTTTTACGATTCCGCAATTACGAGAGAGAGAGCGGGAGAGGCGTCTTACCGCACATACACGCGGATGCATGTTGTTGCGAACCGAGAGAAATCTCGGTCCATCTGCAAAAATGCCACGGAACGCATTCTTACTTCTCCGCCTGCGAACGATCCAAGATAAATTCCGAGCCGTACGGCTCTATCGCGCGCGCTCGTGCTAAAATCATAAGGTAGACCATAAGTTAATCAGCAAAACACACGTGGTGCGCCGAGTGGACGACCACGTACGAGCGGTAAAAACGCACGCGGAATGAGAAAAAAAGCAAGGCATCGAATAAGACGCCACTCGTGCGACACACATGCATAAATTATTGACATTCAGACATCAGCTATCGATTTCGTGCCGCTGCTCGCTCGGCGGAGATGCGGCCAACGAGAGGCCGGGTCAATAATTTCCCCGGACGTCGCGAGCTGCCGCGGCTACGGCTTTACACGCAGCTAATATAACGTTGCCTCAAGAGAGAGCGTCGTCCGGTGATTTGTTTTTCAATAATCGGAATTTCGACAAAACAGTTCGAGTTTTATATGTAAAGCACGCCTACAACGAGCTCTCGAGAGTTGATGGAGTGTAAACAATGCCGCGACGCTGCTTCCCGATAGCTTAATATATTATATTTTCATGCGTTATAATGCGGAGAGAGGAGCTCCGGAGCCGAGCTCGAGGCTTCTTACGTAAAATGCGTTTCTACGTAATAAGGTTAGACCTCCCACGTCGAGGTGGCTCTCGGGTCGATGCAAATTTCGTTTATTATTACTCTCCCGCGAAATTAGTTTAACGAAGGATCTTTGAGACGATCGTGAATATTCCTCCCGCGTTCCCACTCTCGAAGATTATTCAAAATTATTCATGGGTTTGTTTTTGCGGGCCTTTAAACATTCGATTTTTTCCGAATTAACATCTCTCCTCGGGATCACGCTATGTGTCATGAAAAAGTTCAGGAGTGATTTCGGACGAATTAATTTGCTTTCTATTGAAATATTTACGGTCTCGATAATTCACTCCTTCTTGTTTACCTTGCGCACGGATCACGCGCGCATTGTCGCGTCTCAATATTTTTAGCCCCGCGTTCACGCCGAGTGCAATCGTTCATTGTTTGTCCCGCGGCGCGAAAACAAGGCTCGCCTCCTTCGCAGTCAATGATATAGCTGGAAAAACAGGGCTTTTTTTCAAGACTAAACACGAGCTAAGGCCTGATTTACGAGCCGCTCGATAGCGCCAGAATCCGTTATGACGCCCGCAATTATTATTTTTCCAAACACACACACACACACCAAGCGAGCACGATCCGGCGCGTAATTGATGGATTTATCGCGGCCGCTAAACGCGCGCGCGCGCGCGCGCTTCGGAAAAAGAGCGAGTAGCTGCATCGCACATTTCTCAGTGTATTTTTACAGCCGGCAGTCGGCACTTTTCCCTCAGCGACAAGCGGACAAATGGAGGGAAAAATTGCTCCTGACCTTGAGCTATCGCTAAATCGAAAATTACGGACAGCGCTATAAATAAAGAGCAGCGGCTCGCGCTAAGCTCGCGATTTTTCGCCGGCTCTCGGTTTATATTTCGCGCGCGGCCTTCGCGCGGCGCAGCAGCGGATTCCCGAGAATCCAGCGACGGAGGAAGGAGACGGAGAAAAAAGGCCACACTGTCGTCGAACCTACCTACTATAATACACTGCAGCTCGGAAGAGTGAAAGCGCGTCATAATATTCGCCGCGTCGCAGATGTGTGTAAATCCGGGCTTCTGGCCGCCGCTGCTCTCACGCACACGCGCGCTCACGGAGACACCGGCTATTTCTGGCGCGCTCGCGATTTCAGGTTCAAGTGCGCTCGCTCGCGCGCGCGCTCGGTCCGACCTTGTAATTAAAAACGATCAGCGCCGTAATCGCTCAACATAGATTTATACTCGCCGCGCCGAAATAGAGCTGGAAGTGCGCTTAATTAGCGGATCTCTCTCGCTCTTTTATCCCCTTTTTTGCTTTCCGGGAAGAGTCGGGCGCGTACGAGTAACGTCCTAACGTCTGTAAAAATTTCCTCGAGAGATAAAGCCTTGTTGCTTTTCGTGTATACTTGGCTGGCCAGATGGCGCGACTTTATTGCACGTAATAATTATGCTTTATCGAAAATATTATTTTATTCGAGTAAACGCGTGCAGCTGCATATATACAAACATATTTATTCAGATAACTCAAGGACAGCAGCTCTCGCTCGGTCGCTCGCTAGCGCTGAATTAAATTCAGAATCGTTAAACATCGCGGAATATCTTCTTGAATTTTTAATCCTCCCGAACGTTTACAGTACGCTCGGCGCGCGCTTATCGCGCGTCCCATTAACATACAAATTACGCAATTATTCCTCGGGCTCGCGAGCGTTTCCCGTTACGGCTTTTTTCTTATCTCCGGCGAGAAAAAAATGATCTATTTCTCGCCGGTTTGTCACGATCCCGGATCAGCCTGTCGTCGAGTCGAGCCAGTTAATCGCGCGCTGTATTATTATTGCGACTATTGCGCGCGAGGAAAAAAGTGCCTCTCTCTATTTTTGGCACGAATTCAGGTTCAAGTCTCGAGCCGCATAACGGCTGACCTTGCGATCGAAAACAAAAAACACTATATAAAATCAGTCCAGACGGACACTTCCTATAGCCCACAGAGTGTGTGTGTACTGTGTGTACTGTGTACACGGCAACGGTAAATCCGTTCAGGGCCGGCTATAAGCGCGATCTTGATATTAAATTCAAGCTGCGCGTGGAGAGAGCTTGAGCGACGCGTGTCTATTTCTGAGTTTCCGCAAAATCTCCTGGCCCGCGGCGGCATACGATTATGCCTAAAAATCGTGCGCTGAAAGTCCGATCGGCCCGGCAGTTTCAAAACAAACGGGCCGCTACGCGAGGCCCGTGAGAGAGCCGAGTGCGAGGAAGACACGCGGCGATACAGGAGGAAGCCCGGGAATCGTAATACATTGTAATTGAAAGCCTAAGCTTCGCTCCAAACGCTAAAGGCATATCAATTGAAGACCGATACGTGTCCGCCGCGTCTCGGCGTGCTTATATTCGCGACTCTCCGCCTGCTAGCCTTTTTTCTCTCCTTTATTATTATTTTACAATGTAAAGCGGACCACTAAAAAGCTAATTTGATTTAGCCCGCGTTTGAATACAAATCCCCGAGATTTCCATATTAATGGCATGCAAATTTTATACCGAATGAAAATAATTACGCGCACTCGGCTCTCGTTACGGATTCCATGGAGGAAATGTTATGTACGAACGTTTTGTATTTACACCTCTCGTGGAATAAATTTGAAAGATTTAACTCTTCGCGCGCTCCCACCTGTATATAGGTACTCTATTTTTAGAAGAAAAAAAAAAAAAACTCGACAACGAGCAAATTCGGATCGAAGCATATACCGTCGCGCAATTAGCAAAGATTGTTCAGCATCTGCGCATGACGAGCGGTAAGAGATACATTCTTTTTAAAATTCAAGCGCGCAGCCGGAGCTTCGACATGTTTATCGCCGCGCGCGGAAAAAATAATTGGAGAAAGTCTATGTAGACTTTTTAACTGAGTCGGCTGGCGCACAAAATGATTCAACGTCAACGCGGAGATTTCATCTCGCTCGCGTGTACAGAGTCCTCATTTTCCGCTGATTACAACGGCGCGTTAATACCGATAAAAAAATACTGGCGAGAATTTCGGGTAGCCGTTGCTTCATCCACGGATCGAAATTGAAAGCGCGGCGTGTGCACGTATAGCCGCGCGCAAGTGTCCGGGTGACGAATGTCCTCACTGCAAGCAACAGCAGCGGGCACCGGAGAGGAGCTTCGAGACTCATACTATATAAAACTGCCGTACAATAAATGTCGGGCATAAAACTGCCGTATAATAAATGTCAAGTGCGTCAACGTTTCGCTCGCTTTTTACAGCCCTCCCCCTACCCTTCCTCTCCTTCTCGCGGACTCTTTTTTTGCGGTCACCCGAAGCGAATCGAGTGAGAGTTTTTCTCTATTCCTTTCTCTCTCCTGCTGTACGCACACGTCTCCTTCCTCGTGCACATAATTGAACGGAATGAAATCACGAGAGCTGCAGAGGCGGCCGCAGACTGACGCGGAGAAGAGGTAGAAAAAAAATTATGAACGCGATATTATGTCGGAGGTGGAATTCGGTAATTAAAATAGAAAGTCCAGAGAGTCGGACCTCGTCGCTGCTTTATGAGGTTCGGCGGGAGCGAGAGAGTTGATGAGTCTGCGCCGAGGTCTGCGCGAGGCGTAAACAAAAAATGAAAAATTATCGACGGCGGCCGAACCGGTAACGGCTCTCTTCTCGTCCTATTGATTAAGAGGTCTCGCACGTGCATCCGCGCAGTATTATACGACTGATAACGATCTGGTAGACGAGTGTTATTTTCGGGGATTTTATGGCTGTCCTTGCGAATGTTTATATGGAAATTAAATTGGAATATCCTCTCCTCTATTGAAAAAGCGCCTGGTTTGTAGATTTGATCTCCGGTTGGTTTATAATTATTTCGGATTTGTGCATCGTCGCAATATTATTATTTTCCAAAATGGTCTGTAAGCTCTGCATTGTTTTGAATATTACTGCCCTGAAGAAAACGATCCGTTAGTTTTGGACTGGCCCTTCCCCCACCGCTTATAAGCTCTCCGGCTCTCTGTAGTCTCGAGATACTGGAGATAGGGGGCGCATAGGCACTTTTCTATTTTCCTCACCTGAATTTCCGCGCCGAGTGCATAATATAAGGAATAGCGGTGTGTACCACCTGTGGTAAAAATGAGAAACACCCTCCGCCGTGATAAATCAGCCCCGTCGTAAAAACTCAGCCGCTCAGCAATCACTTCCTACGCGCTCATGCACTCATGGCTCGCTTTTTATTAAGAAACTTATCACTCGAGAGCGGCGCTTAATTCCCCATAAAATCACTATACACTCGCCGTCGTTTTCATCATATCTCATAGATTTTCCATTACGGGCGTCCATTAAACCTCGTAATACTATCCCTGCGCACAGCAGCAGCGAGAGGACGAAGAAAAAAGATCCTCTCGTCAGCTCTTCGACGAAAAAGCGAGATAATTTTTATTGCCCCGCAATGGCACTACTTTTCGCAATGCGATTATATTCCCCGGGCCTTATTACGAGCTTGTCATTACGGGAGTAGTGTAGCCTCTCTCTCTCTCTCTCTCTCTCTCTTGCCATACACTGTTTCAAAAACCGCGAACAACAGCGTGCACGCGCGCGGCCGGGGGAAAGAGATGAACAACGTCGGAGTAATTTTGTCCTGCGCACGCCGTGAGCGATAAGTGGCGTTAGTTATGGTTGAAGCCCGTTCAAGGCCACCGATTCGAGAGATCGGAGTTGCTGCTGCTGCCGCCACCGCCGCAACCTTCACGGAGAATTATGATTCCGGTAAGAGCAAATCATTGGCCTCGAGAGACTGCTCGCGTACGCGTTTACGTGCTTCTCTCTTTCACTCTGTGCTTTCGTGTGTACTCGTAAGTGCACGCGGTGAAAAAAAGTCCGGCTGGAAAAGCTGCCTATTCGACCTCTCCCGCACACACCTACGAGATCAACGGGACCCGACGCGGCGCGTGCGTACATACGACGCGACCTTTTTTCACTACAAGGCGTCAACAGACGTGTGAAATTGGAATTTTAATTAGTTTTTATAATAACTGCAGATTCGAGCGTGTTTGTATGCAAGCTGTTTGCTGCGAGCGCTGAAACTTTCCGCGCTATTATTAGGACGCTGCTCGTGCGCTTTTTTTCTCTTTCTCGAGCAAAGGGTAAATACGTAATAAAGTCGCGTAAAAATAAAGGACCGAGAATACGCCTGCTGCGAGCAGATAAGTACAGGACGGACGGGGTAAACATAAATAGATTCAATTAGCGCCGGTGACGAATTGAAAATGAAAATTATAATAATGTGAATGCGCGTAAAATTGATTGCTTTGCATTCTATATAAATATGCAATCATCCAATGAGCCAAAACCGATCCTAACGAGCGTCGCAGCTCTGAAAAAATTCCCTCGACGAAATTTCAGCCGTCAAATTGCACAAGACAGCCGGCGCCCACACAAAAAACGGCGCCTCGCCATAAATCTAGTCTGCTCCAGCTCGATTGTCATGCATATATTCCACTTGTGCTTTGCGAAACGCATTTACATACGCGGGATTATGAAAGTCCACGAATCCGGACGTTTTCCTGAATCCGCCGGCCTGTCTTTGAAAATGAGACGTTGAAGGAGCGGGATGGATGATCAAGCACATCAAAGCACACGGCGACGAGTTTACTTCGAGCTCTTTCCGATCGTTCGCCCTTAACCTCAAGGCCCACGGCGAGCAAGATCGTTATAAAACTATTTCGCCGCGCGATTATGCGCAAATTCCGTGCGGGCTTCGAGAAAGTGTTTATTCGAATTATACCGTATGAAAATTGTCTCGCCAACATAGACTCGTTCTACTTAGAAGCTAACGACGTGTGGCACACGCTCGTTGAGTTTAGCGAATAACGTTGAAAAGCAACAAGCCGTGTACTGCCCAGTCACCGCATTATAATGTAGTACTCGCGCGCGGCCGCATATTTATTTGTATTTTCTCGGCAAGCAAAGAGATGCTGCTGCAAGCTCTAAAACTTAACTATAAATCACGGAACATTCATTAAGCAAGTTTATAAATATGAATGACGCTGGCGCGCGCGATATATCAATCACAGTTTAAATAAGTCGCTTATCTCTCGGAGCGAACGAATCGCGCCTATGCATAAGAATAACGCTGATTTTTTTCCTCGAACGTTATATGTGCGCGAGAGAAAAGTCGAGCTCGTTAAAAAATCGTTAACGCTCGAGTACGCGTTTGCTGTTTGCTGTCAAATCGCGCCGGCGCAAAGCGCAAACAGAGCCGCGAGAAGGAAGTCGAAAATTTAGGAAAGCAATTATCGCGACCAGAGAAGAGAAAAGATCTAGGGATGCATTGCCCGATAGCGACTCGTGAGCACCGAGTCGCGCATATAGATATACGCGTTCGGCAGTTTGCGCAAGTACTTAGCGCGCGTGTAACCGCGCGCGCGACGACAGCCGGAGGAGGGGAAGGGGGAAGAGTATAGAAGCGACATTAGTATCTCTCTCGAGAGCGCGCGCGCATTCTCCCACGATAGCGGTAAATATTTGCCTACCGCTGACTCGAGAGCGACTCGCGGAGACACTTGCACCGTGTGATGAGCTGGCGTCTATGTGTCTTATCATCGTTTCGGGGAGTCGTCGACTCGGCTTTAGAATTAGTTTAGACTCTGCGGGGCGAGATTATTGTCACTCCCTCGAGATAGTGGATTTTCGATGGTTTTATCGCGATGACGACGTATAGTAGCGCTGCCAAACAAAATTTCCGCGAAAATTTCGTTAGCCCGGTCCAAGTTTCGCTAATGCAAGCAAAGATGCCAACGAAATCGCGACACGTGCCAGTCGTGAGAGACAGCGCGACGTTTCTTTGATGCTTTCGCGAAAATTTATCAAGCGGGGGATACTGGGCAAGGAAAAGGCAAAACGATTTCGAATATTTTCTCCGAATTAGGGGCTGGTCAGACGAGATTCGCGGTATCGGATGCGTGTAATTGACAAATTCTGACTGCCGGGGATTAGCAGTAATCGCCCGATGCGTTGAAGCAAACCGAAAGAGGATGTTTTTCGCTAGAACGTAATTTAATTAATTGACAATAATTCGAGTACCTCTCGTTTCCTGGATAAACAGGAAGTGAAGATCGCGTTAAAAAAATTGTACACGCGGGAATCCCGAGTTTATTTATTTAATAAATTGAAAACGGATAATAATACATCCACCGCGTCAAAACAAAATAATTAATGGAATTATACAATCGTCGCTGCGAGAGACGTAAAACCAAAAGTCTACCGTGTACCTACCGAGGCGCAATTTTTCAATCTCGTGCGCGTAAGCATACACCCGGTTAAAATGAATTTCATCGAAAACTTCATAACGCCAGGATGAAAATTAGACTCTCGTACAACGTGTAGCAGCTCACGATTCCGTACGGGACTCGCGGTTACCTAACGTTAACGCAACGCGAGAGGCACACACACGAGCAGCGGCAGCGCTTTGCGTTGATTAACTCGTATTAGGTTGCACATGAATCAATTTATTTTTTAGAAGCCAAATTTTACTTCGATATCAGCGCGCGCGACTGCCGTTGCGACACGCAGTCTAGACACCTTTTGTTCCTCAGTAGTAGGGTCACATAATAACGCGAAAGGAATCATTAAGTCTGAAATTGCGTTATTCCTCAAAGGCACTTGCAGTCACGCAGTCCACTTTCAGCCGGCTCCGGTATACTTTATTCATAGCCGTATAAATAAAGAAAAGTCGCATCCGCGAAAAAGTCGCCGACTCTGCATTTTTTTCCACGCGCTTGCAGTGCACTCGACGAGAAAAACAGTTCGAGAGAGGAACGAGCTGTGCCCGTGTGAAAGGAGAGAAGCCTGTAATAGAGAGTGTACAGTCGCGAGGCGCGTATACACACGCGCGCGGGGCGATGACTAATGCGGATCGCCGCACTTTTTAAAAGTAGACCGATGATAAGGACTCGGATTTCCTCGCGGCGAGTCGAGTTGACTTCTCGTTAAGAGGCGCTCGTTTTTTCGTTTCGTAAGCGCGCGCTCGCGGCTCACTTTCGTTTGACCTGCGCGCTCCTTCGTTTAGGCTGAATATTATGTAAACTGTACACCGTTTTTCCAGCTCTTCGTTATTTATATTCCGGCGTAAACAGCCGTACACACGATCTGTTTTTTTTTTTTCGCGATATAACGGTTTGTTTATCATTGGGATTATGCGAATAGCGCTGCGGACGTTTTGAAAATTTTTGAATTACAGCCTTCGCTAATGAGCAATAATTTTTAAAGCCGTTTCATCACTCGCTGCAACCGGGAGAGAAACTTAATCCCCATTTTTACTGCGCCCGCGCACCTATGCGATTAGCTTCTTTTTTTTAAACGCAAGCCAAAAGTCGGCAATTAACCGAAGCGAAAAAACAGGTTCCTCCTCTAGCCAAAGCAGTGAAAGAAACCCTTAAATTCGCTCGCGCAAAACAGCGCCGAAACGCCATCAGGTCAATTTCACGCTATCTCAGCGCGAGTATAGCCTGGAATCATCGGCTGGGCTCTCTCGTGATTTCAATTTAAACGCTCGAGCGTATAGCTCCGAGCCCGGAGATTCGATGTTAAATACCAGTTCGAATGCGCGCGCATCAGCCACACATAACGACTGGTTTCAACGACTGAACTTGATTCTCACGAGAGAGAGAGAGAGTACACAGTCTGTAAAAATGCCGGGCGCGCGCGCGGTTGAAGGCCCGCGCGACAGGCTCCTTGGCCATGAGAGAACGAGAGGGAATTGGCGTGGGTGGCTCCGGCTACTTCTTTCTCCTTTTCGCGCGCCGGTCTCCGTGTATATAACTGACCATCGCAACGGCGGCGTATGTACGTACACGCGCCGGAGAGAGAGAGGGCAAAAAGCGACGAAGAGAGAAGCTTGTTTACGAAATACAGCTCGCTCTCGTGACGGAGAAAAAGAGCGTAAAAACGCCGGAGACGCTACTCCCGTTTCGCTATCTGTGTACATGCGCCGAGGGAGAACGTTCCCGAGATTAGAGGGTCGAAACAGCGAAGCCCGACGCTTCAAGTTGGAAAGTTCGTACACGCGATGCTCGAATTTTCTGGATTTTCTATTTTCTCTCCACGTGTCACCGTGCTGTTGCCTCACAGCGCATAAAGTAACGTCTATACACACTTCGGAGCTGCGCACGTGCGGGTAACGACCGTATTTGCAATCGTTCGACGCTAAAATAGTTCCCGACGAACAAAACGCTTTCAACAAACTCTAAATCATCGTCGAAGCGCGGAGAGGAGAAAAAAGAGAAGAAACCTTCGAGCAGCTTTCCTCTCGCAATTTTTTTCCCTCGGAAAAAGAGGCGGAAGCTCGGCGCGTATACACCGTAGGTATATCAGATCAGCTGGAGAGAGGGGGAGAGCGAAAAGAGAGAAGAGAAGCCGACGACGTAAGTGGGCTGATTCGATCGGGCGGCTGCTCTCCGATCTCTCGCGAATCTCGCCGAGAGCTGAGCTCGCACGTTTCGCAGCTGAGGACGACGACGTCGGGAGAGAGAGAGAGAGAGCCGGTCCTATAAAAAGCTATCATGCCTGACCTCCCGCAACCGAGGCTCCGTCGAGATATTATATACTTGCGCTCTTGTATGTGTGAGCTCGCCAGACGAGCGCCGCCGTTTCTCTTTTTGCTCCGATATTCTTATATTGATACACACGAGTACTGTTATTTTTCCTACGCTCTCCGCGACAATGTCAATAATTAAACTGTTTACAAACAGCCGTCGTCGCACTTACACCGAAACTCGAATTCAAGCTCATACGGAAAAGTAAAAAAAAAAAATCACTCGACCGGGTTCCCGTAAGGCGGACGCAAAAAAAGGCTCGAACAAGTCCCATTTACTCGGCTCGATTTTTTTTTCTCGTTCCACTCTCTCCGCGCGCACGTACGTACGTATATGCGCATACACACATATAGGCGCCCCCGAGGCCGACTCGACGTCGACGACCGCTCGCTCGGCGACACAGAGCGCGCGCGCATATAGCAGTCGGTGTGTAATTCGGCGTACACACGTCGACGACGTCGCCCTCGGCGTCGCAGAGCGTGACGCTAACGATTTTCCAAGGACACGGGCAATGATTTTTCAAGGTCAGCTGCACGCCGCCGCGGCTTTTGTTTAGAGTGCAGTCCGGCGTTTTAAAGGCTAATGCATATTCCGAATAGCAGCGACGCCGTCCTTGTGCAGCGGCGGTTCTCTCGCTCGATCATCGTTTGCCTCGTCGTTTGCTCACTCGCGCACTGCACTAAAAGCCTTTTTTTGTACATTTCGGAGTGTGCGCAGCTGCAGCAGCCGCGGGTGTCCGCGTTATATAAAGCGAGATTATTTTCGCACGCCGATCGGCCGCCGAAGAGCCGAGGAAAGGGGCGATTGCGCGGGAGAGAAAAAGTTCGAGTCTGTGTAAATACACGCAGTTTTTATCGGCGTTTTTGCGCGGACGATAAGTACGCGCGCGGCGCACATTATTTTGCCCTGTCTTATCTAGAATTATTTATTTCTCCGCGGAGAATCGGAGCGGCTGATAAAGCCGCGGGAAAAGGACGGAAAGCGTACACATACGCACAATGCAGATATGTACTTTATTACAATGTTCCAGCGCAAACACTCTCGGAAGATCGGGCGAGTGTATACGATTTATAACGTGTATACACACATCACGAGTTACGAAATAATATACGAATGGCTTTCTCCCGCGCGAACTTTCGGAATAACAAATCGCCGCGAAGCGCATAAATTATTCTAAACAAATTGCGCAAGAGACGCGTAAACGCGTCGAAATTGTTTAGCCGTATAGAAAGTTTCGCGTGCGGGCAGACGACGAGACGAGCGACTAATATAAATAATCGTGTACAAGCGGCGATTCTTGTGTCGGCGAACGGTCTATTAGCGAGCAGCACACCTCGTCGCAACGCACTCCAATTAAACAGATGTAAGAGAGATTAATCGCCGAGCGAACTTTTCCCGATGATTTACACAAACAAGTTTTTTCCCCCGACGCATTCCAATCACTTACTCTCTGGCTCCGGTAAAGTGCGCAAAACGCCGGAAAAAGAAGCCATGGAGAGCGCTGCCACGGGCTCTAAAGCGTGCAATTATCTGCCGGCGCTGATTACCATTGGTGCATCCTGTAGACACTGTATACTGGTGCTTGCAAGAAAGCCGCGCGGCGCGGAGCTATGTACATGAGCGATTGGCCAGAAAAGCCGGCGCGAGGGCGGGCAAGAAAATCAATTTTCCCTCTCGCGTTTAGGCTTCCAATTACCCGCGCTGCACTTTTTCCTGCTGCGCTAATGTTCCCCGATTGCGGGCGATAAGCGCGAGTCTGTGTATAAGGCGGCGACGTTTTTGCCTCGCGGAACCTCGTCGCTAATTTGTTTTTCGTGGCTGCGGGAAAAAAGGCCGCTCTCCTTCCCTCGCAGGGAGATAGGAAGAAAGCGACGTGTATATGCGGCGGCGGATCGGGTCGCGATCGTAAACAGCGCCGCGCGCGCGCACGACGTTTCCTTTTCCCGAGACGATCCGATTCGCGGCCCTGACAGTGTAGAGATCCGTGAAGGTTCTCTCTCTCTCTCTCTCTCTCTCTCGTGGCGGAAGAGCCAACGGCAGCAGCAGCTCTTTAAAAGCGCACGACGAGACAGCCCGGAGCTGGATCGCTGCTATATACCTGCGCGAGTAGAGTTAAAAGGCCGATGTGTACGCTGCGGCACCCTCGTCTAGACTCGACTTGCTCTTTTTCGGCTGGGGGGAAGAGGAGATTTTTTTCTCCTGACGAGCTTTCGTTTTGCAGCCTCGCTCTTTCTCAGTCGAGGATTGTTTTTCGATCGTGAGCGCTTTGCCGCCGGTTATCGATGCGCCTTCGCAGAGCGCGGGACTCGTGTCGAGTGAATTATGCGAGGGAGAGCGAAAAAGAATCGAACGTAATTTCCCGATGGTCGGGGCTAGAAATAGCCGCAGATTTTTCAACGCGGTTCGACCTGTATCTTATCGACGAGTGCATTCGAAACGGAGATAAGATAGAGAGCGGCTGCCGCGGCCCGATTGCAATAATAACTTTGAACTGCAACTTAATAATCGTATCGAGTCTCTCAATGCCAGACGGAGTAAAAACTCTCGGAGAAACGTCGATCTCGAGGCGTCCGAAGTACGGTTATTAATCGACCCTCGAGGACCGCGTTCGAGCCACACTTAGCGATTCGTCACGCGCGCGATAAAAAGCCGAGTCTCCCCGAGTGAAAACTTTTCGTTTTTCTCTCGCGCGCTAATTCGTCGAGCTCCCCCGCGTGGAGAGTCGAATAATTTTCCGAGCGCTGAATCAATTTTCGAAAAGCGCGCTCGATCAAGTGGAGTAGAGGGAGTGAAAAAAGTGGAGCCGTTTTTCCGGGCTCCGGCGGCGCGGAGAGCGAGAGAAAGAGCCGGTTTTGCGGCCTTGAAAAATCGCGCCGATCGATCCGCGCTCAGCTCCACGGAGCTCCATCAAGGAGATCCAATTACGGTCTACTCGAGGAGAAGGAAATCAACGAGGTCCGTCGTCCTCGTCGTGTGACAATTGACGATCGCGCGCGCGGACGAGGAAAAGCGCTCGAGTCGACCGCCCGGCTCCGCTCTACCGCGTACCACTCCATACGCGAGAGCACTTTGCTGATTCCTCTGCGCGAAATTGTATTATCGCAGCTGGAAAGACTCAAATTTGAATATCTCGCTCGGAGATTATTTCAATCGCGGTGAGCAAATACATTCATCTTTCAGATCCGTATCTCGATCAGAACCATTTATTTCCTCGGCGCGTGGAATTTTTCTCAGAATTTTTTGTGGGAAAAAAATAGCCGGCGCGATAAATCATTGTTGCTCGGCGGAATAAATTTCGCGTAATGAAAATTGGCCTAGAGCAATGACGAAATTCCTCGAAGCCTGGGTGCAAAAAAGCAAACTTTTCGCATCGAGACCGGAACAACGATTACGTATCAATTCAGATAAGCCGATAAGAGCAGCCGATTGGCTTGAATGCGCCGAGACAATCAGCGGCGAGCATATAGATGCTGCGCTAACGATCGTCGTTATTCTTTTGTACTCCTTGCAAATCGTCCATCGTTATATTCTTTTGGATAATAAAAGAGCGGCGGCGGCGGTGGCGGCATTAGCATATACGCTGTTGCGGCGGCGAATCGTTATTAGCAAATGAAAATCTAATCCCTTATTGTTTATGCACGGCTGATGCGATAATACTGCCAGGAATGCGGCAAGACACTAGTAATTATCAAATGAGTTAATTGGCCTAATTAACAATGCGAAGAATGCACATACAACAGCAGCAACAGAAGAGGAGAAAAAAATCGCGCGCGCCAAACTCGTTTTCTATACTCGTACGTACGTACGCAGTAGACGCAATTTGTGTAAGGAAGCGATTAATTAATTTCTGAAAAGCGCTCGGCGGGCGTGCGTTCAATGGTGCACACACACACGCGCGTGCACACGTACGTACGCGGCGATGATTCCAGCGAGCGATAAGAAAACGAACTGGCCACTGTCCGATTGATAATAGATTGCACTGCCCGGAGAGAAAAATATTGCCCGATTGGCCGCCACGGCTATGTTTACTCGAGCGTATTAAAGTGCTGAGAGGAAGAGATATGTAAATAGCATGTAAATAAATACCCGTGACCGCTCGAGGGAACGCGCGTGTATGGGAGATGCGCGCGAGAGAAGAGCGTAGGAGAGCCGAGTATTATGCAAAAATGGCGCGAATTTTTACCGCTTCTCGCGCTATAAATAAGCACCTAATAATCGAATTCCCGCCTCGGAAATGCATGAACCAATGAAAATTCCAATCCCATGAATGCGATCCTAAAAACAAAGCGCGTTTCCTACTCTTCGATTCATGCGACTGCGCCTAATAGAATGTGTAACGCGAATCGCTCTCGCACGCAAGTGTTCTGCTGCATACGCTGCACGAGAGAAAAGGAAAAAGAAGCCACGTGCGATCAAAGTCGTCCTCGTCGTAAACGACCCTTTTCTTCAGCCACATTATATGCATTCAAAATTATCTTTTACGACAAAAATACAACCATCTCTCGTATCTGACTGTTCAATCTCGGCGCAGGATCTAATGGAACTCACCTGCCCCTGAACGAAAGTGAAAAAAAAAAACTAACCCGATTTTCCCACAAGGTTTTTCTCCGCGTAATAACACAGTCCCCGCGCCGCCCTAATTATTTCGTTCCCTCTGCTCCGCCTCTCGACTCAGCATCACTACTGCGATGTCTCTCAATTCTCAGGCAGCCGTCTCGATTCTTTCTCTCCTCGATCTTCAAAACTCACGTTCGTACGTACACCAACTGTATGACTGTGCAGAGCGTATATACGAGAGATGCGCGAAACGAGGGAGAAAGTGACCGCAAGTGCGAAGCAAGGCCTTGAACCCTGATGAGACGCGAAGGACACGAGCCGCTAACTAAAAATACATCTGCATCTGCAGCGAGACCGAGAGAGAGACTTAATGGCGACTCGGCATGCAAATTCGCGTCGGGCTTAGTCTCGGCACAATTATACGGGATACAATTAATAAGCATGCGTGCACTTTATATGCCGGATTGTAAATTTCGAGGTGTGCAATCGAGGCTGTAAATATCGCCGTTTGGAATAACGTTTATACTTCTGCAACCCGACGATGATTTCTTTTACGAGCGGGGCTTTATAACTTTATTCGGTGTTTACCTTGGATAGACGCGCGCGCGCGCGCAGTTATATTTTTTGGACAAATAAACGCGCGTATAAACTAGGCAAGAGAGTTTAAGAGAGTTTCCTGTTTGAATTGCTCGGACTATCTCGCGGTTTTATTTTATGAATTGAAATACGCTCGCGATAAATATTTTAACAAGCCCGAGCTTACACTGTTTTATATAATATGCACATATAAAGTTTCGAGCGTTTTCAACCTCGGGTTTAATTTTCAAACACAAGTTTTACTATGCACTGCGCTCTCAGCGGAAGGTCAAAATGACAAGCTATACGATTCTTCGATCAATCAGAGCCATCGAAAGCTCGCGAACCTTAAAAAAAAAAGCTAGTCCACATCCACGCACTCGTACGTCAAATGCACGCGATGCGGCCGTATAGCTTTTATGAGTGCCCGCGGATGATTACGCATCGGCGCTTGAAAACGAGCTGACGCGATTGGCTCTGCAATAAATTTATCTTTAGCGGCTGATGGCGATTTTTTCATGCAAATTTTTCGGCGTACAACGGCGTACAATGTGCTGCATTACGAAACTCTGCGCCACGAGTGAATACTTGGAATACTCCTCGCTTTTACGCCGCTGCGCGCGCAGAGCCAGCAGAGTCCTGCGGCTGCACACGTCGAACGGAATATGTATGCCGAAAGATACGCCGCTGCAGTTTATGTGCGTATCCGTGTACAATTAAATACGAAACCTTGCGCGCCGCGCGCGGAATACCTCCTCTCTCTCCTCTCCGATATGCATCTTCGTTTCGCATGCACACGAGAAAGAGAGAGAGAGAGAGAGAGAGCCGCCGGAGGCTCCTCGACATCGTCAATTTTCATTTAACTGCAGCCGTATACGCGCCGCCGTTTCTTTTTGCGCCTCTCGACTCTCTCGACTCTCGTCGGGAGCGCGTTATGCTCATTAATTGAGTTTTCATACGCGGAGGAGCGAAACCGTGAAAAAGGAATGTGCAATATACTTAAAACGGGGGTAATTTATTGGTTATTGTACTTTCAAGGTGAGCGCTTATCGGATGTGGTACCTTAGCGCTCCGCCGTTGCATGCTAAACATCGAAAAACAATCTTATCTCGCGGATTTGCACAATTGCTTTCAGAGACGGACTTTTTGTCTGCAAGAGGACTTCTTTTAAATCACTCAAGATTACACAACCACGATCAGCGTATTACTTTACAAATTAGTTCTATAGTTCTGCACAAAACACACGCAGAGCCGAGTGTATATATTTTCAAGGATCCGCGAACGACTTCTTGCTCATTCAAATGCGCGCATGGCTTTCCCACACTTTGTCATTTTTCATCGACATTATCCGCGTTATATTCCGTGATCTAACGATTTTTTGCCTCCGCCGAGTATACACTCGCGTAATTACAAATGATTTGCGAACTGTAAAGCCCGTTGCGCAAGACGCGCCGATACACATTGTAATAGCGTAATTGTGGCGACGTCGCTCGATTATACAACCGTTTACAATCGTGTTTACAATTCGATCGTGTAGCAATTTGCAACGGCGACTCGCTCTTTTTTCGTCGCAGAGAGCAGTCAGCAGCAGCTTCGTCATGGTCGATCGAGAACCGCGGTAGCGCGCGACGAGAGCGCTCATTTTATCACCCTCGAGTGATCGCTGCCGGCGGTGAAAAATCCGAAATCCAAGGTCCTCGTCCGAGAAAAGCGTGCCCGATGGAATCAGCGGTGGCGGCAGTTTAATTGAACATTAATAACAACGTGTAATTAAGTATAATCAATGCGCGCGATGCGTTCTATCGCGTGCTCATCGGCTGGAGGGAAAAGCCGCGGCGGCATAGCGATCGGCCCTGTACGTACGTACACACACGCCTTATTTTTCTGCGATCGGATCGTAAGTTAAAGTACACGAAAGCGAAAGCGAGTCGAATCCTATCGTCCTCTTCCGACGATGCGCCGCCGCCGCCGCCGCTGCCGGTGAGTATCAAGGACTCGCTTAACGCTTGAGAGGCTGACGCGGCCTAGGTTATCTCTCGCTCTTTCTCCGCTCGGCGGCGGTGTTTAGCGTGAAGCGGAAAAAAGAAGGAGACTCCGTGTGTGAAGGGTGGATTAACCAATTCTTTTGGACTGTACGTTATGGAGCTGCCGACGAGCCTCTTTATCTGCTTGTCTATTTACCTGTATCTGGCCGTCCGTCCGCAGCTGCGGCTTTTTATCTCCGCGGATCTGATTTACAGACTCGCCGCACTTGTATTTCGCTGTCCGCGAGTGTCTATCAGTTTGTTCCTTTACTTCTTTTTATCCGGGACAGACACAGACAGTTTGTGCAAAAGCCGCGATGATGAGTGGGGATGGATAAAAATTGAACAATGAGTCATTAATTGCCCAAACGCGCTGGACGTTTTTTTGGAAAATGCGAACTTGGCCGGTTCGTGCGGGGCTTCAATCCTCAGCCTGCACATTCGTCTCTTTTCCCTATTGTTATATATATATTTATATTTCTTTGTTTGCGCGTCTTTTGTGCCGGCTATTTATGCTCTCGCTCTCTCCCGCGATGCATTAGCCCACACTGGCCGACTCTATAATTGTTTCCACGGCTACTTCGCACGGCTATCACTGCGCCGATGCGTTTTGCCTTCGTACTCTCTCCTTTATATTCACTCTTCGCTGCTGCAGTCCGTCCCTATTCCGCATCCACACGACTGCGGCGGCGGCGGCGTCGGCTCTTTCTTTTTCCATCTGTTCCATCCTATCCACAGGATGGAACATTTGCGTGCGGCTGCCCGCGGCATCATCATCATCATCATCATCATCATCATCATCATCCCACGTGCCCTAATTTACATTGCATTATCAGAAATTGCAGGAGGTGGAGGAGCGAGTGTGTGCGCAGAGTCGGAAGTGGGAGCGTTAGAAGCCCTTCGGCGAAAGCTAGAGCCGAGCGAGAGTAGAGGAGGGCCGTTTTATTCTGCAAATAATACATTAGAGAGAACGAGTCGAGTCTTCGCGATCCGTTTCGTATACAGTTCGCCTCGTAAAAATCCTACGAGCAGTCTGCACTTAGAGAAATATTATTTGCACAGCCGAGATTAATCGTGCGCTTCCTGCGCCGCGGCCGTACCATCAATAAAACTTTGAGTATACCGAGGGGGAGTAGGCGATTATTAATTTCCAGCGCTTCGATTTTCAATTTTAGAAAACAGAATATGCAGCAAACCAGTCCGATCTAATCCCGCCGTTTTCGTAAGGTTGGCATTAGCGTTATCGAATCACCCACGCCTTGAACTGTCTAATGGTCTACTTTATCCGACACTCCTTTCTCTCTCGGTCTCGCTCTCGGTCTTGCATAAAATGCTAATCTATGAACTCGCGCGGATTACGTTATTAATGTTCGGCGACAAACAGGAGGAATGCGCGCGCGGCTTTCCCGTCCGTTCACCTTGAATCCTCCTCTGGGCGCTATTAGGTATACGTATACCGAACCCTGCATCGGTGCGCTTATTTCGAAACGAAAATCCGCATTCCTAGCGACTTTTACGAGGAGGAGAAGTTATTGGCTTATCAACGGGCAGTAAGCCTCGCACGAACGGCTTTACGAAATCCGAAAAACAGGGTGCATCGATCGATGCCAAAAATCCATGCTCCGCATCGCGAGCATCGTGTGCGAGTAAAGTGCTAGAGCAAATAGAGTAAATATAGAGATCAAAGCTTGGCATAGAGGAGATATCCGACGAGTGCGTGATTATTGATACTCGGATGCGCGCATTAAAACGTCTTCAAAAATAAATCGGCGCCGCGCGGACGCCGATGGAATCTAAACAAGCCGCGCGCGTATAACGTACACGTTTCGGCGGAGAGAGAGAGAGAGAGAGAGAGAGAGAGAGAGAGAGAGCGAGATTATTACGGGGACACGCATACGGACGCGAATTCGCGCTCCGACGCAGTGTCTCTGGGTCGGCCGGCTGCAGCATATGGGCTCACAGCTCACACGAGGCGAGCTCGTGTATGCGTTGTAAACAGAATGCGGTTGTTGGCAGGCCTGCGCGAACAGAGCGCCGGGTGCAACGCCACCGCGGACCTTGAGCGATTATTTTACTGCAAACGCCTCGATGTATGTAGCTGCTGCTGCTGCTCGCCTCCTTGTTTGTCGCTGGCGTTCACCTTCCTCTGCCGCTGCTGCTGCTCCAGGCTCTCTCTCTCTCTCTCTCTCTCTCGCTTATTTTTCCTGCCGGTCTTTTATAATGTAGTACTATATGGCGCGCGTTACACTCGCGGCCGTCCTTTTTTCGTTTCTCTCTCTCCCGGCCGTGCTCGCGCTTTCTAGCCTCGCTGCTCCTTTCTGCCCCTTAATGATGCACTTTTACTCTCCTCCTTTTGCATTACCATCTCATTCGTGATTTATTCCTATTTTCTCCCTCCGCCGCTCTTTCTCATTCAATTACTCCGACTTATTTATCTCTTTCTGCCTTCACAATGGCCTCATACACGGCGAGCCTGCCATCCGTCCGTGTCTTCCTTTTTCTTCTTGGATGCGCGCGTATACACACTCCTCCTTTTTACTTCCGTTTTTCCCCGTTTTCGCCTTATCGAAAAATCGACGCGCGAGAACGGATCAAGTCAGACGTTGTTAATGAGTCGAAAACAGTTGGCCCAAGCAAACACGCCGAGAAAGTCCCGAGACAAGGTCACTGCATTTTTTCGCGATACACCTGCGTGTCTGGCGCATTATTTTCCGCTGAAACTCGCTCCTCTCGATCATCGACGCTAATATGAGTAATCAACTCCCTGTAGTTTTTTTTTCGAAATTTCGCGCAGGAGGAAGTTCGCGAATACTTGCGGCGGATGACCTCGCGTTGACATTTGGTCGATCCGTATCAGCGCCGTATTATTATCCGATTTTATCGCGTCCGATGTTATTTCCTTATCGATGCGATGTTTGTTATGCACATCGGGTCTTCCGAAACGATACTCGAATAGAATCCACAGTCTTTACGCGTTATAAACGATCGCTTGTCAAATCGTTGATGACGAGAATACCAATTATACTAATTATAATAGCAGCTGGCTAAAACGTTTGTCATTGAACAATTCGAGAGAGAGAGAGAGAGAGAGAGAGATACGCGCTGCAGCTTTTTTCGCGCATTATCATAATGACTTTTTCAATGAACTTGAAACATTCCAAGTTTATCGGTTAATTCACTCGCGAGCCGCAAGAAGTTTCGAACCGCGTATACATATAGACATCGAAATCAAGGTCACAGCCGGAAAGCTTTATCGATTATTCGCTACGTACAGTATATGATTGTGGTCTTTCGAGATTTTGAGCGCATGATTCATGGCCGTGATATTGAATAATGGGCTCACGTCTGCCGGGCGGGAATATATCGAAATAGAGCGTAATTTGAATGGTTACTGCACCGCTCGACGAAATTAGTTGCCAAGTGTATCAGGCGCAGCAATAATTGCGCCGCTGAAAGACACTTGTCTTCGTGAAACTGCACTCGTCCGTACGAGTAGGTGTACCGCTGGGATGGAAATAGAAGCGATGTTAGCGAAAATTATGATTTGTACTTCCTCTCGATCCCGCATTGCAATAAAACCAGGGCTCAACCTCCAGCCGAAAATACGCTCTTTTAATTTCCCTCGAAAATACCTACGCCCGTGTACATACATACTCTATAGAGCAGGAGAGCCAGTGCAACAACAAATCAGCAATCTTTTACGACTGATAACAGCCATAACTTAAATCGAAATAGCAGGTATGCTCGCAGGCGTAAACTTCCGCGAAGCCGAGTATCGAATGTGCCAAGAAAATCGGTACGCGTCGTATGTCCCAATAAAAGTGAAAACCTCTCTCGCGCGCGTGCGGGAGGAGAGGAAAAAAATACCCGCGAGACGCAAATAACGCGGAAACGCGCTCACGCGCGCGAGAGAGAGAGAGAGAGAGAGAGAGAGAGAGAGAGAGAGAGCCCGAGAAAAAGATGTGGGAACTCGCTGGCTCGTCAAGGACTTGGCAGTGATCGCGTTCGCGGCCGCCGCTCTATCTCCGAATGACGCAAAGCCGCGGCTTTTACAAGCGAGTATTATAGGTTGATGATGGCGCTCTATACACACACACACACACCTGAGTTCCGGCTGTAGGCGCTTTTTTCCGATCAGTTTGCCCCGAAATGCTAGACTGTCGCCGCCGTGTTATAATAGTGTTGCGTAGAAATGCCCTCGTTAAGACGCGCTGCGCACTTCATCTCTACACGCGAGACTCAACCAGCGAGCGGGATGATGAAAGAGCGCGGGGAAGAGCGAAAGAGTTGTTTACCGATCTTGTTGTTGATGAACCCTGTGTTTTCAGAAATTCCCGCGTAAATACGCACGTGCCACACGTGTGATACTGCTGCAACGTCGCGTTTCCCTCGATTCTGCGTTTTATGAGAAAAGGAGCTACTCATCTATTGTGTGCAGTGGGTCTCGAGTAGATTTCAGCTGCGGCTTCCAGTTCTTCCAGTCTCCCCTTCCTCCACTTGTGGACGACGGTAATTAGGCTGAAGTTGCAGCGCCGCCGTAATACACAATGCGGCTATTGTTGCCCGTTTATAATTACTTAGGGCGTTTGCCGAAAAATCCAATGAATCACGCGGAATAGCGCAAGTTGCGTGATATGCCCGCTGAAACTTGATAATTGACATTGTTTGTTCGCCGCCACCGCAGCCACGTCAAACTTTTAATTAATTACGCCGCCGGAAAATTGTTGATTAAAGCGCAAACGCATTCAGTTTTCATTTTGCGCCGACCTGATTATATCCCCGGACGTGCGCGCTGAGCGAAAAAGTTGCGGATGAAAAATTTGCAACTTTGCGCCACGGACGAGCAAAGTCGCGCTAATGCGACGGAAAATTTTATTCAAATTTTTAATATTAGTATTTTCAATATCGCCGAGTGTAACTCTACCGTCTCTTTATTTATAAACTCACGATGGTCGTACTTGCGCTTTAAAATAGAATTTTAATGATTACTTTATGTATGACGTTTTGACGAGCGTTTTGTCATTCATTCCTCTCGGATAACGATTCCTCCTCGCTCTTGGATCAAAGCAGCTCGCAAAGCAGCGAAATCTTATACAACGCAATAAATTGTCGCTGCGCAATTTACGCAAGAGAATTTTGAAAATCTAACGCTCTCGCAACGACTCGAAATTTCTCTCCGAGCGAGCTTTCGAGCAACGTGTCCTCCGTATAACGACTAATTACGAGTTTATTCTCGAGAGTAGCTGTTCCCCGTCGAAATCTGATCGACACAGTAGCTTCGAGAGAAAGAGCGCATCGAAAGGCCAGATAATCCATCGCGGTATAGCTACTGCATGGCCTAAGTGAGATATATTCCAGTAGCAGAGCGCGCGCGTGCAGCTCTCGTCCTCGTTTCTTTGAAGATGCCGCGCGTGCACTTGGTCGTCGTCAGAGCCCGAGGGCACTAGACTATACACTCTTTGTAGCCGACTCGTAGAACTCTGTAATTGCTCGAGCTGCTTGTAGCCGAGGTAGTTGCATGGGGAGTAAGCTCGGGACTAAGCTAAAGTAAGAGGGAGAGGCGAACGAGTGTGTGATCGAGTAAAAGGGCTCCTGGGGTAAATTGCCACACTGAGTCATCGACTTGCATCACTCGAATTTTTTTTTCTTTCATCCGAGATCCCGAGTTTTGCGAGAAAATGAAGTCATAAATTTTCACGATGTTTAGCTAATCGAGAATTACCGGGTGATTTAATACCTGCTTAGAGTTTATGAATATTACGGATCCCTTCTGCAGAATAAATCGAGCGCCTAAGCGAGAACTGATAAACAATCTCCGAGTATGCAAATGCCGCGGCGGGCAGAATTTATAAGACCGTAATGCACTACCCACCCTGTTTCTCGAAATTGGCCTGCACCTGCTCGAGCTTAACGTGTAATTAGTCTCGAGAGTAAAAGTTTCAGGCCGAAAAGGCCAAGTTTTAAAATTTCATGTAAAGTATAGCTGTAAAAATTATCTATCATAGAAATCTCGACAGCGAGCTCATGACGGCGCGAGATAATTCCACCTATTCATTAAAAGTATCGAGTTGAACCACTACATTACGGAACCTATACAGCTTTTTAAAAAGTATTCGTGAATCAACTTCGAGGATAAATATAAACGACTGCGAGTCGCGTTTGTTTACTCGATTTTCGTAGGTGTGTTATTGTGTTATTCAAAAGAGGTTTTTAAACATTTTCACATCACGTGGAATAAATTTTCATACTCATTCGACTTGCGAGTCGCACACGTTCACTAATCCAAGTATATAACTGCGTCGCATATGATTATTTAAATGGCCGATGACTAACTGCAATCAAAATTCAGTTCCAATTTGAACTTTCACTTGCTCCAACCGTGAAGAGGCATAAAAGTTCATTGATGAATCGAATTCGGAGGAAAATTCGACCGATCACAACCGCTCATGATTATTTAATAATCTCGTGTAAACACGCTCGAGAGCGCGTTACTAGCATCTCCGCAGCGAAGATATCATATTTGCAGTGCGGTGATAAATTTTTGCAGCCGCGCGCGCGCGCGCGATGTTTCGTTAAATTATTACCACAAAGTCGTACGTTGTGTCATTTGCATACGCGAATACAGCACGTAGGCAGCGTGCGCAATAAATTTTCAAAGAAATTCAATTGACTCGCGCGAGATGGAGTCTTTTGGATATCGGTAATTTTGCAATATGTTTGTATGTATAATATCAAATGTATAATATTTTCACGATATAAATGCGTTGGAAGTGCGCTCAATAGAGAGAGAGCCCATTAAGATGTTCATCGCGTATTAATATAAGACTCTGGCTCCGTATAATCTGATCAATAGCCGAAGGCGAGTCACGGAGACAAGGATTTCATCTTTGGAGCCTTGTTTGTCAACACGAGAGATCCCTACATGCTAATCGGGCTCGCGTTAAAAAATAAGCTGCCTCGTATTTTTTTTCGAATCTCCCGAAGGTGATCGGCGCACGATATACATAAGGAACGGTAAATTCTTTCCGCGCTCTAACGGAAAAATCGCGCGAGCGCAAAATTCAAAGCGAGACGCGACAATGGCGGGGGTCTCAAGTTCGCAGCGCGGTGTGGCTCAAGAGCATCGGCGCCGTTGAAAAAAATAAGGAAGGTCAGGTATTTTAGCGTAATCAGCAGAGTAGCGGCGCGGCTTTGACGCAATCTGGCCTTTTAAACGCTCGCTCGCTAGCTCGCTATCTGCGCTCGCGTCGATGATGATAACGAAAGCCTGACGCGCGGTAATTAAGTTATCGGGGCTCGTTTTGGCGCTGTGTTCTTTCCCTCTCTCCCGTTTTCGAGCCGGCGCGTATGGAACATCCGAAAACGGAAAACACAAACAGCGGTGATGGCCTTGCGCTTGGGTTCGCGATGAGTCTGTTTTTTCTCGCTCTCTCTCTCTCTCTCTCTCTCTCTCTCTCTCTCTCTCTCTCTCTCTCTCTCTCTCTCTTTCACTGCGCGTCGACTCAGAATTTCGAGGAAACGAGCGTATTTACGGATTGCGACTCGAGTCCGCGTATAGGCGCGGTTACATTATTTTTTTTTTTTATATCTTCGGCGTGTGTTTACCGACGCGTAACGCGATTGTGCATCGCGAAGATCGTGTAACCGAGATTCGCCTGCGCGGACGAGCATACGTGCGTGACTGATGAGCTTTCGTAAAAATAGAGAGTGTGTAATGTCATTGAATGTGTATAAGCGAGAGGCGGAGATTACCCGCTTATCTGCGGTATAATTGAAGCGATAATTCGGTTTACAATAGCAAAAATAATACCGCTTTATCTCTGTATATTTCAGCGATAACGGACTCGCGATCCCTGCGTGCATCCGTCGCTGCAGCTGCATGTGATTCTCGGCCGTTTATTCAGCGAGAAATATTTTTTTCATGCGACCACTCGCGATGATTCAATCCGTCGCGTATATATATGCACATATTACCCGTAGGTGCGTACGGATTCAAGGCCGATTTTGTGGGAATTAAAAAATTTTTCAGCTGCATTATCGCAATAACAAGGCAATTAAAATCGGCTCCTCGAGTGGAATATAATAACGAAAAATCGTAAATGAATGTTTATGCTCCTCCGCGAGTACACTTTAATTTTCCAAAGTGGAAAGACGCTGAAATAGCTCCCAGCACAATATACGATAATTTATTAGACACTAAAGTGGCTTAATGGCAAGATAAGAGCTCTGCACGTGCATTAATCAAAAATAAACTGCTGTCCTCCGCGCGCGGCTGACTTTTTCGAGCGTAGCAACGTGCGCGCTGAGCAAATCCTTCTCTCCAGTCTCCGCCAACTTTGTTATTTATTTATTCGGAGATAAGAGAATAGCTGTTTAGAAATCTGCGTGATTTTTACGAAATACGCACGGGAGTCCTTCTTTTATGGCGTAGGTATACATAAAATCGAACGATTGTTTGTATTATACGAACAGCAAAGTATAGTGACCTACTTGGCACTATCTCGAAAAGCCTCTAAAACTGGCATCAGCGTCGATAAGTTTTTATCTTGCTCTTTCTCTCTAGCTGTGGCTAGCTTTTATCGGGAAACATAGAACAGTAGTTTTTATTATATTAGAGAGGGAATGACGTTTTGATGACTCCGCTAACGAGCCGTGGCCGATAGCGTCCGAAAAAATCGAAGAAAAAAAAAAGAAGAAAATACGCCGCAGCCTATGCAAGCAACGAAGCGTCCAATTACTTGCGGACTAATCGCGAGCGTCTCGAACCGAAAGCTCGCGGGGAAAAAATCGCGGCGATGAATAAAACATCGGCTCGCAGCATCGAAAACTTTCTTCGCATAAGCGCTAGCCCCGGAGAATAAGAAAAAGCTGCGCTGCATAGAGCGCTAACTACGAAGCTAGCTATATATCGGTACCGCGACTCGCGAGGACGGCGTCTGTACATTGTCTGCAGCCGGTCGCCCCCCTCGATCGGCATAAATAATGCATTATTATTTTTCCATGTATGTGCGCGACGCTCGGCTTCGGCGCGGCTTAATGTATTCCTGGCTCGTACGATACCCCGGCGGCGGCGACGATGCTGAAGAGGTGACCGGTTTCACTGCGCCGCCTACATGCGCGAATATGCCCCCCTCGAGGGGTTACATCGCGCACGCGGAATTTATGCATTAATCCACGCGGAATGGCGCGAGCGCTTACATATGTGCCGCTGTCTATCTCTGCAGTATTCATGAAAAAGCCCAACGGCCAATGCATCGCAGAGCTGAATTTTCCTGATGGGCCGAGTTTTATTTTCGCTGTAACGAAATTTCGATTAATCCGAGAAAAAATACTCGGAATATATTTCGAGAATTGGCATGGAAACGGGCGCATTGTTGGAGCCAAAGGCGCATCTGAATTCCGCAGCTCCGATCGCGACAAAAGAACTCGCGCGCATTATGCACAATATACGCGGCAAATTCGAGTGGCGAGATGCCACGTCGCGCCACCGGCACACCTAGCTCGCTCTCTCGCAATAATACCTACGCCGCGCCGAGAGCGAGCGTCTTATTCTCACGCGAAAGCTACTCGCCGCTCGCGCGTTATTAATAGCTACTGCGCATTATCATTCATGCGTGCATGCGCGACAAGTCGGCAGTCACTAATCTTCATGAATCAAACCGGGAGCCGGCTGCCTAATGCCGAGGGAGATCGGGGGTGCAAGCGCGCGCGTGTGCTCGTGTGTGTGTGTGCGTATAGACAAAACCCGGGCTATACACCGACAGCGGGCTAATTAGCTGCTAATGAACGCGTGGCCAGAGCAGGCAGCGATATTGGTGAACTGATCAAAATACTGATTAATTGCCCAGCGCCTCTTATGTATTAGCTATGTGTGCTACTGAGGCATGTGCGCATTGCTTATAGCTTGCCGTAATTAGCGAATGTTCTCGAGTGCATTGTAGTCCGAGGTGATTTGTTAACGTCTGATGCTCTAATTTTCACTTGTTCGCGCAAATCGGTGGAAAATCCTTCTATATACTCACTGATCGCCCTGCAGGCGTTTGGCGCTGCAACGCGTCCACGCATCGATGCCTGTCTGACGTCTGAATATCTCCGGTGCATATAGTTCGCCCTTTGCAGCGGCTGTTCTTTGGATTTTTTTGCTCGCTCTACTGTGACGCTGCGACAGAGAAATTATCCCTGTGTATAATATCTCCAGCGTAGCGCGGAAGCGGCGAAGCGTGTCAAAATATCGATTTTATTGGCAAATAAATGTCGCGCTCGAGACGCGTGGTATTTGATTTTTTACACGTTTTTTTTTCTCGAGCTTATAACGGGGCTCGTTAGTCTCGAGCTTGACAACACACTTTTTTCAACCTCGCAGCTCTGACACGCTATTAAATAATCAGGATTCTAAATATAGTGCTCTATGAATTTATATTTCTTGTATTCTGAATTGAACTTTGCCATGAAAATAAAACTTGTTGTTTCAAAACGTGTCTCTAATGCAGTTATTACTTTTCTTACAGCTAAAGTGATCGTGACTGGATTGTGGAAGAGGCTCGGCAAGAGGTGAGTAATTGATAAGTCGATCGGTTTATTTTTAAATTATTTTTTAATAATTTCGATAAAAAATGATATAAATCGGATACTTAATAACAAGATAATAAGTATTATAAACAAGGAGCTAAATACAAATGTACAGTTGGGTTTTTAAAGTTAGTCGTTAGCATAACTTTATTTTTCTTATGTATAGAGGCGTAACTTAAAGAGCTAGAATAGATAATTTAAAGACGTATCTCCATTTTTTTTTCTCTGGATAATCATTACATTGCTGATTCCTCGTGTAGCTCGCTTTAACACGCATATTGGTAAATAAATGGAACAAAACAAAATAAAAAACACAAACTCTTCTCGCAATCGTCGCACAAAATGTGTCGGAAGAGAGAACAAACGCAAATGTATAAAATAATAAAACATAAGAAAATGTGAAGGAAGAGAGAAAGAAAGGAAAGAGAACAAAAGTAAAAGAAGCAAACGAAACTGGAATATTAAAAAAACCTCTAACAAACAAAACTTGGCAATAGTTATTTGCAAATCGACTTCGTGTAAAAATATTGCTATGCTTTTTTCGTCATTCATCCCACCGCATCTCTATATGCATGCGGTGTTAATCAATAATTGCCGGTGAGCCCCAACAACACCGTTTTCTCTCTCTTTATTCTTTTTTTTTTCATCGTCGACCTTTCTTATACTCATTTTTTGCAAAAAATAGTTTTATTCGTGACGGATGGACTACAAAAAAGGAAAACTATGTTTTGCTCTCTTACGTATATAATATCCCGTTAAAAGCCAACTCTTTCCGTATTGCGAGCTCGCAGAAATGAATGATATTGCACTGTGGTGTACTCTCCGCAGTGTTTCCGAAATGATTTCAAATTTGATATAGTTGAATAAAAAGGGCCTCCCGAGCAAAAGATATTCGACGACCTTTCGCGCGTGACGTGAACCGCCGTCGAATGTTTTACGCTCTCGGAGAACGCGCGTGACAACTCGTTCGAAATAAAACATTTAACATAAAAAAAAGACGCTCATTCGTCCAAATTTTGTCAGGAGAGTATCTTCCATTTTCGTCGTCAATAATTGCATACAACAGAGAAAGAAAAAATGCCTGCGCGCGACGCCGCGTCTCTAAACGCGACGAAGCCCGTAATATATAGACTAGTCCTGACTGCTCGCGCCGCGTCCATTAATTATTTCTCATCTTTCACGCGGCGCGTCTAATAAGGTACTTTAAAAAAAAGGAGACGGACAAACTGTGTGACTTTGAAGTTTTATGTACACCATCAAGCGCAATATGTTGGAAAGATGCATCCATCATTTTTATAATATATTACACACAAAAGTTGAACAGTCCCGATGAGGACGAAAACGAATCTGTCGGATTATTCACCCCGTTCGAAAACGTAAAAAGAAAGTATAACGTCACGGTTTATTACAAACTCACAGAAGGATCCGAGTTCCTTGTCGTTTTTGTTTCTCAATTGGACATATATACAATGCTAAAAATTTGTTAAAAACTACTACACATCTATTTGATTTATCATATATATATATATATATGTATATATATACTTTTTTCATCAACCTTATGTCTTTAAAAATTGGAAAATCCTAATCGTAACACAAGAGTGCGCGCGACAGAGTACCGAGGCTCCCGAGGGAGAAGTCGTTCGCAATACTGGAGCACTTCGGCCACGATCTTGAGCCTTGGGAAGCTCTCGATAATCTGCCGAGGGCATTCGCAATAAAAGAAGACATAATTCGACGGTAGCAGAGAAAGGAGAACGGAGGTTGCGGCTCTCGCGAATTCTTTTCGTTGTCGTTAGGATTTTCATTTTTTTTTTTTTTGTCTCTCCTGCTCAACTCGTCTTTCTCTCGCGTTTAAATACAAATCGATATAATTTATTAAATCTAGAATAATAAATACTTTTTACGATAAAATTTATTCAAAACTCTTTTTTTTTTTTGCAAATTTTTTTCTCTTAAAAAAAAGATTTTTTTCTCTCTCAGCCTGGGTAACAAGTAGTGGACGAAGCTTGAAAGATTTTCCGCAGCCTTTCCTCTGCAGCCAGCCGCGTTACATCGTGAGAATTTATCAATAGTTTTTTTTTTCTATATACTTTGTAACATTCATTTTTAATTATTGATTTTCGTACTCGTATTAAAAAATTCATCGCCGAGCTTCTAAAAATCTCTCTTCCCTTATACAGATATATCAATATTCACACAAGAAAAAAGCCGCTGCTCTAGCTCGCCTCGTCGGAACCCATCGTAACCTCAGGTGTGATCCTTTCTCTCTTTCTTTACAACTTTACGTTTACACGAATACTATATAGGACTATGCATATATAAATTTTTGACCGTTCTCCTCCCCGCTCGGTTATTTAAATATTCAAAAAAAAACATCACAACTCGCGCAAATATAACCACTTTCACAAATACGATCAAGCCACGAACAAAAGTTATGTATACTTTATAATATTGTAATAATCATTAAATTTTCTTTCCACGATTTGTCGTTTATCAAATAATCGCGACGATAAAAGGACTCGCGCCCGCTCGCGCCCGTCAATAACTGTAACACTTATATTCTTAACCACAAAAATTTTACTTTTACTTTTCTCTTAACAACCTAAGCGCTTCCTCCTGTCCACATCCATAAAAAAAAACTTTTGCCCGATTTTTCCCCTCCTCGAAGCGTGCCGATTCCCGTTTCTCAGAAAAGCGATAAGTTCGCAAGCTTCGAAAGCGCGAAAGAAAAGAACCACTAAAACTGATTACAAACGATAGGTAAGCTGCTACTGGCCGTTCCCAACCTGTCCTCTTTCTCTCCCTCTCTCTCTTTCTCTCTCTGTATTTGGCATTTCCCGCGTCGAGAACAAAAAAGTGCACGTCGCGCCTCGCCGGCAACGGAAATAACGACGGCTTGCAACAAAGCATAACAATTGCGATCGTGATATGTCATCTATTTTTAATAAACGCGTCGTCCTGCGCGAACGCAAACCAAGCTTGTGTAACATTATACATTCTGCGCGAAATTGACTATTAAACTCTGGCTGAAAAAATGGCAGTTTCATTTTTATTTCCGTTTGCAATGTTCGTTATCGTATCTCGGGCACACGTATGCGTGCGTGCGTGCGTGCGTCTGTCGGAACGAAAAAACGCGCGGCGGCTCGTCCATCACCCTCGCGCGCGCGCGCGTATCCTTATCCAACGTTCCGCCCGATTTAGTTTTCTCCGTTTTTTTTTTCAGAGATATTTCACAGCCTGCTTTATATTGTAGTGATTTCCTATACATCTGTCTGCTCTGTTATTTTTCCTGCGAATCTACTGCTCTTGCTCGTGCTTTTTCTTTGTTGCAGAGAAAACGTGTCTTTCGCGTGTCAAGCTTCGAAAATGTCGTTCAAACCTCCAGCCCTGCCTTCTATTCGCGCTCGTCTCTTTTTTATCGTCGACCTTTTTTTTTACGTAAAACTTTACCAAGAACAATGAATTCCCTCGTTAACAAAGATGATTGTTCGGTGTGATCGCATTAATTGATTTGTAGCACATTTTGCATGTAAATAGAAGTCTAACATATCTTTACTCTGTCATCTTTAATTTTTCTTTTATTTTTTTTATCATCTGGGCCCTGTATTTAATTTTGTACAACGGTTTTCTTTCCTTCAAAGATTGGAGGCGGTAGGCACTATTTTTTTGTTGTTTGTTTCGTTTATTTTTGTCCTTCCCCTTTTTGCTCATCGCAACTTTAACCTTACAATTTTTCCTTCTTCTTTCTCTCTTTCCACGATAAATCCACGACACAATACGCGCAAGAAAGAGCAAACTTGATCATGCGCACGAGTTCGCATTCGACGGATCACACACTCGCTTTTTCTGCCCTCGGACACGAAAACCCGCTGAAACGACTCTATACCCATGCTCTTTCTTCTCGTTCCTTTGTATGCTCTTAATTTTTTGCCTCCTTTTTTCTCAGTCTGCTGCTCAGCGAGAAAATGAGAACCAAGGAGAAAATCAGAAGTGCGCGATCTTGCGGGGAAAAAAGATGAAGTAGAAACAAGAAAAGGCATCGTACAAAAGAGAAAACAAATTGCGTTAATTACATCGATAATAAGTCGAGAGTCGTTAATAGTTAAAAGTAAGTGTAATAAAAAAGAAACATGAGATCAAGGTTTGATATCGATAGTTGATAAAGGCGGAAGTGGGGCGACGTACGCTCGGCCCGCGTCTTTTCAGCCCTAATAAAAATCCGGACACGCTCTCTCTTTTCTCTCTCGCGCGTTTAAGTGTATGTACGAGTATCTGTATATGCAAATTTCAGTAGTGTCTGTGTGTCGGTGTCGCGCTCTCAATTGTCTCTTACACTTCTAACTATATGTATACAGTAGGGCGCACTGCTTTGGCGCCGCTTCTCAGATATATATTTAAATATATATTTATATGCATGAAGACAAAAACAAAAACAATAAGAGTTTCGTGAAGCGTTACGATCTTAAGACTTGATCTTTTGATAGCCGTACAGTAAGATATCGCTCTCTCCGTCTCCTCTTACTCTTCCCCTCTCTCTCTCCCTCTCTTTCAAAGATAATAGTACAATAATAACTATTTTAGTACAATGATTATTAAACTCCTTTTCCAAATCGTCAATCTTAAAAAGTGAGTTGTCGCTCGGTAAAATCCGCTTCTCGCTCTTGTTCTCTTTCGTGCGCTTCTTTCTCTCTATCGTACAAATTGTGACAAATTGCCGTAGTAGAATTCGGCCCGCTCTGTGTTTGTCGCTTCGATGTGCGTAATCTGAGTTTGAAAGTGTATGTATGTGTGTGTGTGTGTGTGTGTGGCTATGACTCTCTCACGAAGAGTGAAAGAACCGAGCGGCGAGTCCGCCAAGCCGTGGAAATCGGATTTCCACCGCGTTCGGAAAGTCGCCGCCCTCGATCCGGTCTCGTGCCAATTTTTAAAATTTTTTGCAACGCGTACAAAGGGGTGTAAATAAATAAGGAATTTTTTTTTTTTTTTTTTGTGGACTGAGAACTAAAACTGAGAGTCTGTTGTGGATCGAGAGCCGCGACGAAGTTACAGGAATCGCCGATCGGTTCTTTCGCGTGGTCAAAACAATGTGTACGTGGTTACGTCTCGCACGCTTGGCATCTCTTACGACGGTTCACTGATTATCATCATCATCATATCTGTATAGTCTACAACGAATCAATATATTACTAAATATGAATATACACAAGGAGGAATCGTAAACTTGCAACTTTCTCGTCTCTGTTTCGGATAGTCTACAAGGAATTAATATATTACTAAATATGCATATACACAAGGAGGGTATCGGTGAAGATCGGCCGAGCGGCGCTCGCGACCGGGCTCTCCCGCAGCTTGACGAGCTCGCACTCGCAGAGGCAGAAGCTAGCGGAGGAGATGCTTGTCGCAGGGAGGCTAGCTTCTGGCTCTCGAGGCCAGTGATCGCGGGCTCGTCGACTACACAACTCGATCGCGGGGGCCCGATCGGGACCGCGAGTCGGCGGGAGGTTCACGTTCGCGCGTGTCGTACAAAAGTCCTTAGGCTTCTAGTATGCTACAGTACATATACAAAAAAAAACGCTTTTTCTTTAACTGCTTCCTGCTCGTATGCTTCGCATCGGCGTAAATAAGTGTATCGTACTTCTATCTCTCCTGTTCATCCACGCAAGAGCGGATGGATGATTCAGAAACAAGAATCAAGAACGAGGAGAAAAATGTTCAAGACAAGTTGCACTTGGTACGCGCGTGGCGATGACGCTCTCTCGCTCGCTGCTTCCCAGAGCTTCGCGGAACGCGCGTCCGTCTCTGCAGTGGGCCCCAATCTCTCGGAGATCAATGGATTTTCGGGCCGTTACGGCTCGGCCGTTCCGGGAAGCTCGAGGAAGTCGACACAATGAGTCGAGAGTATACGGAGAATAGGTGCTACCGCGGGGTGCGCGCTCGTGGACCGCACTTGAGATCAGCTGACGGCGAGCGGGGGTGTCCGCTGCTGTTGGACTCTCCCTCTTCCTCCTGCTCGCCGGAATGAGTCGGCGAATGCGGCGTCGGCGGCGGCACGGGAAACAGCTGGGACTCGAGTCGACGAGTGGTCCGTGCTTCCGCTCCGGAAACAAAACGCGAGCGCCATTCACGTCCCTTTAAACCGCCTGCCGTCTCTGTTACGCTCGGCGCGCCGGCGTCGGTTTTGCACCGCTGCGATGCGAGGGGAGTCGAATTTGCACGACGAACTTTTCGTATCCTCGTCGATTGTCCGCGTGCGCGCGCGCGTGTGTACGCGAGATACAAGCAGTAGAAGCGATATAGAGATATAGAGATCACTTTTTTTGTTTTCTTAATAATGAACACAACGTATGAATATGCGGCCAGTCTGTGCCGGCGGTTACAAGGAGGACGAGGCCGGCTCGCCGCCAGAGCGCGTCCTCCTCCTCCTCTTCTTCTTCTTCTTCTTCTTCCTGAGCTTCTTTCTGCAGCTCTTGGTGGACGAGGCCGGCCGCTCGAGGAGCAGGAGGTCGCCGTTCACGCGGTCGGCCAGCTCCCCGTCGTACAGCTCGTCTCAGAAGGTGACCCAGTCGTTGCTGCCGACCGCGATGTCGGAGAAGATGTCGGTGACGTCGGGGTTGTTGGTGAAGTCGAAGGGTGCGGCGTTGCCGTTGGCGCCCGCCGAGCGCTCGAACGACACAAAGTCCGTGGCGATCGTGTCCATGTCGAGGTGCAGCTCGAGGTCCGACGGCTGGATCTGTAGCAGGTCCGTGAGCGAGTCGAGGTCGGCGAGCGTGGGGTTCGTCGGCTCCTCGAGCTTGATGCTCGTCGTGCCCTGGCCGACCACGAGGTTGCCCATGTGCAGCTGGGGCTCCTGCTTGATGAACACGTCGTCCGGGTGGCAGGCGCTCCTCTGCTGCTGCTGCTGCTGCTGGAAGCCGCGGGCCAGGTTCTGCATGTCCTGGTGCGTATACGTCCTCACCGAGGAGAGGAGCCTGTCGTTGGCAAAGTCCGCCGTCGCGAACTCCATGGCCTCCTGCTTGATCTGCTGCTGCTGCTGCTGTTGTTGTTGCTGCTGTTGCTGTTGCTGATGGTGGTGCTGCTGCTGCTGCTGCTGGTGGATGGCCGTGGCGAGCTGGCTGTTGCAGTCGATGAAGTGGTCGTCGTAGAAGCTGGCGGACTCGGGCGAGTCGGGCGTGTCGCAGGAGGGGCTGCTGGGCACCTTTGCAGTGGCGATGGGGGGCGTGGGCGTGTAGTCGAGCAGCTGGCTGGGCTGGGGGAGCTGCTGCGGCCTCTTGTCGAGGGCCAGCCTGACCTTGAGCCTGGACACGGGATTCGTGGTGGGCGGCGACTGGAGCCTCTTTACGGGCGTCTGGTTGTTGTTGTTGCTGTCGTTGCAGCGGAGCTTGGGCGAGGCCGCGGGGTTGGGGCTGCTGGTCGCGGAAGACGCGGCGGACGAGGAGGACGAGGAGGACGAGGAGACGCTGGAGGCGGAGACCGGCGAGCTGCCGGCGGAGGACTTCTTGCTCTTCTTCAGCTCCTTCGACTTGGGGCTGGGCGCCGGCTTGCTCGTCTTCTTCCTCGGCCGGTATTTGTAGTCGGGGTACTCCATCATGTGGAGCTGGCGCAGCCGCTCGGCCTCCTCGATGAAGGGCCTGCGCTCGGCCTCGTCGAGCGTCTTCCAGCGTCTGCCGAGCCTCTTGCTGATCTCCGCGTTGTGCATGTCCGGCTGGATCGAGCAGATTTTCCTGCGCTCGATCTGCGACCACACCATGAACGCGTTCATCGGCCGCTTTATGTGGTTCGGGTTGTTCTTCTTCGTCTGTAACAGAAAGCAGAGAGGGCTCTTTTGAGTACGCAAAAACAAAAGCGCCACCCGGAAAGGGGTTGGGGAGTTCAATCTCGCAGGAAAATCGTGAAAAAAAAAAAACACGCGATTGCCCTCCTCTTCCTCCTCCATTATCATGCTTATGCCCCCCTTTTTTGCGCGCTGGGTGTCGGCCCGCGGCATCGGATAACTTTTCGCGCAGCTGCATCGGCAGCCCCGTGGACGGGCACGCGCGCGAGCATCAAGGCTGCGCGCATAAATAATTCGTGGGCCATTGTATCCCGGCGCTCCCCCCCCCCCTGCAACATCTGTCTTCGCGCGATTAGCTCATTGCGCGTTTTTAACGCGCGGTGGAAAAAAAAAAGAGCGAAGATAACGCACGGATCGCTTAGCGCGCGGCATCAATAATGCACGAGCCCGCGGTCGCGTGTGCGATATTTTAAAACCGAGTTCTCGCGCGGGGAAAAAAATCAATGAAGAGTTCCCGAAGCCTCGTTACAGTCGTACTACGGGGAAGAGAAGAATAAGAAACATCGCTGTTAAGAAAAACTCCGAGCCATTAGCCGCGAGTAGACTGCTGGCAGTAGCTGCTAGCACAGCACTCGGCCATAAATCACTTCCGTTGAGAAGCGCGTGGATCGCGCTTCCTCTCCCGGCCTCTCTCTCAGCCGCGCCGCGTGTTTTCGCTCCCGCGTCTACGCACCGGCACTGCTAACAATGCGCGCGGAGTATACACGCGGCCGCGACTCGCTGGAATGCGCCGGCGATTTACATAAAGTCGATTATTCGCGGTCTCCGCGAAGGGAAGCCACTGCTCTCCGCTAATTGTGAGGTAAGGGAGGAGCTGGCGGAAAAAAGGAAGCGGCGAGAGAGAGAGAGAGAGAGAGAGAGCGCGCGCGGAATAACAGAGGGATAAAATGTGTGTCAAGGTGAGGGACGCGGTGCAGGGGAGAGCGGGAACTGTGTGTGCCGATGCCAGCGGAGCACATCGCCTATTGCGTACCAGAGGGGGGGATTCTGATCGATGGCTCTTGCTGATGCGTTACATTGGACTCTCTTTACGAATCCAAAATTCGGTGGGCGATTAGCCGCTCGAGCGGTTTCGGCATCGGCGATAAAAAGTCGAAAACTACCCCGTAAGGCTTCCGGTTAATTATGTCATTGAGGCGCGCTTGTGCTAGCTCCTGCACATGATCCCCGTGCACACTCGGAGTGCATGACTTAATTATACGTGTTTGTGCAGTTGGCAATAGGCACGCGCGCAGCACGGACATTGTTTCTCTGTACAGTATATATACAGCGGAGCTATCCGGCGGTGCATATGCATATTCACAGAGACGCAGGGGGCGATGCATTAGCTTTGCTTGGCAATCGGGTCGGCTGGCGTTTTCAAAGAACACCGACGCCGCCGCCACCGCGGGCTCCTTTCGCCGATGTTCGACCCAATCGGCCAACTACGCGTAAACTCCGATCTCTCTCGCTCGCACTGATTTATCGATCGACGAAAATCAACCGCCAAGAGCAAACGCGTGAAAAATGTCGTTTCGTCAGCGGCAAATCGTTGGAGCAGTCGATGCAAATTATGACGTCAGCGGCTCGGGATCTGCTGCAGCACTGCACTCGGGTCGCGAGATCATGTTCTCCTCTCGGCTTTCGACACGCGACGGCATTTGACTTTTTAATGATTTATTTTAATTGCCGCGATAAATTGTTCGAATGTAAATCGTCTCTCGCTCGTACGTGACTGCCATGCCGCGGTGTCGAAACCGGCGATTTTCGCTTTCGGATAAGCCGCGGAGAGCTTTAACGTGGGACCTTTCGAGGGAAATTCGCGCGCATAAATATTCAGAGGGAGAGCACCTAACGACGTAATTGTGCAACGCAAAAGTTATCGCGTGTCATCGGAACAGTCGAGGCACACAGCAGCCGATCAAGGGCGAGCACGTAAGAATTCGGTAAACATCCGCCGAGAGAGTCTTTGTTAACAACAATAACGACGATTTTTTCCTCGTCTCGCGTATAAGCGGTTTAGCGCCGTTTACGAGCCAATTTGAGATAATGGCCAAGACTAAAACTGGCCGTTAAAGCCGATAATGCAGCCACGCGCTCGCGCTTCCACGAAAAATCCTCACCGCGCTCTCGCGAAACCAATCCTCTTAGCTGCCGGTACTCGTATTATAGTTGGTGCCCGCATGTTGTACAGGCCGGACCGAAAAATCATCTAATCTTCCGCGTGCGCGCGCGCGCGGCTGACGTCGAGTTCTCTCGAGGCCGCATTTTTTTCCGCGTATGGAAATCCACGGGCGCGCGATACACATATACAATCGCGCGCACATAATGGTTTCTCGGCACTGCTCCGAAGGCCGCGAGCGAACGCGTTGAGATGCAGGTCTGCCTCCTCGACGTTGACCTTAAAGTCTCTCTCACTTCCGTCAGCTGCAGGCTAATGGTGAATAATATATAGACGAGCCTTTGCGGATATATGTCTGCTCTCCCTCTCTTCGCGAGGTGTATATACATAAACATGCGTGTGTCGCGCGCGCAGCATTGTTAAGTGCACCGCCGCGAGGGCCGTAATTTTTCTCTCTCCCGACTTTTGGCGATATTCCGCGTCGGAGGAGATCGTAAAATCGCCGGAGGCGTTGATTGGAGATGAAGTAATGCGAGTGAGCGAGGAGTTCCGTGAAAACGCGAAGTAGTGCACGGGCTTTTCTTCGAAATAGCATAACGCGTGTTCGTAATTTTCCTTTTCCAAGTTTCCACGTTAGATTTCCACGCGAGATCGCGATTGTTTTCCACGCGCAATTAGCCGAGACTCGTGTGTGTCGTATCGGGGAGATAATATCGAGAGACCTTAACCGCGAATCAAAGCCCGCGCCTTTTTCAGAAAACGGACGCTCGCTCGCCGCTTACGGAGAACGTATTACACGGAAATACGGCGCTCCAGATTCTATAGCCGCGTCAATAGCAGACGTGCACGCACCGCGCGGAGAGAACACGTCAACGCATCATGTTATTTGTTCTAAAGCAGCAGCTCGCGCCGGCTCAATAATGCACGAGTCTCGAGAGAGCTAGCGAGAGACAGTCGGCGAACGGGGGGCGGGCTGTGCATATACACCTGGCACAGAAACTTGGACGAATGACTGCAATGATGTATGGGCGACGCCTCCGCCAATCGCGTTCGTTTTCTTATAGCGGGGCTCTACATGTGACCCCCGATGTTGTACTACACACGAAAGGGTTGCTGTAGCTCTATAGCTTTACCTGGCGAGCCGAGCCGAGCACGTCGAATATAACGACCAGTCACCGTCGCCGGATTAGACGGTTGCGTCGGCGCGCGCTGACTCGACGGATTTTTTTCTCTCACTCCTCAGCCTCCTCTCTATTTAATCATCCGCTTAGGTGACTGGAGGAAACCGACACCCCGTTACGAGCCGCGGACTAATCAGAGGAACCAATTCATCATCGGACGAGTTTAACGATGCACGGCTCTCTCGTTTTTTACCCTTTCGGAGATCGGAACTCGCGCTCGCTCGATGATAAATGGATCGGCCGAGGTTTTCGAAGCCAGGGAATAAGTAAATGAGTACAGTACACAGGGCGGGCTCTATGTAAATAAAGTCGCACACAGGTCGCGTTAACGCGCTTTCGCCGTTAATTGAGCGAAAGATGGCCTAATCCGAGAGCGAGGAGCACCGTTGTCCCAACAATGGCCTCCACTTGTTAAACCGAATGAAGGTCGAGCGCTACACAACTTCCCTGCGCTCGCATTGTCTTTTGGACACAATACCTCGTTTCTCTCCCTCCTCCCGTCCCGCCGCTGCCGCCGCCGCCGCTTTTCGTTCGCGTGCGGCCAAAAGCCGCGAGTGTGTGGCTGTCGACTCTATATACAGCCTGGAAAAGGTTTACGGCACACTCGAAGGACCGCGTCGTTAAACGGCCGACTGAATCGGCCATTCGCTCTTGAATCTCCCGCGCCTTCCTGCGGAGCGAGCGTGCATCGCGATTGGTCACGCGTCTATGTGTACACCTCGGGAACACGGAATCGTCATTTGCCCCGGCGAACGTGAGAGAGTTTAGAATGGATCGACTATACCACTACCTACTGCCGCGACTGTCGCGTCTTCTTCTTACACGCGCTCACGAAAATGCAGCACACGCCCAAAAATAACGAGGCTTAACGGCGCCTCTTCCGGTTCTACTCGCGCTGTGTCTCATTGCGCGAAGAAGGTCGCGCGCAACTTTTTTAATTATTCCGGAGATCGATTTTTCATCGCGCGAGCAAAACAAACGCAGCGCTCGTGTGTGATGTATAATAATAACGACGACGCGCTTCTCCGAAATCGCCGATCTAGTCGGCTGACAATGAGGAATGATATCGAGAAGAGAGTCAAGAGAGAGAGAGGTCGAAAGAGGCGCGAAACGCTTCCTTATCGCGATCGCTCGTAATGGGGGCCATTAAAGAGAGTCCACTATACGTCGCGCGACTTCGTTACAGCGTGATCCTTCTTCTATTAGCGATGGAAAGTCGCTCGGAATCGCGAATATTTATCGCGTGTAGCGTGTGACGATTGGATTTTGCAGATTCAGCGCGTCGAGAAAAAAGTCGCGCGAGAGACAATATGAGCGATGCGTTTTTTACGAGCTGAATTGCATCCGATCGCGAGGCTTTTTTCTCCGGCGATTTTTTCCGTCAATGTACGATAAATCTCGCGCGTTTCTCAACGAGCGCGCGCAGTGAGTAGAGAGAAAAAACAGCCGAGGAGTCCGGCCGTCGATTTAGCGAGTTGCTCGCAATTTTCGCGGAAAATTGTTGATTAAGCGAGAGCGACGGAGTGCAGTGGCAGTGGAAACGAGAATCGACATGGGCGAATTAGAGGCGGACCGGTCGCGGCTGGCACTGCTTCGTGTATAATCGCGAGAGCGAGCGAGCGAGCGAGTGAGTGAGAAAGACGCCGAGGCCTTGAATCCGTAATGGCTGATTTTTCCGCAGCGGCTTTGAATTATCCTCTCCGTCGCGCTCGAGAACATATATGTGAGTTGATGCACGTCTCGAGAGCGAGCGAGCGGTGGGGATCTCTTTGGACTTTTTGCTCGAGCCTGATGAACCTTTCATTACTTTGCGAAACGCCGCTGCCGTGATTCGGAAATCGAGTCTTAAAGTCCGATCATTACCGCGGAATACGAGTGTAATTTTGATAATTCGAAAATTGAAAAATCTCCATTTTTTTCCTCTACCGCGGCAGCGGCGCGAGAGCCGCGAGAGCCGAATGATTGCAGGCTATACAATGTCGTGCGCAATTACACGTGATCTCGTGGATAAACGAAAGCGGTCTCTTCCAAGTACAGCAGACCAGCCAGCATCCGAGAGATATTTTCCACGCGACAGCGTGTGTGTCTGTGTGAGCACGCGACAGCCCGAGGGGATAGCTGCCCACGCCTTCATTTTCGTAATGACGAAATCGCGAACCATCAATCAGCGCGTAAACGCTCCGATTACACAAACGTACTCTCGCAGTTTTCTCGGAATCGCAGCGCCGATAATTTCGAGCTCCCCGAGAGTCGCGATTCCTCTCGAACGGAAACGCAACACGTACACCCTCTTGGCACCCCTTTGTAAAAGTGCACGTGGGGGTGGTCGGGAAATATACACAATTGCACGGGAGGGCGGGGCTTTGACGAGCGAGAAACTTTCTCCGAGTGTAGAGAATATGAGCTATTCGTCCCGACTCTACATTATGCTCGCGATCGATCGAGACTTTCCCCGGCGACCGGCCAATCCACGCCGAGTAGTGTAAGGCTCGCGAGATCGCGGACATACGCCCACGGGGCGAACCTCTGATTCCTCTGATTCGCGGTTCGTCAATAGACAGCGGATTGCGAAATGTTATACTCTCGAGAAATGAATGCACTGGCCTTTCATTGAGCGCCGCGAATCGCGATACGAAGGCATCACGCGCTAATGTTTCCTGCAGCCTCTTTTTCCGCTCGATCGGAGTGTATCTCTCGCTGCTGCTGCTGCTGCTGCTCCAGATTCGTGGAATCCAATGAAGACTGCGGCGTTATTTTTTAAGCGTACATTACTCCATGTCATTTCGATAATTTCGCTTTGATTGATGCATTTCTTCACCGCCGCGGCTAGCCTTGACGCGCACGCACAGCGATACGTCAATTATCTAAAAGCCGCAGCAGCAGCTCTATATAGAGTATACGAAAGTACTTAGATGAAATTACAGGCCGGAGAGGAGCTCGATTAGCTTATCGACTACCGATAGTACGTGACGGAAGGGCATTCCGCTGCGCGCTGGAATAATAAAGGAGGGGAAGAAGGGGGGTCGAAAAAAAAAAGGACAACGAATCGATGCGCTGACGGCGCGGCTAATAATCTCTCTCTATCTTCCTCTTCTACTCTCGAAGCGCGCACGTGCGCGAGCGCGGGAGTGATCGGCGAACCTTGAAAAGCGCGCGCGCGAAACTCATATTTCCACGAAGCGAGCCCCGAGGCAGCGCAACAACTCTCTAAACGGGCGAGTGTCAGTAGTATAGGAGCGCGAGCGCGCGCACGTAGACGTGCCATTAACTTGGGTAATTTCGCTTTTTTTCTCCGCGAGCAGTAGCTGCGTCGGAAACCCGTTTCTCGCTCTGTCTCGACTCTCGAGAAGTTTCTTGATAGCCTGCGCCGAGGGTGGCTGCATCGCAATTTCTTCGGAGATTCATCGCGTTTTTTTCTTCAAAAGTTGACTTGCGCGCAATTATCGAATCGCGAAGGGCATCGGCGAGCATTTCTCTTCGCAGCCGAGTGAGGAGGGATTTGCGTTGCTTATTAGACGGCGGCGTATGCTAATGCCATAACAGCAGCAGCGGCGGCGTATTATACTTTCAGATGCACGACGGTCGTTGCACGCGCCGGAGAAAGAGAGTGCGAGATCGCCTCTCACGATGTAGGTTACGAGGAGGAGAGCGAGAGACGAGCGTTGACTCTCGTGTACTGTAAGCGGCAATGTATGCTAAGGATGTGCCACCTCCACCCCCCCCCCCCTGCAGCCGATCGATTTTTTTTTCAGCTCTTTCCGACGATAAGTTTCATACAGGCTGATGAACTTCAAAACCACT
>CM053172.1:63821113-63936349 GCA_012977825.3 Pteromalus puparum | reverse complement strand
CCCCCCCCCCCCCCCCCCCTGCAGCGATCGATTTTTTTTTCAGCTCTTCGACGAAATTTCACGCGAGAATACAAACACGCAGCGTGAGAGATCCATAGGGGAGAGAGAAAAACGTCGACCAATCTTCATTAGGCGTCCGGGACGTCGGCTGAAAGATTGAACGCCCCGCAGTCGTAATGACGAGGTGTAGGCTCTCGGCTCAGGTAGTGGCTGACTCTCTTGCAATCGCAATCAGCCTCGTTTGGGGATATTCCTGCGCTTGTAATCCGCTCCTTCCGTGTGTGTGTGTGCGCGCGCGCGATGTCCCTTCACACAGCGCTCTTCACTTTTTCCCCCTTTCGGAGAGAGGGGGAGGGCAGAAGAAACGAGGGAGCCGTGAGTGTGCATTATTATGACGCCGCCGAGCGCAGCCGCTGCGGCAGGTGAACTATCTACCCTACGGCCCTTTAAACGAGCCTGAGCTTCCCTCGTGCTTTCAGATTAGCTTCTGCCCGGACGGATTCCGATGGAAAGTTATCAATTACGAGATTTGACTTGGCGTCGTTAACTTTTGGAAAAGGGGTCTCGAGTTCACACGCGGAAACAATCTGGTCTTCGAATTTTCGCAGCAAAAAGCCTCGGGCGTAATTGCGGCTGCATATCGATCATTAGGCGCGCGCTTCGGCTCGCTTCAGCGGCAGAAAAGAAACGACGGCTTTCACGAGAGGATGAGGGCAGGTCTCGGCCTTCCGCGTCTCACTCCCGTATTTATGCCTCTCGCGAGGATGTTTTCTCTCGCTCGTATCACCGCGCGACTGGAATATATCGCGCCGTCGTCGTCGTAGATTAACAGCCGACGTAACGCCGCGTGCACTGGATCGTGAGAAAGGTTCACGCCTACGCGGCCGCTTTTTTCGCTTCTTCTTATTGCCAGCCGCGATAATTTTCTCGACCTGTTTATATAAATCTGGGCTACCGCTGATTGACACACACACACACACACGCTCGAGCTCCTCATTTGCATCGGACTCGAGGATACGCGGAGGTATTAAAACTCGCGATCCTCTTTTTTCCGCAAGCTAACGCGCGCGCGCATTGCGCAATGATAAATAATATTTAATGGCCGCAGCCGACGATCGCAATCTAATCTTGCTCGAAAACGTGTGTATAAGCGACGGAGGTGTGTATTATAAGCGCCGGGCGAATAGGCCGTTACGTAAGCCCGGGAGACTAGCTCTCTCGGATGCTGCAGTCGTCGTCGACTGAAAAATAACTTATAGCGCTGATTCTTACTCACATACACACACGAGAGAGAGAGAGAGATAGGAATCTTTATGTTCGTTAAGCGCTCGAAAACAAGTGTACGCGGAGGACTTTAATTCCCGTGTTTTTTTTCGCTGCTTCTGTGGGAGTAGACGCAGTTATTGAATTTCAATCTCGTGAATTCCAGAGATAGGCAGCGCTTTCGCCGATGAAAAGGATTCCGTTGAAATTCAATCGGTAATTATTATGTTTTTTCATATCGCTCCGAGACTTTACGATCGCCGGGCAATCAATACCTGTCGAATGTCGTTTTATTATTGCTATCCGTTCATTACCGTCTCCCGTGCGGGCGATTATAATTCCTTCGGTTTCGTCACCGCGTATTACCGGCCCCCGAAAGCATGATTCGAGACACATGAGCTACTATTGCATGTTTTCAGAGAAGCAAAAAGAGCTGCGTGCTCGAGCGTTAAAATATACAATTTTATCCTTATCCAGGCGGCGATCATGACTACATTCCCGGCTCGAAAACGAAAAGGCCGTAAAAAATTTTTCGATCGCAACTAATTAATTCGTAAATCAGCTCTCGCGATATAAATCCATCCGAATTACACGCAGAGAGAGAGAGAGAGAGAGAGAGAGAGAGAGAGAGAGAGAGAGAGAGACGCGGAAACCGATAGCCGACATCCAATTTGGATGCCGACGGGAGAGAGGGAGAGACGACGGCAGTCGATCCCTTCGTTAGCGTAATGCCGTTCCCATAAACCTGGCCTTCTCTGCCCCGCGCGCACAGTAGTAGTGGGAGCGAGGAATATGTCGCGACCTCTCGCCGAGAGGCAGCAGCGAATTTCTAAAAGCGAGCCACGCTTCGGTCCCACGGTAACGATGAAATTAATGATTCGCGCAGAGCAGCAGCGCCAAGCTCGAAAGCGACTAGCAGTAGCGGATCACGATTCGGAGACAATCCTCCTCGCAGAGAGCGAATATGGGCCCGGCACGACTGCGTACAATCGCAATTTGTTTTCTTGAGTAATTATTGAGCTGATGCTCGTTAAATCAAAAGCAGCGAAGCGGCAGCGGCAGCGAGTCTGCGCTAGACGATCGATAGTATCCCCCGTGCAGAAAGCCTCTTTCCTCATCCTCTCGTATACGGCGACGGCGACAGGAGACTTTTGCCTCTGCGCGCGATAAATTATGCATACACACACACGGTAGTGCTGCGCGCGCCCATATAGAGTCGTCGTCGTTTCGGCGCGCGGAATCTATCCCACGGCGCCGTATATAATATTTAACGGCGCCGCGGCGGTGATAAGTCTCTCTCTTTCTCTCGAACAGACGTATACTAGGCGCGGAGGCTTATCTCTCCCAGGAAACGCAGGCGTGCGTCGAATTCGATCCCCGATGATTTCTGCCCGTCGCTGCTTCTGCTGCTGTCGGCACTTCCTGCGAGTGTATATTTAACTGTGCAATAATTATTAGCGGCGCAGATATCTCGGGGCGATTTATAAACGTTTTCTTTTCACCCGTGATTTACGCTCGTTTCCTCGTAGTCGCGCCTTTTTTGATCGACTGTTTATCGCTTTAATTTACTCTCTCTTGCGAGAGAGAGAGAGAGAGAGTCGATACGCGCGCGTTCATTTGCATTCGTTATCGCTGTTACGCGCCACGTGTGCGTTGATGGAAAGTGTGGGAAATTCGAGGAGATAAAATCTGCGCGGTGAAATCAGAGCTTTGCGAAACCGCGCGAGCGTTTTATTCGCGATTAATCATCCGAAATCGAAATTCAATTTTCCCGCGGAAAAAACGCCGAGAGAGAGAGAGAGAGAGACGGGATGAGCAGCAGCAGTCCTCGATTAACTCGATTAGCATGCGCGAGAGAGACGGCGGACTATTCTATGTAAATAGTTCGACGCTACGGCTAATGCGATGTACACGCAAGATTCTGTGACCCGCTCGCTCGAGAGTAGGTGCAAAACGCGCGGGAGAGATGCAGATAGAGGGAGAAAGTCATCGATTCTCGGATGCCTCGAGTTCTTTTTGCGCGAGCAGGAGGTGCGGTAGCTTCTTTCATCCAGTGCGGTCGCCGCGCTTCGCAATTTAAATTCGCAACGCGCGCGCGCGCGCGATTTTTGTTTTTAATTAGAGACTCTCTCTCTCTATTTACCCAGGGATTTGCATTCTAATCGAGGGATAAATTATTTTCTCCGGTGTCTCGCGCGCAAAAAAGGATGAGCGCGAGGCTCAACGGGTGTGTGCGTATACGACGCGGCGGCAAAAAGAAGCCGCGCCGACGAGGAAGAAGAAGAAGAGGCAGCGGCGGCGAGAGAAAAAAGGGCCAATCGAACGCGAGCGTAATCAAGGACGGCGTTACACATACGCTATGCAGCGGCGGCGGCGTATGCGAAACAGGCATGTCCGGTGCGTGTCCCCTTCCCTCTCTCCGCGGGGACCGGCTGTGTCGGTCGGTCAGCTGGTCGCCATATACTCGCGCACTCGGTCAGGATGTCGGGACGAGCGGATAACCGGCTCTGTATGCGTACCCCCGGTTCATACGCCGCGTACGGGAGATGGAAAGGGCGCGATCGGTGACACTTTGCCGTATGTTAATTTCCCTGTGGTTATGCGCGCGCCCGGATAGACTGGTATCGGTATATACAGCCGCTGCGCGGATCTGGTTATTCGAGGTAGGCCGATGCTGTTGGAAACGGGAGGTGTCCGATAAAGGCCCGCATGAGACTGCGATACACTTTGGACGGCGATAAGCAAAGTTTGGCTGGTATCGTTCGTAAGACGAGACGCTTCCGAGAAGCTGCCACTTGGCAACGACGAAACTTGAGAGCTAGAGCCAAACTCCCAATCGAATATAAAAGTGTCGAACGCGTCATACAACGACGAGCCGATACACATCGCGAGAAAATGCGGCGCACACGTGAGCGCGGCAGTAGCGTCTAACGATACGCGCAGTCAGCATAAATCTTCCGCCGAGAGGCTGACGCGAGCGCACGGGTAAAGTGAATTATCGATGAAAGGCGAGGGATTCAGCGCGTATGTAAAGTGCGTGTAGCCCCATTGTGTGCGAGAGACGGAGAGCCAGATTTCGACCTTCTGATCTACGTCCGCATTATGCTGCCCTTCCAGATAAAGATCTGCTTCTGCGATGACATTTTCCGGCTTCGTACCGTGGACCGATCGACGCACGACACGCACTTTTTTCTGCGTCGTTATTAATGATCCTAGCTGTGCGCCGGCGCATTAATTGCCGCAATAAGCGATATCCACCTCATCTCTATCCAGATTCTATCCAGCGAGCTTCCGGCTCTCGGAGAGCAATATCTGCCGCTCGAATCAACGCGGAAAATTTCGCGATGAGGCCGCGCGCACATGATGTCATACTCCGGCTATATATCCCGGCCGTGTATGCGAGTGCCGGCGATCCACGCGAATAAATAATCGGTATCGGCACGCGGCAGCGCAAGTCGCTGTCGATTGCGCAAACTTGCGCCGCGCGATATGCATCTTGCCGTAACGCGGGCGCAACGGTATTACAAAAGTGACAGTGTACTGCTTGCCGCGGCGTTTTCACTCGCCGCGCGCGCTCGCGCAAAAGCAGCCCAAGTTATTATTGTGGAAATCGGTGTATAAGTGTGCCTGATACGGGGGCGACCGATCGCTGTACTTTTCGGAAGAAAGGTTCGAGCTTCGATATAATGCCGCGTGTCTTACACGTACGCGAGACGCTAGTGCGCTAGTGAGAAAATGATCGTTATCGGCTCTCTAAAAACAATCGCATAATGCAGCTCTCCCACGCAATTTGACGCGGGCGCTTTCGAAAAGCTACTGTAATGGCGTCCCCTTAAAATTCTAATCGAACGAATCCCATTCGGAAAACACATCGCGGGGAGAAAAATAATAACACGTCGTCGTCGCGCGGCTGCACACGCGTCTCTCTCTCTCGAATTATCATATAATGGCCGCGGCGCAGCAGCTGCACACACGTCGGCGCAAATGATATGTAAAGTTATGTCACGAAAATGCCGAAGATCGGGAAAAATGCATAATGGAGCGCGAGGAAAGGAAGCCGACGGGCTTTCACGTGCTCACGTGTCGCGCCTAGTCGTCTCTCTGTCTGCGACGAGCGTGGAAGGCTTTACGTAAAACCGGCAGCAGCGGCGCAGCCACGCGTCGTGACTTTTTCCCTCTGCTGCTCTCCGTCTCTCTGCCGCCGCGTGTATACACATGCACGCGCGATTACGAATCGCTATCCAGCGGCGGGGATTGATTATTTTCGCGGGAGAACGAGATATTGCGATTGGCATGTGTATGTGTGTGCGTGATTGACTGCTCGGAGCCTCGCGCTCGAGAAAGCGAAATCCAGTTCACCAATATGACATAATACGCCAGCGGAGAAAACTAATTTTACTCGGCGCGCGGAGTGCATATACGTGCTTATCGGCTTGAGTGAAAAAATAAACGCGATAAACATAATTCCAGGCAAAACGAACGGGATTATACCGATCGAGCGCTGACGCAAGCCGGATTATGTTCTCGTGTCCTCGAACTTGGCTAAATTCACCGCTCGCGCCCATCGCCGCGCTGTGCTGCTTCTTATCAGATTTATCCGCTACCGCTGCACTTATATTCTCGGAACGGAGATTATGCCGCGCGCGAGATTGACGGCACCTCTAAAAAGCCGTACATTGTAAAAGATACGCATTCGGCGGCATTAATAATAACAACCACGCGAGAGAGAGAGAGAGGATGAATTAACATATCGTAAAACAAGGCGCATTAGTGCGCGCGGCGGCGGGAGGATTATCTCTTAAAAGCCTTGTTAATGCCGAAATCGTAAAACCGAGAATTTCGCGTCGTATTAACGGGGCACGTGTGTGTACGTGTTGGCGTGAGCTACATGCCGTATCGAGAGAAGTTAAAAAGTAGTTGACGCGGCTAAAAGCAATGGAAAACGGCGTGAACTCGGATGCGGAAGGTCCATTAGCGCTCTCGGCGGGCGACTTATCGGTCACAAAGTTATTTTCGTCCGACCAACTGTGTTCCGGGGGCGCAAACTACTCGAAACTTTCGCCGATACTCCCGAGGCTCTAAACGGCTGTATCGTTAGCCGACGATCGACTTTTCGGCTAATCGAACGAGGAACTTTGGCGGAGCAGGAATATTCAGAAGGGCGCATGTACTCGCGTGCGTGCGTACGCGAAAAAAGCGCTGGCACCAAGAGATTCTAAAGTGCAGCGTCGTCGTCGATGACACTCGACGAGTCCTTGGCTCTCCTTACGTCGACTCGTGTAATCGCAGGCCGCTTCTTATCCGCACCGATCTAATCTCGCTGACATTGTAAGCGTTCATCGCGAGGCCGATGATCTCGCGGGGGATTTAAAAAGAAGCGCAAAAAGAAGTGGAAAGAATATTACGGGCGTTATCAGACGCTGATAATCGAGCGTCGTCTTGTTTGTTCCTCCTCGGGCTGCAGTTTTGCCAGGGAAGAACTGCCGTGCGTCTCTTTTGAAGGGTAAATAGTAATTAATTTAGCGGACGAACGATCGGCAAACAGATACGCGTATAAATTGCAATATTTGATATTGCGCGCCGCTGATTGAGTTTCGCTGTAACCGAGGCTGTAACAGATAAAGCGTTACGAGACTTATCTTTCGAAATCGCCGTATTTGAACGCTCCTCGAGTTTTCTCACGCGAGATCATTAATTACCAACGTCGCACTAATGAATTACAAGATTCGACAAAACCAACACGTGACGCGAGCGATCCGGCATCCGGAGGCAGAAAAAAAAATAGAGGAGGGCTCTCAATGGCTTCTTTGTGATGTTTACACGCGCGCATACATGAGTCATCGCTCGGCGTAAAAAGCGCGTGGAATATCGAAACCGGCAATAGGATTAAATGCAAAACTGCACCGGCGAGATTTTCCCCCTCCGCTACATACATGCACACACAGACACACACGTATCGCGCACACAGAGGCGTGATCTTTTTACGGCGCGTTCCGCGCGGAGAGAAACTGTTTATAATGGTCTTTTATATTCAAAGTAAAACCTCGTTCTCTTGGCGTTCCCGTTCCGGGCCGTAAATCGCGGCGACGCTGAGCCGCGAAATATAAATTAATTTCCCGTGTGTGAGTGTTTTCTGCGCTCGTCCGTGTGCGCGTGCAAGAAGGAGGGAAGGAGAGAGAGAGAGAGAGAGAGAGAGAGAGAGTGCGAACGAGCGCGATTAGCTCACGCACGCGCAATAACGGCTAAGTGACTCGCGCGCGCTCGCTCTCCTGCAACAAAAGAGAGACGGAAAATTGGTGAAAAACCTCGTTTCACCGTTCACACAGGCTGCCGCTGATGGCCGATTGTTGCTGCCGCCGCCGTTACACTTGTAACGCGTTCTCATTTTTTCTCTAACGGGTTCATCGTTGAGAGAGAGAGAGAGAGAGAGAGAGAGAGAGAGAGAGAGAGAGAGAGAGAGAGAAGAAAAAACGATCGCGCGACCAATTGCGTAAGCCTAATTTCGAATCAGATTAGCCGCTCGCGCGCGCTCCTCCATTTGAATGCAAATGCAATGGCTTTATTTGAAAAAAAAGTGCGTGTGCGCTGCAGCCCGCTCTGAATCGATTATTTCCATTCGGTCGCCGCAGCGACGACGCGAGGAGAGAATAATTAGATTACCGCAGATGTATATCCTCCATAACGAACTTTTTTCCGCCGATCCTTTCAAATGTAAATGGGTTACAAAATATATTTTCAGAGCAGCGCGGATATGTATACGTATATATGCAAAGCGAAATAATTATAGTCCGAGAGAGCCGTTTACGAAACCTCCTGTTGCAAGCGCGAATCCTTCACGCGCATTAATTAATAATTAATCGAGGAGCGAAACGAAAAGTTTGAAATATCGACGGCGCGACAGTACCTATGTGTACGATAGAAAATCCGAGTGTGCAAAAGTCGGCTTACGCACGAGTGCGAGTTACGGCATTGTATTCCATGGCTGATTGTTGCGGCACGCGGTTACCGCCGCCAGTCTATAAGCGTGTGTATGTGTGTCTGTGTGTGTGTGCCTCTCAGCTGCAACAATTACCGAGTCGTTTTCCACGTGTTGCAACTGGCCGCTGCTACCGTAGTTTCACCCGCGCGCGTGCGCCGCCGCCGCTTTTTGCGCTCTCCCGAAGTACAAGCGTTATTGCTAATACACCGAGATAAGCTCGGCCAATTTATTCCGAAGAAAATCAATATTCGCGTCGGCTCGGTGATGCTACGCGAGAGAAGAGAGAAGATCTAAGATACGTCGCGGCAGAAGCAGCATTACACACTCGACTAGGCCATTAAAGCTGACCGCAGCAACGGCTCGATAAAAATCATTATGCAGCAGTGCTCTCGCTCGATGATTGACGCATAATGCGAACGAACGCCTCTCAATGCAACCATTAGAAGACGTGTTCGTGTTTCGAGCTCTCGCTGCAGCAGACGGTCGTTGACCAGGACGAGCGAGGGAGAGCGCTTTTTTCTCTCGCCTTTTAAAGTCTGGCTTCTGGCCGCTCTCGAAAATGTTTCATCGGGCGTTGTCCGACGTTCCGGCGTAAAAATCAAAACTTCTCACGGGAGACTGTCGCAGTGGTCGTTAACGTCGGTGCAGTGTGTGTCTATTAGAGGGGAGAGAGAGGCGCGTGCAGGCCGTCAAGGCTGCAGGTAATCGAGGTAATTTGATGGGATTGCAGCTATCGCGAGGAGGAAGGAAGACCGTGAGCTGTCGAGGGGGGAGAGCAGCAGAAAAAAAGCTGGATAAGAAACCTGAATGGACTGGTTGAGCGAGCGAGCAAGCGAGCGAGTAAGAGAGGAAGAAATTGGCAGGGACCAAAGCTCTCCGCTGCAGCGGAATAGGAGAGAGACTGGACCTCTCCACCTCCAATTTGGTCGGCGAGATTAAACCCGCGAGAAAAAGAAATTGGAATCGAGACGAAAATTACGGATCCCGACGTATCGTAAACTTCTCTCTTTTCACTCGGGCTCTCCTCTTCTCCGCGCAGCTTCTTCCGAATGCCTGTGACCCCTCGCGCTCGCCGCTTCTTTCTTTCCATCCTACTTGGGAACTACACTCTGTGCTCCTAAATCGCTCAATTCCGCGCTGCCGATATCGCGGGGAAAATTCGTAAATCAATCACTGACCCACAAACTCTTTTTTTTCGCCTCAACGCTAATTTCTTACGCGCGATGTATATATTCATAAAGTATTAAATTGAAGGTTAAAGCCATGGCGGCGGCGGCGGCGGCACGTACGGAGCGTGCGCGCCATAAATTGAAGGAAATTTAGCTTCCCGCGCGATAATTCAAAAAAAGCGTCGTAAAACGCTTGCCCAACTCCGCAAAATTACAGCCTGTACATTATATCCACACGAAACAAAAACGGATCCGCGGATAACGAGTTTTCAAGTAGTTTCGAGATTTCGATTCTTTTTTTCTCTCGGGTCGGGCTTCTCAATTGACTTCTCTGCAGTGAAAATTTAACGGGCGCTCCCGCGATATATTTTTATTAAAGACCGTCTCGAGAGGAGAGTTTTCGAAGCCGCGGTGAAAAGGGAGCAGTTTCCCCGGAGGCGATAAAAAATACATGACCTCCGGCGTCGGCAACACAGCCCGATGGTATATGTATACCTGCGCCGCGCGCAGACCGATCTCTACAATTTCGAGGCCCGGACCATTAAAAATCCAGAGGGATAATTGGTGTTCGGCTCTCTCCCTCTCTTTTCTTTGACTCGCGCGACTTTGCCCACACAAAAATGACGACCGGCGAGTTTTAGGCCGACCAATAATTACACGGCTCCGGCTCTGATAAACACACGCGATTGCGTTTCACCCTCCGTGGAATTTAGTTTTTCCCCCGTCGCACTCTGCATTATTTATCTCGCGCGCGCTGTGTTCAAGGGGAAAAGGAAACAATTTTCGACTCGTATAAAGAAATTCAAAGAGGAGAGGATTTCGGAATTTAATTATTACGTGCGCTCGAGATGAAGAATCTCTGAGGCAGCGGGAATACAAAATCCACGCCTCTCTCGAAATTTTCGAGACTCGAAAAGTTTTTCTCAATAGTGCAACCTTGAAACCGGCGTCACGCATCGAATGCCAAGAGGCTCTCCACGCGAGCGGTGCATTTTGATGAGGTGCTTTTTTTCTACTCTACTCGCTCCTTGATTGATGAGATTTTCCCATCCACTCTCTCTCTCTCTCTCGGAGAATTGATTGTTTATACATCATCTGGAGAGCGCGGGCGAGATGCAAATGCCCCCGTGACCCCGAGACACGTAAACAAACGGACGACGTACCGAGCGTTTTTTTCTCTAAAAAAAGGCGCGCAATGTCACGCGTGCGACGTTCCGGAAAAGCCGATCTCGTTCGAGGAATATCAGCAGCGGATAACGGTGTCAAGATCAAATAAACTGAGCAAGGCAGCCGACGGTTTATTTTGCGATACACAAAATAACAGTTTCGCGGTAGAGCGGAGGAGAGAGAGCTGAAGCAACTTCAATTTCTCATATCTCTCGCAGCGGCTTGAAAGAGCGTCGCGTTACGCCACGCGCGTACACACATAAAGTTTCAAGAATCAGCAGCAGCAGTAAAGCAGCAGCAGCAGCAGCAGCAGCAGAGAGCCAGAGGATCCCGTGACAGAAATTTTTAATTCCCCCAGTACGTACCCAGCGACTAGGATTGTCATTCCGAGTGGCAGCGCGTTGATTGCGTGTAGTATATATCAATTGGCCGAGAGAGCTTATTTTTCATTTAAATGCGCTCGCGTCGCCGATAAGACTCGCGCGATCATTGTTGACGTTATATAAAACGCAGTTCGACCGAGAGAGCGAGGAAGCGTCTCGGCGAGCAAATTTTTCGGCTTTTCGAGCACCGGATTTCAAGTCGATAAACCGTCGAAAATTAGTTCTCGGAACACTCGGGGATACGGACGAACGAGTGGCTAAAGTGGCCGTTTTTCATTGAGTCGCTTCTTCTCTCGTTGCCGCTGAACGCGAAAAAAATTGGGTCGGCCCCGTCGTAAAAAGCGGAGAAAAAAAACACTCGCCGGAACCCGACGCATATGCGAATAACAACACACACTCACATTCACACTCACACAGAGCACTGCTGCACAGAACGATAAATAAAAAGCGAGATAGACTAGACGCACGGGACTTTCCGGAGGTGCGGCTCCGTTTCAAAAATCTCCTCGTCTCCGGCTGTGCTTTTTTAAAATGAGTACTACGAGTATAATCGCTCGAGAGCGCAAGGAAAAAAGCGTCGCCCTTCGCTCAGCTCGGCGGTTTGTTTACATACGCCGCTGCCACCGCCGCCGAAAGTTTTCTAACGCGTGTTTTCGTCGAGAGAGATGATGGCAGAGGAGGAAAGTGTCGTCTTTGAAGTCGGCCACGCGGGTAAATACCGCCCGTGAAAACAAAAACGCAACATCAATCGTGGAGTAGAGTCGTTCTCCCCTGTATACGTTTCACGTCGCCCGCGTACATCAGCGTACAGTTTTTTACTCGGCATACACTGCTTGCGATCCGAGCTAGTCAATCGCGGCTTTCGCTGCACGGAAATGACAGCAGAGATAGCGCGATGGCTATTATTTATAACTTTGAAAATATTTGCGTCGCTGCAGCGGATTCTGCGCGAGCTGATTACTATAACGCGTATTTTTATCGGGCTTCCGAAAATCGATGGACTTGCTTGTAAAAATATTTGTCTTCTATATCGCTTCGAGAAGTGTCACACTCGCGGCGAGAACGTTTTTCGCAATCAATTTCCCCGACACTCGAGCCGTCGTATTTTCTCTTGAAAAAAGAGTCCACCGCAGTCCCGATAAGCCGCAGCTCGCGGTAAAAATTTCAGCACGCTCGACGGATGCATAATTGAGCGCTCTCGCGATTAGCAGCAGTTTTCAAGAGCGTTGAATGTCAAAAGCTGGAATCATGCGGCAACTTTAAAAACCTCTCGTGTGTATAGCTGTATATACGCGCGATCGCGAGTTGCCAAGTCGGACCGGCTCGGGCCGTCGGCCTGCCGCGAGAGCGCTCGCATTCGTTCGAGCAGTGCGGCTTTAAGAGACGAGGACGACTTGAAGCGCAGCGCGATGCACTCGCGACTTTTTTCGCGACTCTGCGGCGAGCCTTTTCTCACGGCTCTTCGCACTTTGCGGTGTGGCACTTTTCTGCACTTTGTCGTTTTTCTCCGTGTACACACCGAGCGAGTCTGTTTGCGAGAGCACAGGTTCGCCTGCCTCGACTTTCCTAATTGCCGGTGCTCAGAGTCGCCGGGATTGCAGCCGAGGTTTTACCATTTTTCCACGATAACGTCCATCACGCGTGAAATTCAGGAGCGTATTTTTTCCGGAATTTTTCTCACGCGAGACTCTCGCGCAGTTGGCGCTTGCGTGTCTGTTGTGCTTATGCAAATCGCGGCTCTGCAAAAAATTAATTTACACACTTTTCCTGCGGTCGGCCAGCAAAAACGACGTCTCGTTCTGGCTGATTTTTCCCGACGACAAAAAGTCCTCCCTCAGTGTCAAGATCACTCGCGACGCGAAAAAAGTTTTCCTCTCTCGCGAGCGCACTTGGCAGTGGTCGCCAGGGCCGCGCGAAAAAAGTCGCGTCAACGGCCGCGTGCAACGAACCGGGAAGAGGCTACGTACGAAAATTCTCGCGACCTTCAACCGCCTGCGTCGCGCGCGAGAGAGCGCTGAATAATAGTCGTCGTCCCCTTGAACTTGGCACGGTCGTCGGCCGCCGCCGCCGCCGCGATTTTCGTTGAGTGTATAGCGGAGAAAAAGTAGGAAGGAGTGTTTGTGCGCGGGTGTGTGAAGTACGTTACCTGTGTGGCGTCGGAGTAGGGCGTCGATGAGTTCTTGTCGACGAGCAGCGAGCCGAACAGTGGAATGCCCGAGCTCGAGGGGCTGTCTTGCTGTTGTGGCACCATTTTGCGAGCCGTTGATGTGCTCTTAAAGTGGCGCGAACTCCCGTGGTCACTTCACTTTTGACCGATTTATGTATCACCACACTCGCGATTATTCTCTATCTCTATCTTCCTTCTTCACGAGAGACGGGGAGGCCCCGCGCTCTGCGCTCTACTTTCGCTTTCTCTGTTTACGTTCTGTCTCTCGCGCGCTCTCTCTCTATCTCTCTCTCTCTTTCTCTTTCTACTGTTTATGGAGTTGCTGCGTGCAGACTCCCAACGAAAAACGACGAGTGTCCGGTGGCGATCGTGGAAGCAGAATAATAAAATGTTCACAACGGGGGAAGCTCCTCCGTGCTGTTGCGGTTTTCACGTGCGCGCGACGAACGCAGCTCGGATCAGCTGCGCGACGAAAACACCGGCTTCTCTCTCTCTCTCTCTCTCTCTCTCTCTCTCTCTCTCTCAGAGACTGAGGCTACTCTGATGCTGCTGCGGTTTGAAAACACGTCGACTACGCGCTGTCATTATCACCGATGCACCACTCAACTGGACTGAGGTACTGACTACTGCTGCGAACTTGCGTGAGTATATCTCTCTACTTGTATAGTATGTAGTATGCGTGGACTTATAATCCGGTCGCGGCGGCAGAAAAGAGCTCGGGGAAAAACGGTGCTCGTTCGACGAGCGCTCGTGGGCTACTGACTCGCGCGGCTTACGAGAGCGCTAACTATACCGGGGACTGAGCTGCGACTAGCAGCGGCGGCGCATCAGCTGGTGTGCTGCGCGCAGCGCTCGGCCCCCACCACGGCAGGACTCGCCGCCGCCGCCGCCGCCGCCGCTGCCGGTGGTGGGGGTGCACACGAGGGTGACTCCGACTGTATGCATACGCACACATGTGTGCGGCCAATCGCCGGGGCGCGCTCCGTGCACGGATATGCGGACGGGTGAGTTGTGTGCTGGTGCTGCTGCCGCTGGACCCCCTCCTACTTTTTTGCGCTCCGTGCCTCACTCGGCTTTCGTCCCTTCGACGAGACGGAGCTCGAGCTCCGCTACTCCCTGATGCTCCTCCTCGGGTTCTGTGTGTTGTGTTTTACGACCGATCGACGTGGATGCATGCAGCGAGTTTACGACTCGCGGGGAAAATTATGTGCTTTTTTCGAATTTTATTGCTGGTTTTGGGCGTTTTTGGAGCGGCTTTTTTTCGCCGCTATACGAGCAAACGTGAGAAGATCGATTTTTCGACTCGGGATGTAGTTTTATTATTTTGTAATAACCGACTCTGTTGTTTTCTGTCATAGGAACTCGTTACAGCAATGCGCATCGTATTTATATTTAACGTTTCAATCTATAGTTGCACTCTGTTTGAAAAAAACTGGATATTTTTAATAAACAACGCGCACTCGGAGCAAATTCGAAATGACGTAAAGAATAACAAAATTCGAGCCAGGAAAGCTCGCGCTGTATTGGCGCTGACGTAATCGTTGGAAAATAAATTTAATCAATGTTAATAGCACGGTTCGTTAATCCAATTATGCCGTTAAATTTTTTTCGATTTTTAATTATTAACCAGCCTGTTTTTGCAAGACGCGGCCATATACGTCGGCCACTGTAATCTACATTCCGCGAATTCATAAAACAGTTCTCTCTCGAGAAATCATAAAACTAAGCAGACTCGAAGAGAGAGGGAGATACACCAATATTTATTGCGCGCACGCAGCTCCTCGGCGATTTACGACGCGAGCCACTTTATTGTAAAATAATTAAGACAACTCAGCAAAGACTACACAGTATGCGAATCCAAAATAAACCAGGCGTAGTTGTGTAGGATGAATCCGAAAATTGGAAAGCGATTCACTGACGCTGCAATAATATAATACAAAGTAAATCCCGAGCGCGAGCGAGAAGAAAAATCGCCAAGTGTCGCGCGAGAACACGTCGCTAATTTTAACGATTTCCTAGTTTTCTGCCAAGGCGAAGGTCTCGGCTGTTCTCTCTCCTCCTCCTCCCACCCGAACCTCTCGCGTGTGTGCGTGTGTGCAGCAGCGGTTTGATGCTCGCGTCAGATCTCTATCTCTCCCATTCTCTCGGTCTTCGTCTACGCGGGTATACGCGCTCCACCACTACACGCGTGCTTTTCTTGGCTGCGCTAAACGCCGTGCGTCAGAATGTTATACCGAATACACGTGCGCGCGATCATCGTGCACACCTATACGACAGCTACACGGCCTCGAGCCTGTGCTGTACCGAAAGAGAGGAGACGTATAGGTGCCTCATGCTCTTGCACGCGAATCGGAGTGCCGTGCCGCGGGGAGGGGGAAATCGCTCGTGAATTTCACGATCTCGGGAAAGAGCGGCGCGTGCCGGCGGGGCTCCGTGCAACGCACCTTGAATTCGTAAGATGCCGCGTGTGTAGGGCTGGCTGATGGTGGTTGTGGGTGGAGTCGGATGTACCCGACTTTATAGTCGTTATTATTTTTGTAAAACGATTGTGTTTTTACACGCTCCGAAAGATCAATCACGCCGACCTCCGATTGGCGAAATAAATAAACCAATATCGCGGCGAAGGTCATCTCCATACGCCGGCGACGATAATCATCGCGAACGTCCAAAAATAGAGCTGGAGTCTCCTCGCGGCAGCGGACGAGTCTCTACCTGCAAAGATCAAAGTACAGGAGTTTCATCATCATCGTGTATATAGCAATAGGCTTATCCGCATGTATATACGTTTTAAGTGTATACGGGCATATACGAGTGCATGCGCGCGGCTCTCAATGACGGACACTTCCTCAAAGTCATCGACACGTCACGTCGCAGCTTCGCGAGCGGCGAAGCCATTGACGAGGCCCGATATCGTCCGTGCGCGCAAGTATAAGTATATAGGTGATGCATTGTGCACGTGTTGCCGAGGTTCGCTCGCGATTCGTGTGTGTTTTAAATACGCAGTATGCAGAGTAATAATGGTAGTCAGACGCAGGAAATGCTCTTGATCGAAGGGGGAAAATTTTCGTTTTGATTGAAAATACTCTACGAAGCTTTATTTACGCCGGCGCACGCGTGAGAGGAGCCGGTTATTATTGAACATTAATGCGTTTTCGTATGCTAGCCTCAACGCTCAAGGATTTTTCGCGCGCCGCATTGATGTGGCCGTAACGATTTCCTCAATAACTTGTAATGATTATTATATTGTAGAATTCAATAAGTCAACCTCTGGCGAGTACATTATTATAGTGGCAATCGTTTAATAGATATAACCGAGGAAGTTGATAACTTTTGCGCGCTACAATAATATTGATTCACTCCTCGGGACTATCATCTTCTTTATATGCGTAATGCCACGTGTCGGATTACTAATAACGAGAAATAATAATCTTGAATTTATCTATACCTGCGACGCACTCGACACAACAATACAAACTAATCAATTGAAAAATATTATTATAGGCTCCTCGAAAGTTCCAGAATTATGTATAGCTAATCTCGATAATGCACTTCGCCGTATGAAATAATAGGCAGTCTTTTGAGAAAATGAGCCCAAGTGCATACAATGTGTTTTATTTACGCGCTTGAACATTCCAGGACAGTGTACACTACACTCTATGCTTTATCCATGTAAGCGCTACGGGCAAACTTCACGTGACTTCCAAGAAGTTACACATCTCGACTCCGCGGTCTAGAAGTCATACTTCGTGTCTCTTCTTCTTATGTTCTTTTTATATGATACTCCTGTTGCCCAGTGTACTTTATTCTCTTCCGCTGCGCGTGCACGCCACGTATAATGCCGCCGCCAGCGTATATTCTTTCACTTATATATATATATATATATATATATTAAAACCGGTGCGCGCTCTATACACCCTGCGCAAATATTCCCTATAAACTCGATTCAAAGTTTTCGCATGAGTGGATAAATTAAACAACGGCAGGTGCATGCAGTTATTGAATAAATAATGCAACTTGTTTATTAATTACTTTGCGCCATGATCAACAATATGCGTGTTCGTGTACGCGATATTGTTGAATCGCTTTGTGTAATCAGTGCGATTTTTTCAGAATATTTCGATTCAACAATTAACTCACTCGAGCGCGATGATTCAATGGCAAATTAATAAATCAGGCAAGCTATCTGCAGCAGCGATGAGGCCTTTCAAAGCAGACTTTTTTCTGCCTCATATATATAGGTGGATCGAGGGGTGATTTACTCTAAGGGGTTCAGATACGGAGACGATACAGTTCCCAATTTTTTCACGCGCTTTTTTCTCCTAAATACTGCCGTAACATTGACGGCAAAAAAAGCGGAGAGTGCTTTAAACGTTTTCAAACATTATAAATTAATTTTTTTCGCCAAATTTCCTCATTGTCCGCTACCTGTCCCCGCTCATGAGATAGAAATTAGAGCTTTCTGCGCAGCGTTTTTTACAATTTATTGCGATCGCCTGGATCTCCCCCTTTTTGTTTATATAAAATACGATCTTCGCGTATAGCAGTTAGAAAATCGAGGATATATTTACGGGATCAATTTTCTCACCACTTTTCCCCCGCCGTTTTCCTGCAGTTTTTTCCAGCCGAAACCGTCTTTCGCGTAAATAAGAGCCGCGCTATCTCGCGAGAGCGATCGCCTCTGGAAGTTATACAGGAACCTATACGTGCGGCCGACAATAGCGAGTCGGGCTACTGTTTTTTTTTCTACTTTTTTAACAAACGTCATGCCTGTCCCGCGCAGGCACGGGCGGATCTCGTTTTACGATTTTCGGAACTCTCGGCTTATGCAACAGTCACACTCTTTCGGAGCCGACTGTGTACACTACACACGTTGCAAATGCGATTGTCAACAGGCCAACTTTTACGAGGACAGATGCATGGCAGCGGAGCTCTACCCCAGAGCACGACGTCAGTTTCTCTTTTTCCGACTCTTTATGAAATGAAACGAGAGAGAGAGCGTAAATCTCCCGAACGTCGTAAGGATTAGTTTTCCCAGGTATCAGATAGTAAACGTCAAGATCCCAGTCGTAAAAAGTAGACTCGCACGCGTGGCTGTTTACACGCGCCGGAGTGAGAGGGAGAGAGAGCTGCAGTGACTTTATACACCGCAGCTGCTCATTGTGCATCTCTCGCGAACTGCATGTGCATCGCATAAAGTTGGCGAAAAAAACAGCGACTATAGGGAGGGACGGTAACGTACGCTGCACGGAAGCTCGAGCTGCCTTTGAGAATTATGTCCGCGCTGCGTAATGGGGGGTGCGAGAGAGGAGAGCTCTTATGCGCGCTCGTATACGCTGCTTTGACCGGCGCGAGGGTGATTTTATGACATTTTCCGGAAAATGCTCACGACTGCGAGTGGAATTTGAGAAGTTGGCTTTGACTCGCTCGGCTCTACTCTGTCACAGTATTTTGAGTTCTTACTCTCTCTGCCGCTTCTTTATAGGTACACGCGAGAGCGGAGCTGTATTTCACCGCAAACAACTCGAATTTTTAATGGCAAAGGCCTCGTTTATTCCGCGGATACCGATATGATCCGCTGCTGCTGCTGCTGCAAACATTTTCCACTCGTTAACAGCGAGTTGCATTTTTAACGCGACTCGGCGAGCGATGCGTACGCAAGGGAATTCGTAAAACTGGCGAAAAAAAGGACACAAGGGAGGGGAGTGCAGCAGAGAGGCGCGCGGGGAGTCGACGCAGCAACGGCAGCGGCAGCGCGTTTCGAGAGCAGCGCGCTGCTGCATAATGGAAGCTTTTCACATTAAAGGGCTTTGACGAGTTTCGGGGTGATTTTATGGCTTTTTCCGGAAATTGGCTTCGTGGGATTCGAGGAATCTGGGCCTAGCTACAGTATCACGTTATATGAGAAACTTTGACGTCAGAGAGAGAGAGAGAGAGAGAGAGAGAGAGAGAGAGAGAGAGAGAGAGAGAGAGAGAGAGAGAGAGAGAGAAGAGCGACGAACGTTGGTATTTTCCGCTCGGCAAACAGTAGTGCAAAACGATGCACACAAGCGTGGGAAAGGCGGTTTATTCAAATTCGTCGCAAAATAAAAGAAAGAAAAGCGAGAGCCGATTTCGAGGGTAATTTCGGGTGCAGTCGAGAAACGAGGAAATGACACGCGCTGAAGATAATCGCAGGATGCAGTCAATCGTACGCGGTGCGTCTTTCGTCGGCGCGTATATTAATAATATAACGGTGCTGACTTCCCTGTCTGCGCGGGCGGACGGCGCCCAAAATCTTCCCTCGTTATTTTTACGGAGTTGGGCAAGCTTTATTATTTCGTTGAACGAGTCTGTGGCGTCATTAAAATTAACGCGGATTCATAATGAGTTTATTCTGGTCTATATAGGTGAATTTTTTTCTCGAATATCTTCTAGGTTTTCGTCAGCGACCAATAACGCTGTCAACGGCCAATTAAAATTTCTGCTCTCGGTCCGTCGTGTAATTGTAGGTTGGGAGTTTTGCAAATCGCGCAATTTTTCTGATCGAGCATCCCATACGTTCGACAAAAGTACACCGTGTACAGCGATCGATTATGTGGAACCAAACGAAACAACTCCTCGTCAATTTTCCCTCATTCGAAATTCCCGACGCCCGCAGAAAAAGCATCGTCGGCAGCGTTGCACTTAATTACCGCGTAATAAATCGAGGCACCTCAGAGAGAGAGCTCGTTCGGCAAAAGTAGACGAAATAAAGCTTCGAAGCCAAGAAGGCGAGTCCGATAAAAACACGAAACACTAATTAACTTTTTACTACGGCGGGAAAAAAGACAAACGTATCGGCAAAAACAAAAGTAAAGGAAGATGGGTGAGAGAGAGAGAGAGAGAGAGAGACGGGTAAAAACATTGAGCTACACACAAGCGCAGCAGTTGCATTTTCGAGCGGCAGTCAAGGTCGGACGGCGTTCCCAGAATCACTCGGATAATGTACCAGGTGTCCGCTGCCGTTTTTTTTTTCTATACCTATACAGCGCAGCTTTTTCGACGCTGGCTCGTGAAAGAGAGCCGGCCTTCATTAATGATCCTAGTCATGCAGCGCTTGATACGGCAATCCCTAAAAATAATGCGCTCTCGCGAGTATAGCGCAAAAAAAGCACGAGAGCTGCCGCGGGCCTGCCAAAACCGCAAGTCGGAAAAGAGTTGCTCTTGACTTTGCTCTCTCTCTCTCTCTCCCTCCCTCTCCAACTCGCGTTCGCGCGAACGGTCGCCGCTTGAAATAGAAGCCTCACGTGTGCGTCGACACGACTTGTCAAAGCTGCCGCTTTCCATAGAAATAGAGCTTTTTCCGAAAAGCCAACGGATGCGCAAGGTCGTCGTCGTTCGTGTCGTTGGCTCTCGCGTGGGGGATTCACGAAATTTTGCGATCGACGGTACCGATGCGATGGCCATTACCGGCTGCCGACGTTGTATAACAATGGCATACACTGAGATTTTACATTGTAAAAAAGCCTTTCCCGCGCTTACAGCGCTCGGCTTACGTAAGACGATCTAGTTTTATAAGCGTGACGTGTGGTGACAAGAAAAACTAATAAATTTTTTGGCAACTCGGCGCGTTCACGCGCTTCCTGGTTGAAAAGTTCTAACGAACATTAGGAAACTCGCGAGCATCAGAGGCAGATATATAATTACGCGTATGGCACATCGAAATAGCCGCGCGGCTAAGTTTCCCTATGACTCGAGCGCTCGACGAAATTCGCGGAACGATATTACACATTCGCTACAATGTTCGCAAAGTATTTCGCGTTACGCTAACAGCGCAATTAGCATTATATAAAAGCGACAAACGAAAATACGCTCGAAGCATTAGAGTTTCAACGACTCGGCGCCAGCTCGCACACATGAGCTCAAATTGATCAGCTCTCGCACCGCAAAAAGAAAGCTGCGGCGGCACAAAACGACTTGGTCGGCTCTCTTGGCTGCAAAAGAAAAACTGCGCGTTGCACACTTTTCCCTACGCACACACACACACACACACACACACACACACACACGAGCACGCCGAAAGCCCATCTATCTCTCGCGATTCGTATCTCCTCGGAGCTCGATTTGAATTTCTTATTCCTTCCCAAACTCCTTTCTGGCTGGTTCTTTGGCTCTTTCTCTCTCGGCCCCCCTTTTCGTTCGATCCGAGCTTGACAAAATTGAAATACAAAACCCACTGCCTTTGAAACCGGCCACGTTTTGCCCCGCGAACTATAGCTGCAGCGAACGAATCGAGTATACACAAGGAGGGAGAAGAGGAGGGAGAGGAGAGCCGCGCGCGTGCGAATGGGATCCGCGCACGATTTCGCTAATCTCACGGTTAAATCGTTTTTTTTACGAACACCAGGCTATTTCGCGGAGGAAATTAGCGATTGTTATTGTGCCACTAGCGCCCTGCAGGAAATAGTTACATTCGAACGCGGATCTTTATTGGGTGTACGCGCGTGATAACAAAGGTGTTATTCATTCGGGGACTTGACAAAAATGCAAAGTGTTCGATGGAAAATCGGCTTGCCGATCTTAATTTCACAATTAACGCCAGCACTCGGCATCTCGGATCTTCTCGTATATACTCGGCGCAGCTTTTTCGCGATGCAGTCTCCGTCTCCTCTCCTTGAAAAAAGTCTCTCCCGCGCGAGCCATTCGATACGTTTATACGATTCCGAGAATTATTGGAATCTCTCTCTTCCTAATCGCGTTCGCAATCGGCGTCCGACAGAGTCAAATACCTGTATACACTTATCGCTTACATTCATTTAGTTGTACGCGCTGTGCGCAGCGTTTTTCATTCGAGTCCGCAAATACGTATACCAACGTATACGTGCATTTTTTCCGGCAGTGCAAAATAAATTGAATCCCGAGCGCCCGCTCGGTCGGCGTTTGTACGAATTTCTTATCGCTCGGCTATCTGCGATGATACAATGAGTGCAACGCAGAAAAATAGCTTATTAAGTATGGAAGCAGGCTTGAGAATAATATTTTTGTTTGCATTGTAAATATGTTTAGGTATGAAATTTTTTTGGGAAAGCGAGCTTACGCGAAAATAAAACCAATTTTGTTAGTGCATGTGTTATTGAAATTCGAATCTAATGCTCGTGCTCGTGCTCGTGGAATAAATAAGGAATGCTGAAAATATCGGGTAACTGCTCTTATATAAATAATATACACACGAGCTCGCTGTGTTATTCGGGCTCTGTATCATTTTTTATTTGGAGCGCAAAACATCGAGGGAAAAAATTTACGGTTGGAGAAAAACAATCATTGCGAGCGACTATTATTTTGTTTTTGTCGGAAGTGAAATGATACTGGCCAGATTGAATTCCCGGCGCGGAAAAAAATTGCAGTCTCATTTCAAATTCGAAATAACGATTTCAATATTTCAATTCGATTAACATAATTTTATCTTTAATAAAACTTTTTTGAATCTTTAATTAAAGTATACGAATGTGACAAGGCAGCCCTCGATCATCGATGATTCAATGTGCACTAAATAACAACAAATGACGGGATGAAAGCAAAAAGCCGCGTTTCTCCGCAGTCGTCAATCGGGGATCCTGCCTCGATACCAGAGAGTCGTACAATATACAGTTCCCCGAGCCCATAAAGAAGGATTAATTCAATTAAGCGCAAGTGCGATTCCGGAGGAAAAAAGCCGCGCAGCACATATACGCCAGACTTCACGCCTGCGAGTATTCCGATCGGGCATCCGGCTGTGTTTTTTGCGTGGGTGACACTCGTCGTCGCTCGCGCTACACATCCCAAGGTCTTATTGAAAGAATGAGATGCAATCGAGTCCGGCGGAGAGAGAGAGGGGGGGGGGGGGGAGGGGAGAGAAAAAAAAATTGCGCCAAGGGGTCCCCCTCGGCTCACAACCGGATGCCCAACTACGGCGGCCGGCGAATACTAAATGCTTGGGCTCGGTGTGTTTACATGAAAACACTCTGTAACGATGCCGCCGCGCGCCGCCGAGGTCGTATAGCGCGCCGTGTCGATGAGCGATCCGCGCGAGAATGAGAAAGGGGCAAAAAAAGTTGACGAACGAAAGGCGGCGGCGCAGGTATATAAGGTTCAAGGGGATTCGAAACGGCTTCGCGATTGACTTTTATGTGCGACGCGGAGTCGGGCCTCTTTCAAGAGCCGACCTTTTGCTTTTCTTCGCGGCGGTGCACGCGTGATTAAGCTCGATTTTTACTCGGCTCTCTGTTGTTCCAAAACGGAGACTATAGATTCGTGCAAGTTTACTCGGAAAAGCTGGACATGATTAACCAGCCGCCGAAATTTACGAGTTTTTTTTTTCACAGAGAAGAAAGTCGCTTTTCAGGGATGAAAAAAAGTCGTTTAATTTGGGCATATAGGTGCGCGAAACGGGTTGAGCCACTTTATGGAAATCAAAGCAGCTTTTTTCTCGGAAGATAAAGCGCTTCGTTTATATGCAAATCGGCGCCGATAACTTCAAAGCACACTCGATGTATGGCGAGTAAATAAAACGATACACACTCGCGGCGGTCGCTTCCTGCGAATTAGCTTCGAAATAGAGAATATTCGAGGCGCTGATGTGCGGGCTGGCCGTATTTTTATCTCAAGGAAAATAATCGAATGCAGCGCGCTATCTAAACGCGCGCGTCAAAGCCGAGCGCGGTGCATCTCTCGGAGCTCTTAAAACCGATCGAGTCAATACTCGCGCTGGCGTATAGTCGTGTAAACCGATAAGCTCACACGCGCGCGCTCGCGCACAATCACAGGACTTATCTACGACTAGCAAATACACAGGCCGAACCTCGACAATTATCGGCCAACATATATTACTACACGCGCGAGCACACATCCGAGCGGCGGGCCAGTGTATGCAAACACGTACATATACACTGCACTGCACTGTAGTCGCGGAGAGCGTCGTCGGCTCGCTCTTTATCTCTTTTCACACGTATACGTTCGGCTCTCTTTTTCCCTCCTTCGTCCCGCTTCGTCCCGCTTCGTCCTCTCGGTTTTATTTCGCGCGTCAAAGGAGCTTTCCAAGCCAATAAAGCGGGAGCTCGCGCAACTGGACACGCTTCGGCACATAGGGGTTGAAAGAGATAGGCTCGCGAGATTCGACGAGACTGATAATGATTTCTGCAATTATTCCCAACACTCGCTTGGACTCTGCTGTGAAACGATGAGGCCCTCGCGAATGAATAATTCAGGCCGGGGACAAAAAAAGTGTTTTGACAAACGCGGGAGAGCTAGAAACGAGCTAGAGAGAGACATTGATTAACGAGCGGGACAGATTTTTGGCCCGCGTGTGCGATTTCCTCTTTTTTGTGCGTCTCTCGCTCTCTATACAAAGCTCTGTTTGATCGCCGCTGGATACACGCTGCATTTCGAATCGACGTGATGAAATTATTCCGGCGTTTACGAGGCACCAAATTGCCATGCTAATCGAGTCTCGTGTACGCACACAGTGAAAGAATACTCAGCTCGCGCAAAAAACTGTCTCGAAACCGATATCTTTTTTCTATTACGTTACACATATCATGCTAACCGCAATTTTTCGAGAAACGAGCCGCACATCGTGCCTCTCGTATGCGTCACTGCCCCTAAAAAAAAAATCGTTCGAATCCACACTACATACATGCACCAGCCGGCTAATTAACTTGTATCAAGTTGGATCTTCTACGAGCAAAACAAACATCTCGTCGTCCCGCTGCCATAATCAAGCGGTTAACCCCAATTAATCGGCGACGCGGGTCCGCAGAAAAACGGGGAATCAAACGAAATAAAAGAGAATCGGGGAGAGAGACGAGCAACAAGTTAGTCCTACGCAGACATGTAAGACGCGTGAACCGGCGATAAACGCCGCGAGTCGGTGATTAGCAACTGCGCGAGGGAGCAAGAGAAACGGCAATTTATTTACGATAGCGCAATAAAGTTTATATGACACACGCGGCGAGTTACGCACTTTCGTCCAGTAGCGACGCGGCGGCAGACGACGGCGTATAACGGCACAATAATAATCGCTCGCGCGACGGCTGGACGGAGTAAATTTTCCTGCGCGAATACAAGCCTCGTAACTCTTCGCCCCTTGCCGCGTTTTACGAGGCGCGTAAAAAGTCTCGCTTGGCGTATCGATCCCTTCCTAATTGTCCCCGATTACTCAAGCATCGCGGCTAATCGGAACTGAGAACTCTCCGATGATCGCCGCTGCAATTATTCATCGCGTGTCCTAATAGCACGAATACAAGTACTATGTGCTCTCCGCTCGAAATCGAAGTGACCGGGTCGGTCACGTGTCCACCATTAGTGCGTCGATGACGGCGCGGACGATGCGGGTGAATTAGGCCAGAATGGAAAACCGAGGCGGTAATCTACCGAGACTAATTGCGCACGACATTACTTTCCGCTCGTCGTATTATACAAGCGCCGTATCTTCCGGAGCTATAGATACGCGATTTCGCTCGCGCGCGCGCGCGAGCGTGGATTTCGTATTCTAATGTACCTCGCCGGCGGGGAGCGAAAAAAGTATAACGGTGAGCGCGTCGGGCTTTTATACTGTGATATTCTATTAACGACAATATAATTGGCCCCTGTTTGGCAATCAATTTTTTTTCTCCCCGACGTAATTGGCGCAATTACAAGTTAATGGAGCTGCCTTTTTCTCGATTTCATGCAGATGGGACGTGTCCAATAGTTGTATTAGGTAATGAGATAGTTGATGACGTTTATAATGCGGATTACGATTCATTACCGACAGAGTTATAGAGGAGGAGAAAAAAAAACGTCGAATGGCGGTGATTTCCGTCGGGAAAATTTTCATTAGCGGATGACTTAATCAATTCGCTTTGTACCGTGTTATTTTCTAGCTGAAAAAATTAACGAACTCCTGCCTTTGATTTCCGATCGGGCGGTGTTTCGCGAGTAATGAAAAAATTAATATCGCGTGGGCTTCGAATTGCGAAAAAAAGCGATTCTATCTTATCGGGGAATTGAAAAAAAAGTGCTGATTAACAAGTGAAAAGCGGATTATAAATAACATCGACATCGGCTCGAGAGAGTGATTCACCGGCCACACACGCCGTTGCCACGGCAGCATCATCATCAGAGAGTCCGAAAAAGACGAGCAAACTCGACGCTCGTATACGCAGATCCGAGTCCTCGACTAGCTTTTTGAAGCATTAATTAAAGAGCCTCGCAAAAATTCATATTAATACCGCCGCGCGTATATCACCGAGTGAAGAAACTTCATTCCACGTCGATACTCGATTATTTTTGCGCTCTCGACTCCGAAGAGATCAATTTCCCCGGCGACGTTTATACCCCCAGCATTGTTGCTACAGCAGAGCAAACATAATTAACAATCAAAAGTTGAATTGAAAATAAGGTCGCGCGCACAATGCCCGCGCCGTTACACAATAATAAAACTTATTTATTACGGAGTATTTATTTACACAGCGTGCGCTCCGCCGGCCATAAATTGTCAATCGTGCATAAAGTCTTATTTAAAGCCGAGCATTAAGAGTGAGTGCGACGACTATCACGTGGATAGCGCGCTCCGGCGAATTTAACGCTTTTTACGCGCGTGTTACGCTCTTGGCACGTATGATTAACGAAACGGTCTTACGCGCGTGTATACGGGCTCTCCCGATTGTCTGGACAATGGGTGTAAGCTAGATTGATGGGGGCGAGATTGCTCGCGCGAAACCGCGAGAAAAATGCGGTTTGCGAAAATTCGTCGTCGTCATTGTTCGAGAGAGTCTCTCCTCGTTCGCTCGCGCGACTATTGCGACATCGAAACGCATTCGATGGAATTAGGATTACACGCCGCGAACGCTTGTAATGACTGAATAAAAGAGAGGCTGGTGCAATAGTGCGCAACGTCGCAGCCGCCGCCGCCTGTGTGATGTATAATTTTCGAGTTTGCGGCTTCTGGGGGCCTCGTTGGAACGGTGGCGGACTTCTTCGCTGGTGCAAATATCGCGTATCGAGTTTGCGCGTGATTAGACGGTTTTGCGTTTATTTTTGCCCCAGACACGAGTTCGCGGGAATCAGCGTGTGATATCATTTCCCGAGAAAGGGTTAAGTATAGGTCACGCGCTCTAGAAATACACGAATAACGAGTCTCGATAACTCGATCGCTTCCTTCGCTTTTTAAACGAGTGCGCGCGTAATTCAAATCAACGCGCATGCGCTCGATCAAGATAGCCGCCGCAGCGGCGGCGGAGCTAAAAAAAGAAAACGAGCGACACATCAGGCATGACTCGTTTAGAGAGATGATGCAAGAGGGGCCCCATCCCGTTTCGGCGCGCGATCTTCGTGGAATTGCTCGTTTCCGATTATTGTCACATCCCGCTGCCGCCGCCGCTGCTGCTCTAACACACACTTGCTGCTGCCGGGAGAGCTGCGAGTCCGAACACGTCCGAGCAGGCTGTGCTATAGCACGAATTTGCAATCGTGCCGAGAGTTCCGAGTCTTCTGCTATATTCCATCGATAGGCCGCCACCGCCGCTGCTGTTGGCCGGGTGTCGATATGCATATGTAGGAGGAAACGGCCCCGACGACACGCCTAATTAAATCCAGTTTCGTGAGAGAGCAGGTGCCTGCTGCTGTCCCTCGTTCAGCTCCTTACACTTGAACTTTAGCTGCGTGGTTGTTGCGTCATCAGCTGGGAGGAGAAGTAATTGATTGCGGAAAATGATGACATCCGCACGAAAACGATCGGCTGCTGCATTGCACATTTATCTATAGTACTCAGCGTTTTGGAGCAGTTCTTTTAGATTTCTCGGAAGCGGCTGCACAATAATTTATTGAAAACGCGCAGTTGTTGAAAAAAAAGGTTATCGACGGCCCGGTTGTATAACATTGCTTTTATCGAATTGATTATACGTCAAAGTCGAGAGAGATACGTCTAGCGCTTTATTTACAAAACATCCGCACGAAACGTGCATACAAGAAACATCGTGTCTCGCGTTGGGAAACGCGCATAAAAGATAGCGAAAACAGTCAAGTTCAAAAGACTATCGACTAGCGAGAGTTCACAACATAATACGAAGAATAAAGCGTTGTCCTGAGCCCCTGTGAGAAAAGTGAAAAGAGACGGGAAATCTCGTCCGCGTACACACAGAGTGCAGCTCAATGAAAAATCCATATTTCCATTGGGAGCCCCGAGAGAGAGAGAGAGAGAGAGCCGAGGAAAAAAATAAGAGCAAACTGCTCAGGAGGGCGGGGGGATCAAGTCGAAATAAAAGTCCGATTATGCTGTCAGTACGTATCAAAGGCGGCCAGATGAAAAATCCATTTCTGAAAACCGAAAATTGCGTGAGCCCTGACAATGGGACGCGTCGACGACTATATAACTGCTGGCTGCACTCGCGCTTTTCACCGAGAGACACACACGACTACGTTGAGTAGGGTCAGGGCGAAAATTCCACTCTCGTCTATGGGCACTGGGTGTATAAAAAAGGCCAGATCCTCCCTGATCCCGGCGTATAATGCTACATTGCTACGGCCGCTGCAGAGGAGAAAATCTCAGTCAGCTGCTGTTTATTTTTTCCTCTCGGTTCCCTAAAAGCACGCGTATAGGTAGTTATATAGCGTCGAGAAGAAAGAGGAGAAGGAGGGATAAAAAAAACACACAGAGCGAAGCTCGTCGAAAGAGAGAGAGAGAGAGCTGAGAGGACCAGGGTAAAAACGTTCTGCTCTGCTCCCCTTCAATTGTGTGCCGCACGTCTAACATACCTGTAGCCCAATACCGGGGCCCATTGTGCGCGCGCATTGTACACGCACTGCTATACTCTCTGCTCTCGGTTATACTCGTAAGTCGACGCCTGCCTCCACCTCCTTCTCCTCTTCTCCTCTCCTCTCCTGTGTGTGTGTGTGTGTGTGTGTGGGAGAGAGAGCGCAACGTCCGGAGGGTCCTGCAGCTCGGCCTTCGCAGAATTTTTGTGCAGGTATATCTCGCTCCTTTTTATACCTCTCCATATATCTCTGCGCGCGCGGCTCTTATGGCGTGTAAGAAGAGCAGACGAGGGGGTGGCCGGGATTCAATTGACAATGGATTCCGCATTGCTGGACGCGATATACACCGGGTACTACACGTGTACGTGTACGCGCACGATTCGAGAAATGCATCGAGTAGCGAGCGAGCGAGAGGACCCGGAGCGAGATTTAAAGAGGAGACACGACAATGTAAAGTAGCTCGCGGTGCTCCTTTTTTTCCGACCGCCGCCGCTTTTTTAGCTCCGCGAGGGAGAAGTGGCTCCGCTGAGAGTTCAAGGCCTGCGGCCGCTGCTACTCCCGCGCGCACTGCAAACAGCCTCGTGTGTGAGTCTCGGCGATGTTTAATTTGGCCTACCGAAAAATTAGTCGCCGACGACAGCTGCGCTCTCGCGGCTAAGTGGACGGACGACTGGCTCTCCGTTTTTTTCGAACGACCGATGCGCGGAAAATATCGGCCGCGTATTGGCTTATGGTAATTCCTTAATGATACTGTCAATAGGTACCTTTTTTACCTGGCTCCCGACGGCTTCTCGGTCGAGTATTACGTCGCGCAGCGTTTACCGGTCACTTGTTGGCCGATTATGCATTTTCAGGGGAAACAACACGCGTCGGCAGCTCTTATCGATAAATCAAGCCAGCGCGGCAGGCGTCGACGAGCAGCCTTACCCCCTCCTATAGAATCTCCGAAAGCTACAGAGCGGCGAAAACATCATGCATTATTCAGCGTTAATTCAGCCGAGCGAATTCCCGACAACAACAAATCGGCAGATGCGCGGCGGCGGCGGCAGCGGCGCTCAAAAATTATAGCATGCAAAAGAATAACTCGGCAGCGCGTATGAAATTTATTCCCAGCCGGGCATCGGCATTGAAAAACGAGCTACCGGTATGCCTCCGCGCAGCTCCCAAAGGGACAGCTATGGGACAGCGACACACATATTCAAGCGAAACGACCGAAAATGGGCTGCCGTCTTTCCGAATGTCAACGAGCCGCCGCTGCCGCCGCCACAGACGGGCATTATGATACTTTTCCCTTATACGTATACAGGTATGCACAGTAGCCGCGCGAGAGAACCTTCGGCCTCTAGCCTAGTCGTCCCTTTAAAGTTTAAAGGTCCGCTGCGCAGTCGGTTACCATGCGAAGAGAGAGAGCCCCTCCGGAGGGAGAGGGAGACCAGCCAGCGGACTTTAAACGCTGGCTCTCGGTGTGCGTGAGTGGCAACCAAAGCCCGTATGCGCGCTGAGCGAGAAGAACAGGAGAAAGGGGAGAGAAAAGGTGCAGGACGCGTATGAAAGGACGAGGCGACTCGGGAAATGAAAATACCGTACAGGAGATGTGCACGCATTGTTGCCGTCCAGCGTTTGACTATTTTATACACTACTACGAGCCGTGTGGGAGGTAACGCGAGAATTTCGTTCGAGGAAGAAGAAGATGAGGAAAAAACGCTCTTATACATGCGAGCCCGTGTAACGAGATACACATACCCGTTCGGGCTTTACCTATTTCGTCCAATCCGCGGGCGCGATTGAGGGGAAAACAATGGGACAATGAAAATGTCACTCTATTAAATTACAAACTGTATACAGCGCCCGCGAGTGAAAGTCCACCGCATTTTTTTTTCTCCTCTCGATCGCAAAGGGTCGAATATCTGTTGCTTGTTTTTTGACATTTCTGCGCGCAATTTTCAAGAGCCGCTCCTTGCATTAGCGCGGACGCGCAGTATTGCTGGCGAGAGAGCCCGTTTCCCGCATTATTTATACTTTTACTCGTACGACGGTCACGTTCGAACATACTACTTCCTGTGCGGTACGCGCTGCGTATCGGGAATGCAAATGTAAATAAAGCTACCGAGAAATCGTATAAAACGATGCACACCTTGAGACTTCTTTTCTTCTTCTTCTTCTTCTTCTTCTTCTTCTTCTCCGCTGCTGATCCTCCTGCGAGGCTTCTTTTTTTTCATTGTTTGGCGCCTTTTTCGAATTTCGGCGACAGCTATTATCGCGGAGAGCGTAGTACTGCGCAGTTCAAGCAAACTGGAGCGTTATGTTGATGAAGCCCGCGCGCGCGATTATTCAAACGATCGCGTGTGTACTTTTGCTATTTCAGCGCAGAGTCATATTTTATTTATCAATTCTCAAAACTAAAGATTAAATAGATGCCACCTGTGCGCGCGAGCGCAGTATAGAGCCGCATGAATATGCAGCAAAGCCGCTCCGAGACCAATGCACCTACAAGGTAACCGGCAACCGGTATAGACGTATTTGCAATTCGCCAAATTTAACCGTGCGCTGCGCACGATAGTTCTTCGCCACTGAATAACTCGCTGCTCGTCGCCATCGTCGTGGTCGCATCGATGCTGCGCAGAAGCAATTAATTGGTATGTAAAAAATCCCCTTTACATTCGTTCCGCGCGCTTGACTTTGCCCGACGGAAATAAGAACGCGCGGCGAAAATATACATCTGCTCAAACGAGTTTTCAACAATAATTTTATATGATTTCTCGGCCCGCAGTCGAGATCTGATTTCAGAGATATCGCTCGTAGCGATTTCAGGTAGTGAATACTCCCTCTCTCGAAAATATTTACTGCCCGCGCGTCTATAAAAAGATCGCGCGCAGGTAGGTATAGAGATAGGGTTACAGCGCGAGATATCTCGAGCAGCGCGACGGCTTCCCGAAGCGCTATTTCGCTATCCGCCAATTTTTCCAGACTCGATAATTCACAGCCTCATCCCGAATATTATATTCCGCGTAAATTGCCTCTCGCTCGCGCGATAATTAAACGGGAGAAGCCGCGGAAAGCGTGGATTTCGAAATACGCGAGAGCCGCGGGTATGAAAAATCGAATCTCGCACAATCAAAACGCAACCTTGAAAGCCATACCCATGCCAGCGCGCTTGGCGGCGGTGCACTGAACATTCAATCATTCGCCGATTATGCGAGATATAGGTGCACGTATATGCGCGCTCGCATAATATGCAATAAACAATATTGCTCCTTATTTAGTAATAGCTCTAGGGTAACGCAAACAGTCCACGTCGGCTTTGCCTAATGGCGATAACTTATACCCGCTTCTCGATATCAGATGTTGAGCAGCGCTCGAGTGGCCACTAAACGCCCTCGTTTAGCAGAAAAATCAGGGGACAAAAAACGAAAATTCTCACATACTAAAGCGCCTTTTTACAGCTCTCCGCGACTTTGCGAAGCCGTATTATACATTTAAAGCGCATTAAAAACCGCGCGGGGTGAAAAAACTCGAAGCCAGTCGCGTTAAGGACCAATTTGCGGAGAGAGAGAGAGAGAGAGAGAGAGAGTATAGAGAGCCGCCCGCGGCGTGTATGATCTAGAACGTATATCGCGTGTGTCGTGTTGCAATATGCGATCACACATGCAACGCGGGGTGAAACCTTCCGTTTTTTTCCTCCGTAGGGACACACGTGCGAGCGAGTCAGCAGGAACAGCGCTGCTGTAGAGAGAGAGAGAGAGAGAGCCGACGTGTGTGATGAAATCGCGCGCTGCAGCAATTATAGAAAATTTCAAGGCTTCCACGCCTCGGAGTTATGTGCACGTAATGCTCGCGTCTCCGTTGTGAAACTACCCGAGAACCGCGGCGTATAGGCTACAGTATATATACATCAGCGTGCACGCCACGGACGCGAGATGCGCCGTGATTTTTCAAGAGAGTAAGTAGCTTCTCTCGCGCTCGCGAGAGTTGGCCAATTGAGATCGAGATAGCGATTCCTTATTGCTTCCCCTTTTGCCTTTTTCGGACTCTCTCTCTCTGCACCTCGCGCAGATAAGGAAATCAATGACCGAGTCTTCGCTGGCCTCGATGCATATAACGCCGCTATCGCGTGTATAATAGATGCATGCCTATCTCTCTCTCTATTGTCTCAGCGCCGACATAAGTTTTTATCCGACAACTGCAGCGCACCGGCCATATAATTGCCGCTGGAGGGATTATCAATATTCGGGACTTTATTAGGCGTGAAGCGAGGCCGCGAGAGATCGAGACGCGAGATTCGTAATTGCGGATTTTCGAAATCGACGCTGTTTATGATTTAATCGATCGGCGGTAAAATAATTAACGACTTTTCACGCAAGCGCGTCTGACGCGCGGTAATGAGCTTTCGTTATCGTTCGCCGCAACCTGCAACGCGAATTAGATAAGTGCAATAAAAAGTAAGACACTTTGCTCATTTATGGGCGAGGATCCGAGAAGTTTATTGTTGTTACTTCATTCGGCGATAAATTCAAATCCGTTACAGGTTGGATGTTTTTTTTCGTACTGCATGCAGCCGCACGGCTATTTTTATTGTTGTGCAAACGCGAGCGCGTGAGTCATACGTTGCAGCGTGTTTCTCTGGATCCAGGGTACTTACGTTTCGAACGATTAATCTTATCTGCCAATGACCTTGCAGCTCGCAAAGAGAAGACTTTAAAATATGTTTTCCTTTTAAATTCGTAAGATTAAAACATCGCGCGTACTTTTCCAGACAACTTTGTCGGCTCGCATACTAGTTCGTTATTTTCATTTGCGACAGAAAAAAATTAATCCAACAGCCCGACTGGTCGGGCAAATGAAAAAGGAACGCAAAACAGCGAGGAGGAGCATCGCTTCATTGTTTACCCGCTCGATTCCGAAACGCGATACACAAATATTTCTCTGCCCGATAACGAATTGATGTAAGTTCGTCCTTGATCGCGGACGAGCCTTTCGCCGGTGGGTTTAAACGATAAGACACTTTTAATTGGCAACCGCGTTAATTTTCGTCGCCTATACGGTTCGGTATTTCCGTTGCCGGCCTTTTTTTTTCGTCGATGCGATTTATGATATAATTGCGCGTCTGAGAATTTTTCGACAGGAAATGCGCCGTCCAGACGATTCGCAGAAGCTCGCAGTGGTGTCATCGCTCTCGTGGAAATCAAGTTGCTAAAAAAATTTCCCTCGAGCACCTCGCTTATACATTCTGGCATATTATTAAAGCGACTTCCTCGAACAATCCCAGAGAATCTACTCTCTGATTTTATCCCCATTGACATTAATAGCCCGCGATTTGCATACTTTTTCAAGCTCTCGCTGCTATCGCACCGAGATACGATCTCTCGTCGGCGGTTTTCGAATCATTCGCGCACGCAACGGCCATAACAAGCGACTCGCTCTCTCTCTCTCTCTATAGGTGCGCGTATTCCCCGATGACAGTGCGCAACGCAGAAACCAGTAGTACACGCATTAGGCGTGTCTGCCGTAGTCCGAAACTTTGCACTCTCGAAATGTGTAAGAGCCGGCGCGCCTCTCAGCGCGAACACACACAATATGCAACTCCCCACAGCGCGGCGGCCGTGTTTTCGTTAAGGAAGTGTCATCTCGCTCTGACAGTTGGGGCTTATTCTAATGTAGGCTTCGTGTTCGAGTCGCTTTAATGCAAGCGGAATTGTTTCGATAAAGTTACTGCTCTTTTCTCTATCGGCTTGCACTCGTGTCGAGTACTTGACCCTAAGCCAAGAACACGCGGGCGATGAGTTTTTTCGCGTTCGTGCGATTGGGCTGTATCAGTTTTTCCTTCAGCGCGCAGTGACGTCTTTCACGAGGTTCTCTTTATTTTCATTGTTTTTTGTCAGTACTGGGTCAAGCGTATTTTGATAATGCCGCCTTATTATTGTTTATACGATTGTGAAGTCAAGAACGACTGTTGCACCGCGACGCTGTACTCGGAGAGAGAGATAATCATTCCCGTGTTTGCTCAACTCGCTCGTACGCCTTATTACAACAACGCGAGATGCATAACATTGAATTATTGTAGCATTCGTAGCGCGGCGAGGACGGAGATCGAGAAGCGTAATTAGATCATTTAATTGTACGAGTTTTGCATTACGCGCGAAAAGCAAACAGTCACTTTTGAAAATCGCGCATCGGCTGCATAAATTCACACCATATAAGACACAATATCTCGGTGCGAGCGCGCGCGTAACGCAATTTACAGCGGCTGCAGTGGGAAAAATTGCTTGATTTATACATTTATTGTTTCCGCGCGGCTATTTTCGCCCCGGCAATTTGTTTACGGCGAGACCTTAATGACACTTGGCGCACTCCCCGATAGCGCGGTATCCCGCCAGCGAGATCGAGGAGAGAGAAAGTATATCGGGAGCGCTGCGAAAAAAAAACCAAAAGAGCGGCGAAGGAGAGAGAAAAAAGCGTCGAGCTCAATAATCTGAACGTGGATTTATGGCCGAGTTATCGGCCAACGAGTTATGTTAAGTGGCTGAACAAATTAATTGGAGACATCTCTCTGTCGGAAGCGGGAGCGTGATAAACGCGAGGAGGAGGAGGAGGAGGAGGTCGTCGCATTTTCGCGATATAATTGAAACGCCGATAGCCTTATCCTGAAGGAGCCTTACGTAAAGCGGACGCATGGTGTGCAGTTGTATATTAATCGAGAGTACGGCGAACTTTGCACACGCGATTCGGATCTCGCGAGCGGGGAGAAGTTTATGCGCGCGACGCTCGTAGCTTTCGCATTTACATCTGGTTTTGAAACTCCGCGCGCGCAACGCTCGTAATATCGAAGCTGCAAACCTACTTGAGATTTTATTCGGCTCTCGCGATGATATACCGCGCAAAAAAGCTACGAAACGTATAACGTGGGAGTTTATCGAAAAAGGCCGCGTTTCAAAGTGCGCGGCGATAAAAGAAGCGTGAAGCCGTGCAATCGCAGCAGTCAAGCTGTTATGTTAATGTCCGCGCGCTAACTCGGTGGTGTTCAATTTGTCGAGCTCTCTTATCTCTGGCACTCAATTAGAAAAATCGAACTCGATTTTCGTCCATCTGAGGCGATTCGATATGGTTGATTCTCGACAGTTGCCTTGACATTGCGTCGCTCCTTCATATCGAGAGCGAGGAGAGAAAGAGCAAAAAAGGCTTCGTATCCTAGAAGAGAGAGGGAAGAAAAGTCGAGTCGCTCGCGTGCAGCTCGTGACGATGGCGGGCTCGATAAAAGTGCGCCGCGAGCTTGATGACGTTTATTATAGGGAAAACGTGCAGCGCGTGCGCTGTCTCCCTACTCCCCGCTCTCCTACACGTACACTCGCGTATTAGTTTTTCGCCGAGGGAGGAAGAGAGCCGCAGTATAGCGTCGTAAAAAATCGGCGCTGCTCTGTGTTATGCTGTATAAATTGTCATTATGGGTCAATGTTTTACGATTATCGTTATTACACATGCACACAGCCTCGTAATGCATCAGCCCTGCGCGTTGCGCTCCGTGTTATTATTTCAATATTATACACATGGTTTTCTGCAATTTCCTCGTCGCTGCTTTATGCGGATATTCAAATTGAATATCGGCACGCGGCTATCGAGTCCCATCTGTTCGCGGCAGCGCGAATGAATGACAATTACAGACGCCGTCCCTCAGCCCTACCTATAGCGGAAAAAGTCTCGACGCTTGATTTTCATTTTTGATTTCGGCTCTTCGACGATCCTTCGCGCGGCGAGATTGCATCGGACGTGGTAGAGAGATCGGATGGTACAATAAAAGATTAGAAATTGTCTTTTTTTTTAAATCGTATAGGTAGGACTTTCTCAATCGGTGTATTCGTGCAAACTCATCAATAAACTCGCAATATCGTTGTCCGTCTGCCCCCGTGCTATTTATATACACGTATATAGACGCGAGAATAGCGGTAAATCCGGAGAGAGCGATATAGAGGTAATATACATACGCGGCGAAAACGGCAGGACGACGTCGAAACTGAGAAAATGGTAAATACTAATTTGGTGCTTGAGATGGGTCGCCATGCGAGACGAGCCGCGCATTTACATGTAATTGCTTTCCACGAATCCCACCTACTCGCGAGAGAGAAGGAGAGGGACAGAGAGAGAGAGAGAGAGAGAGAGAGAGAGAGAGAGAGAGAGAGAGGGAGAGAGAGAGAGAGAGAGCGTCCAGCTGCTTTTGATAAAGGGTAATTATGGGTTTGCCCACGCTAATGCTCCTTGCGAATATCCTCGCTTGCAAAGCTGCCTGCCTGTGTGTGCTGTAGTGTGCGGAGAAGAGCGCAATATAATGGACACCTATATTAACATTGCCGCGCGAAAGAAAGCACACCGCATGAGCTTTAGATAAATATATAGGAGGGCGACGAGCCGAATGAAATTTATTTCTTTATTTTATCGCATTTGAAATTGTAATGAGACGAGTGTCCGCGCGCGCGTGTGTGTACCTACTGCGATATGCATTTGCATATTTATTTACAACGCGCTCTCGAGGTTTATTAGCGGCGTGTTATACCCACTACTCCTCGTTATAATAATGGCAATGAGAGCGGTAATGCGGCATAATTGACGGCTGATTCGACTAATTAAATAAACAAAATACACGCGTAGGAACGAGTGAGGTGAAATTCTACTGTAGAGCGTCGCAGGAAGTGGCGCACCGCGCGCGAGTCAGCGGATATAAAATTGATGAGCATAATATGTAGTTTGACGTGGGGATTTTTGAACGGAGCGTAATCGAGAGTTTGATCGATCGAACTTCCGGCCTTCCTGCCTTTATGTAATCCACACGTGGAAAATTGCGTTCCAAAGAATGCTTTTTACCCTGTCACTTTTTCCCAATTACCTTCCGCCGATTTGAGAAAATACAATGTTCTCGCGGGCGTGACTGTCGGATTCATACGCAAATTGAAAGTAGGCGATCGAGTACATCCTGTTAATGGTTTTTCGGTCGGCGGGCGGGTTATTCAAGCGTTACGTGTTCGATTACTCGCATTGTATGCGCATGTCTTCTTATCTCGAGAAAGCAAACTGTCCATTGCGGAGAGAAGCTAACGAGCGGCCACACCTACGCAAAGTGATGCAACTCTATACCCTCGTAATCCGCACGCGATATTACATTATACGAATCAGCTCGTACTCCGTAATTCTGAAAATCGTATTTTAATGGCGCGATATACCTACATCTCTCGTGTGTATGCACGTACATTTTTAAAGACCTCGTGTGCAGCGCGAAGAGCTCCTTACGTGTTTTGCTTGTTAAGCCGAGCGCGAGGTGTAATTTCTCGGAAAAAAGAAACGTTAATGTCGCGCCGCCACCGCTGCCGCCGCTATATATATCGCAGGAAACGGGTCGACGACTCGAGCTCGCGCGCGAGACACGCGCATTTAACAACTCGATGCACGTTAATCAAATTTTAATAACAACTCGTGCTTGTCTCATTTCGCTTCGACACTTTAACTCGTCTGGCTTTTTTTTACTCCTAATGAACCGACGGATCTCGTTAATTGCGAAGCATACAATGTTTCTGGGAACCTTATATTAAATGAGGTATACGAGTTTATTAGAAATTGCGGACAGGTATATACGGAGCTTGCGAAATGTCGATCGCTGCACGCGAACCAAAAGAAAAAATCGACTACAATCATTTAATGGCGTTACTAATAAAGATAATAATAAGATTGAATTGTTTTCCAGTGTTACGTCGAGAACAATACTCCGGTGCTTAATTGAATTACTCACCACATCGCACGTAAGTACAAAAATCCAATTCTAATTAGATGCAATAAGCTGGAAAAAATTCGCGACATGGTAGTTTTTGTTGCTTCACACGCGGCGAGCAAATGCAGGAGAGCTATTTGCGTCAGTAGAAAAACTTGCAGAATCATGAAATACAATGCGAAAAGTCGTGATTGAAAGGGTTGCAAGCGAAAAAAACCCGAGCGGCGCATTAACCTTGCATTAGAATGAGATTAATTTATTATCAGCTGGGAGTTTCGCGCTTTTACCGGATCGACACATAATTGCGATAGAGTGAGAGCGAGAGGGGTTTGCATTTTCCGCACCGGGAGATTTACGAGCCCGAGCACCTATATGCGTATATATACAATTATACACGCATTTCTAACTGCGCTGTTATACGCACAGCGCGCTTGCGCAGCCATAATCTTGCGGTTTCGGCTGCGGTCGCTGCTGAATCGGCCGTTTGCATTGCCATTATTACATATTTTATTCAGCCGTTCCAGGGTCACTACGCGCAAGCGCTGTATATATAATCCATGCTCTCGCAGCCGCTCAATCATTCAACGGGGAAATGGACGGATATCGTCTATACGCACTATCGAATCGGATTCCCTGAATACCAGAATGCCGTCGTGTCTTAATATTTGCTTTCGCTCTTCCCTTTTTCACACTCCTCACGCATAATTGCGCAACATCATGCGCGAAACACTGTATCGGCCCGTCCGTAAAAGTTTGCATACTTTCCTCTCGCAAAGCGCGTTTCGTGTATCATTATCTCTTATCTCTCGCATTAACAAGATCGTAAATCACGCGGTCTCGAATTAAAATGAAAAGAGAAAAAAATCCTCACCGGCGATAAATTACCGCACTCTTTTTTCGCTATATACGCGCGAGATCACGCATATAAGCTGCGGGGCGATGAGAAAAAGAACCAGTAAATCACGGAAATCAATTACAGCCGGGCGAGAGGAGCAACGCGTGTAACACGCATTCACGCGCATCTGTGTAGACTACTTTTGGAAACATTTCAGGATTTGCATTCGGCGCTCGATCTATTTTCGTCATTATTTTGTAAAACGGGTTCCAGTGTTCGCCTCCCATACACACGCTCGTGTAATTATGCTCGACAACCGCGCTTTTCAAGCTTGGATCGCATTTTTACTCGAGCTTGTACAGCATGCTCAAGGATGCGGAGTATTATATCTCGTGTACATACAAAGTTTTACAAAACTGATTATCACGAGCGCTTCAATTTCGCCCTCCTGTGTGCGCAACATATATTATCCCGTGTCATAATACGCGGGCGTAATAAATTTTGCCTTGAGAGCAGGATACGCACTGATTATTGCTTCGGGAAAAATTTTTAAACGTTTTACTCGCGATAAATTGCAGGAAGATGCCGTAAAGTTTGCGCAGCCTCGAGCGGGTGAAAAAAAAAACCAGTCTGAAGTAAAATTTAACAAAAATTGTACGATAATCGCAATTACAATTTGTATACGAGTGAACGATCGCGGCGACTATATAATGTAATATACGAAGAAGCGCAGTCCGCGAGTTTATCGCGAATACGTCGGAAAGGGGAGCACGTGCTGGCGATCACGTAATCGCGCACTTGTCATTTCCAGTGAACTTTGATATTAATGAGCGACATTAGACAGCGCAGCGTACGCATATTTTTCTCTCTCTTCTTTCCTCCTATACAGACGTCTCTCTTTTGCCCACTGCACGTCCGCGTTTCCCCGCAGATACCACTTGACATGTCAAACGTTTGAGATCCCTGCGCGCGACGTCGCGAAAAGTCACCGGACTCGTTTCTGCCCGCGAGGCTCTTTGAAGATCCAGATGTAAACACGCCTGATTGCACTGGAATCTATCACTTTAAAACACACATGCAGCACTATCTTCTATTTATTTTCGTAATTGTCTCCACGCTGGACCGAGAATCATATTTATCTCGTGCGTTATGTCAAATGGCTCTGCAGGATCAAGCGAGGAAGACGATCCGCTGATAGCTGCTATTATTTTCAAGATGGCGAGATGACGTTAAGGGGTTTTGCCGTTGCGCTCTATTGACGCGTATCTATTATAGCGAGCGATAAGCTATGGACAAGTGTCGACTCTGCTGTGTTGATCTTCCGATTTTTCTCGCGAGTCTAAAATCATTTCTGACAGACTCGCGCTGATACAGATGCACGGCCAACAAGCTTTGTTGACAAACTTTGAAGAAAGTGTTATTGGCTCGTTTGCAGCGAATAAATCGTCATACATATATAGGAATGTCAAGTTCAATCTTTTTGCAAGGCTAATCTGCTTAGATAACGGATCGTCACCAAAATACAATTTTTCCACCCGCGGTTGCATAACGCGCGATCTAGCTTGTTGACGATATTCCAGAAAATCGCAACGGATTTCACTATTGTGAGTTATCGTCGCCGATTATTCAACCGCTGCGCTGCAGAGAGCGAAAAGCTTCCAGAAGAATCCCCACCGTACGCACTCGTCGCTCGCCGCGATTTCTCAAGATTGCACATTGTTACAGTCAGTCCAACCGTCGCGCAGTCGATTGTTTCCACGGCACAGCTTGCGGGCACTTGAAAACTCTTCATCAGTGCCTACGCACTCTCGGCATCCCCCCTTTACGCGCACGACACGAGTGCATTACACATGTACGCGTACCCGCAATAGAATTTATCGGCGCAGCCGCTAATTAAACTAACGACCCGACAGTTTTTCCGTTGCTGCGCAGCAGCAGCCGTGGGTCTAGACCGAAGCCGTAATTCATTTCGTTTCAAGTCGCTCGGATATAATCGCGAATATGTGCGTATACATACCGCGTATAATGCGCAGGCAGTGCTTCGTTTTTGAAAAGCCATACCGCGCGCGGGAAGCTTGATTACAGCGTCGGGGACTCAAACCGCGGTAAATTATCTCGCGGATTAACCGCGTGCGCTCGCGTTGCTCGAGCCCCTTTTTTTTCTGTATAGGTATACTATACTCGAGCTTACAGCGACGCTGGTTGTGCGAGTCAATTTTCACGACGAACTTTGATTTTCGAGAGCTCGATTCATCGGAGATTAATGGATCCGCGTGAGAGCGCTGCTTTGGAGCTGATTTATAGAGAAAATTGCCGGTGCGTATATAATATGCAAATAGCGGGCGTTTTAATGTTTTCCGCTAAATTCAATTCCGAGCGGTTAGCTTAATAAGCGCGCTCTATCGTATACAAGCCGCGACCGCTACGCCGAGGTGTTTTACGCTCGAATTAAGCCGCTGCAGCTTTTTTGAATTTGGTCCCATGCCAGCGCCGAATTTTGCTTTTAGAGAGTTATTACAAATTCCTCGCACATAACTCTGCGAGATAATCACATGCGCGATCAAGATCTCAAACTGGCTCGTCACGTGCCCGATGTGAAAACTCACGCGGCCAACCCAGTGGACGGCGGAAATTATTGGGGTTATAAGTTTTTCGGTTAAACGGTAGTAAAAGGTAGAGAGAAAAAAGAACGTAAATTCGTGGGTATAACGAGAGGTCGCGTTACCGCATGCATGCGTGACGATCACCGCCCGCCGCCACCGCCGCCGTCATTGCAACGGTGACGCTGAGAGCAGGTGACATATGACGGCGCAAATTATGCCAGCACAGTTGGCACACGAAACTTTGAATTTGGCTCATGAGCTGCCGACGGTAAATCTAGCGGCGAGCGCTTTGCTAGACTTTGCGGGTATAGTGAGCTGAGACTCTCCTAGAGCTCTGCGGTATTATATACAGTTTAATTTCGCCGCTATTAATCATAACGGTTACGTTTATATCTGATGAGCTGCATTGTTGTGTGTCGTTGTAACGCCCGGTGATTTACGAGCAAGTAAGTTGCCGTGAGGGGTTCGTCAAAAACTTTATTGCTAAAGTTTTAGCTTCTGCGCGTAGGACTGATCTATTATAATACCCGCGTTCGCGATGTCATTCAGATCCAGACAGGCTAAAATACGCGTTTATGGGCGCAACCAAGATTGATTTTTTTTAAGGAACGGATAAGATTGTAAATAATTAATCTCAAGCCTACATACTAAGTGGCATTTACTGGAAAATCAATAAGATGCGAGTTTCGCTAAGTTTTGCTTAAGCCGAGAAGTTTTAATTTGAAATGTTTGTCAGCGCAAAGCAGTCGATAAGTGACAAATGCATACTGTATACCCTCGTACAGCTATAAGATTTCACGATGCTATTGATTTTTTAAAAGCTCAGACAAGTTTTCTAATAATTAATTCCAAGCTTTCGTATGCTTACATAAGTTTCACGTTCTCCTCGTCTTGAAACGTTTGAATTAGAAATCCTCATCAGCGTGAGACAGTTTCAATTCAATTCAATAATTAATAAGCCTCGTCGCACTTGGCTGGTACGCAATTGAAAGCAAAAGTGCGAAATTTCTAATTATCGTAATAGGTTCTCAAATTAGGAGCTATATTTGAATTTTTGACCCGCCTGTTGAGTGTCCATTGTCCAAACATCACCAGTCATAGTCAGGAACACCGACCGAGTTAATCACTCAATCGCGACCAATTCGACTACTCGCGCGTGGCTCTACACCTTTATTTCGCTAATTATACAGAATCTATACAGCGACACGGTAAAAGCCGACTTTGCAGGGCTGTAAAACCGCAGACAAACGACCGCAGCAGCGATTTGCCGTCTACATGCGCAAATTTCTCGAGCCGCCTACACGCGAGCGGCGCATGTGCCTATGAAAGGGAGCGAGAATCGAACGGATGGATGAAGGGAGCCTGCATCGAGTATCGTTAAGCGAATTTCAGCTTTGAGCCTTTGATGCGAAAAAAGGGTGCTTTGCTTCGAAGCTGCCACGTTTGCAAGCTCCGAGCCTTTTGACTTTAAAAGCTCGACGAACGTTTTTACCTACCCTTGCAGAAAGGATTTGCGGGGATTGTAGAAGTTTAATGACGAGTATCGACGTTTTTATGCGTCATCGTGACGGCCTTGCAGGCAAGTCTGCAATTTTTAATTCGATCGTCCAAATTAGTCACAGCAGATCGTCGATTAGATACGGAGGAGGTGTGATTGAGACCGGATGAAACGGTTAGCAATCGCGAGGTTTTTTTTTAATTTATCGTCAATTAAAACAACTGTTGACCTTACGACGACAATCCATTTGTTGAAGATGCTTATCGTGACGATAAGGAAATCTTCGCCACTTCCGAGGGCACGTCAAAAACTAAGCCAGCCTGTATTATCTCCTCATCCGATCTTCTGCGCAAATAACGCAACCGATCGATCCCGTTGTTCCCCCCCACAAGCGGTAAAAAATGCTCTCGTTACTAAATGCACTATCCATGCCAAGTTCTAAAAATCCACCTCCATCTGCACGCATCGGCTGATTTCACTTTTGCTTAGACGCGCGATATTATGTACAGTAGGTATATATATAGTGCAACTCGCGCGCGTACGTGACTTTCGTCAGAGAGTGAGATCCCGGGAGCAGCGAGTAGTGAAAATGGAAAAGGCAATAAGACAAAGAATTGCGAAAACAATCGCTAGCCACCTACCGCTGACTCACAGCTCGTGCGATGATAATTATAACGGTGTGCTCGCAAGGCGCAGGTAGAAAAGTGCGCGAGAGGGATTATAACGAAACGCGTATTTTTGCATCGACGCGTCACTCGTTGTGTGAGTGTGAGTGTGTGTGTGTGTATAGACTGCAGCAGACGCGAGGTCAGGGGATATCGATAAGATTCTCGCTCTGTCCCTTTGGTCAACAGCCGATTGTGCAAACGCCGTCGATTCGTACTCACAACTGCGCAGTTTGGAAAAAGTCGAATGAAAGGTATAGCATGCACGCATGTATATAGGAAACAAGAGCGCGTATGTACGCGATAAAAGCTCCCATTGGAGCGCGAGCGCGCGAGTTACGTAAAGGCGCAAAAAAGCACGACGTCGAGTGTAAAACACGCGGTTGGCTGCTCGTCGGTTACAGTACGGAGCACAAAGGTCTCTTCGAGATGTGTGCACGTAGGAGGTGCACAGATGTGTGCGCCCGCGCGCAGTATTTGGAAAAAGCGAGTGAATGAGCGATAACACGGCGAGCGGCGCGATCGTGGACTTTTTTCCGCGTATTTATGTTTCTCTTTCAAATATCTGCACAACTGTCTCTCTCGCGCTGCAGCAGTTGTCGGTGCATATACGCGAGGGGGAGCCCCGCTCGGCACAATTAGCATGCGGCGTGTTGCGTTAAAACGGATTAAAAACAGCTCGCGGAATCGCTAATTAGCTTTAAGGTCGTTGACTGGCTTTCTCGCTCTCTCCCTCTCATCGATAACGTGCGTCCATGTACGCGCACACATGCAGCGCAAAAAACGCGAGTCGTTTTTTGCGATCGCGCACTCCCGACATCTGCCGATATATTTTTAGCGCTTTTGCGCAAAAACGGAAGGAGACTGCGGCGATATCTCGCCGTCGTGTGTAAATTCAATGTGCGTAGTTTCGCTTGGTATAATATGCGGCGCTACTTGCTCGCTCAAGCTTGCTATGTTTTCAGGTGATTTTCAACGATTCGAAATCAGGAGGAAAGGTGCTTTGTGGTTTTTAAAAACTCTCGACATTCCTCGTTTATCCAGCCATATACTTTGTCGGGCTCCGATGATATTTCTACCGACTCGCGCCTCGTTCGAATCGACGCAACGAAAGAAGAACGTTCGCGAGCTGCCGCGAGGAATTGTATAATCGAGTCACTTTAACAGCTAGCCCAGACGAGAGCCCGACTGCTCGAACGTTAATTGAACGCGCTCTTCGTCTCTCTAATACACTGTGTGGAGAACAGCTCACGCTCGCTGCAATTCTCGGGAGTATTTTTCGCGAAAATTTATATATTCGTATAATTAAGACGGCCGAGCAGACGGCGGCGGCGGTGACGATTAAGATCAGCCAAGTAGCCAAGGACAGCGAGTCGAGGGTGTCGGTGACCCTTTTTTCGGCGCGCGATGAGGTCGAGTTTCCGAGCCGAGCGAGCGAGCGGGAGAGAGGCGCAAGAAAAACGATTAAGCGCGTCTACCTACGTCATCGGTCGCGGGCTCTCGATCTTTGAGAAAAAAGTGCAGCTCTCGGACCCTCGATCTCCTCCGTCGTCCTTTCCTCGGCACGCTCGTATCTCTGAGAGGCTCTTTGAATAATCATGGGATCGTTCTCTATTTCTATAAAAGCACATCGTGAAAAACGGTAATCGAAACGACAAAAATTGCACTCGATGCTTCGTCGACGAGCAACAAAGCGAAGCATAAAAAAATTATTGCCAAATTAAAATGCGGATCGCGCGTGCGGAGCAGCTAATTAAAACGACGCATCGATGTTATTCAGCTGATGTATGCATATTCAATTATCAGGCTCTGCAGTCGTTCTCCCGCTCATTTTTCAATTATCAATCGTATACATTTTCATTTTTTTTTTTTTATTTTCATCATTACGTTGCAAAAACGCAATTTTCCCCGAGCCCGGCTCTCTGCAACGTACACATAATTACACATACAATGTTGCGCTCTTATGAAAATGCATAACACACATACGCGCGCGCTCGCATGCTCAGCAGCTCATAAAGGCGCGCTCGTAGATAACGAAAGTGGTAATTCAGCAGTAAACGTCAATCAAGTCGAAGGAATAGTCGACGGGCGCGTTGCCTATATAGATCCTATATATGTACATGTATTGTACGTATGCGAGGGTGGCGGGTCGAGGTGCGATTTTTCCTGCCGATTGTACGCGTACGCGCAATTTTATTAAAATAGCGCATAGCCGACAATTATAAACCGCACGAGAGAATGCAAACAACTTATCGCCATCCTCTCTCTCTCTCTCTCTCTCTCTCTCTCTCTCTCTCTCTCTCTCTCTCTCTCGCGCGCGCGCGCACACACACACGCACCGTCGGCAGCAGCGCTAGTTTTATATCAATTGCGCGAAGCGTCAGAGATAACGAAATAATAAATGACTCTAAAGCGCTTAAGAGGAATTCCATATAGCGCCTTTCGATCGAGCGCGAAGTAATGGTCTTACGTTTTTTTTTTATTGATAATAAGAGCGCGTATGTACGGGGGAGAGATATTGCTAGTATAGCGTGTAGGAGGAAGAGGGAAATATTACATTATGTACTTACGCCGTATGTAACGTCGAGAGTTACCAGGCAAATTACCGTTTGTAGGCGCGTATACGTAAGATCGAACAAGGAATTTTCAGATACTGCGCCGGTGTAACGTTTGATGAAAGATTGTTTGATCGATTCCGCATAGCCTTGATTTATGCCCAAAAGCGCAATACGTGCGGCAGTTAACGAGTATCGGAATAAGGTGAATTATAACGAAATTTCGCGGCGTTTTGTCATAAGGTATTATATACGGAGCTACTGCGCTCCGCGCGATATCTAGATTCCCAGGGATGGATAACGACCCGTGAAGCTCATCCAACCTCGCCGCAAACCGCACAATAACAAGCGAAGAGAGCCGAGAGGAGCATCGATCCGAGATGAGCGAATGCAGCGCAGACGAGGACCAGACGCGCGAGAGAGTGAAGAAATTGGTGTGTAAAGTCTGTGCTCTGGGCACTTTATGGCATTACGAAATGACCGCGGCGTCTACGGGCACAGTCGTATACTGTATATCGTATACATAACGCGCGTATAAAAGCGGCCGCGATAGATAAACACCCGCGCGTTTCAGCCGGCGTGAGTCATATACCGTCGGCCGAGAGAGTAGAGAGTTTCGAAGCGTGAAAGACGCTGCTATAATAACGCAACACGCGTCAAGTTATGTACTCGGCTTTAATTTTATCATCGAATCGACCGGAGAATATTTCAGGTATTACCTGTATCTTGAGATTGGTCCCAAACCGTTAAACCGCTACCTATCACAACTCTCGGGAAGCACATAATATTGCGCAACACCGAGGCCCGATAATGAGCCGCGCGCGGATATAGACAAACCGTCGTCTCTCCTATACATCAGTCATTATATACGGAGAGTCCAAGTGATGCTGGCTTCTCTCTACTGCGCTCGATCCACTTAAACAGCCACGTGTGAAGGAGAGCATAGACCGCAGCAGCAGCAGCGGCAGCAGTACAGCTTTTAATGACCGCCATAACGTCGCGCGCTCGTGGATCATAATTTTTGCGAGAACGAGCTGCTGTTTTCCGTTATAGCTCAACACGCGGACGTCGTCGTGCCGCGAGATCCGAGGAGATATAGGTCGGGGGGCACACGTGTGTTGCCTTCTCGAAACTCGCGTGCAGCCAGATTTCTGGGCATATTTCTGTAAATGCGGGCAATTATCGAGTCGTTTGATTTTTTAGAACCTTTTAATGGTCCGGCAATTTTTTTCAAATTTAAACAAAGTACGACGACGTGAAATACGGCCCCGATTCCAGATGGGAGCAATTAGCGCGGAAGCGTGTCAGGGGACTTTTTCGGGGCGAACCTCAACCCGTTTGATTTCACTTTCGCTCGTCGTTTGGCTGCAGTGGCAGCGGCGGCGGCAGCAGATTGATCCGTCCCATCAGCCAACGTAATGACACCATAAAACACTCGCTTCCCCGCAGACTGGCCAAAAACACGTGTCGCGGCGAGATGAACGGAGAGGAGCTCGATGTCCATCGATTTTTCTTCTCCCTACCTCACAGTCGCGGCGCTTTAATTGGAAATCTCGATCTTGCGAGGGAGTCTGCTAATTTCGGGCTTTTATCGAACCCGCTCTCGGGATTGAATCGAGAGTTTTGTATTCTCGTCGTATCCTTCTCGAAGCAGCCTCGACTGTTTGGTGTTGGGCATAGGCGCATACCAGCTTCTTTTCACTGCCTTTTTTCTCATACGGCCGGGTTATCTCAAGGACTTTATGGGAGAGACGAAAATAGGAGCCGGTGCTGCGCTCGCTCTCCGATCTGATCATCACTCATTCCCCGAGCAAATCGTCGTGTCATTGGTTCTCTCTCGAGCTAGCCCCTCATTACTTTGCGGCGTATAGGCCGTCTAAATCGAAATAAAATGTCGCGGGTAACCGTGAGCCAAGAGCGAGCCGATCGGGAGATTAATGATGCCGGCGCGCTATTTAGTAACGTCATCCCGCCAAGCGCAGGACAAATGCAGTGTGACGCGACAAGGGGACTCGGATCGCCGAGTAATTACAGACTCTCGTAAGAGCCGCAGACAGCCTGAGAGAGATAGAGAGAGAGAGAGAGGGAGGCACGGTAGTGCCGCGAGAGGATCGAGCTAAAGGTTAATTGATGGAAATCGTACGTATAAGCAGAAAGATAAACAAAATTAGATAAACACGTCCAGTGCTCCGGCGAGCGGCTCGTTTTTGCTTTTCAGACGTACGTCGCGCCGCGTTGCGGTTTTTCGAGGGAAAAGAGCAGAAAAATGATCGGGAGAGACAGAAATAGCCGCCGCCGCCGCCGCCGCAGGAAAAGTGCTTTCATCCGCTGAGGCTTAGTCCTGTCATCGGAGACTCGTTTTCGCCTGGGCATTTTTCACGGCGCGCGTCGTCGCGCTGCTTTTTTGTCTCGAGTCGTGCGCTGTATAGTTTGGGTTTTACATCAATTACTTTTTCGCCGACGCTCCGAATTTATCGAGGTTGCGCAATCGCCGAATTGAATACTCCGAGTTTCGGCGACGAAATTCCGTGAGAACCGCCCGCTATTTATATTTAGTTTCGAGCCTCCAGTTGGCACTTTATTAATATTTTTTGCCGCCGCAGCGCGCAGCGCAGAAATATGACGTATATCCCTATCTGCTATTTTTTGCCCGACGTCTCCATTTCGGTATTTCTCCGCTATTAAAAGACCATTTGTTTGAGAAAGGCCGACCTGCTGCAGGAGCATCTCTCTTGAGGGATATTTTCGAATATCTTGCGCCGGCATCTATTATATTTTGTCTCTCGCACGCCACCGGAGATTAATTATCGCAGTGAAAATGTGCATTTGTCATGCCGCGCTCCGAGAATTCAGCCGAGGACTCGATGTAAAAAAAACACGCGTCTAAATTATAATTCGGGGCTCGATTCTCCGAACAAGCGAAAAAAGCGGCTGATTTCCCGTTCATTCAAATTTTCCCGCCGTTACTCCGCGGGAAGACAAAACACGGGAGGAAAGAAGCTCGAACTGCAGGCACACGTTTAAAAAGATAGACGCTAATGCGGAGCGCGCGCGCCCGCGCGCGTATTGTGTTCGGTAGCGAAGCCTTTAAAGCTCCTAATCGACAGCTTGTTAGTGCTAGCGGCTTTCTCCGCGAGCCGGACTTGATAGAGGCGCGCGGCATTCAAATCGACAGCGCAGTAAACTTGTCACACGCGCGGCAAAGGTTAACGAGAGGATCGAGCGGACGTTTTTAAGGCGAGCGAGCCGAAACGAGAAGTAGTCGTAGTACAGCGAGAGAGTGGAGCAGTCGTGCAGCCGAGTTAAACGACGTCCACGCGCTGACTCTTTAAATCGCATCTGGCACACGAAGTAGGATAATCGAGCCTCGTGTCTCTTTCTCTGGCTTATTTCGATAAAGCAGAGGAGGCTATCGAGATACGGATCGCTCCTAACGGAAAGCTGTCGCTGCTGCTGCTGCCGCTGCTTATTAGAGGATTATGAAAGTATCGTTGCGAATATTAATAACGACGCGAACGCGTAATAGTTTTTCGACTAACGATGCAACTCATGACTCACGCGCCGCGTGTTTAGTTTATCAGCGCTGACAATGGAGCACAATAGGTATTTTGTACAATTGATAAGGACAATGTGTGCCGCATTTTATTATCAGCGCAGCGGCAGCGGCGCGTGACTCACGAACTATCATATTTTGATATTAATAGTCGAGTAAAAAAATACGCCCGTGAGTAGTGCGGGCCAGTTCCAGTCAGACAGCGTAAAAGTTCGTTTGCAATTTCATCCGTCGTCCTCGAGTGACTTCTCGAAAGTCCTTCGCGGCGTGGATAATCGTCGGCTGCACCTCCGCAGCTCGAAGGGCAGCACACATCGTTTCCCGCGAAAATCACGATAATTGCAGCATGGTGGGAATATAGCGCAAGAACGCCGAGATTGACGCGACAGTTTTACGTTTGTTTACTATTCGTCGCTGCTCTAATCGTCCACTGTCAGGTGTAATGCCTCTATTGATTGATCGTCCGCAATTAAAAACTGTGTTCGCAAGACTATGCAGCGCACATAGCTGGCGCATTCTCGACGCGACCGCAGCATCATTCGCCACAATAACAGCAGCTGCAGCTATTTTGACAAAGCTATACGCGCGCGTCGTGATCCGACAGTAGCCGCTTGCGCTTCTCCTTTATGCTAATAACGAGATTAGAGTATAACTAGGACTGCGTGCCACTCAGTGGAGCTAAGCCGATGCACCTTAAAGCGGCTGATGCTGCATAGACGTTGCTGTGCGAGGCCTTTGCCGCATAAGCCATGGAGACCGGCCAATCACGAGCCATTGCTGATATACACAAACGCCACACACGCGCGCTCGCGCACTCGCGGCGAACTTAACCCTTTGATCTTAGCCCCAGGGGGATCACAATCCGACGTGAGCAATTTCATTATGATGCCCGGCTTGCATAACGTCGCTCATATTCGGCTCGACGTGCCACACCACGGACGTCGTCGTGTATTTTGGAAGGGGTGGGTCGATCGTGGAAACTTTGTAAATCAATTCTTAATTCCGTTCTCGGTATGGATTAGTTTCGTACTTTCGTGCAACGATAGGTCGTAATAATCGTCATAATAGTTACGACTATCGGCGTAATTTTATAATTGCCCAAGCAGAACGGGAATCAGCGATCAGCCCACTTCTTAAAATAAATTGCAGCTGTAAATATTCAAGACTCGTTATAGAGTATAGCCGTGCGCAAAAAACAAATCGCCCGTAGCTTGAGCAAAAAAAAAAACACGAAAATCGTCTGCGAAGCAGCGCCGTAAATCAAGGCAGATAAGAGACCTTCATGTCTCTCGTTGTTGAGCTATGCATTACCATCAGTTTCCACAATGAGCTAAACGCATTATCGGCAGCAGTCATCGCTTTTCGCGGAAAAGCCGCATTATACGCGCGCAGCAGCCGTCGTGTGTCCATATCTCGCACACGCCGGTAAAAATATCGCGAGCCGAGCCTTCTCTCGCACCTGATAATTGCTCCGCGAGCAGGCGATAAGCCGCGAATCTAATCAATTCCGACGATGAAAATAGTCCGGTCTGTGCGAGTAGCTATACGCGCGCGTCTTGTGCAATAATCGGTTCTACCTCTAATTACACGGCTCGCGCGCGCGAGGGTGTGCGAAAGACGTATATTAATGAGGTGCTAGCTCGCAATTAAACATTTTCCCCCCCTCACCGCATGCTCTACGGGTAAAACTTTAATCGCTCGCTTGAGCCGAATCGTGTCATTAGGCCAGAGGTGCGTTAAAATTTCAGCGACGACGGCCTAGTATTATAGGCCCGCGCGATTTAAACTGTACTCAGATGCCAGCGTAAAGAAACTAAAGCGTAAAGACATTTTTCGCGCATGCAAAATTCATAATCCCTGCGGGCGGCTAAGCTGCTTAAAGTCAACTTGCGGGAGAGAGAGCAGCGGCGGTAAATTAGTTATAAATAACTTACGCCGCGCGTCCTTAAGACTATAGAGCTCGGACTATAACAACTGCACCGAAAATAAGAAAAGAAGAAAAGAAGTTTAGCTAAGTCAGGTATATAAGCGGCGAACGAAACAACGCGATTAGCTAATCGTTTATAATTATGCCTCGAGAAAATGGGCTCGCGTTCGCGGAAGAGCCCGCGCGCGCGCGCACGCACGCGAGCGAGATTAAGCGCAGTGTATCGCAAGTGCTATTCTTCCCGCCTCCCACTCCTAGGCGAGACTTAATACCAGTGCGTGTATATCGAGAGCGAAGCGAGCGAAGTAGCCAACGCTCGAAGGCTGTCTAGCCTAGACGAGTGTGTCTCTCTCTCTCTCTCTCTCTCTTTCTCTCTTCGCCGCTTGTTGCTGCTCGCGCAGCAGTGTGTATTGTGGCGCGCGTTGCGTCACGCCGACTCGGCCAGACTAGGCGACGCCACGCACAAGTGACTGACCAGAGAGCCGCGCGCGACTGTCTTTTTTACGACGTTTCTCTCTTTCTCTCTCACGTGTGCACTGCCGGGCGTGTTATAGATGCTCCACTTTATTGCTTTTTTTCCCCTTTTTTTGCGCGGATTTTAGCGCTCGATGAATATACGATTAACAAAGCTCGTCGCGATGCCGGGAGACAAAAAAGAAACGGTTATACCCATCCGCCTTGGGCTAGATATGCACAAAGTTTAGTGAAAGTTATTTAATTGGACGCGCGGGATAATCGCTCTCTCGCATGATTTATTCGGAGCTCTTATGCACTCGGATCTATGCGCGCGCGCGCGCGCGAAAATATTGCCGCGGCGAGAAGTGACTCGTAAAACATACGGCATATGGAGCGCGGGCAGTTGCGAGAGCGCGCAATAAAAATCGCGTATCGCGCTATATTAGCTCACGCGGCGCACTTGGCGAATGTCGGTTATCTTATCCAGTCGGCTGCAACCGGCGCGGCGGCGAGCAGCTGCGTCGAGTTTTCTTTATCGCGATGCTTTTGTAGTTTCGACATTTGAATAAAAAAAAAAAAAAAAACACCACCGCCGCCGCGGATCGTGATTCACTGCGTAATTCTCTATCTATCTCTCTCTTTAGCTCGTCGACCAGAGAAAATTAATACGACACGCGCGCGACTCTATTCTCTCCTTATACACTGTGCAGCCTTAGTCGAGCCACAGCGACAAAAGGAAAAACGCGCAAAACTTTTCCACTCCCCTTTTGTCAACGCGCAGTTAATTTCCGCGTCTGTCTCTCGGCGCGTACTTTGTATGAAAATCGTAGGCTCGTCATTGCAAGGAGCGCGCGATGGTAATTAGCGAATGCCAACCGCGTATTTCTCGCCCGCAGGAAAAGACTGCGCGTCCTATCGATGCAGCCATCCGACACACACACACACACACATGTTCGCTTGTATTATCATGTATCGCGTTTAGTGTTTTTATCTTCCGGCCTTATCCGCTCGCCAGTTTGTTTCTCTCTGCTTTTTTCTCGCCCGTTTCGTCACGGAGCTGCGGATCACTAATAAGAGCCCCGACGAATCCCTCGAATTTTCCGAAGCGCGATTGTCGATTCCGCTTTCCACGCGCCGATTCAAATGTCGAGCGCACGTATACGTACGCGGCGATTGTGAGCTATCCGCTATTGCGCTCGGCATTGGAATTAAACAGTTCCGCGTCGTTTCATTCAGCTGCATTGTCCATACATGTATATGTATGCGCATATACGCTCGTCACGCGAAAGGACATTTCGCGTCAGCCAGATACACATGCGAAATACACGCGTATTCTCGCGAAATTACCTGCTCTCTTCGCGCCTTTTTCCGCCGCTGTTCGAAACTCTCGAGTATGTATCGCACGTAACGTCCTTGGCCTTGAGTGAGCGCGCGCGCGCGTATATCGCGCACACATGAGGGCGAGAGTATGTGGAAAATGCGGGTGCACCGGTCGTCCGTGACGTCCGCGCGAGCGCGAGTACTTAGCTTCCGTTTTCTTTTCGCCTTTTTTCGCGCGCGCTCTTCCGCGACGATACGACTCTTTGAGCGATACCTGCGTATGCATGTGTGTTCATACATACGCGGATAGGTGTGCAACGCTTGGCCTTCGGTTTGAGCTATCTCCGCGCGATATCTCTGCGGCGCTCGACTGTTTTAGAATGTGAGACACGTTTTGATTGGCTGTTTTTTTCTTCTCTTTTCTCGCGGTTGGAGAAAAAATCGCCTCGAACTTGTTCCTTATGATAATTTACGACTGCGCGCTACTTACTCGTTTCCAGTATTTTTCGAGCGTTTCGTGTATTCATATCTTATCGACGAGGATCGCTCGCAAAGTTATGACTGCAAGAGAGAGAGAGAGGAGAGTTATCGATCGTATTTTTTGCCCACCGCGGTCGATTAAAACACAATTTCCGATACATCAGCTGATAAAGCCTAGCTGCATTGATCGATCAATCGTTTTTCCTCGCTTCTCTCCTTATCACCGATTATCATAATTGCGATATTAATTTAATTACCGATTCACTATTCTCGGCGACCTTCGCCTACGCGGTTTCTAATTTCGTATAACACAATCCTTTCACGCGAAACATCGATTCATACAGCACGAGACCGCTCGTCAGTTTTTTCCACTCGACGCGGCGCATTATCTTTTCATTCATCCGCTCGCGACTCACGTTTAGCTTTGCGAATTGCTAAGGAGACGCGGAGCGCGATATTTAGCCTGTCTCGGGCGCGCTCTGCGATGCGTGCTTGTAATTTGAAAATAAAATGCAACGTTCTTTCTGCGGGAAGGACGTCGTGCACGCGCGAATTGCTTTGCCCAACATGTGAAATTCATGTTTTGCACTCTATACTCGAGGTAGGCACGAAAGCGCATTGATATCGCTTTAATTTATTTTAAAAGCTGGATTTTTTCTTCTTTATCCGGCGAGTTAAGCTCACGATGGATAATTTCGTAATTTAAAAGCGCTGTTTATCGGCTTTTTTCTTGAAAAATTGTAGCTTCTTGAATAATATAGGCTTCTAAGTGCTTGTTAAGAAACTACATTTATCCTTATTAAAAATTACGCCTACTTTTGCGCGATAAGGTATAAATATTATACTAAACTCATTAGTGTACTAAGAGCTTTTTACGAATTAAAAAAAAAAATGTTTTCCTGGATTTAGATACTCATAACGTCCTATGTATAATGCCTGTAATAACGCCTCGACCGCAGCATATATAAGCCATATTCAGAGAAAAGCCGATCGAGAGGCTTGTAATGTCTCTATCTCAATGTCGCTTATGGAAAAGTTTCTCGCCATTTCTAATAAGCCCGTACGTGCGTGCGTGCCTCCTTGATGTGAAAAAACGCACATGTATGTATAGACCAAAGCCCGAGTCACTTAAGCTTATCGATAAATCGATAAGATCGAACGGGAAAGCTTCTCTCTCACGCATATACACGGGTGTAAGACTGGCTTCTATATCTATACATGATTTGCTCTCTCGCCAATCAACTTCTCGCCGAGCTGAATAGCACAAGCCCGGATTATCGAGTAGCGGGAAGATGTCAGTCGCGTGTGTATCGAGGATGATTATCTAATAATCGGGATCTTGATGCGAGCTTGCGATGGACAATGAGATGTGATCGGTATATCGAAATAGTGATACTATATAAGCGCTTGGTTGTCGCAACCGAGCGTTCGCCGATTATCGCTCGCTATCATCCTCTTCCCTGAACTTGGACGTGCGTCGATCAATCGTTTCTCCCGAGGATTTGGAAGTTTATCGACACCACTCAGACCTATATATTGCTGCAGGTCGTGACCGATATCATTTCGCGCTTGGCTGTGTGCCAGTTTCTCTCGATTGCGACACTACGCAGGTGTCGTTTGCCTCGTTGTATTTTTTCTCCCGAGTAATTCACCTGCGGTTTAAGTGCAGTGCAAAGGCGCGCGTCGGCCACAACAATGCACCGGCGTAATCGGAGTTATAAAATTTATTTGCTATTCATCACAAGACACATAATGATATACCCTCTCGCCGCGAGCAAATAATCAGAGCTTTTAATAGAGCTCGCTCTCGGTATTTAAGTAACGTGCGTAATGCTTAAGCCGAGTGTAATAAATACAGCACGGCCAATCACTCTTCAAATATTACGATCTACGCGATTTTTCCCGCACAAAGCTCGTCGCTCGTCGCTGTCGTTCACATCCTCCCGTAATAAACAATTTCCTGACGCGCTCGCTCATCGTATACAAAACGACACTCGTTCGCTTTTCGCACCAGATACACACACTGCGCAGTGCACATACACCGAGTGTCGAACAAAAGAGCAGAAGCGAGTTAAGGGCCGATGCGGCGGAGGATACGCATTAGCAATTCAAACGGCGCCGCTTATCGTGCAATGCTCAGCGGTATTTCATCATCATGTGTGTGTGTGTGTGTAGATGTGTGTGTGTGTAGATGTGTATAGTCGGCAACACGTCTGTCACACGGCTACCGTTTGACATGCACGCGGATTTAGATACGTTGCCGTTCTGTCAAGCCATTCAATTTCGCTCACGAGAGCGATAAGCCACTGGCTGACAATATCGGTCTGCACTTTTATTCCGCAAACTGCATTAGGTTCATGGCACGATTACCTGACGGAGAACAATGCACTGCGCCAATATATCGCAATCTCGCTCTCTCTTTTGTCGAGCTTTTTAGCTTCCTTTTTCCATTCGCGCCCCCTTACACGCGCACCGCGTTATACACACGAGGACACGCTTGACGCGAGTCTGACGAGTCCCCGTTATTCCATGACGTTTCTGCAGCCGCGCTATTTCCACGCGAAAAAAGAAACCGAGTGTGACGCACCGATATTTACCAAACAGTCGATCTAATTAAAATTATAAATTGCTTATGTGTATCGATGCCGGAGCAGCAGCGGCAGCCCGCCTCGCGAAAAATGCGCTCTTATCGCAATTAAAAACGTAAACAAGCAATTTTCACATTTTTGTCAAGCCCGCGAGCGAGTTAATTAATAGTTTATTTGTCGTCGTCATCGCTGGGAAATTGCGCGACATCCAGCGCAACTGCGTAGCATACAACACGCGAGAGCGAAAACAGTCGGCCCGAAAAAAAGTCCCGGCAGCTTTTATCGCGTAAAAGAGACAGTTTTCTGGCTTCCTGTTTACCAGAAAATCAATCGCGAGGCAATTAAACGAGATCGTTTGCGCGCCAGCGGGAAAAAGTTGTCTTATCGAGTGTGTGCGAGCGTGACTAAACGCACGACGATGCTCTCTCGCGCTGCAGCTTCGAGCCCGGGCAAGATGACGAGTTCGCCGGCGATCGATGTGTATTTTTACGAACTGAAATATGCTTTCAGCATGAGTCCATTCCGTCCAGCGAATTTAGAGTGTATAGCCAGGAGAAATTACCCCGTGAGTCTATAAGTACGCTCCACCCCTTTGCAGTACCCTGTCCAATAGAGCTTTATTTATTTCCGTTCCGACACTCAGCGCTTTCTTATACGAGCCCTCGAGCATAGGGGGAGTGTTTTTATCCATACACCGACACGTCAGGCGATCGGTACACCTACATTTCGAAAAAACTATTTTTACAAGCCTGCAGCAGGTTGGGCAACAGCAGCCTTATAGCGACCGCACATCGCAGTCGATCGAGCTTTTTACCATCGCGCACCTTCTCTGGCGAAAAGATCGCGGCAAAGCGGCGCGCGAAATCGATTTCCGCCAAGACGCGCACTGTGAGAAATCGATTTCTGAGGGATCTCGGCCTAATTTCGGGACCGGAGCCCGCTGAATTTCACGTCCCGATTTTTTCTTCCTCGCTCTGTTGATCGAGCAGGCGCGGAGATCGTCTGACCTTAGTAGACTCTTGCGTCACTTAAGGAGCTTTGCTCAGTCGCGTGTGTCGCGCGCTCGAGATACATCAGATTTGAAGATCGTTGCTGCCGCGAGCATTGTTCGCTGTTTACTCGGCGTGATGCTCTCGCCGCTCATTGTTTCGATTTGTTCCGATTCAAAATTCAAGCTCCCCTTTTTGCGTGTACACATATAATATTAAGTATAACGCAATTATGAAAGACACGCAGCAGCTCGCGCCTCGGCTTACGCAATCGGCTTCGACGTAACGCAGTTTCCGTCCTCGGCTGGAAAAATTAAAAAAGTATTGAAGAAAAAATTACTCAAATAATAAGCTGACGTAAGCCGGCTTTACTGCTATATGAATAAAACATCTGCAAATTAAGCGTTACTTAAGCTTTTTTTTCTCATCTCCGCGGTGTGGCGCGTCGACTCGGTAATTTTGCATAACAAGAGCAGCTACTCTTCGGAAATTCAATTGCGCCACCACTGCGCAGCTGAAAAGGACACCCCCTAATTGGGCCAAACAAAGGCCACACCGCGAGATCAGCCGTTGATTAAAAAAGTTACGAGGGCCGCTGCAACAATACCACGGGTATACACGCGGGGGTTAATTATTATCAAAGGCGAGGAGGAGTCGAAACGCTCCTCAGCATGTGCTCAAAGGGGAGAGGAGAGGCGTCAGCGAAAATCCAAAGATATTAAATTCCGTCGTCGGCCCAGTTTTCCCAGTGCGTCCCGTGACTCGGCCACCGGGCGTATAATGCGCGCTGCGGGCTCCTCTGGATTTCATGCAGTGAAAATACAAGCCGGTCTTTCGATTTGAAAATAAAAATCCGCAGGCTTTGACGTCTGAATGCGAGAGAGGGGACACAATGCGTCCACGGGATACCTCGGGAATCTCCCGCTCAGTGGGACGCCCGGGTAATGAAGAGAAGCGCGTCGGAGTTAGATTTATTTGTGTATATAGCTTGTGCAAGATGGAAAGCGAGGTTCATCGAAAAATTGTGGATAGGTACATTTTCCGTAATTTATCGCTGGCCGAAAATTTTTGACGCTCGGCAAACTTTCCTCGTCGGCTCGTGCGTTTGTCATAATTCTTGACTCGCGCGCGCTATTCGTCATAGCATTATGAGAATGTTTTTATTTGCATTAAACTTTCACTTTTCCGAGGGTGTAAGAGCAGCCCCCTACGCTCGAGATTTATATATTTATTCTCCTCACACGCGCGGTGATAATTCATAAGATGCAAATAGCACTCGATCATCCGAGGAATCCGAGGAGTCGCGATTCCCCGCGGCGCTGGAAACTGGAGCGAAATCCGAGAGCCGTCGTCCGAGCCGATTTTTTCGCGCTAATCTGAAAACCGTTACGGGACCAGCGGCTCATCATCATCTCCCGGCCATTGTTATGCAAGCCCGCGCTAATAGCGTAAAATTGAGCACTCAGGGCATAATCTCCCTCTCCCCGTGAACTAGCGCGCTACAAATAGAGATTTTCCAATCACCATTTTTCCCTCGACGGGACAGCGACCGGGGGAAAAGCTCCTTGCGTCCCGCGGCGAGGGCCACCTTTCAACCACGAAACTCGTTAAACACAAGGGAGGAACACAACCCGCGGTGCTCGCCCGGCTCTCTGCGGCTTTCCGAACAGCAAACACACGCGCGGCTCGAAAATCCCCGATGCCCTCCTTACTTTTTCCTTTCAGCACACGCGGCTCCCTCACGGAAAAGTAGACGATTTTTTCGGGCTCGGCCACACATTCGACTCCCAGCTCCTTCGTCTTGTCGAAAAGGGAGAGCGAGCATAAGCGCTGACTCGGCATGGTAAACTTTGCCGTTGGCTCATTTCGAAAGTTCGGACCGCGCCACGGGATCTTGTCTATGTGTATACATATAATGCTCACTCGAAACAGCCGAACTGTGTGTACGTAGGCCGAAACGCGAAACTTTTGGTCAAATTTCTTGTGGGAAAACGCGTCTCATAACGTATTTTTTCCCGAAATTGACGCGATTCTTACACCTGCCGTGTATAACTCGAGAGCGGCTGTAATAACTTTAATGGGCGAACGCTCGGTTTATAAAGTTTTTTTTTTTCGCCAGCTCGCGGCACTAAAGTTTCATTGTCTCGGACTTTTTTTATCCTCTCGGTCGCGGAATATAAGGAACGATGTAATTGTGCCGGTTATTAGGTTTAACGGCGCGCCTATTGTGACATCAGCCTCTAAATACCGGCGCGTTACTCAGCTCGCCCATTACATCGAACGTTATTATTTTTAAAGCGCGCGTCGCTTGAATTTAGCGGAGGAAATTCGCTCGCGATACATCCAAATGGATATCGCATCTAAATCGTTATCTGGAATGAGATCTCCGCACGCGCGGTAATGAATTTCGCGCATCAAAACGTTGAGAGCTCGCCCGGATTTGTTCTTCCGCGCCTCGGGAAAGCGGAATTAATTTGTTTTGAAATTTGATACGCGCACGAGTGTAAAAAGGGTGAAAAATGAATTATTTATGTTTCTGATACAACGCTTTGTGGAGTGCAATGATAAATCTCAATAAAGAGGATACCGGTTTGTCCTCCGGCGCCCGAGTGAAATGTCAAACATTGGCCCATTCGTTTGGTACACAGCATCGCGGCTCCGAAAAAGAAGCGTAATCGCAATAAATATACCAAAGTATACGCGAACGCGATTACCCGATGATTGAAACTTCACGTTAAGAGTATAAATTACGGCGAGCCGGGCCCGCGCTCTCTGATGATATCCCTCGACGAGAAGGAGAGAGAGAAATGAATCTATTAAATTCGCGGCCAAACACGTTTCGCAAAATAACGACTCACGAAAAATGGGCCTATAGGTACGAGTGAAATAAAGCCCCCGAAGCGCTGCGCGCTTATTGAATATCCCTCTCTCTTCTCTCTCTCTCTGAGATCGCGCGTAAACTCCTCTCTCTCTCTCTCTCTCTCTCTCTCTCTCTCTCTCTCTCTCTCTCTCTCTCACTCGCCCCCTTTGATCGTTCCGCCGATCGAATCATAATTTTTACGCGCAAGTATCGCGCGCGCGTATAATGCCCCGGAGCCAGATGCACGCTGCTCTCGTATGTATATGAGGATCCACGTGCGTGGGTCAGGTATACAGTATAAGGGGAAAGGGAACCGAAAACCGAGGCTTCCTTCCCTCGGCCGAGCTAATTATACGGTCCAAAAGCTGTACTTTTCGACTGCGTGAACGTATGCATGGGAATTAGCGGGAGGTGCGTCGGCGGACGTTGAAATTTTCTCGTCGATATCGAACGTGTACGCATATCTCAGAGCCGTGGCTCTTTTTCGAAAAATTACGAGAAAATACCTCGAGGGCACTGTATAGCGAGTCGGAAAAATGCTAATTACTGGCTCGGACGAATCGAAAAGAACGCCTGAGGCGTTCGTATAAATGCGGTAATTCACGTGCGTGAGACGACGTCCTTTTTATACACTACTTGTCTGCCATTTTTTCCTCCCTCTCTCTCTCTCTATCTCTCTGCAGTCTTCGACCGATTTGCCCTCTTGTTCGTTTTCTCATAGCCGACTCCTTTAGTCCGGCGCTCGCTCCGTTTATCTCTCTATTTCTCTTTTTATTCCCCCGCGATTCCTCCTCGAGTCTTTTTGTTTACTCGCGCTCGCATGAGTCCCTCTTTTTAGATCTCGCATTCGCAGTCGTTCTCCACGCCCTGAGTATGTCTCTCTCTCGAGGGAGAACGTCCGTATACTTGGACTTAATGGTTCCTCGTAAACGATTACAACAATAAGAGGAATATGCGAAGTAATAACGCCGCTTTTCAGCGCAAAACTAGCCTGCGTATGCGCAAAATTGTATCCGCACGTAGCTTTTCAGAGAAAATTAATCGCGCCGGAACCTGTTGGCTTGGTTTAATTTTCTTTCTGCAAACGAAGCCAACTTTACATTCCACGAAATCCTTTTCTCTTTTTAACTACGTCGCGTTTTCATCCCTTGCTCGCTCGCGTCCCTTTCAAATATATGAAAACTCGCGCTTCTGGTATGCCCGTATGGTGCAGTGCAGTGCGTTTATGTTCCACGAATCCTAGTTTGATTATATTTCGCTCGGCGCGTTTTCGACGCACGCTTCCAAATTAAATTCTCGGAACTTCAATCTCGCACATAGCGGTGAAAATGTTCAAAATTCATACGTTGAATTCCACATTGGTCAGGCTATTTCTTGCGTTCGCGATGATTTCAACTAGCTCTCCATGAAATCAAGCTTATTTCACCACGCTTTGAATATTAGACGGAATTTTATTCAAAAGATTTTCCCGCGAGTTTGCCCCGACACGCTCGGGAGAAGCTGGTGTCGACATGACCCTCTGGTGAACACACGTAGTCCAGCTCGATGACTCTGATTAACCTTATTGTTAACGGCGCTCTACACACAACTTACCGATGCGATGACCTCGAACTACATCGCGTCGACGAATAACGAGTAGGACGAGGGATATAGGGAAGCGGCGGGTTTTAAATTTAGTGAAACGGAACGGCGAATCCGTGCTTGCTCGCTCTCAGGACACTCGTTTCCGGCGAAAACTACGACAAAGAGAGAAGGGAAGCGAGGGAGGCGAAGGTCTAGTAGCTGATCAGATACACACCATAATAACGACTACCGGCAGCTTTCGTGTGCGTGGTTTTTCTTTTGTTCCCCGAAGCTACCTTGAATTTTCAGCCTCGAATAGGAAATTTCCATTCAGAGCTGCCGTTCGTGGTATTCGTTAGGCGACGCGTAACACCGGCATATGGAAGGGAAGGAAATTAGCGGCGCCGAGCGAAGCTACATCTTGAGCAAACAGACAGTCAGAGACACGAGTAGCTAGTGTCGATTTCAAGGATACACAAGCCAGCGTATACATCTGGTGGCAATCAAGATCCGCCGTTTGCGACACGAGCGCGCATTGTGCCGCACGCGTCCTCCCACGCACATGCCGTGTGCCCCTTCCTGCAAAATCCGACAGCGAGAAATCGGCAAACGCGACGTCCATTTGTCACACGCTCGTCTATTGACTCGTGCACACTGTATAGCCGCGCTCGCGTTAGATGATGTTTACATTCGACGCGTCATTTCTCGGTTACACGTATACGGCCCGCTGCGATCGGTACACGTCGATTACCGACACGCCTATCCCCCTTTTCGTACGAATAGGTATAGCTACTCTCTTCGCCGGCGCCGAAACTAAATGTTTCCGAGTTCTCGATTTCGAGGTCGTCACGGTTCGACGGATCGGCAGCTGCCTCCGCGCGCGACGTCCAGCGCTGTCGGAGGCCCGCCGATGGTGATGAGCCTGCGGGTGTTTTTGTCTTATGACGCGGCAACTTTTCCGAGGCTTTCCCGCTGCGCGCTGAGGGGATAATCATTATTACGTTATACCCGCGTATGTGCGGTAATCGGTTTCATCCTCCGCGCGGCCTGTTTAACGTTCATTTTTCTTCGTGTAGCGTGCGGAGAGAAAAACTTCACGAAGCTACCGACTCACGCAACTTTCCCTCTCTCTCGACCCGCCTGCAACGGAATTCCACGAAGCCGCGCGCCGCGCATGTAATATGGAGCGTTTATCCGTATTTAGCAAAACAAACATAATTTATATCCTTATCTGACTCTCTCGGACTTTTTACCCGCTCCCTTGACGAGCGCGCGGCCGGTGCCATCATAAAGAACATTATCGACGAAAAAACCGTCGTGGCCATCTGCAAAAGCAAATACATTATTTAAAATGCCCCGTGGCCCTCGTTCAAGGACGTGGTTGGCGTCTTTCCGTCTCTGCTGTCCCGTGGCTGCGCGCATCTGTCGCCGCGGCGCTCGGTGGTGCACGCGAAAACATCAGCTGTGCGGATTTCCTCGTCACGAAACTATAGTTATACACCGACGCCGGATACGCGCGTGTGTGCATAGCGTGGCTCGAACGGGGGCGAATTTCTGCATGGCAACAGAACCGACCGCTGCTGCGGAGTCGCACACGTCTCGTCATGCTGTTCCGGGATACTTGACGTGACGAACGGATTATAGGTGGTAACGGTATTAGGCTATTTACCGGCTGTATATATTCGAGTATGGGATGAGGGTCGTCGGAGGAAACTTACCCCTTTGACTGCGCGGGGGGAGCCATCCGCTCGTTGGTCGTCACGGCTGTTGGCTGTGATTTTTCCAGGATTTTGGGTAGGCGGACAGAAATTCCAATTTGAATGCAGATTGCAATTTATTTATTTCGTTTGACTACACGTGCGTACACGATTTGATACAATAATCCATTGCACTCACATCGTTAACATTATTCTACCGACTAATTAACGCCACGCAGTGAATTGTAATATTTGCTTCTGAGGTGAATTCTAAAGAATATTTTTTTTCCCAACGCAAACCGCCAGATAGCACGCATATAATGCATTACGCTCGCACGCACACTCACACAGTCTTTGAACGCAATTTATCGAGTGCATTATTCACTGCCAGGAGATTTAAAGTCTCTCAAGATTTGCTTTACTGATGCTAATGCGCTGCGCTACCGGCTCAGTAGGTTACTAAACTTGTCCTAAAGCATGTACTACAATCTAGACTCGCGATTTAAAACGCATGCGAATGGAGTAAATGCACGAGTGCTTTTTCGATCTCGTGCGTGTATTAGCAAACCTTATTTCAGGAGTAAACCGTAAAGACATGCGGGACACACATTCGTCGTACACTTCGTGCTCTAATTACCGCGACACTTCAACAACTTCGGAATCGCAGATAAGGTACTTAATTCGGAGTGAATTACTTCAACGGAAAACACTCTGTGTGCAGTTTAGCCTAGTTTCTATTCATAAGAAGATAACGGCTTACATCAAGGAGGTCTAATTAATATAGAGCGCCGTATATCGATAGTCAAAGAAATTATGACGCGAATTTACATGGAAAGAGCATTTATTTTTGCATAAATCTCGCGAATACACATTTTCAGCGGCGCGCCGCGTATATAAATTTCGGTGCCTCCACGCGTAATCGCGAAAAAACAATCGCTATTTAAGATTAAGTTCATAAAACACAACCTCGATTTTTCAATGTTACACCACATAGCTCTAATCGTTTTCAAAACTGGTTCTAGGTGTGGCGATTAATAGTTTAACATTTCAATTTTAGTGCACTACATTGAAAGCACCCATTTATCCGATCGATAATTGCTGCGCGCAGACACACGTGCACAGTTCGAGCAGCACACGTCATCCGATATAGGTATGTACGCACGTATATACAGCGCATTCCACGGCTTCGTTGAATTCAAAATATTCCGGTGGAGAAAAAACTATTAGAAAACACAAAACGGATGGAGGTACTTATACACACGCACGCCGTGGGAGATGCTATGCCGGTTTAGACGCACACATATAGCACGCGGCTTGACGCGCGTTTGGTTAACACGGCGATTATTCGATGGAATATCAGCCGCATTGTTTCACGTCCCGGAGCGAGAAGGCTTTTATAAATAAACGTTACGGAAGGCGGGCGACATTTCTGAGGATCTTGCTTGTCCAACACGAGAGCGATGTTGGCTCAGGCTCTATATCCACGCTATTCGGAGGAGGCAACCAGATCCAGAAGGAGCGCGCGCGTTTACGATCCCTCTCGCTCTCTTCCTCTCGAGCAGCCTGAATGCTAATTGCCTATGAAACTCGACACCGTCGGTTATCTCGCGATCCATCGCGCCTTCTTGCCCGGCGTGTCTATGCTTGACTACTGCTGCTGCTGCCGTTGTAAGGCTGCGCGCTATAGCTTGCTCCTGACGCGCCTTCTAGAGCAAAACTCTGGCGATACAGCAGCGGAGGCGAGAATCCGTGCAGAACCGGAGAAAGACGTGATTGGGGCGTCGAATTACCGATACGTCTTTACTGCGAAATATGCAAATTTAATCGGCTGACGATACGCTGACGATGCTGCTGTTGCTTCGGTTTAGAAGGTCGACAGATTTTCCGCTTGGCTGCTTGATTATGCTGTTCAACGAGATTGCTGTGCACTAAGCTGTTTTAGAGAATGTTTTAGCTGGCAGTTGATGAATCTGTTTTTTAGAAGAAACTATTTTGATTTTTATTTTGGAACGGATCCGTTATTTTACTGTCTTTTCAACTCAGTTCTATGAAAAACAACAAAGAAAACTGGTTGTTTTGAGAAATTCTTGTTTTCTGCTTTCTTTTTAGTAGAATGAAATTGTAGCATTTTTCTTCTGGCTATTCTTGAGACGCTGTGCCAGAGCTTGCCTTCGTATACTTTTTGAAAAATTTGTTGAAATCGTTAAAAAAAATGAATGCATCTTGAACGGGAAATGATGGTCTAGGGCAAGAAAAGACTGCCTTGTTCAAATAATCTATAGCTCTTAGTGGAGTTGTTATACACACAACGTTGCGCATTTTGCGTAGTTCTTCAAAACATTCCGGGATCCCATATATTATATCTACTCTTGACTTCAGCCCTTGTATGTAGTAGTTACTATTATTTTCTTAAATAAAAGCTAGAAATTTTTTACTGTTATTAAACATAAAATAATTTTTTTTTCAGTTTATTTTTGTACGCGTAAAAACTACGTATGTGTATTATACTACGTAAAACTGTATTCGATTTTTTTTCGTCATATCCTATAAGATAATTCATGTCGCTATCTCTAAATGCGGCCTACGTATTCAGCAGTCCACGTATGTACTGTGACATTGTATACGTTGAACATCTTGCAATTTACAAAGTGCAATATACGTTTTTCATGCAACGGGAACGACAATTGAGCCTCTGTAGACCCAACCCAGCCAGCAATCATACGTACTAAATAATAACAGACGAGCTACAGTACAATGTAACATTTTTCAACTCCACTCGTACATAGACTCTTCATGACTGATCGAATACCGCATTAACTATTGAAAGTATAGCAGCAGGCTGTCGCAGAACAATACCCTTATCCAAACAGTCATTAAGTTTATCTGCCAAAAGCGTTTTTTTTTTTCAATTTGTAATTTTCACGTCGGCCGCAGGAAACGCTGGCTGTGTCAAAACTGAAAAATTTCAGTTTACAAAACACGAATACGAGCCCGGGCGAAAAATAAAGAAGAATCAAAACGAGAAAAAAGTAGCCATAAATCGTTCTCGACTTTTCGGGCAAGGCTTCCGCTCGATTTGCGCATCTGCGGTGAGAGCAAACAGCGCGCGTATACATTTTTCTCTCTCGTCGAAAATCGTCCGTTAGCGCATTCGCGGCGCGTAAAGTTACACGCACAATGCGTCTCGCGCGTTTTCCTCGTCGAAAAGCATCAGAGCGTCCCCGCGGTGTGTACACACTACAGCTAGGCGCGGGACGTTTTTTCTCTCGGTACACTCGATCCTTCCCCCGATTTTCCTTTCATTCCCTGCCGGGCTCTCGCTTTCCTTTTTTGCTTTTCGCCGGGCGAATCGCGGCTGTGATATCAGCTGCGCGATTAAGACTCGGCCGAAGGAAATGAAAGGCCCGGCTGCGTGGAGAGAGAAAGAAAGAAAGGAAGAAAAGAAAGAGAGAGAGAGAGAGAGAGAGAGAGAGAGAGAGAGAGAGAGAGAGAGAGAGAGAGAGAGAGACTCGAAATTCCCCCGGCGTTCGTAAATCATACGCGTGCTCGCTCGCGAGAATGCACCTCTCGTGCGTGTGCACTCGATGCGCCCGCAGCAGGTAGACAATACGACGAGGCTGCGTGTGTGTGTGTGTTACACGGGGGGATTTTAAAATAAAAAGCTTCGTCTTCCTGTGTGTTGCTTTTACTGCAGCGCCGAGCTCTTTCGTCCGCAATCGTGGCCCCGACGGAGAACAAACAGCGCTTAGGCTCTTTACAATGCAGCTCGTCACCGCCGTCTTCTCTCGTCGAGATGAGTTTCGAGCTTTTCCTTTCACTTTTTTTTCGCCGATGCTTTTTCGCAGCAACAAATTGTCGTCACACGAGGAGGATTATTAACTCAATGGGGGAACGTCGCGCTGCCTCTTTTTCTTTTCTCGAAGCGAACGGTACCCTCGATAATTTGTTAATCCCGTGTGATCGTATCATTTTCCTTCTATTCATCGGCGCGCAATAAAATAATGTAAAATATTAAGGTTCAATTTGAAAGGACAACAACTCAGGGCACAGACAATAAGAGTATAAAGAGACAGCGAACTAGCGAGCGGACAGCAAACACGTGCGGCTTTTTTCAGTCTCTCCCGCTCGTCCTCTAAATCTTACTTTCTTTTTTACAGAATACCCCCCTCACTCCTTTTCTCTCCTCGAGCCCTTTCATTCCGGCATACCCGCACACTGGGAGCTGTGTGCGCGTATTGTGATCGTTTGGGCTAAGCATGACGCATGTATATTTCACGAAAATTATGCGTTTGCGCGTCTCTCACTCTCGCGGGGACAATCGACTTTCAGACTCTAATCTGCGAGAGAGAGAGAGTTTAACCCTTTTCTCTTTCGGCGTAAACCAAGTGTCCCGCACACGTCCCTTTTTTCTTTTCACAGACGGCATGATGCAGCGTCGTCTTATTTCTCCGGAGGCTTTCTAGTGCGCACTCGTTTTTTTTTTGGTCCTTTTTTTGAAAATTACGGACTATAAGAGAAGTAATGTGACGTGAGTTGCGATCGTGAAAAATGACGGTGTTTTCGATACTTCGTTTCCTCTCTCACTCTTGAGCGCCGAGGTGAGATAATTGCATTGTCAAATTCGAGGATGAGAGCGCGTTTTGTCACGATCGAGTATAAGTTCTCGAGCACGTGTCGATGATGGAAACGCCGAAAAAATCCGGCGGCTCCGTTGTCGCTCTCGGTAAGAAAGTGTGAAAAAAACCTCTCGAGGGACGGAGTGCCCTAGAGAGCGAGAGAGAGAGAGAGAGCGAGGGAAGGGCATAGCGTCGGGACTATAGCTTTCCAACTTTTCAACATACGTGGAAAATCGATTTTTCATTTTCCTCCGCCACGTACATACTTATTTTCTCGACAAGTTTTTTTTTATAGCCTCCGAGTTTTCAAACTAAAATTTTTTCCTCGCGGCTCTATTCCGAGTATAATTTGTCACGAGCTGTACTCATTTCCAACTTCTAATTGAGGGAAGTTCGAAAAGACGTCTTGTCGAAGAATATAATTCACGCGCGCATCGAGGTCGCGCAAAAGTGACGTTTGCCTTTTATACGACCCAGTACGTTTGTTCTCGAAAAAAATAATTGTGAAAAGACGTGATTGAATGCTCCGCCGCGATACAGCTCTCTGGCACATGTATACGCAAAGACTTTTTTCACCGCAGCTTTGGAAAAATGCGCGAGCGGTATGGGAAAACTTTATCGTCGGAGAAAATTCCCACACTATTGTGCATTATACGCGCGCAGTGTACTTTTCAATAAGCGTCCAGATAAGTCGTGTACACATGTTATTCAAAAAAAATTAAACAATTATAGAGCACAATCGGGTCGAAATTTCAATCGTTTGAGCTCCAACATATCGAAAATCACAAGGATGATAATAAATTTATATATTATGTGCTGCGCGCGTTGCTCTTATCGCGCATAAATTTGAAAATAATCATAATTCAGCGTTATTATAGCAGAACAGGCGCTCTCGCTGCATATATACCGTATATACGTATACCTGATATCGATTTCCCTCTCTTTCTCTCTCCTTACATCGAAAATATAATACTCGACTATTATATTTCACGCTGCAATTTTTTCGCTCGGCATAACGCAGGAATTCCGATATTTTCCTCTCTCCAGCGGCAGGCGAACGAAAGCCCGGCCGGGTTGTATCAATTATGCTCATCCCCTTACGTACGTTGCCTCGCTCGCTCGGATAAACTCGAGCCCCCTGTAGCTCTCGCAATCAAAATCCAGTTTACTTTTAATCGATCAAGCGTTAGACGCCGATGAATCTCTATTCGTCAAAAGGAAGTGGTGAGAGCGCGCGATTATTCGAAAAGTAAACAGCGCGACGGCCACTTTTCCGTACATAATGCGCGGCGCGCTAAAGCTTATTACGAAATTCCCGCGATTCCGGTCTCTCTCTCTCGTGTTTTCATTACGCCGACAGCCGTGTATATCATATCCATCGATCGGCCAACGAGAGCCTATCTTCCATCTCTGTTTCTTCCTCCGTCTGCCGGTCCTCGCAGAGAGCTATAACGCGGCCATTATATACCTGTATCTATCGGCAGCGTGTGTGTGTGTACAGAAGTAGAGAGAAGTGCAATGCGCGGAGGGACTAGTAGGCTGAGTAGCCGAGGGATCAACGTCAAACTCGGTAATACCCCGCACCGCGAAGCCGTACTGTACGAATTTCCGGACGCATCCTTCGTCGTCGAAAGTGGATTTTCGACAAAGCGCGCAAGCGAGCGAGCGAGCGAACGTCTGGAAATTATAATAGAAAGCGCATCGGTCCGGAACGCGGCCTCTGAATGGATGCGTTTCGCTCCGAATACACACACGAGGATCTCGCTCTCCGGCTTTCATCGATTTTCACGCGACCGGCGCTTTTCATCGCGCGCGTTATACTCCAATTTTTTGCCCACTCCCTAATAAGCATACTAATAATTGTATACGCGCGAGAGCCTGTACAAAGGGAGCTTATACTTACGTGTCGGGGGAAAAAAAACGCTCGCGCGGCTTTTTACTTGTTGACGCGCGGAAAATCTCCCATTGAGCCTGCCATGAAATTCGAGGAAAATAGCCGCTGTGCTGCTTCACTCTGACTTCTACAAGCGGTGAAGTTTGCGTACGCGGCGCGAGTATATACGAATTTAATGCGACCCAGATATACACTCGCATATATACGTATATAGAGCTGGGAATTTCGTATGTCGGTCGTTGCCGCCCTAATGCAACGGCGCGTGCAACTCGATACCTCGTTACGGTTATGAAAAGACGCGCCACTGCGCTCTCGAGAGTACGTGAAAATTATTGCCTTCGAGGGTATTAATCTTCGGCTGAACTTTTTAAGAGCCGCAGCCGGAGATTTAACGTTCGTGCGTACACACACACACACACACTCGCCGAGAGTCGTATATTTTTTCTGGCCTTCGAAATTTTACTTTTTCGCCGCTCGGCGGTGTCGTATTAATTCCTACGGCTTATTAAGCGACCATCGGATCTGTTTACGAGCGTTTTTTTCCTCCTTTCGGAATCCGAGATGGTCCGGAGGGTGAGCGCGTGTGTGTGTAACGATTATTAGATTGTGAGAAAATCGAATAAAACGAACAATGGCCCGCGGAAAAAATATTCAAAGCAACGATTTTTAAAGCAGGGAGAGCGTTTCCCCCGTTACGTTGCAAAACGATCGTATACCGGCGAAGTCGATGTAATTTCATAATCAATAAAATCATCGCGAGTCGACTATCGGATTACGAGAAGAGAGCGCGATTCGTCTGCGGCTCCTGCGGGAGTAACTCGAGCAAGTCAGAAGCTCTCCGTCATAACGATCATTATTCCATGAAAAATATAACGAACGCCAGTGTCACGATACCCACGTAAATCCTCTCCTCGAGAGAAAAGGATTCGACTGTCGTATAGATACGAGAGTGACACAACTGTGCAGCCGAGAGAGCTACATTACTTTCCGCATATCCACGTCGTGGGAACCGTCTCGTGTGTAGGCTGTACAACACATACTGCACACACACGTACTCTGGGCCAATAATCGATCGGCGCGATGCAAACACACTCTGCACAGCGCTCGGCGCGACCGCAAAAAAAAAACGAAGAAAAGAGGAATTATTATATTATACGTGTCTCGCGGTCGCTGCTGCTGCTGCAGAAGCCTTTGAGCCGTCAGTCGCGCGCGTCGCTCCAATTATATCATCGACAAATCGCTGCATAGCTTGAAAAGAGGAAATATTAAATGCAATCGAAAGAATGCACAACAAACGTCAGATCCACTGGTCGCTCTCCTCTTCTCCTCTCTCTTTCTCTGTGTGCGTATACAGGCTTTTAGTCGCGGCTCGTCGGCTCTCAATAGGCGTAATCGCGCTCTGCGGCCAGGTAGATATATATGTATATGCATACGTCCTAACCCCGCTTGCGCGCATAAAGCCGAGAGTGCAGCAGCCGATCAAAAGAGCACGAGTTCTCGTCATCGCACCGCATTCAGACTCTCCTCTTTGACAAAGGTCTCCGTTGCGTCGCGTCCTAGCGTCACGCAAACAGCTCAGGAGAATATGTACAATAATAAGAATAATATAATAACAGAAGAAAGGGGCGAGAAATCGCGTGCGTTTTATACATGCGCGCAGAGACGAGGGAGCTCTATCTCTCTCTCTCCGGCGATTTTTGCGGTGGCGGGGCGATGATGTGTAAGCTCGATATGAGGATACGGCACCTGACGTGTAATTTGGCCCGAATTACGGGCCGACCGCATGGGAGCGGAAGTCGACGTTTCATCGGTGCTGCTTCTCTTCTCTCCTTGTCTAGCTTCCTTTCGGTTCCTTCTTTTGGCTTCGTTTTTCCTTCGCGATTAGAATACTCGCCTGAGTTTCTTTTTATTCTCGAAATCGAAAGCTCAGGGCGTTCAACTCTTCGGCTCGATAAGGCGCAAAGAAAAGGAAGCGAGTCCATTCGCACTCGCTCATTTGCGTATTAGAGAGCGATCGACTCGGCTAACTGAAACATCAAGCGCCCTTCGAGACGTTGAACCCATTGATGGACAGCGACAAGCCCATCTCTCAGTGCTATTCTTCCTTTTATTGACCGTGAACCTCGTCGCGAGCATAAATCAACAGTAGATTAGTATAACGAAACATAATGCGATACAAAGTAAGACGTTGGTTTAATAGATGACGGGAGTATAGCGTATCATTTAATAAATCGTCGTAATGTAGTCGTCTCGGACAAAACCGCGCTACACACAAACACACACACACACACACATGCAGCGCAACGTATTATTATGCACTAGATAACTGCCAACTTCTGAGGTAAAACACATACTGCGCTTTTTCTCGGAACGCGCGACGAGAACTATCAGAGCGTGGATTTTAATAGAGACCGACTCGTATAGAGCGAATTCAGACTAACCGTCTCGTCGTCGCGATCGACGAAAGGGTTAACGAACACATTAATGCGCTCGGCTGTATAATAGGTACGTGCGCGGTGTATAGGGAAAAAGCAAATCGATCGTGATTTTTATAGTGAGCCAGAAAAGCTGCTTCCCCGCCGGGGGATAGGTAAAAGGAAAAGAGAAGAAGCAGTGGAAGATGATGAGGAGGCGTTGGCTGAACTGCGGAGAGCCACGGAAAACGATGGATGGATGGGCTGCGCGCGCGTCGATAATAGGCCGGCTCACTCAGCGGCAAATGGCAAAGTAGCGTTACGAAGGCTCATTAGTCGATTTGTCGGAGCCTGCCCCACCCTCGGTCCTCTAAAAAAAAAAAAAAAAACGCTAATGTTCCAATTTTCTAGCGCACGCAATGGATCTATTCAGAGGCTTTGATTACACCTCTCCTGCTGCCGCCGCTTCGGAGAGTGAATCGTCATGCCCGTGGCGCGGATTATAAAAGTCTCTCCACGGGGAGAAAGTCGCCGAGGCTTTTATAGAGCAGCGCTTGTAAACTCACTGTTCTTGCGCACGCCGGGGCGAGTCTCGTTCGGAAACATCATCATCGTGATTTGGGCAAACAATGCCGATCTCGAGCTCTCTCTCTCTCTCTTACTCTGTTTTGTTGTCGAATTTATATCAACAAAGGTGCGCGTGTCAATAAGACGTAATTGAGTTAAGTCGAGAGATGACGCGAGCGAATTGCTTTTTAAATCTCGTTGCACGTTCTATACGCGTGATACGTCCCATTGTGAGCCGGAAAGAAGAAAGTTACTCTCGCATCGCGTAATGGTTTTTCACGCGCGCGGCCCTCATTGTTATCGGGTTTTACATAATGTGTAACTTTATCCGATACTTTATAATCCGCTTACGCGTCTACGGCGTGGAGATCGAAGGAGTTTTAACGAGGTCGAAGTCGCGTTTAATGAAGTCCCATCGCGCGAGTCGATACCCGCGACGAGAAATTAGAATATAAATCGGCGCGGCGATCGGTTAGTAAATCTAGAAAACGGATCGATTTCAAGAGCGAGAGAGATAAAGCGCTGCACCCACGGATTAATACGTTACGGCTTATCTTTCTCTCTCTCTCTCTCCTGCGCGGAGACGAAGAAAAAATCTCTCCTCGATCGCGGCTGATTTATTTTTCAACGCCTTTGCGCGCGCGTGCGAATGTCGCAATAACCATCTGCAATTAAAAATAAACCGTCTCTCTCTCTCTCTCTCTCAATCGTCGAGTTTTTTTCGTATTTAATAATCCGCGCCGCTTAATTCCATCTCGCGGAGCGATAAACGACCGCGGCCGCAATTACCACCTGAGCGTGTGTTTTCGCGTACTGCCACAAGCCGCATGTGAATTCAGCGCAAGAGAGAGAGAGAGAGAAAGAGAGAGAATGAGTCGAAGATAGTTTATACAGGCAGCGACGCAAATTGATGGCTCTCGGGGCTGATTAGTGCGTTCGATCTTGTTATTACGCGAAATTTTTCCCAGCGATTCCCACGCGCACTCGGGAATTACTTAAGTCTGCAGTGAGCGAGAGAGGAAAAATGTCAGGCTTCTAGTAGGCGTATAGGTATAGAGCGCTCGCGAGAGAGAGAGAGAGAGAGAGAGAGAGAGTAAATTGACCGCGAGCGACACACACACTTACGCGCACGCAACTCTCGAAGCGCGAGCTTGCCGAGCAGCCGAGCACGATGCGAGGAGCCGAGAGAAATAGAAGAGCGAGCGAGAAATCGGAAATTACAAGCTCGTAGAGCGAGAGAGAGAGAGAGGTTAATCGGGCACGCGAGTCTTTAAAGACGGGTCGTAAGCCGTGTAATCTCGCCGGCTTTTCAGAGCGCGAAGATATAATGCCCAGTAACAATAATTGACAGGGCCGCGATTAGTCTTCGTTATCTAATAGAAAACAGCCGACGCGCGCTTATCTCCGTTCCGAAGAGTCATGCAGGCTGCACAGTGGCCGCGCTGTCTGCCGCGAGCTGGAATAAAAAGTGCCTTGGATTTTTCGATGATTTATTTGTTCGCGCACACCGCGCGGCTGATTCAATTTCCCTGGAAGTGACAGTGAACACTCGTTTTCCCGAGTGAGGGAAAGCAAGCAGCTAATCGCGGATCTAGCGTCACTGCACCGATGATCGACAGGGCCTATCTCTGGTCTACTTTCGCGAGCTGCTCTTCGCCGAACGTGCCGGTTACGATCGGATTTCGAAAATCTCGGAAAACTCAAACGCGCCGTGTTGTATCGGTTATAATTGGACGGAGATTGCGGATGATCGATCGGCTACCGACGATCGGCGAAATCAATTTATTGCCGATCGGCCGATGAGCGGCGGCTGCTCGGGCGGCTGCGTATAGACGCAAACGCTCGCTCTTTTCGCCGATTGCGAAACCGCGCGAAAAGCCGATAGCCGAGCTATTTAATAAACCGACTAATGGGAATTGTTATCTGCAGCTGAGTTTTCGTTTCGTCGCGGAATAAATTTGACGTTATCGCGCTGCATTTTTTAGCGAAAAATCGGTCGCTCGGACGAAAAAAAAAGCGCCGAGCAAATAGATTTCGAGTATTCAAATGTTATTCAAACGCGCATTTCCCAACCGCATCGCGATCGAAATAAATTTTCATAATTCATAATCAGATTAACCGTTCTCCTCGATAAATATTCATTGCGTCTCTCTCTCTCTCTCTCTCTCTCTCTCTCTCTCTCTCTCTCTCCGCGTGCGCAAGGATAAACTTTCGCATGATAAAGTTGTATCCATCCGGTCTCGAGCGGTGGCCGGGGAGAGGAACCAGCCGACGTGCTATTGCGAAAGTCGATGCGGTAAGCCTCGAAATCAAGCTCGCTCTGAGATTTTTCCCCACTAGCCGAGTACTAAGGGTTTGTTTACAAGGACGCGTGTGTGTGCAATGCGGAGAAAGCTCGCGAGACGAAATTTTTTATTTGCGCGTCTCACCTCAAACAGGATATATGGGGAGCCGTCACACTCGGGAGCAGCCCACTTCCTTCGCGAAGGAACGAAATCCGAGCCGGGCTCGTTTTTACGTGTGCGCGCGCGTGTGTGTGTGTGTGTGTGTGTGTGTGCGAGCCTGGGCAGGAAACTCCTCGGCTATTCGAAGAATTCACGGAATATCGAGTTCCGCCGCCGCAGATCGCGCGCGCGCGCTCGACGCGTTATTATGTTGTGCTCGATCGATTCACCTTCGATCTCTCGGTGGGCTGGTATCCCGGGATTATAATGCTATTATTTTTGTGTACACACACATACACACACGCGCTCGGTGGAGAGTAACGGTAAAACGAGCATCTGCTCGTTAGCCCGGCGAAATCGAGCTTTTCTATAAGAGTCTTACGTATAGATATATACTTCTTATTAAGAAGCTTTGACCATCAGCTGTGTACAAAGACGGACCGACGTTCATTTTCGTGGGTATATAAATGGATTATAATTAATTCCACCTCGACTTTGAGAGATGGAAGTCTCCCGCAGCCCCGTAAATAGCTATAGATTCATTATTGTTTCCCGCTCGCCAAGTTATTGGAAGCAGGCAGTATTTAATAAGCGAGACACGACTACTCGAGCAAAGTACACTGTGCTATAGCATAATAGTGGTAGTTTCGTATCTCTCGCGAACTGCAGGGCTATGCATAATTCTAACGATTTTAATTCGGTTTTAATGTTATAATTGGAATTTATTGCCCGACCGTGCAGATAAGTGCGCGATAAATCTCGATCGAGTATACGCGCGTATTGTAACGAAATTAATATCGCTCCGTGCAGATCATCAATCCGGCATAATGTAGGCAAATAAGTTGCAGTATATCCGTAGCTATATATGCAAGCGGCGAGAGAAAAATAGCCGCAGCAGAGTTACTTGACCTCGACGTCAAAATCAATTATCGTCATGAAAGAATTACGCGAACAGAGCGCGCGCGTAACGATGTCCTAATCTCCGGGAGACAAAAATCCGCGTGCGTCACGTGCGTCGGAGGACTATACCACGCGTAGCAACGGCAAAACAGATATGCAAAGCGCGCTCGGACGTTCAAACAATTTTTTTTCCTCTTTCGCCGTTCTCGAATGTTATAGTTATCGCTGTTTAATTAATTCCGCTGCTCTTCGCGCGCATACGCCGTCCTATATTTATACACACATGCGTAGTATGCTGCATCGTGTGCGTTCTCGGCTTTTTATTGAACGAACGCGCGCTTATCATTTTGCGCGCGACTGTAAACGCGCACATACACGCGCTGCGGGCTTCGATAATGATTATCGAGCTGCATTTCTTGCGCGTCTGTGTGAATATTTTCAAAGGGTGATAGAAGCTCGCGATAGTAATCGCGTCGGAGCGTAAATACATATAACATCTCGTATTACAATACTTTTCGCTTTTCTGCTGCAGGACAATTAAAAGTGCAATCATCAACGCCGACGAGCTATTATTTCGAATGAAGCGATCATCGCGAGTAATATCCATCGTGCAGCGAGATTTATCTATCGTAATTCTCTTCGCACACCTTTACCGCCGAAATTTATGCGCCCAGCAGCAGTCTACCCTCGAGCCGGCCAACTCGTTATACGCTGAACCGCGGCGCGATCGGCTGCGCGCGATTTCTCGCGCTCGGCAGCTCATAATGAAGACGTGCAGCTCGCACTGCATCGTCCAGGGCATGTATCGCTTCCACATCTATATATCCCGGCGAGATACGCTCGTCGAAAAGAAATTGAATTTTTTACGACATCATTATCTTCTCGCCTCGAGCCATCTGGTTCGGATGTATATTTTTTCGAGGGCCGATTAGCTCTCGTCGTGTGTTCCACTTAATAAATAGCATCGCGCTCGCACGGGATTTTCGCTTTTATATATATTATACATTACGCGCTCGTTGAGAGACGGGAACGCGGAGGTTTTTATTTCGGCTCGAATGCTTTTTGTGCGCGTATACGCATATAGAAGAGAAGCCAGATGAGTGAGCGCTTAGGCGCCTGAGAGAGTCACGCGCGTGCACGTATAGTGCGTAGTTTGATACGTTTATTGCGTAATTACGGAAATTGCGAGACGCCTGCCGTACGTATACCTAATCTATTTTTAAAGGCTCTCACGTGAACTAAAAATTCTCTCGAACGGAGTCAAGAGCGCATCCCAGATCTGTTTCTTATCAATCCCGTCAACTCGAGTCAGCTCTCGGAGAGGCTTCAAAATTTCACCGAGCTGCGCGTGCAGCATAGAGAGATATCCGCTGCGCTGCTCTCCACGCCGACACTCAAAACGCGGACACGACACGCGAGGGAGAAACGTCTCGAGCTGTGCCAGATATATACGAGCCAATACACGCGCCGCTAAAAACCACTTCCACTCGAGGGGAAGAAAAGAGGACCCGAGCTTGCTGCTGCGCGGAGAGAGCACCTCTTTAAAGGGCTCCTCGCGCGCAAGGTCGTTAGCCCCGAGCGCAGTCCTGTGAGAACCGCACGCACGCAAGCACGCACGCGTGTGTGTAGTTATACACGTGTAAGGTGATCCTTCGCCGCCGCGAGGTTTGGCCCTAGATCGCGGCTACTTCGCGTTTCGTGAGCAGCGATTTCACGTGTGTGTATATACGTATATAATATAATGCCATTATTCATCGGGCAAACGAATACGCGCACGCACGCACGCACACACACACCTGCGCGAGCAAACACGAGCCTACATATTCACACCCGAAGCGAAGAAGCGAGAGAGAGAGAGAGAGAGAGAGTAGAGAGGAAGGATGTGGTCAAGAAGATGTGGGCAGGTGACGCCATCGGCGATATTATGCAAACCCCCGGTGGGAAATCGTTACACTTTACGCCGTAGTTTCCTACGTAGCTCCTTCGCTTCTCTCTTTTTCCCTTCCGCGAGCGGCGAAGCCTTTTACTACTCCGGCTGTATGTGTGATACGCGCGTCGCGGCTGTATAAATGTACCCGACGAGACGTGTACGTACTGTATCCTTCGCCGCTCGAAGGTGAGGTACTAAAATATTTTAGTGCGCTGCGCCGGATGATGGCGGGTATAAGGCTTTCACCTGGAAAAAAGTTTTCGCGCTCGCACTCCACGGAAAGAGGGTCAAGTGCGTTTACGCGGGAGATGATTAATCGTACGCGTTCGGGAAAATAACGCTGCTTTTAGTCGACGCTTATATTACATGGTATTTCAAAATATTAAATTTTTTTCGCTCGCAATACCGAGCTCTCACACTCGAACGTATATCGGCTTGTGGATCGATGCACGAATGCGCGGCGCGTGTTTTATTAACGGTTTGATTAATATTTCATACACACTTTTGTAACGCGCGCTGTTTCGAACGTCGTGCGGTGCAGCATCGATTTGTGTAATAGCCGATGAATATTCATTTTCGTAACACTTAAGGCACACATTAACTTTAAATCAAATTGACGTCTAAAAGGCCGGGGCGCGCGATACTTTTTTCGCGTAAACACATTGAAAAGTTCCGCGCGCGCATATAGGCATACGTCGAAAAAATCTCGTACCATAATTCAGTGCATTCAAGTGTCACGAGGAGTTAGAAGTGCGCTACACGTTCCCGTGTTGAAAGAGACGCGGTGTATAACGTGCATTGGAATAATCACTTTATAAAATTCAAGTCATCCAGCGGCACTCGAGCGCCGTGTATACGAGAGACGTTAGAATCCAGTTCAGCTCAGCTCTCCCTCGAAAATAAACAATCTTTTTCTCGCCGTCTCTCTCACTTCTCAATGGACGTGTATACGATATATAAAGTTAATTATTGTAATGTAAACTCTGACGGCGATCGGTGGGAAAAGGATCGCGCGATGTACGAACAATCGGTCTATAGATATCCCCGCAGAGAAGCGCCGGCAGCAGCGCACTGTATGAGGTAACAACGTTTATGAACAATAAAGCGGAAACATATTAGCGTTGAAAAGACAACTTACATTATTTATATAACTCTCATATATGCAAAGTAGACACTCGCATACGGGCAGTCGTATATATCGATGACTCTCTCGTATCGCGCATTATTTATGATGCACTTATCGACTTCGGGGGTTACTGGTAGCGCGAATTCGATACATATATGCAGCGAGCTCGGAATGATCGGCGCGGCAGAGGAAACGTTTTCATTCCGTCGAATGTGAGCGCGCGCGCACGTATAATTACTCTATCTATAATAACAAGTTCTCGAAAGTGCCATTTATATACTATGCGATAAGCTTCCGTGAATAGTTGCCGGACGCTTGCTTAGTTTGTTTACGCGCGGCTCCTTCCGGTTCTCCCTATCGCTCGGCATTTTTTCATGTAAAAAAAAGAAATCTCCGAAACAAATTGTTTAACCCAAATTACAAGTCCCTCGACGAAAAAAAAAACGGGCCTATTTATAGGTGCGCTCGAAATTTTCTCTCTTGCGGCGATAAATCCCATCGCGTCAAAGCTCAACTCTCTCGCGAGCATTTCTCAAATTCCACGGCGGATGACACGAGTCCTCGCTCGTCGCCGCGATAAATCCTCAGCACACATCAGTCGCCGAGGAAAAAGCCTCGAGAGCCGCTTATCAGCGGAATGCGCAGTATCGGTCCAGCTGTCCGGTAACAGCAGCAGTAGCAGCAGCAGCAGCAGCTGTGAGCTTCACCTGCTGTTGCGCGCGCGAGCGGCAGACAGGCGCACGAGTCGTCTGTCCAAATAAGCCCGGCACGCGACCGGCTCCTTGAGAAATCTCGCGTATGGCGTTAAACGGCTTTTCTATAGAATAATTTATGCGCATCTCTCGCTCCGGCTGTTTTAATTGGATGGAGAAAATGCGCGTTGTTGTCCAAACATTGAGGTGATCATTCCGAGCTTCGGCATGTCGGAGGTGTGTGTGTGTGTGTGTGTGTGTATTTAAAGTTTCGGTTGGGAGAGACCCGCGGCCACATCTGTGCGCCGCAGAGGAAGCATCTGTTGATGGTATTGCCCGTGCTTATTTTAAAATCTTTCCGGGGACTTGTGTAATGCGTCAAAATATAATTCTGGAGCCTTATCTCGAGGTAAGATTTTCGAAAAAACGAAATATTAGTTGCCAGGGAAAAAGTTTGCGCAGCGGGTCTACTAGGCTCGCGGGCAAAAGGGTTGGCACGCGCCGAGCCTCTTCGAGAGCCGAACGATTGTTAATATGCAAATCGCACCGCCGGTGTATACGAGCTGCATCTGTTCGGGGAGTTTTTGCGCTAGAGAGGAGGAAGAGCCGAGTGCAGTCACGATGATAGACATTTGCGCGAAAAATTACACCGCTCGAATACTCTTTCGGTGCACGACGACGGAAGCGCGCGGTGATTATTGGCACAGTCACGGCCGTCTCTTTAAAGGAAACTTTGTAGTCGGTACGGCGTTAATAAAGACGCTCTGTGCCGCGTATACCGCGAACCCGATAACGAAGATGCGTGCTCAGCGCCGAGAGAGAGAGAGAGAGAGAGAGAGAGACGTATACGCGGAAAGTGATAGCGGCGCCGAGGAGGGAAGTCGGGGAAAACATAAACGCGAGAAGGTGAGCGGGAGAGAGAAGATAGCACAAAAATGACAGTAGCTCGGATAGAGAGAGAGAGACAGAGAGAGAGAGATGCTGGTATGCTCCGGATCGCAGCTAGCTTCGAGGAATTCCAGATACGAGAGACCCGGAATGCGGCATACAGACTGCTCTCCGATGACGGAAGCCGAGATCGATCGATAATAGGGCGAAATCGAGGCGAGAAGTTCGCGGTTCCTATATACGTGTGTCTGCAGTGTGTACTGCAGCGCCGAGTATGGAGCATTATTTATGGCGATTTGAGGAAATTCAGAGATACTTGTCTCGCAGCGACGCGATCAAAATCTTTTTCCTCGATTTATCGTCCTCGCTTTTCCAAGTCGTAAATTTTTGCCATTCGCGTTTTCGGACTTTTTTCGCCGCCAGAGAGAGAGACAGAGAGAGAGAACCCTCTGGCGCAACTCCCGTTGCGTCATCAAGCTCGCCGAGCTTATGCAAACCGTCGTGCGGCTTCTATACTCCGAAACGTCGAGGCTGGAGTTTTTTATTTCGCTGGAACTATACTAACGCTCGATAGCGGGATACTTTTTTTTTTACTCGTAAACGTATAGTCACGCAAAGTTCGGAAAACGTGATTAAAAATATCGCTGTTTGATTTATGACTGGCTCGTTAAAGTACGCTGCTAGCGATTGAGACATAAAATTACGAATTGACGCATTATTATTCGAGGCCGGAGAATCCGCTGAAATCTTGGAAGCGTTTATTCAAACACATATCCGAGTGTGTACGATCTGGAAGAAATAAATATCGAAATTTGTATGCACAACAGTGTGAGTCGGCCGTATTTAGTCAGTCGATAGTGTGTATTCCCGAAAACGGAAAGACCCAGTACACTTGGGTCGACGTTTGATAAGCGATATCGCGCATCGTCCTCAAAAAATTCTCGGAAACTCGAGCTTGTCTCGCTGTAATTATTTTTGATTAAACAAAGTAGCTTGCTTTCGAAGATTCCGTTGAGTCACGTTATTGAATCACGATCGAAATTAACGATAGGTCGATGACGGATTCTCCGAGGCGAGCAAAGCAATTTTTAAGCGAACTCTCGTAACGTTTAATGAATTGTCGATAACGCACTGCTTGTTCTTCAAAAGAAAACGCGATGAGCTGTTTTTTTTTACAACTCGTTCTCTCCTCTCCCGCTTTAATTTCGAACACGTGTCCTTGTTTCGAGCTGCGCGGGAGGAGCCTACTCGGCCGTAAATGATTGGCTCATAAAGCCAGCCGAGAATCGGGACTAAATTTAATATGGGAAGCGCGCGACGATCATCCGTATGCTCCACAAACATCCGACTTGCATAAAAAGCGTATTATACACGCTTGCACTCGCCGACGCATGTGACGTCGAAAAAAAAAAAAACGACCGGGGAGATATTCCTTCCTTCCTCGTTTCGCGATTATGTAAGCAAGTTATAACGCGCTTTGATACTCGAACGACAATGTTTCTCGAGCGTAACTTGCGGTGTTTAATTTTCTGCACGAAAGTTTTGAATTCGAGGATTTCGACCGAGTTTTACGCTCGAGGAGATTTTGAAACGACGATGAAGCCCACGTGAAACCGCAAAAACATAATGTATCGAATAAAGGATGAATACGCGAATGTATAAAGTTTATATCTCTCTTTTACGTCCTTTTCAATCATGAATTCGTAATAATCTTCGTGCTTCCTCCGAACGACTGTCATTAAAGTAACGTTCGAATTAAAAGCAATGACGAGCGCGTTATTTTTCCTTCGACGAAAAATTCAACCTCAAGCGTAAAATTTACATATATTCCAAATTTAAAAATTTTCGGCGTCCGCCCGGACGGAATTGACAGCAGGCGGTTTTGAAATCCGAGACAGGTCTCAAAGGCCAGGGTCACTCTTGTGTAGACGCATAATACGAATGTCCCGTTGGTCAATGGGAGGACGGCTGCGATGAGGACGAAAGAAGGGCGTCCTTTACACGAGTGTCCCTCGTTGCTATGAAACTTTAAATGACCCTACTTCGCCGAGAGCCGTGCTGGAAGTTTTAACATTTTGAGCGAGATTAAAAGCATCGAGAACTTTTAAAAACTTGTAAAAATTTAACGAACTGTATGTGATTCATCCTTGCGGCTCGAAGATTCTCCGCTTTTGTTTTACTGCAAAGTCGTTTTGGTATTTTTACGGCTGAGAAAAATCGAGCTCCGAATTGAATTTTACGTCTCGAACTTTACGTCTCCGAGTGAAAAAAAAGAGAAATATACGGATCCAATTTGTATCTCGAGCTACGAGCGACTAATCGTGAGATGATCCCACGTTGCCTGCGAGTTATCGCGGCAATAATTCCTCCTCCTACGAGTGTGTTTTCCAAAACACACACGTGTCCGGAAAGACTCGAGTGCAGCCCGCGAAAAAAAGCCCTGCACCCTCCGTCGTTCCGGCTTTTCTCACAGTAGTCGAAAGAGTTGGTTGGGTGATCGGTCGGGAACAGCTGCTACCGCTGCTCGACATTCCCTTGTACGCAGCCGAAAAGTAGTCGCGTGAGGTCGTAGCATTAGGCAAATCGCTGAGTGTGAGTTAAAGTGCGTCATTAGGCGTTCATTACCGGACACTTAGATGCTCGGCGTTTGATTTCGGCGTTTTTGAGGAAGTCGCCGTGTGAACTCTTTCCCTCTCCACTCGTAATCTCCGCATGCATAATACAATCGCCACTCTGCGCTGTGCCGGTATTAGATTAGATGCCTATCGGGCCTGAATTATTGACACGAAATCCGGCCGATTCTCCACGCCTCGTTTCGAATTTTTAATGAGATTAGCGCGAGATACGAGTGTGTGGCTATAGTTCCCCATTCAATCTAGTATTTCAATGGGGATTCCGTACATTCGAATGTAAACATTATCTAAATTAGTGAATAATTGCGGCGACGGATTAATTAGCAGGCGTTATCTAGTGTGTAGTCGTGATTAGCGGGTTATTCGAATAAAAGAGGCTCGCTTCGGCGGGATTCAAATAGAATCGGCGATACATCAAGCCGCGAACAAAAAGGCCGATGCATCGGGGCAAAGAGTTGACAGTAGAGCTGGGGCTGAAGAAAAAAAACGCGTGTCTATTATAGGACTGCTGCATTAATTTAATCGCCCATTGTTCGGATCCGCGTTTTCCAGCGGACGGGAGAGGTCGGCTATCGGAAACACGCGGACTTTTTATAACGCGCCGGCTCATCCCTCCGGGCCATAAATTCGAGAAGGGCTCTATACGTCAAAACAAGAACTCTCGGCTTCTTTTTCTTCTCCTCTCGATACTTACATTTTCCTTGGAACGGTTCAAAGATACGTCATTGAGCAGCCGATCGGTTTCATCAAAATAAGCGTGAAAACACACCCTGCACCCACGTATGTTTTCTAATCAAGAGCTCGCCCACTTAGTCTCGTCCATCCAATAATCGTCCAATAATTACTACCAGCAGCATAGCTCGTGTCCCGTTAATCCCGACGAAGGTATAGGAAAAAATTCCTCTAAAAAATTTCCCGCCTAGGTGCGCCCCCCTAATTTATGTTTCCGACGAAGGACAGCCGTCTCGTGGGCCTCTCATCGCCCCGATCCTCGCGAAAGCGCGATAAAAAACCTCTGGCTTTCCCCGCCCTTTTCTCCCCTCTGCATATAGTATAATAGTCTTTTCGAATTTTACTCGCAGTAAAAACGATCGTCAGACTCTGCATTTTTAATATTAACAATCATCGGCGGGTGAGAGCGACGGGAAAATTACGAATCCACGCGCGCACTGCAGTGCACGCGAGAACAGGCGCGCACGCGAACGAACTTAAAACCGAATTAAGATTTAAAGGGCAGCTCGCGCGCGCGCGCGCTCGTAAAAGCCGGTTAGCGGAGTTAATTTAGGTATTGCGCCCGCGTACTTAGAGAGTGTGTAGCATGTAGGTGCACGCGTGCATTCAAAGCGTTTACCGCGCGTGCGCAAGAGAGATTCGAGCTAGAATTTATGTACTTTCCCCCGTCGTTTCGCTCTCTCTCTCTCTCTCTCTCTCTCTCTCTCTCTCTCTCTCTCTCTCTCTCTCTTTCTCTCTCTATACGTCTGGCGCAGCTTTGAGCTGTGCCAGTACATGCATAATTGTGGGTATACCAAAACTCGACCACCGGCTCCTGCTGAATGTTTTGCGGAGACCGAGTTTAATTTCGATCCAAGGGGACACGGGCATCTGCTCTGCACATATATAATATACGCTCGCATTTCCATTTTATCGATTATACATATATATACACAGCGAGTTGGCTGACTACGCGAGAGCTGCGCAATTAATTTGCGAACTCGCGGCTTTGACTCGGCTGCACACGCAGTGAATTTTACAGTTTCTCCGAGCGTTTGGGGAATTCCGCAACGACCGAATTACTCCGTTTGATGAAACGCGCCCGTCGACGCGGGCCAGCTAGAGTCCGATATCGATTTTAATTAGTTTGATTTGGTGCGTAGTGCAACTCGGCAGTTCCTCGAGTCGTCATCCTGCGTACAACTTTCTTGGCGCTCATTTTAAAGCCGATTCAGCGCGCCTTCCGCGAATGCTATGAAAAATTCATCAGCTCGCTCGACCTTCGCTTATTACACTCAGAGTTTCATTTATTTTCCGCGAAGGTTCGGGGCTCGTCTCTTCGCGATTACGCATCCATCGCACCTTTTGCCGTATTTACCGTATTTCTAATACTTTTCATTCTATAGCCATCGCATAAAATTTCCAAAGCAGAGTACCGCAAGCAATTTTTACCCTCCGTTTATAATACATACCGCACCTGTCGCGGCTTTATTTTTCAATATATTACGTTCCTTTTTTTCACGGCGACCGACGAGCCGTAATCACACTGTCATTATATTACACACACGCGCACGAATTTTTTTCGCGAGTTCGGCCGCAATTACACTACACCCTGGCGGTAAATTAAAAATTAATTCGTAATCAGCATGCCGTTCTCGTGACACGTTGGCGGTTACGGCCGACCATATGTATACGCATCATATGGCTCGCCGATTCGCTGGCATAATAACTCAATCCTTCAAAATATTCTAGACATATACCTCTCTCTCTCTCACTCTCGAGAATAATCGATGGCTCCACTCAGCAACAATTTCCATCATCTCTCTCTTGCAGCTGTTTATCGAGCGAATAGCTGCTATATGTATTATGTGCAAGTGCGTAATTCGCACGTGAGTTAGTTGCATGAGGGGCCAGAGGGCTCGACCGCGCACCGGTGTTTCATGGTTTTGGTCCGACAACTCGGTTAATAGCCCACCGGGGGATCCCGCTTTGTTCCATCCCATACAGACCCTCTCTCTCTCCCGATTACCGCGACTCTGCATTATACGTGCGCTGATATGTACAAAGAATAGTTTTCCAGAGCGAGAGCGCTTTGCCACACTGTGTGTGCATTGTGCAGCGGTGTGGTATACGAGTCTCTCGATGCCGCTGCGGTAATGATACATACACGCCCGCGGATTGTTGTTGTTAACAATTTGGCTCTCGGGTTTGTTTGGAATACACAGATAATTCCGTCAGTAGCATCCGCGACTTTATTCCAAAGAAAAGCAAAGTAAGTATCCAAGCCTCACAGCTAAGAAAACAGACGGGGGTCGAGCGACAAAAAAATCGCGCGACTTTTATCCCCCTTATCGAGGCCCGCACACAAACACATAGGCATCCCTCGTAAATTTTTCAATAATCCGGCGCCGCACACGACGGCGTAGCCAATTAAAAATAGACGGGAAAGCCTAATCCCGCGTATGAATAAACAGGAAAAAATCGGCGATGCGCAGAGTGGGATCGAGATATTGCAGCTCGCTCTCTCTCTCTCTCTCTCTCTAGCTCGGGCCATTGACATGTCAGCGCGCACCGCGGGGATCGATCGAGACGGAGAACAGTTGTGCAAACATATTAGGGTCCACCCTCGGCCGTCCCTCTCTGTTGCGTATACGCACACGTCCCTCCTCTCTGGTTGTGTGTGTGTGTGTGTGTGTGTCGTCTCTCTCCGCGCGCACACGACGCGATGCATCAGAGGTGCAGCGCGCGACGAAGCCAGGTATTTACTTTGCGCTGTTTATACGCGCGCGCGTGTGTGTGTGTTCTATGAGCAACCGTGCGTGACATATTGCGTATCGCTATGTTTACGATATAAGATTGATACAGAGAGTTATTCCACTTGCGCCTTATGCGTCCGAGTTATATTCCCGCGCCTTTAAGAGTGCATTGTGCAACGCGGCGTTTAGCGCGTTCGGATTGCCGAAAATGCCGCTTGAATATTAAGTTCACATGTGCCAACCTAACTGTACAAGGCTCAGTCGCACACACAGACGCGATTGCGCATCTCACGCATGAGAATATTCCGCGAGAAGTCGAGCTTACGTAAGGCCGAGTATATAGCGCGATGAGGGATTTAGTGGAAGCCGATTTTCCCCCGTTTATGTGGGAAGTGTTACAATGGGACACACACACATGCGCGGCGCTAGCTGTTTAATGCGATGATCGATTGAGCCGGCGCGCGTTACGTGAATACGCGCCGACGTGTGTATGCAGATATTCAATCGAATAGAGGCGTTGCCGCTGTGCGAAAGCGCGGATAAATACTCTGACGGAAAAGTGCTCCGTGTGAAAAGCGCCGCTAAGCCGACTCCGACGCTTCGTTGACAGTTAACGAAAGGGTCTCAATCGATATGCGTACACACTATATATATAGAGTTGCGTAACGCGTCGATCCGTGTGACTAATTACACGGAGATAATCTATTGTTTATACTGCGAGCTCGAGCGGCATGCAACGGTTTTCACTTTTCTTTCGGGAAATTACGGCCTAGATAGGACCGCTGCTTGGGAAAATTGGGACATAAATCGAGAGGAAAGCGCTATCTCGCTCGGGACATCGGCGGGGGACACTTTCTTTACACCTGCAGGCTGTATTGTGCGGGCAGGTCGTGTTGCAGCGCGCTTATCTTAGATTTTTCGCTACGTCTCTCTTACTCGTAAATAAAGCCGGTATATGAGTAGGACCGGCCGGGCCGATGCTAATAACGATCCCCGTGGCATAGGAAACCATAAATTATTTCTACGCAGTCGCATAATCATTCGGGTAAATAAACGAAAACAGATCTAAAAAAGCCTCGGCTCCGTCACTGTTTGTCGATCAAACAGCACTCTGACACACGACAGCAGCTTAATTCCTTATTAAAACATCGCATTCTCCAACACGCGAGCTGCCGAGATCTACGAACTATGCAAATAGCGCTTATCTTCCTTTCTCGACTGCATAGTCGCACACACACAATGCAGCAACGACTACATCGCCTCCAAAGAAACATGGGCCAAAACAGCTCCGGTTTGTTTATCAAGTGTCAGCGGCTCCTATATAATACGCGGCCCTCTCCCCTCCCCCCGTATTCCGCCTAATTTACCGATCCGAATCTCAGCGGGTCGCCGGCTATTGTGCCGAGTAAATCTCGTCGATGACAAAGAGCCGAGACGCTGAGAAGGGTCGGTAAAAACGGCGTAAAATGCGCGAACGCTCTGAAAAGGAGGTCATGAGTCTCGCCGGCCCTTTTTGCGGCCGCATACTCCCGCGGAGCCGAAACGACAGGTCGTCGCTCGGATTTTGCTCCTTTTCAAGGACGTCGCGGAGGCTGTGTCAGAACCGAAAGCTTTTCGAGAAAATTCGAACGACCCCGCACTTTATTATCCGACTGCGGCCGAGTAAACAGTAATTAAGCGAATACACTCGATAAATCACCCGCGCATCGATCACATCCGCGAGCGAAGAATTCTCGAGCGTAGAAAATTACGCAGCAGAGATTTAATATCCATCATAATTCGCACGGAGCGACGCTAATTTTAATAAACGATCCTCGAGACGAGATTGCATTAACTCTCTGCACACTCGCACACGTCGCGAAAATGTCCCCCGAGGCAACGACAACGACGACGACTACGACGAGTTTTAAGCATTTGCCGCCACGAGGAACAATCGTTCTGCCACGTCACGTTCGAACATTTACGGATTCCCGCTCCGCCGGAACTATGCTCATTCGGTTGAGAAAAAAACCGCGGCAATCCTATTTCCTGCGCGCGGAGTAGCTCGCTCTTTTTCCAGGCAGCCGCGAGATTACACGGTGATATATGTTTGTCGCGGGGCAATTAAATTTATCGCGATGAGCCTCGGAGTATAGCCGTTTTTGTCATTCAGGCAGTTTGACGCAGCAGGTTAGATTGACCCTAGAAACCGCCGGGATAACGAAAAAGCCCGATAAGTGAGCCCCCGAAGTGCACGATTTTTGAGGTCCGGTTTAGAGGCGATTTCTCGATCAGCCCTGGGAGACGACCTGCCGAACCAAAAAGTACATGGTTTTCTTCGTTTTTTTTTCGTGCTATTTAAGCCTATGAAGGTAAGATTATCCCTAGACCTCGCCAGGACACCGAGAAAGCCCGATAAGCAAAACAGCGAGAGTTATACAGTGCCTCGTATACACCCACTCTTTGCGTGCAATTCCGCGAGTTTAGCCACTCCTGAGAGTTTCGCAGAGGAAAATATACACGGAATAGCTGCATCGCGACGAGACTTTTTGTCGCAGAGTCTCGTACGAAGCGTTAAATAATTTTGCGTCGTTAACCAATGGTTCGACGCGAGCGTTTTCATCTAAGTGGATAATTGCGCGATGTTTGAGGTGAATGAGGTTACTTGTGAACACAAGTTTCTCGCCGAGCCAATTTTCTTCGACAGCAAGTTCACGACGTTGTTACGCTGATTTTTACTTTCCTCGAAATTTTTAAACGCTCGAAATTTTCGGAGATCACGATTTAGTTTTATTGCGCGTCCCGAGAGAGTTGCGAAATTGGCGCGCGTCCGATAATGGTTTATATATGTGGATTTTGCGTTGCTAAATAGAAGCATTAATTTAAGTCTTCATTAATTATCGATTGCGTCAATGCGTTTGCTTTGATACGAATGCGAACGAGCTGCGCGCAATATAAACGTATTCCCAGAATTCAAAATCAATCCACGCTAAACTGCCATAACTGCTTTACATAACTGATGTATTAAAAGCATCCGCAATAATTATCTGCTCTCGAAACTTCGCGTATGCCATTATAGAAATAATTAATGATCCGCATCGCGATTATATCCGCGCACTATGTGGATATAAAGTTTTGAATAAACAACGAGCTCGAAAAGCAAAAAAGTACCTCGCTCCATTTGGCCCTAGAGCTCGCACGCAGCGGAATCCATTATTTAATCAACAAACTTCTCCGCGACCCTGTCGAGTGGAAAATTCGTTTAAAGCGAATCAGGCATGCAAACGGGCTTGCAACTACTTTCCGCCCTTTTATTTTTTCCGGCCAGGTATATTAGCGCTTGCCTGTAGGTATATACCTACACACATCGATCGATGCAGCCCGAAACGCAGCGGAAGCCTTTGCCCGTTTAAAAGGCCGCAGCTCGAGTGTTTTTATCTCTCCTCCTTGCAGCCGAGAGGTAAAAGGAATATCGAGATTCACCGCGACAGCTGGCCGGCCTGAGCTACTATTATACATGTATACGTGTATACAGTAATCCGAGCCACGCACGAATATCCAGGGGTATTCCGCTGGATTTTCGGGCTGTTTTTCTCGCTTTTTTCCGCTGCCACTCGATATCTCAATTAAATTTTCCGCTTGGTTCTTTACAGCGCCAACGAAAAAAACTCTCTGGGAACTCGTTATATTTCTTCGCTACTATGAAGTACAAGATTTTGAAATATTCCTCGACGGCCCGCCAATTTTTCTCGAAAATGTATACAGGCGATTTTTTACTCGTCATCGGCAGCTGAAATTTTATCGTTTTAGAAGCGAAGGAATCGCCTGCCGAAAGTATTTCGACAGACTCGGCCCCTTGGCTACCTGCGCGCAGCTCCAATATACACGAGAGCTGAAAATAAAGCAGCGCAACGCGAGTATCCTGCGAGAGAGTGAGAGAGAAAGACGAGATTATGGGGTTAGGCTGTGCCGTATGTGTATAATGGCGGGCCAGCCGTATCATTAGGATTTCTTATACGCGATCATATCTGCGCTTGAGCTCGAGTGTAATTACTCTCTCAAGCGCCTAAACGCATCTGCGATATGGGAAGCGCTAATCAATTCGATGCTATATGTGTATGCGGAGGTGGGCCGTCGCTGACAAATCGGGCCTTTTGGATCGTTTTTTTCGAGATAGGCCTGATTTCGTTAGAGTCCGATCAGATGCCCACTTCTAAGCTTAAAACGTTCAAAGCCTTTCAAACTTTTTTCCTCTCGAAAAATCGCCGAAAATTAGTCGTATTATTCCCGCCTAATCGCACGCACATTTTTCCGTTCCTTTTTTCCGGCGCAAAAAAAAAATCCCTCCTCTATGCGTGCGTGCGCGTCGAGAGGGCGGTGGATCGAATGACGAAATACAAGCTCGAGGCGATCGAGTTCTCGCACAAAAAGCCTCCTTATACACGGCGCTGCACACAGTGCAAAGAGAGGCTGGGTCCGAGACAAAAATCAACGCCTAACCTCTGTCACGTCGCTTTTTCGAAATCAGGTAGACGTGCAGCGGAGCGGCCAAAAACTTTTCGGGGCCTGGAGGGCCGCATTGAAAAGGTGACAGGTAGAGAGCGAGTTCTGCGCTGAATCCAAAAGTAGGTGTACACTATACTGGAAAAATCGGAGATTTTCTGCGCCAGCGACCGACTGAATGGGCCTCTCGGGAGATCCAGATGATAGATACGTTTCGTGAATTTTTCGAAATCTCGGCCGTGTATAATTAAAGCTTTTCCGTGAGCGAGGGGGGATATAGTAAGCGAAGCACAATGAGCCATGGGAAATGTAGACGGGATACGCAGGCCTCTATGAATTCCGCATTAATTTCATGAGCTTTCATATTCCTTTCAAGTTCTCGCCTCTTTTTTTTGCAGCTGCGACAAACGACGTTTTGACGTCTGTATCATTGCAGGCCGCAAATGGACTGGTGACGCGTTCATCGAGGGCTTTTGTGCGGAGGGGCGCAACAGCGGCGATTAATTAATCAGGAGTCGTATAAATATTTTCGTGCCCGATAAGTCGAACGTGATAAATGGATTGAGGAAACGAGTCAGCCGGATTTTCGCTCTATACCCCCGATGCGATCCATGCATACCCAAGGCCCACCTACAGTGCAAAAAGTTATAAATCACCGCCGCGCTGCGCTGCGGTTATAGTGCGGGCATTTTTGGCCGGTGTATTATGCGCGTAAATGGTGAAAGTGGCCGCAAACGCAGTGTGCGTCGAGCGCGCGACACAATAAAGCCGTCGATGCGATGCCGAGGGAAAGACGATAAATTTTAGAATAGAGTATACGGTGAGAGAGAGAGAGAGAGAGAGAGGGAAGTTGACTTAACCAGCCAAAAATTACAGCGAGAGACAGAGGATAAAACAGCAAATAAATCTCGGCTCGCTTTGGTTCACATTTTCCCTGACGATTTATATATACGCGCGCGCTTATGTAGTCGCGCAGCTCTCCCCCAAGCCCAAAGCTCGTACGCAACAGGGCCCGCTCCAATCGAGAATCGAATTTATCACTGCCGGGAAACAGCGCGTAATTCCCCCTAGTCGGAAAATGAAAACTCTTTCCTCGGCTGCCGCCCGTAAAAGTAAACCCGCGGCTTATTTAGAGACTCTGTTTTCGGAGAGCCACAAGACACACACATGCGACACAGATATCGCACGCGGCGACGACGACGACGACGGCGGGAATCTTGCTAGATTTACGCGCGTACACACACACACACTTTTTCCCTCCTCTCGTGCTTTTCTCGAACGAGGGAGAGACGGAAGGAAAGAAACGGGAAATTTCTCAAAGGGCCTCGCGTTGCATATTCTATTTTTGGCGGTATGATACAGCGCGTCAACAACTTCACGGAGAAGAAAGTCGAGTTTTGGACTGGCCTTTTACTTATCGATTCAACTTCCGGGCAATAGGTGGCGTATGGTCACTTTTTTGCTTCCCTCGTCATTGTCTGCGCGTGGAATGCATATATAGAGATGTGCCACTGTGCTAGAACTACTTTGTTGGGCTTCCTTGGGCCCCTCATGCTTAATTGACAGCCGTTAATTTATCTATTGATGGCTCTTCCATTTGTACATGTTACTATTTCGTGGCTTTCAAATGCTCACTCGAAAAAAAAAAAAAAAAAAAAAAAATAGGAATACGTAATTCTCGCGGTAATCATACTCCTGCATCGGGCCCCAAACGCGCTCGTTCGCGAATTGAAGCCGTAATTATTTCGTAACGCAAATTACAGACTCGCGCGCTCTCTCGAGTGGCCATTCAAAATCGTCCGGTTGTAAGCAAGCAAAAACCCGTGTGTCTGTGTGTGCGCGCGCGCAAGAAATACCCCTGACCATCTGACGACTAATAACCAATAGACGTATGATTTACGCGCGACCGGGCCGAAAAAAGAAGGGACAGTATTTTGCGCGTTCGTGCGTGTGGATATATAGATCGATTTCACGCGGGCTCGTAATGTATTCGCTTTATGGAAATGAACTGAGTCCCGGTCGTAACGCGTTCGTTGCTTGCGAGTTTCAAACGCGGATTTCGCCTTGAATGGAGCGAAAGCGCCAATAATAATGCCCGCGCGTGCAGTACAATGCGATATATCTCAGTGCTAATAGCACGCGCTAACGCTCTGCTCTCTTGCCAGATCCGTGTATTATATATAATAATTCCGTACAGCTCTCGGAACCCGAGCGAAAACGATCTCGACAGCCCATCGTACGCGCGCGTCGCCTCCCCCAGATTTAATCTCCCTCTTAGGAAAAAAGTAGCCAAGCGCGCTTGGAAAATGGTAACACCTCCCGTAGGAGCGGAAAAATACACACATCCTTTATTCGTCAACGCGGCAGCGACGCTATCGGTGCAGATGTCGGCCGAAAAAGCCGCTCTCTTTCTCTTTCTCTCCAGAGAATTCGAGTGCGTGCGCGTCGAATAATCGCGCAAGAAAGTATAGGATTTCTTTTGACGCAGCTCGCGCCTTCTTCTTTTTTTTTTATTACTCTAGGCGTCGAAGAAAAGCGCGCGACGATCAGCCGTTGAACGAGCTGAAAAGATGTCGGCATCTGTCGAGTATAAGATATATGATTCATGGTGTGAACGTGATCGTGCACCGGATTAATTGAGTTTTTTTTTGCTCTCCTTGACAATTCAAAAAACTCGAGACGCGCGTGTGTCCAAAAATATATTAAACGAAACGGCAGAAGGCGTAATTATCGGTTCGGTTTCCTTTCCGATACGAGGAAGGCTATTGAGGGAATCGAAAAAAGTCGAAGCGGGCGCAGATACACATTCGAATGCGTGAGCCATCGTGAGCCGCACACATGACTCATCGTCTCCAACTTTCCTAAAGCAAGAGGCGCTAATACCTGAGATTATTTAATCGAACCGGAGCGCGCACGAAAAAACGAAGGAAATACCGCGCCAGATGCTTCTTCTCCTCCTCCACCGGTTACTGTATATCCCGAGCGCCAAGCTGTAAGAGTGGGGGAAAAAAGTATACACGCGCTGGCCTACAATCTCGTCGGGCTAAACCTACGATTATCCTAATAAATTTCAACTAGGTCCCCGTGATGTAATAGCAAAATCGATTAAGCGCAGCCCAAGAGCTTTCAAAGAAGTTTATTAGAAGCCTAGTAAGCCCTCTTTACTGCTCTCCGCCTCGCGCGATATGCGAAAGTGCGGGAAGCCGTGCGTGCGGGAATTGGCCGAATACGCACATGCCGTTTGTACTTTTTTTTCTATAACAATCGTAATCGGCCTTTCTCTTCACACAAGAACGGATTACGACCATTAATGGAGAAGCTTGTGCAGTGTATACACCCCCGCGCGGACAATATAAATCCTCCAACATTGTACGCCGCGTCCGGATTGTCATAAGCCGTCATTTTCAACCTGTCGATGATGCGGTTTCGGAATTAGTTTGGCCTCGGCGTATTGTACACATCTGCCGGCTCGGCGGTGCAAGGTGTCGCCCGCCCGGCACTGCAGCAGGTACCGTGTAAACGGGCCATTAGTTGGATTAGTCTAGCGAATTTCAGGTGCGTTTCTCAAGCCGGCCCCTTTGAAGTAATTTGTTCACGACCATTCGACTGTGCGCAGCTTTTATGATCCGTCGGGATAAAGGATCGGTTGTTTGCGAAATTGAAATGGGATATCTTAATGGAACTCGACTATTTCGGGCAGTTCTCACGCCAGCTGATACGCTCGGTATACCATGTCGTTTAAGCGATAAATTATTATTTCAACGATCTGCATAATTCGCATTAAAAATAATGCCCCTTAATCGAGAAAGATGATGTGTCATAGTGTGCGTACCCGACCCTCCGATTTCCTCGAAGCGATGAAGAAATTTCACGCGCGCGTGACACCCATGCGATATTACACGCACGGACGAGCTGCAGGTGTTTGGAAAATTCAGAAACGGCAGGATAATATTACACTCGGCGCCTCGCATAAGGAGTGAAAGTACAGACAGTCGTTTCGCGTACTTTATGATCCCCGAGTTCGGCGGAAAAATTCTGCGCTATTCTCTCGCTATAATTCCCCCCTTCCTTATGCGTACACATTAACGCTATACACAACAACTGGCCATATAACACTACCGCGTGCGGATATTTTTAATTGATTTTTATTCATGCTCTCTCTAGCTCGAGCTGGTCCCAAGGCGCGCATAAATAATTCATATCGGCCGCGGATTTAAGTTCCCGGAGACGGCGGCTATCTCGTCACATTATCGACGCTAAATCCCGCAAAGCCGCGCGTACAGCGATAATCTCTCCACTCCCGCCGCCTGCATCGGTATCTGTATACGTGTGTACACACAATCTCCGAGCCGTACGAGAGACAGAGAGAGCTACCGCTTTTTAGCGCTACTGCTCTTCATCGACTAATACCTCAGCGCGCGCGACGGGCATCGAACTCGCGCTGGGATTACGCTCTTAAGCTTGCCGCCATGTGGCAATTGGAAAACAAGCGGACAAATTGAAACGCAAACTTCGGAAGAGCAGCTGGAAGCAACTTGTCTTCTCTCATGAAAATTTCATGAGGGAGCCGCGAGTGAAATTTGCCGAAACGCTCGTCGTCGGCACGCGCGATCGGAGAGCGAAAAAACTTCCGGCGGCCCTGGATTATTAACCAGAATCGCGCGCGCGGCCAAGCAGGTGCGAGCGATCGTACGCACCTGGCACGCGCACGCGCGCGAGTTTAATTCGCTCGAGTTTTTAGCGTGGATTAGAGCCACGGCTCATCGCGCCCGCACTTTTTACCTATTTTGACCCCATTTCCACCCTCGTATACTCGCGTACGGTTTTATGGTTTAGGGAACGCACCCACTCGTTTTTTTGCGGTTTTAGTAATCGCGGCGACGGATCGATAGTCGCTTGATAGAGTCGTGCAACGCATTAGGGAGATCGAATGTTTGGTTAAAAATCCCTCGTCGTATATGATCGTTGCGCGGGGGAATAATAATAATAATACCAAGAAGCAATCTCGCTCGAGCGTCCCCGTCTCCCAGGCTAAATCACATCAGTTTGCAATTTTCCGTAAAATAGAAGTGCGGAAATTGAAGGACTGCAGAGGGAGTAATCCAGCGTAAACTTGGCCATGGCTTTTCAGCCGGTCGCGGACTCACAACGAGGGTTTGATCCGGCAAACTGCGGATAACGCCGCGCGTTAAACTGTTAATTATGTAACCCAGGAGAACAGACGCCTCGCTGCGCGGAGTTTGCTTTAACCTGCGCAGGTGATTAAACCGTCTACGTGGGTTGGGGTCCTTTGTTTTCCCCAGGATGAATGATCGTTACGACGCGCAGTCTTTTCATATCGTGCCGACGTACGACGGAAAATTATAATTGTATGCAGGTGCGCTCGAGTTGTCGATTCCATCGGTGATATTTCGATAAATTATTGCATTGTGCTTGGCAAGCGTGAATAAGTGTTTTCGCGTAATTATATCCCTGGTTTTATCTCTCGTTTTGAAATTTTTCAACTTTCGAACGTCGCGAGGGTATACGAGGAAAATGCGTCGTGAAGGCGCTTAATCGATGTTGCAACGCCGAGTTTTGCATATCATCGCACGTCGGCCGAGTATAAGCGTCGTATAATGCGGAGTGCACCTCTTGCGAATTATTTAAAAGTTAACTTCACAACTGTACTTTTAATTGCGATGATTTACTCTAACAAACCTCATACGTTGATTAGCCTCTTTACGCAGCTAGTGCCGAATCGATATTTATGGGTGAGTTGAATCGAATGTCGGTGCTTAGAGCGCTCTGGCTATATCGGTTCGGCCATATCGTAACAGGTGAATAAAAAAATATGCGCGTGTTCTGCCAATTCTAGTGAACGAAAAAAAAAAACACCTCTATATGCGTAATATATATTTCTGAGTTATTGAGACCTTTCATTAATCCCAGGGTCGAATGGGTCAGCTTATATGCTTGCGCGCAATAAAACGTCAATCGCTCGGGCGCAAGGGCCGATTAATCGAAGCCAGTAGGAAACGCACGCGTGTATGGATTCGTGCTAGCTCGCACGGCCCGGAAAATTAATGGCCCCAGTCGCGATCTTCCCTAAATTACGCGAAGAGTTATAGGCCGTATATAACCTTTTCCGAGGGTGGCGGCGGCTTAGCGCCTTGAGAGAAAAACTGCGGCCGGTCCACCCTTCGAATTTAACACTTCCGCGACGAGTAAAAATACGACCACGCTATGCACTTTGACGCAACTGATTAAGCTCCTTTTCACGCTGATCTACGGCTTCATTTAACATTTATTGCCTCGAGCCTAATTTTTCTACGTGCAGCCGCCTTCGAAGTAATTGACCGGCCGCGTGAAATCTATATCGGCTAGTTGTTCTATCGGCAGTTCGTTAACGGAGCCGGAAATTGGTATAAAATCGGTGCGAACAAGCGACGGCTGCCGTGAATTATTTACGATATTAAATAAATATTGCCCGGCTACTCGCGGCCGAAACTCCCGTCAATATTGAAGCGCGCTTTTGCGGTCGTCGGCTAGTGCTTTTCATAGTACACAATGTTCATCGCAAAGTGCGTTCCGAGCCGCCTCTAATTGCAGCCAGAGTTTTAATAGAGCTTTTCCTCGATAGTCATTATTTATCGCTATTGTTCGCGCCCTGCGTCTAATGGCTGCGCTTAATATGATAATCCGGAGACGGCCCGACGAACCCTTACATAATTGTTGCGCGATAAAATTTCTTCAGAATTTTTCTTTGTCCAAGTGATCCTATACAAAGACGCTCACCTCGAGTGATAATGATATTCACCCTTTTCGACTGTGCAATAACTCGTTCTCGAGATCAAGCCCAGAGAAAAAGTCTATATTTACTCGGCATTTTCATGAAGAGACGGTAATGATAGATCGACGTCGTAAAAATTTAGAGCTCTTTTATTCGGCAACTGTCTGCAAGAGCAATTCATTGTCTCGCGAATACATCGCAAACTGTATTTTCGAAAATCTTTGATCGAAATCCCGAGAAAATACATGAAGCCAACCGAAGCGACGGATATAAAATTGATGGTCAGCGGTTCTGCGGGCTCATGAATTTAGCGTATTTCGATATCCCGGATATTGCAAAACGAAAAAAGCATACCTGTAGCCAAGAGCCTTTTCTCGGAAAGTTGACTAAACGCGCGGCTTACACGAGAAAAGCAGCAGCACCAGCAGAAGTTATCGATCTTCCGCCTTTGACAGCTATGCTTACGCACACACACACACAGACGAAGCTGAAATTCGCTCGAGACATTGTCGGAAATCGGTCGTCCAACTCTCAAGACCAAACGATAAGTTCCACCTGCGATGCTATATGCGGAGGATGAATTGCTCGACTGCAGCAGAAGACTCTGTGTACCTACGTCTCTGTTTACGCGATAAAACGTCGGTGGACCTTTGACGCAAATATAACCGCTGGAAAACGTCAGACGCCGCCGTCGCCGCTTATCGTTCGGCTGCTTTTACTGCGTCTTCGGCTCCCTTGAGCCCTGCGCTGCGCGCTTTTTTATTATCGTTCAATAAATTCTGTAGTTTACGAGCGTACACGCCGCGGCGCACGAGAGAGAGAGAGAGACATCTCGAAATTGATTCTCCGCTCGCGCTGCATCGGGAAATGTTTAACTTGGATTCTCGGCTGCGCCTCGTCCGAGACGGGAAATTTTCCGAGTTTACGCGCGGTTATTCAAAGTAAGATGTTTCACGTCGTCATTTCCTGGCGCACGCTAAGTAAGCGGTTAAAAATTCCGAATTTACGTGCATAATTTTCCTCCCGGCGCGCACAAAAATCCAGGCCAACGAGCACCCGAAATAAGTCCATCTCGTCGAAGATAAGTAAAGCCTCGTAATCGCCGCCGCAGCAGCACCGGTTTTTATTAGCGCCGTCATGCTTTCAGAAGCAACGCGCAAAACATCGTGCGTCCGTGAGAGACGCGGAGAGAGGAAAAAAATAACGCGCGCACGCAGCCACGTCGTCGTGACGTCACATCCCGGGGACGAGCAGTCAATGGTGACGATGGACACAAGAGGGTCGTCGTTGGCGTTGCGTATACGTGCCTACACTGCGGCCCTAAACATCGGGCGATAATTAAAACACCGAGTATGCTAATTTACCGCTGCTCTTTTCTGTTGTGCTCGCGCGTGGCTCCCGTTTCCGTCTTTTTGACTCGCGCACGAGAGTTTCCAGTTCTAAAACTAATCGGAAAAATTCCACTTGATAATAAATTCCGTGTATACAAATCAGCGGTTCTCGAATACGCAAGCAATTATCATCGGCTAATCATTCCAATTGATGCAAAGCTCGAAACCACTGCGCTCTTTCAAATTCACGCATCGGTATTGTAATACTCTGAAATAACTATGCGGCCTGCAGTGTTTGCTCTCGAGGCAGCGGCACCCGTATGTATCTCATCTCGCGTTACGCTGCGGTTTGGAGGAGATGCACTTGAGACCGATGCAGAAACGCAGCGAGCCATCGCAAGCTGATACGTCAGTGCGGGTGCCCCGATCCCCGACACACAAAACAGAGACCGAAACTGGGATGCGTGTTATAAAGAAGAAGACGAAGAAGAGGCGAGCAACACATGCTGTGTGCGGGCATTTCGAAAAGCAGAGATGAAGATAGAGAGAGAGAGAGAGAGAGAGAGGGAAAAAGCCGTGTGTCTTTATCGCCTACATCTAAGCTTTACGATCGCGACGCTAAACACCAGGCAAAATAATCAGTTTGTGTGTGCTGCGGCGGTGGAGTCGGCGGCGCTTTAAAGCTCGATAACGGAGAGCTCAAGAGCTGCGCTGACCTCGTGCGCGAGCGCGCGTGCTGACGAAAAAAGCGGCGGTTTCGTTTTATCGTAATTTCGATCTGTCACGAATGTATGCGGCGCGCGCTGCAAGAGTGTGAAGATAAAGCCGCGCGTATATGCATGCGCACTTATTCGCGAGAAGAGTAACGATGACGGTAATTTTAAAATAAGAACAGACCGCCCGCAAATACTCGCGAGTTTACGAGAGTTGTGCGCGTATTGTAGAGCGCGAGATTTAAGTACAGGCTTTCGGATTTATACCTCTCGCTGCTTATAACATTAATGAATTAATTATCCGACGAATTCCCGTTGCAGCTGTTCGCATTGCGAAAGTCCGAGGGTATATACGCGTGTATCACACAGCCGGCGCGGTGACGGCTGAAAACTTCAAAAGGTCGATAGCGGCGCTATTACATCGCGAAATTAGTCATCGGCCTATAGCCGCTAGAATTCGTCCGCTCGCTCGCGTGTGCGCGCACGTGCAACAGTGTGTTATAGAGAAAAGCGGCTCCTTCACGTGTTTCGTCATGACTCACTTGGATGAGTCAGTCAAAGACTCGCTCGCCAGCACTAGTAGTCGGGGTCAGGCATACCTGCGGTCGATTCGCGAGACGTAGTTGCGAGCTTTGAAATTTCGGCGTTTCCGGACTCCAGGTATACGCACATACACATAGATTTGATGTGGAAACCCGGTGAATAATCGCCTCCTATCCTATCTCCGCGAACGCGTCAGCTAGCTGCTCCTGACACTTTCTTCTGTGCACGCGTTCGTTATATTATAAGGTCGGCCGATATAGAAGAAAATGAGTCACGTTGTTTTATATGAAAACGGGGCTTTCTTTCGTCGTTAATCATGCCAGTACAGCTTCTGCTCGAGTTAGGGATGGCATAGCTTCCGGTTACTTTGCACGCGATTCGAAAAACCACAAGGGTCGGCGCTTTTTTCCTCCATAATCGATGAACCGTTACACGAGCCAATTAAAAACGGCTCGAGTCACCGCGGTTCCTGCTGCTGGTGCGGTGGCTGATGACCCTCGATCTACACAGGCGGCGTGTATATCACACACGTCCCGAAATTCGAGGCACGCAGTTTTACGGAGCGAGCCGCGTGCGACACCATAAACATGTCAGATTAATATGTAAACTAAGCGCCATACATTATGCATGCCGTGACACTGGCATCGAACTTTCGGAGCAAACATTATAGATCGCGCAGTAGTCTTTGCCCGATGTGTGTACGTATACAGTGTACGAGCACACGTACACAGCACAGCAGCGAGAGACGATATCTTCGAGTCTGAGTGTCGCGGCGCGCTAGCTATAACTGCTTGTTTTGCATAATTTATAGGGCTGTAGCCGGCTTTCTTTGCGGAACTGCTGAGCTTGCGCGAAGATTCGCAATCGCGCTCGATGATTCTATATGCGAGAATAATACAATAAGAGTGCATTATACACGCACTGTTATACAAACACACCTAATTAAAATTGATCATAAATCAATCAGCTACGCTCCGTCTACGCGCGTGTGTGATCGATTGGAATGTTACACATACGCGCGAGAGTCGTTCTTCGCGAGTGATTTATGGCGTCAGCGCGATCGGCCACATAAGTTTGTTAATTATACGTCGCCTCGGAGATTTAAGCGATTTCGATAATCGACCCCGTATCCTTCACACGCGCGCTAAGAATTATTCTCGCTCGCGCATAACTATGAAGAGCTTTCGGTTGAATTTCAATGCCCGAATAATTAGCTCTTTTGAATGTCAACGCGGTTGTCGCCTCTTATCACCATTATTGAAAGGCTAATCGTTTCACACATCGTTGAGAAATTCAGAAATTTGCATCTACTCCTCCGTCAATAACTCATTACATAAAAGAGAATACGAAAAATATTTTCACTCGATCAGCGTGTCATTGCGTTTCTCAGTCTCTATTTACCCTCCGTCTGTATTTTCCGAGACCTCGCGTATCTCGAGGTGTATAATCGAACAACATCAAACGCAGTTTCTCACGCGCCTCTTTTCGATTTACTATTATAGTCTGCGCGAGGTCCTAGAAAAATACTCTCGAAGAAAGCGATACACGGCTAGCACAACATCGTCTTCTCCACTCGAGTGTAGACGACCATGAAAACATACACCTTCGGCGAGACTCTTTGCACCTGTGGCCGCGCCCCGTCTTTTTGGCAAGACGCCCTTTGTGCGAGGAGCTCAATAGCGAAACTTTTCCTCCTTTCTGTTTTTTTTTATTATTCCGGCGACGAGGCGTCAAAACAAAATCATGGAAAATTCCTCGGTCATCGGCTATTTATACGTCACACTAGCGGCAAATCGATCGAATAAAATTATACCAGCGCCGCGCGAGAGCTGAATCATGCGACACAACGGCTCATTAAGAGAAATTATATAAACACCTCGTTTCCTTGCCGCACATTCTTATACAAATCACCGCGACGCGGCAGCTAATACTTTCCCATAGCGATTCAATAGCCCCGTCGAACAATCGCCCGAACGAGAACCCATTGAAATTGCAGCCGATTTGAAGCGGGCACATAACGGCGTGTATCGGAATCGAATATTGCTCGGATCATCAGAATTCCAACCCGCACCGGCAGCGCGAGGAAAGGACACGTCGTTGCGTAAGGATATAACACACAGTATAGACGACGCTTCTGTAAAATGAAATAAACAGGTACGCACTGCTGCACAGGGTTATAAAGAGGAAAAAGGAATGAGAAAGGGATACCTCTTCACGTCGCGTGGGTCTCGGTGGCTCGCACTTCACATACTAATGGCCCGGCTCTCGTGTGCGCCGAGAGTTTGTCATCCTGCATTTGAAGAAACGACATTGAATTGCAGTAATGAAATTCAGCTAGAGTGTGCACGCGCGCTTGGGATTCAGCGCTCGACTGCATTACGCTCTGCTGTGTATCGATGGCTCCTCGTCGCGCGATTACAATCGCAAATTCGCCGATCGCCATTATACCCACTGCCTAAAATCATCTGCGCGCTGATGTTGATCCTTCGAGTATGCGACAGGTGTAGCCGCGCGATCAGGGACGGAAAGTTTCCACTTCCCGAAAGCCATAAAGTTAAAGATTCATATAGAAAGGTGCCACTGCGGTGGTCCAAGCTTATGGACATACGTACACACTCGTAAATTCGAGGTCAACGCGTCCGAATGCGCCCGGCATACGGTCAGAAGGGCTAAATATTTAGTGCTCGTAAAAAGTGCGCTCCAACATTTAAAACAGCCTCTTTAAACAAACATGCGGGGGAGAGTTCGGCGGGGTGGGACGCGTGATATCGCATAGGGGCACGTAACACATCCATTTTCCTCGTATACGCGCATAACGCGCATACCTCCGCGCGCTCATCAATCCCCGACGAGGAAAAATTTCCTCGTATACGCATAGGTGAATGTACGTCGTAGCATCAACCATAGAGCATAATTAAAGCGAGTCGCATGCCCTTCAACGCGCGGGCCGCGTGTAATTTCGAAGAAAGTCCTATCTAGCGCTAGCAATCGAAAACAAAAGGCCAATTATCCGGACCCACTCGGAGCTCTCGTTGCGACGTGCGAGCATACAGCCACCTTCATCACGATGAAGCCTTCGCTCTCTCTCTCTTATACTCTCTTGCGGCTTACCGCCTACAGTTCACGTATGTGTGTGTAGAGGAGCGAGAGCTGCGTCGCGTCGGGCATATGCATGTGATGCAGCAACAGCAGCAGCAGCAGCAGTCGCGACGATCACGTAGCTCTCGCTTATAGTCGCGGCAAGCGTCGCCGTACCGCCACGAGGCATTCTAACGAAGCTCTCCAAAGAGAGATAATACCAGGGGATATCTCTCTCTCTCTCTCGCTCTCTGCCTTCGCTATAGCCGCGTGTGTGCCGCAGTCTACACCTCGTCGTCGTGTGTACATATGAGCCGCCTTCGGGATGGCGCTTATATAGGTGTATAGAGACGTGGGTGGCTGCGCGCGCGCGAAATTTGCATTCTGGCTTTAAATCCTTCTTCGTCGCATATCGACGCGTTCGCAGAATTCGGGGGAGGGACTGCTGCGCGCAGGGTGTCGGTGAATATCAAGTGGGCCGTAATTGAACGTTATTTTTTCAGCAGCCGTGCGGCTGACGACGACGGCGACGATCACGAGTATATTGTTATTTCGCCAGCTATACACGAGACACGACCGATGAATTTTAACGAGGGGGTTTTTCGATTATTGCACTGTCTCGTGGGAATGTAAGCGCCGTTGTTTATGATTTGTTTTGACTCCCGCTGCCGAATTCCGTAATCGTCTTCTGTAACGAGCGCTACTCTCGATCCATTAGGACGTTTCGCTCGCGAGCGTTCGACGGGAAAATAACCGGGCGCGACTCCACCTTCCTGCGCATCGGAGCTTCGGGCTCTGCGATCATTTTTCACGCGCGCACTGTAATACGCACAGGATCATTTTTCACTCCCCGAGAGCGAAATCACCTTGCCGCCGACTTTCGCCGAGATGAGGCTCCTGCACCCGCACCTCTCTGCTAATTAGCTCTGATTCTCCGTTTTTACGATTTGCGGTCTGGACGCCCTGGCTGTGTTATAAATTCATCGTGAAATCTTGAATATCGATGCCCGATATTGGCCGTCCAAGTCTCGCGTTAGTTGCAGCGGACGTTATTACAGGGCTGTAATGACCTATAATCACATATAGGATGGGTTTATAACAAGCGACGCAGTACACGTCGCTCGATATACGCGAGTAGCTTGTGCTGTATAGACTCGCGATGAGCTTGAAAAAATGGGATTCATCTACAAAGCCGACGGCAATTTCAGGGCGTGGTCTCAAAATGCAAATCGATGCCGCGAGAAAGAAGTTTCCAGCTTTATACATCTCCGTACATAAATAAGAATATAGCTGCGTCCCTTTCTCTCTCTCTCTCTCTCTCTCTCTCTCTCGACAGTTTGAAAATCTTTGCGGTACATCCCCGGAGGCCTTCGAATATAGCGCCCTTCTGCCATACGTGACTGTCCTACGAAACGCTCAGTGCAGGTATACAACGTAACGGAGGGCTTCGAACGCCAGCAATATTTTCGACCGAACTCGCGCGCGCGATGATTGTTAATGCTATAGTTATTACATAAGCCACGCATTCCACGGGATTTACGAGCGAACGCGCTCGAATTTTGGATGCTTTTGACCGATTTATGAATTTTCGGTACGTGGTGCGCCGAGGAATTTCTCCTACAGCTTTGAGCGATTATTTTATTATTAATTACATCATCAGGAACTGATCTATATTCGTGATTAATACCATCATCGAGAAGCTTTCATTAAGCCGGCAATAAAAGTGGCATCCGCGCGTGCTTGCGGGTGCGATGCGGATTTGCATAAGAGCTCGAGTTTTTTTCCATGTGCGCACCCCCAAGATGAGTCTCCGTGAGTGACGCTCCATAATTCGAGGAGCCGTCGTAATACGCACGGCCGCCCTCATTAGGTCGTAGTATTATTCAAATGGCTTTCCCGCCTTGACCTTTCGAACATTAATCAAGCGTCGGCGCAGAAATTTACCGAGAGCCCCACATACTCTCTTCGCCCGCTGGAGTGACTAAGAAGTCCTTCGTAAATTATTCATTATATACGAATATAATTGATCACCCCTAAACACGGCTCGTTCGCATCGGTTTCATAACCGAATCATTACAGTGTTTACGATTAAATTCAGCTTAACGAGCGCTTTGTTTTTACGATACGGGAAAAAATCGTAAAACGACAGGATGATTTAAGAGGTGCAAAAAATATCCGGCAGCCGCGGCAGAAGAAACACGTGCTAAGTACGCAAAAAGAGCGTTAATTAATTCGCACCTACCCGCGCGCAATCATAGACGATATACCGTGCAGAACGCGATTCGTTAAAGCTGCTCGGCCAAGCAAGTCGACTCGGCGCATCCCATTTGACTCCCTCGCTTACGCGTTTACTTCGAGTACACACACCGGCAGCGTTTGTTCTCCAGGTTAACGCTGAAACGTATGCGCGGATATACATACTTAATGTGCGCGCGGCTGAGTCATAGCGGCGGTGCAGCTATTTTAGTGGTATTTTCGCGCGCGTCAAATTCCGATCGGCGTGAATCAGCCGCGATACGGCCGTAAATATATAGGTCGCGACGATGAGCAAAGATAAGACTCGCGTGTGTGTACTTATTATATATCCCGAAGAGTAACACGAGCTCGCTCGCGGGGACATCTTTCACGCACGCGCTCCGCAGCTGCGTGACACTGTTCTGCGGAAATTTGATAAGGGGACATAATTATGCCACGCGCGGGAATCTCGGTCGCTCTTTTCTCTTTTCTCCGCGAGACGCTTTTCAGATACTTATCGGGGAAGTGCGTGTGTGCTCTAGACTTATGCTATACAGGCAGGTGTGATGTAATTCCGAAGGAACTCGCCGGAGATAATTCCAGGCCGTGTGTGTGCTTAATGCGGCGCGTAAATTATTCGCGATCGGGGAATGCGGAGAACAAGTAAACTGCTTGATATGGCAGAAGGTGCCTCGCATTCCCGGGCGATTTTGATAAAGCTACGGCGGGTGGTAAATATTGGATGAAGATCAACGCTTCAACTTCTGAGCGGCGATTCTCCTCCAACTTTTTATTGGGCCGTCTTTTGCGCTTTGCTATGCGCAATTGTGTTTCGAGGTTGTTATTAAAATTGCAGGTCTCAATTGCGGCGATTAGACGCGAAGCTAAGGTGGCTGTGTCCGAGCGACGATCGATGGCCCGCTACTGCGTGACAGCCACAGTGTAAAGAAAAACCACAAGACGCGCAGTTGAAGTTTCTCGTTCCCGCCCACTGTTTAGCCCTTCTTCTCTCTCCCCATTAAAAATTCCGCGACGCGGCAAGAAACGCACGCGATGCTGGCCCGGCAACAACGACCGAGGAAACAGGATCTGATCACGAGAGAGTGAGAGAGGGAACAAAAAGTGCGTGAAAATGAATACGAAATGCCTGGCGTATCGTATCGTTACTCACCGTGACAGCTAGCCGCACGGTCGTCTCTCTCTCTCTCTCTCTCTTCCTCTGGTCCCGTTTCCGCGCGCGTTACATATACCTATACACACGCGTCGGAGGCTACACTCGTGGGCCGTCGCCCGCGACCGAGGCTGCATTTCGTGAATTTTCACATCCGGCCGCGCACGACGAGGCCGACCCTTGAATTACCAGCGGAAGTCGTCGCTGCAAGGGACTATACGCGCTCGAATTATATATACCGTTTCGCCGCCAGAATTTCGCAGCACCGGAATCGAGAGTTTTCGACTTTAAAATGCAACAGCGTCGCGCCATCATGCAAGACCGATGGACGTGCCTTCTTTGATGAGTTCCGAGAATCCCGTGTACACACAGCCATGACATTGCAGGGGGGACGATTTTTTCCTGCGTAGTGTTCCACGACGCTTCCCGGATTTTTGGTGCCCTCACATTTGCATAGCGACTTATCAGATGCCTCAATTCTTTCACGGAACGGGTTTCGGGGGAGATTGGAAAACCGAGGGCTTAATTAGTGCGCAGAGGTCGTTCGAATATCTCGCCGCTTTACGGATCATAAAAATTCTATCGCGAGGGATTTTACGTTATACGGGAGTTAATTGAATGAAATAATATCTCGAGTGAGAGAGAGAGAGAGAGGAGCGTATACGTATTGATAACGTCGGTTACTTACTGATGGAACTTATCTGCGGGCGGTCGTTAAAAAGGAATTAAAAAAATTCACAATGCATGAAGCGGAATACTCGGAACTTATTAATGAAAAATATGAATTTCTTATTAACCGCGCGCTGATGGTAATACTCCGTTTAATTACGCCCGCGCGCTCGTAATTTTACTACTGTTCATAAATAAATAAATACCGGGAATCGTACGGCGCTGATCCCGAAGAATTCACACTCTGTTCAAACAAATGTGGGTCGAGCGAGCTACACGTGATTTATTATCAGCGACCGAATCTGCATAACAATTGCACCGTCGATGAGCTTCCGAGCGCTACTCCGATGATGATTTGGCGCGAGAAGAAGCAGGTAAAAAATGAATGCTCAAAGCGCTTGTGAAACACGCACCTATAATGTATACATGCGAGAGAGATATACAGGTATAATACAATTGGGAAACACTTGCAATTCCGGCGGGAGTTATTACCAAACATCAAGATCATCTCGGCCGATAGGAGCTTTGTCGATACGAAAATTAATGACCCCTAACTTAATGGATTCGCCGTGCAAATGAGGGTCGCCGTATACTTTTGTGTCGATTGTGCTAAACCGTAATTACGCCGTAGCGGCGTGAAATTTAGCGCAGAAGGAAAAGGGAGGGAGCGCCGATGTGAGAGAAATAAAAGGAAACAATGCACGCGCGATTGAATAAAAACAATTTGCGCTGCTTTTTTGCGGCTCCGAATTCAATTACTAATAATTATGGCTCTCGCAACCGAAACTAAAATTAAACTCATAGATCGAGCAAAAAGTTGTCTCCCGCGCGTATGATAATTACGAACGCGAGACACCGGGCAATTACCCTAACTTGATACGTTCACTTTCGTCCGAAAAAAGCGCTTGTATTTATTCAAAAATAATTAACTCGCATATGCATACTCGAAATATAAATTCATCGTGGGAACGGAAAAGTGCGCACGCAGTACTCACGTGTGCTCGCATTCGAAATACCGTCACCCTTTTGTACACGCGTACCCTACCTTATATATAACGTATATATAGGTTTATACGCGCGACCTCGAAATCATCTGTCCACGCAGAGTATATTTTCACTTCCAATCCCGAGTGAGAGGGACACTTGGCTCGCCGCGTGCACAATTGCAGCGGAAGTGAAATTGATATCGCATTGCATCGAGAGGAGCTTCTTCACCGCAAACTGCAGAGTCGATATTATACACACGCCGCGGGCTCTTATCTATAGCGAAACACGATCGCGTGATCTGGAGATTGTACATTTTCAGATAATAAAGTACCGTTTCGCGGTTACAGCGATGCATTCGGTGCTCGCTCGCGCTCCAGCACTTCCGGACTAAATACGAAACTGTACTTACAGCTGCTCTCCCCCACCTTATCCCTTTGCTTCCCCTCGACTTCATGCTGTATACGTGCGGCGCACGTATCGCTGTACTGCAGCGATGCAGTAATAATTTCGAAAGGCATCTTATTAAAAAAAAAAAAAAAAAAAAAGAAAAGAAAAGACCAGGAAGTTTGAATATTCATCCATTTCGCACTAGCGGTTCCGACGCGCATGTCATTAAAAAATGGAGCCCCTCGCTTTGCGGCACAGCTCAACGATTCGTTGAATAGAACTGCATATATATACGAATCTGGATGGATGCGTGCCGAGTGCGTGCGGCTCTCGCTCTGCGGCGACGTATAAGGTCACGTAATTCCGAAGGCTTTAATTAAAATAATTTTTGTGTCGCATTGTTTGTTAATGAATTATTAAAGGCTGATTATAATTGCATTAAGCTGCGCGAGAGGCAATTAATAACAGGTATAGGCTTTCATTAATTTTAATATTCGCCCGCGCTTGTAATAATATTTTACGATTTTGCGATGAACATTGAAATAACAATTTACCGATTTTTGAATACAGAGAAGTCGATTTGCATTGCTTAATAATGCAAGCAAACGAAGCTTTCCGAATTTTAAATTCGAGGATGTTTCTCGCGTACGAATACAATGCCGAGCTCGAAATATCTGTATTTAAATCATATACATTCGACGATAACAGTAAAGTTCGGCTGCACGTTTTCTCGGCGCGTGAAAATAAAAGCCCGTTTCGCGAATATAGCACGTACACACACAGACACAAATGCAAGTTGCAGGCAGCGAATTTCTCGCGCATGTGTTCGAGGCGATGACACAGATTGCCGAGCGGGCGTAAAGAACAATATGGCGAGAAGTACACGTATGAAAAAAAAGGAGGCTGCCGCATACATAATCTTGAGAGAGAGAGAGAGAGCGCGCTAGAGGTTGAAAAATCATCGGTGAGCTCAGCAGCAACGGCAACGGCTACGGCACGAGTGTCATTAGCATAGGAGGGGTCCTGAAAACTGGTAGTGCGTATATAGAAATTATGCGATTGGGAGGATGGACCCTTGCATCGGTAAGCTGTACCAACATGTTCAACATAAATTTACATGCTTGAATGTCCAGATAACGCTATATTTCTCTTTCAGCGCTCTGCGCGAGCGACTTATATACGCGTATATGTACGTATACACTATACACACACGTATGTATAGGTGCAATGGCGCGGTTTGCTGCAATTTAAAGTAACCTTGCGAGAACGAGCGAGAGCAAGCCGAAGGTAAAACGCGCCAAGGTACATGCACCTACACGGTATGTGTCCTTAAAAGTTTATAAAACTTCCTCGAGGATAACGTGTAATCGCTAAGCTGTTGCGCTGCTGCTATACTGCGACGACGGTCGTCCGCAAGAAGCTGCTGCGCTGTTGCACGCGGGAAATGTATCTTTTGGCCGAATCGAACTTTCGACGCTGCCGGAGTGTTTTATGTCGGCGGGAGAAAACTTGTGCGATTGTTCGGTCTGATAAGTTTTTACGAACTCGCGCTGCTAAAATCAATATAAATGGATCGTGATATTCCAATTAATTTGAAAGATTTTTTGCTGGTTATCATAGTTTTACTATTTAATATATAATAGCTTGATTGTGAATAAATATTTATGGTGGTTTTGCAATCATATTAATACAAGACGTTTATAGAATGTCTTATACCAATCACAACTTATCTTCAACAAAAAGCGTATAAGTATTTGTTTGTTTTATTTAATAGCAAGTGCTGTTGGACTACGAAGATCGAAAAGAGCATCGACATGCCATCTAGCAGACGAACTCAAAGGCGTCGAGCGCACTGAACCACCGCAGCAGGTAAGTCCACGCGGTTACTCGAGGTATACCGACCGAGTCGAGCTATTATACTTTTTATATATATATATATATTACTGATGCGTACAGACTTACCTCGCGTCGCTAACTCGCGCGTCTCATTGATCGCCGTAGTACCGTTTAGTGCCACCAGGCGACGCTTACTTTCTTTTCTCCAGACACATGTTACACACACTGTAGCGATGAAGTGTAGCATGCTTACTTGTGCATGTTGTTATTTTTCCATGTGAGAATTAGAGGTTATATTTTGTACAGCAGAACTTTAATATTCTTATTGTTAGTTATTCCTACGTTGATCGAGTGCTTCCAAAGTTGTGATGATAGTTTTGATACTGGAGACCTTAAGTATTCAATAGTATCGATGGAGCATAAGTTTTAATTCATAAATCGATCTTTTTAAACTGACATCATTCGTACTTTGACATTTGGTGCAACATTGCATGTGAACGCAAGAATATTTAACATATCATTTGTATCACAGGATGCTGTGCAAAAATTGTGTCAAGACTGCAATTTACTTGAATAAATTTAAGGTTTGTAAATAAATACTTTCAATTCATTTATTTAAACATATATAGTAACTCTAACTGCACTTTCAGATTATTAAGAGCTCAATAATACCTAAATTTGCAAGACTGTGCAGTACCCTAAACAATGAAAATTTAACAGATTGGAACAATGTTAAATCAAAATATACAGATGAACAGTTAACACTAGTTTTGAAAACCTTGAACAAATGCAATCTCAAAGAAATGAAAAAGTTTAGTAAAATAAAACATGATGAAATATATTAAACTACCAATAGTTATGTAATTTTGTTAAATTTTTCAATAGGTTTGCCATAGCAGAAAATCACATCAAAATTTTTGAGTCCTTTAAGAAAGTAAAGAGAAGTTCTGAATCACTTGATGAATTGATTGCCACTGATACATTAAAGGTATCTGAACTGGACAGTATCTGCTCATCTATTTGTTCAAGTAAAAAAACGAAAACGAAAGCCAGTATAGTTACCCCACCAATAAAAGTAAACAATTTAGAGGTGAGGATTACAAGAGCAACTAATATACTTAGAATAAATACAAGTTGAAAAAAAAGATTTTTTTTAATAAACCGTCTTTTAGAAAATTAATACGGCCGTGGGTCTTCGTATAGGGTCCAGTTATGTAAGCTGGTCTCAACTGGAATTAACTGGATCTCATTGTAACATATTAAAATGGGATTGCCAAAGCGTCTCCGATTTGCCGTTAAATGCAAGTCCCGCAGAAGTAATAAAGATGGTAAACACAGGGAAAATATAATAAAAGTGAATCAGTTCAACGTTCCATGATTATTTAATTTATTCCGAATTATTGCAGGGGATCGATATAGCTCAAGAAATTCCGATAGCCGATGCCTACGTTATGGAAAAAGACGGTTCAAGACCACTGTCAAAGATCAACACTTCGATATACCGTGTATTATTACGTCATCAACAATTGATTTCGATAGTTTTAACGGCGCTTTCTACAAAATGTCGATTGAAACATTCTTCTGGTACTTTCATAAGCATTTTATTTATGAGTCTTCTCCTAATATGACAATAAACAATTTTATTTTTACAGAATCGCCCGACAGTGACTTTTTCGAAAAATTTTATATGATGAAGGCATTTGCACCGGCTCAGTTATTCAATTTGTTTTTCGGCAGCGAGATCGTTTCGTCGAACGACGTTGTTCAATCTCTGTTTCAACAAGAAGACGTTGGCTTGAAGAACGTGTTATCCTTATCATCAGAGGGAGAGGTTGCGAAGTTTTATGAGTCACTGGACTTTTGTCAAAAAGAAGAAATAAATAAGAGTCTGCTCTTGACGTTAACGTTTTTCGAATCAGCTGTATTGCAGTTGAGAAACCGCCAATACAGCACAGACAATAAGTCTTAGTATTTAATAAAGTCTGTTATAAAATGACAAAAAATAGTCTCGCGTTAATTTTTTTCCCTTCGTCGACATTTATAATCAAATTTTAAACGCCGAGTAACGTTACACAAATTCAAAACGATCGGTAAAATATTAATGGGTGAATTATAATGCGGGAGACTTTAAAAATGAAAATGCAAATCGCGAATCGATCGCTCTCATAATATAGTAATAAAGTTGATGCTAATTAAGATGAATTCGACCTGTTTAACGGACGTTTAACGATTAGATATATTTGAGAGAACTAAAAAAAAGTCAGAAAATAATAAAACAAACACTGTTTATGCATACGATATAGATTTTCCGTTGAAACGCCTCCTTACAAATGCTACACGTTACGTCATGTTAGATATTCCAAATACTCCAAGCCACATAATTCCGAATAAATAAACAGAGAAATCGACATGTGAATTCCGAGAAGAAATCTGTTTTGAGAGCATCGGTTTCAAGTAAATAGCTGACTTTGATGATTTGTGCCCGGTGGTTTAGTAGAATTTTTGTAAAACTGGCTTGTATAGTAAATAAAGGATTCTGCAAAACCTTGTGGTGAAAATATAATTCGTCGAAATGGCGTATCAAATAAATGAGCCCAATCGATAGGAAATAAACACGAATGCAAATCTCCACTAAAGAGCTTCGGCTGATTGAGTAATCTGCTCGCGCGAGAAAACAGGATTCTATATGTTCAAGAGCTGATCGAAAGAGAAATTCCTCGAGTGTCTTCTCGGAAGGCAGTCGGCGGCTCGGAGCACTCGAAAAAATTGTGGAATCCGAGCATCGCCGCCGACATATCCGGAAAACCCACACACTCGAGTATCCCCAAGGGCCCGTATATATAGATCCTCAGCTCCTTGGCTAATTAACAAATTCACGCGCGCACAACCGAGAAATCTCCGTATCATCTCCCTCCTGCCTCTGGTAGATACACAACGACTCCGCAACATCATCATCCCCCCACAAACTATAGGCGCGCGCGCGCGGAGCTGGCGGTGAATCGGCAATTCGCGCGCGCTCGCCACTCAACGAGTTTTATCCGCACACGCGCCGTGCGCGAGACGAGCCTCCATTACCCTAATCACCCAGAGTCGCCGCCGTCGGCTTCCACTGAGGCCGGCGGCGGCGGCGGCCGCTAGACGCCGAGTCGGCCGCCGCTGCAGCTCTCCGAACAGTCCGAACCCGCGCGATACGCAACGGCGGCCCGTGCGTGCGCTGCACATCACATCACGCAGTGGTTCACGCAGGAGGAGGCGGACTGGCGGAGG
>CM053172.1:63804065-63820590 GCA_012977825.3 Pteromalus puparum | reverse complement strand
TCGCCACTCAACGAGTTTTATCCGCACACGCGCCGTGCGCGAGACGAGCCTCCATTACCCTAATCACCCAGAGTCGCCGCCGTCGGCTTCCACTGAGGCCGGCGGCGGCGGCGGCCGCTAGACGCCGAGTCGGCCGCCGCTGCAGCTCTCCGAACAGTCCGAACCCGCGCGATACGCAACGGCGGCCCGTGCGTGCGCTGCACATCACATCACGCAGTGGTTCACGCAGGAGGAGGCGGACTGGCGGAGGATGAGCGCCGCGCGCCGGCGGCGGCGAAATGCGCCAACGGCGCTCACACGTCCGCCGCCTACAAAAGGACACGGCGACCGAATCGGTAGCTCAGTCGTCGAGAGAGCCGTCCGAGACCCTGCCTGGCTTGGTGCGTCTCACACACGCACATACCGCCGCGGACCAGCGACACTCGGGACTCGGGAGCTGCTCAACAACAGGAGAGTCCGCTCGCTCTGGAGGGACGCGGTACATTATACAATATTCACGCGATACTGCGCCTTTTCCTTTGACCGATGGCTTTTTTCCGAGTATGGGGATGTATTCCCGCGGGGGAGGCTTCCGTGACTACGAGTGCGCTGAGAGCATGCTGCGTGTCCGCGCTGACGGCCTGTAATTACGAGTTACAACGCGATTTTCATGGTGCTGGATATCTGTGTCGTCGGTTTTGGGGGAGGAGCTCGAGTTTTATGGGGGTTAATTTATAACGACTGGTCCCGCGCGCGCTCGACGCCTCTTATCGGTAGCCGTACGCAGACTTGCAGTGCGACGGCGAGCTGTATTTTGCATCGGAACAGAATTGGTAAAGCAAACTATATCGATTTCATTTCTATTCGTGCTTAGTGAAGTAAAAAGCGGCCCAGTTTGCGGATATAGGTGAGAATTTTATTCTTTTACGAGATCAGCTAGCGTTCAAAACGATAAGCACGTTCTCAAACGTTCGTAAAATTTTCAATTTCTTAAAAAATTCTCGTCTTTTTTTTTTTACCGGCGTAATGGATTTCTAAACTATATATTTTCTCAAAGCCAGCGGTTTTCCTATAGAGCTCTTTGTCTTTCATCTTTGACGACTTCCCTCCATTCCCCGATCAATCTCTCGCAAACAGAGAAAATTTCTGATTTTCCACATACATTTTACGTGCAATCTGCCTGTGTGCATGCCTCAAACACGGATTAAGTATACGTGATCGACGGGTACATAGTAAAGTACTTATACATCCGCCGTCCCGTCTTTTCGAAAATTTGCGTGAAGCTTGTTAAAGTTTGAAATCATTCGCGTCTGACTATAGCCACGGTATTCTACTCATCTAACTCATATATCTTCACTCTATACGTTAATTTGCTGTTGTACTATACTTCTGTAATAAAATAAAACTATACACGTTTCAGATTGCAAACAATATCTTGTAATAAACGGTTTTACACGATATCCACTTATTCAATAATATTCTTTGATAACTTTTTTTTTAATATTGAAAATTTGCGTATATGTATGCCATGCAAGCTTTGCTTTGTCGTCAAAGCAAAGATTCGTATTAAAACATCACATTTCGATCAAAGCACATTACATTTCATACGAAAAATGTGATGGTTATTTTGTATATAAATAAACTGATTTTTTAATTTCGTTTGGCATCAAAGAACCCGTAAATGTTTTTTATTGAACTTTATATTCTTGTATATGACTAAATCATAATTCTGTAAATAAATTTTCAGGTTTTGCTAACAGCCGTGGAGAATTAAAGCAGTAAAGCGATGCAATACGCATAAACTTGCGTATCCCGTTTCCTTTGCTGTAAACCTGTATCTATTGCTTCTACACCCACCCATCTAAATCCAATACGTTACACGATACATATTGATTTTTGAAGCATAAGCCTAAAATCTCGTCAATAACATAAAAATAGGATTTCTTGCAGAAAGTATGAATGTGTAAGCCTGTCAGCATCGGAAGTTTGGAAAAATTGTGTCAAAATAGCAGCCTCTTTAATTTTTCCGTCCTTCCGAGACGCTAGCAACCATAATTTTAAGTCGCTACGCCTCGAAACTTGCGTCAATCTGTGAAGTGCCAATCGATTTTCATAGTGTACATTGCTATTTTTTTCTGTTCACGCCACGATTGCAGGATAACATGAGAGTTAGCGTATTCGTGAGCGTGGCCCTCGTAGCGGTTCTCCTGGCCGAAGGCACGAGCTCTGGAAGCTGTGTACATTTCGAAAAGCCTCGCACAAAACCCAGGGAGATCCGAGGCTTCCAGCCGGAGTACATTTCTACGGCCTATGGTTTTGGAAAGCGCGAAATCGCCAAGCAGGACAAATACGAGAAGATCATGCTGCTCTTGCTGCAGAACTCGCCCCAAAGGTTCGCCTCATATCCAAATAAATCTATACTTACTCTGTGTTCGGATTATTTTTAGAGAATTGCGTTTTATTTGCCGATGTTGCTGCTCAACGTTTATGATCAATTTTTCTTGGGGCCTTTAATAATTAAACGAAATCGTTAGATGGAGATATGTTGGTAACGCTGGTTGGGGGGTTGAAGTACCTCACACCTTCCCCGGGTTCGATGCATTATTTTTTCACTATCAAACCACTTACCTGTTTCTTTGATGAGGTACCCGAAAGATTATACACTTCCCGGTTCGACCCCCGGCCAAAGCAATTTTTCATTGGATTATTCAATTTGCTTAATGCGCATAAGGAGTAGTTTCAAAGATTTTAACAACTAAATAGCTTTGTGAACGTTCTCCAATAAATCTTTTTTCAATCGCAAATGAGCTCTGTGTATCGATCGTCCACGCGCTATTAGTATTCCATTCCGAAAACCAATTTAAAATGATAGTTTTTCTCTTGATTAAATTTGATCGGGGATCTGTACAAAATGTAAGAATAATATTCCATCACCAATAAAAAGCGAATTTTCAGAATCGCTTTAGAGTGACGTAATGCTTGTCGGTTATATATCTATGAATGATTTATGTTCTACACCAATTACATAAGGGTTTTAAGGCAAATAATTATTTTATTCGAGTTTTTTCGCGTAGACACGACTTTTGGCCGTTTTAAAATTTGCTTTCAAATCTTTTATATACGATGATAAAGAAAAATATTAAACACATGTTGCTATATCGCGCGCGGTTACTGTCAGTAGAAATGACAAACACGCCTCGTTCAACCCTTGGCAAGAAATTTAACGCATATCGCTCCGACCCCCATGTGGAATGTGATGTGTGGCTGACATATTAGTCTGCTTATATAATAGAATTTCTATTCAAATACGCGCAATTTACACATTTATTTCATCAACGCCGCGCGCACTGTCATTTGGGAAGGCTGAATAAATTAATATATAATACATCAAGTTTTTATCTATGTTTATTCAAGCCAAGTCACAGTTGACTGTTTTTATCATCGGACACTTTCCCAGAAAATTACCTATATAGCTGTATTATCTAACGCCTTATCATTGCGGATCATACGAGTCGAGTTGAATGACTATAGTATCACGATTGCTCTATCGGGTAGAACTTTGTAGCTAAATGCATGGTAAATATCATTTTCTGTGAAGACATGTGTGTGTTTCAGTGTAGCGCGGATGTCGATGAATGTAATTACTGAGCACTGATATTATGTCAAACGCTGTACGTGCATAACACAGTTTAATCGAATCGAACCGGCTATGGCTATGTAATATCTTTTCTGGAAATCTAACCAGTGAATTTCATGTGCCCGTATATAAAAGTAACTAAAACGAGTACGAGGAAGCGACTGTAATTTTTTTACTCCAGTCAAAGAAACCTTCAGTGTTTGAACTGTGTCGTTTTAAAATAGTCTAGCGGAGACTGCAAATGAAATTAAACGCAACTCGATTTTCGGGTTATCGAGTTTTCGCTGTTTATTCTGATCGACTAGCCGTACCTAGATGTTCGTGTGCTGTTTTTAGTCGAACTCTCACTGGCTTTTTGTTAATAAGTATCTCAAATAATATTGATCGCAATCTCTCGAGCACACATCATCAAAAAAAGTCAAGTCGATTCTTAGGGAAGCGAAAACCTCACCGGTCGTGGATGTTTTATATGTATAACTTTTCACAACTTCATGAAATTTGTCCAAACGATTGAAATTCGATTTAAATGCATATACGACATTTTTCCACTGCCTTAACATAAACGCCCCCCATATACGCGCGCTCGTGTTTTTTTTGGGGAAGAGGGCTCGTCTGCGTGATGTAGAGTCAGGAATCCCCCATCGACGCATTCAGAAAAAAACTTAACGAAGCGAACAATTCGTTGCATGCAGAACCAGTTAGCCTAGATGTGTTATCGGCCCTCGTATATATACATAGTCTCCCTGTAAACGTACGCAAACGGTCGCACAGAATTTCATATCCGCCCACGTATAAGCACATGCGACGGACGCGCACATACATCGACGTCTAAATGTAGCTCCACACACCTGCACATCGCGCGCGATGTAGTTAACGCGAGAGGGGTGTTCAAAAATGATTTTTTTCGCGCGGCCCCCGCGTGCGTAAAAAAATTCATTTATGCGCTGTCAGGGATCTTTGAATAAACGGACACGGTTATTTCGGATATAAAAACGGTTAAACGAAGCATTTGCTTAAACACGTATTAATTTTGACTTTAAATCGAAAATCCTTTGACAGGAGCCATATAAATATACCGAGCTTCGAGCGAGAGCTTTTTTTCCTCGGAATTCGGCATTTTCGAGCGAATCGAAATTAACGTCATCGTATAATACGCGCGCAAACATCGGCGTTGTATGTTTTTTCATTACGAAATTAAAGTAGCCGTTAGGTACATTCCGCGTACTTTGCTCTCATTAATGTAAATGATTATGGAATTCTGCCGCCTCGACACGCATCCTCTATACACAGGTGCGTGCGAGGCTCCGTTACACGTGTACTGCAGCGCTATACAAACGACGCAGTTTTCTTTTCGACAGACACACAGGTGTAAAAATGAAAATAGCTGCTCGACTCTCGCTTGAATCGTGAAAATTCATTCTAATTCAAGCCGAAAATTGAATAAACAACAGGCCGAGCGCGTAAAGAAAATTTAAATGTCATTTAGCGCTTTTTTCTCATCTCCGGCCCGAGCACATATCTTCATTTTCCGGAGACATTTTGTCATACAAATATGAGCTTGTATGCGCGTAGTACGCCTCACCGCATTAGGCAAACATTTCGCGCGCGCCCTAAAATTGCTTGGCTATGGGTATGCGCGCGTGCACACATGCACATAGTGCTGGGTGTACGTAGGAGTAATTAGACGACATAATACGAAAGCGAGGATGCGTCGACAGATTGAGAGCGAGAAGGTAATGCAGGGGTGCTGACGGAGACGCTCCGGGCTATCTATATCTATGTGTGTGTCTGCAGTGTATTACGCCCAGGCATAATCGGAAAGCGATGTATATATATATATACATATATGCGGATGGAGAGACAATTTCGAAAGTAAGCAGAAAAGTCGATGCATGCGCGCGGATGGAAAGTTGTCGAGAAATCTTTGAAATTTATATCGGAAAGTGCGGAATAACAGTGGGAGGCCGCGAGTGTGCGAAAACAGTGGGTGTATGGCTGCGGGCTGATTCTTTCGTTAGAATGCAAGAGGATGGAAAACTCGAATATGAGAGTGCGAAGGAATCTAAGTTACGGTGACACACGCGGAAACTCTTCAATGTACGCAGTAGGCGTGAATTTACTGCGGAACGTCATTTATACCCGTCGGTGGCCTGAAAATGACCTAATGCACTTTTAATTAGCGCGCCTAATCGTCCCGTTTTATCTAGCTTGTTCCCATCGAGAGCTCGCGGAGCAGCGTGTTTCCATTATACCATAATCATATTACACTCCACTTTTTCAAATGTGATTAATACCAGAATTTTAAAGTAACGATATTAGAAAAAAAAAATTCAAAACACGCTTTGCACAGCGTATAGTGCCTCGTATATATACCGCGAATTAAAAACAAAGGAAAGCTGCCTTTATTTTATTTCCCAGGGGCACTTTCGAAGCATACGCGCTCAAATTAGTCCACTTTATAGACTAACTCGTATGTGGCCATTCATAAGCTCTGTTTAACGTTTTGCGTTCCAGCATTCCAGCCAGTTGGTTCCTGCACGAGATGAGGCAGAATCCCGAGCTGGCTAAGCGAATAGTCAGGAAGATCGTCGACGGCGGCGAGGAGGACAACCCCGGCAAGCTTTCGACGGCGGAGCTCTTCAAATCCGAGCGGAAGATCTCATTTTTTTAGAGCCGAGGATATAATAAGCAAACAGCCCAAGAATCGTTGTTCCTTCCTCACTTCCTTCTCTCTCTTTCTTTACCTATACCTATATACTTATAATCTCTCGCTCGTGCTTCCGCGCGCGACGAGGACAATCTTCATCAGCAGCTCAGTCTCTTCGTCCTCCCCTACGCAACATTGTACACCGGCTTATATACGCGACTGTGTAACGTGTCTCATCTTCGAGAGCAAACATGGACTGAAATTCCGACCGACGGATTCCTCTCGCTCTCACTCTATATGTAACGATGGAATTTTGAAGCATCTCTTCAGTCGATTGGAAATTGGTGTATCTGGAAGAAGGAGGAGAAAAAGATACGCCCACTACCATACGCGAGTACTTAAACTCTGTTTTTCGTGGATTTTACGTTGACCATTCGTTCTTGTAGAGTAAAATTGTACGCGGAGGAATATAGAGTAATTTTTCTTTACCGTCTTTTGAGCCGTGAGTTATGCGCGGAAAGATAATAGAAACTCATCGTAAATAGCCCTTCGTCTTGGAATGTAATATACTATTACGTTGATCATGCTGTAGACGTAAAGCTACACAGAGTATGCGGAAAAAATCATGTCATTTGAAATACTATAGTTTCATAAACTTCTTTATTTTTTGGCGTTCTCTTTTTCATTGCGAATGAATGTTCATTTTGTCAACAACAGAGATGGTATAATAAAATTGTTATGAACTTACGTGGTGCAACATTATTTCAGAAGTGTACCTTATATCTTTTATCTGTTATATTGATATTGTGGAGGATGATGGGTTGGAAGATGGATATTGAATGACACGACACTGGCAGTTGCGTTCATTGTTTTCGAGCACGAATTTATTTCGAAATTACTGGTACCGATCGAGATGCAGGTATACTCGTTACAATGTCCCCGAGATACCAAACAAGTCGCGTATCAATGAGTCGTCGAGATCGATATCGCATTTAAAAAACATCATTTACAAACAAATAGAAAATTATACATGATACAACACGGTGTCGTACATTATAAACAACATACAAGGTAAAACAAGTCGCATATTTTTAGTATTTTTTTCCTCAGGTACGGCGCGTCAAAGCGCTAACGTTTATTTTGTTCTCCCTTTTAAAACGCCCGCCTCCCTCCATATATTATATTTGTTTAAAAAACTCATACGGTCACTTTGCAAAAATAAAAAACTTATGCGCTACGCACACAGCGAGACACGCCATATGTATGTCCCGCGTCGACGGCCCCGCCGACGTACTTTTTTTTTAGGGTCTTTAGGGTCTTCCTCGCGAATATAGCGCGCATTTCAAAGGTCCGCGACTCGCGCGGCGTAAAAGCTTCGGCAAAAAAGGACTTCGTTTAGTACCTTTCCGATGAACAGCATAGTTTTTTTTCTCTAGTCACTTTTATTAATTACCCTGCCTATTAAGTTATCGCGCTTTCGCTTTTTCTCAACTAAGTAATATTCTCTCTCTATCTCCTTTATGCTTTTCGAAATTCGTTCGGCCGCGTGAAACCTCTCGACTCTGCTAACGTTGCCATCTGCATATAAAAATATATAATTTTACCTATTTTTTTCTAAACGATCAAATTCTGTCGCTAAAAGAAGTCCGTACCTCAAGAGAGAGCTGAATATTTTCGAAAAGGAAGCTAAATCTACGCAAAGAAACAATTCAAGAGAAAGAGAGATTTCACACGCACAATACGCTCGCAACGTTTTCCTGTATACGAAACTCAACGACGTAAAGCCTCTGTAAATTTGCGCTTATAAATTTAGATCGATTCTGAAATCCCACGCTGAAACGGAGTGAGTCACACACTCTTCTCTCTATGCTTGCATCACGATACAACATCGTCAAAATCACGTTTCGCTCGTCGCGCTGTTGCAATAATAAATGTACGCGCACATAATTCCTCGCGCTTATACGCTTATAAGTAATACGCAGTTCTCGTACTGAAAAAATAGGCTCCAGTCGAAATCAACAGAAGTTTGCGTGTGTGTATCGGTGCGTACACTGAAGATATTCGTAACATGGTACATTTTTTTTTCAAGCATTTTTTTTTAGATTTTTTTTTTTGTCGTCAACGCACGCACGGCAGAACTAGGTTCAATTGACTCGTTCAGTCGGTGGCAACGTAGCGTGGCTCTGCTTTTTTACATCTGTTTTTCTGTTCGTTAGTCGTGTATGTGTGTGTATGTGTGTGTGTGGACAGTGGGGGTGACGCGCGATAGTACAGCAGGTATAGGGGATGAATTTCGCGCACACGAACTTTGTTCGGAATGCGCCGTGTTTTAGAACCGATGCGTGTGCATACATCCGTGTGTATCGATGTGAACGGGTAGAGAGATAATAGACGCGAATACGCGACGGCGCGGGGATTTCATTGCACTCGTCCGTTATTCGAGTTTGCGCGCGGAAACGGGCACTCCTTGGCATAATTAACCGCGCGTTTATATCTCGTGGTCTCGACTAGAGTGGCTTCGATTTGTGCAAGTGAATGTGTAGAAGCTTCTACCATCGATTACTTGACAAAATAAATGGTCTAATAAACAAGAAAGTTTATATTTAGATAAAAACCTTGAAATTATGTATATTGAAAGCAGCAGATTTTTCTTCGAAATCTCGTATTTACATAAGAGACTGTGGAAAAGTATTTTTTGTTCGTCATAGTATCCGTGTTTTGATTGAGCTATATACGTGTTGCACTTATACTTTACTGGTATAGTTATATTATTATATCGAGGAACTGATTTTATGTCGTTTTCACACATAGCTGTTAGTAGCATATACCTACTGGCGGAAGCCATAAAAAATTTCCTATTTCCATAATGGTAATACAAGAAGAGTATTTCGATCGATCTAGATTTGAGCGTTTATCTATCTATTAACAGGAATCCAGGATATATACGTGAGGTAAATATTTTCCACAGATTATAATACTATTGATTGATGATTGCACGAGAAGTTCGTGATAAGCTAACGATCGTTAGTTCAAGCCCTTTTACAGATAAAATACAAAAAGTAAAGCTTCTCGTTAAAGAGTGCCCGTGTCCATTTTGCAGTATATACGAGGCTCGATTAATCGATTCATCTTTAATTACGATTGTATGGTAGGCTCTAAAGTAGGTTGTATAGTTGTATATAACGATGATGATTAATCATCATTGTAATCATCGTTATATCTTAGTATGCATACATAAGCAGGTGAGTAGAATCTTGTTAACTCGTCTGGCTGATTATTTTTGTCTCTTATAATTATACATATTTTTTGTCTTCACTTCTCAAAACACGACTCTTGAAATCTATCAACAGTATTATAATATATTGCAGTACGACGTTAACGATTCACGTCCGCAGGTTCGTAAAGAATCGGCATTGTTTTATGATTACACGTGATGCAATAAAAAAAGAAAGGAAAAATGCAAATCTCAACAACCATCATAACGTGGATATTATTAACATCGACGTATTTTACTTTTATCACGTGCGTTAATTCGTTAATCTTGTATTCGTATCGATGTTTTTTTTTTCTATTTTTTGGAAGGCTGATTCGAATTTCTTAATCGTAAAAGTGTTCCATGTAATTAAATGAACTTAATTGTATATTTGACATACTCCCGGAAAAGTCGCAGCATAACAAAAACACACGCTGTATAAATACACTTCAAGTTGGAATCGATTTATACATCGGATTGTATTATGAAATTGTAAAAGATTTGCTGCAGTCTTCGAATTTGATTAATCACGCTTGTATCCGTTTGGAAAGTCGTAAACGTTAAAAAAGGGCCAAAATAAATTTGGTTTGAACGCGGCGAATTTTTCCGAGAGTTCGAACCGTCATGTTTATAATACTTTCAACGTTTCACAGTTCATTTCACGTCGTAGAAAAAAATTCGTCGCAGCCTCCCTGAAAACACTCGTTACGACTGTATAAACGTCACGTATATTTTCTTTTGCTTATTTAACATAGCACTACTGTGGAAAACACTCATCGACGAATCGCCGCGCTTCTACGGAATAACTACTTCAACTCGGGGACTGAGGTACGAACAAAAATGGAGCATTTTTTAAATCAACAACACATAAATGCCGGCCACTGTGCATCTATGAGGAGATGAAAAATTATTGCAAACTAGATAATCCGAATAGTTTACGTGCGTTTTAATAATACATCTTTCTGTGACTATCAATCGACTTCAAAGCAGAAACTTCTTCACTTACTAATTAGAAATAATATCGTACAATTCTTTTCTCAGTTATAGAGTTAATAGTTAACGACGATTAAAAGAAATCTATATTTCATATAAAATATTTTACAAATACAAAGTATGAAAATTCTTGTCTTTTATACTTTCAGTTTATTAAACTAATATTACAGCTGTAAAAACTGTGTTTTCACATTGCATAGCTATAAGGATTTTCATACGCGATTTTGTCTTTAATTTATTTTATAAATTATTACGTACACTATAACTTCCATATTATAATAATCTAAATGTTAAAAATTTTAAGATTGCGATTACGTATCTTCGGTATAATTACGAAACCTCTTTAGTCGAGTTACAGCTCTGCTAATTTAAGTATCTTAATTTTAACACATTCGCACAACAATATACGAGTTATCTCTGCATGAAATTTGATTGCCAATATACGCCTAAATATCTGGGTAACAAAAAACTCACGTAACTAAAGCTATTTTTACGTTACGATAATATACTCGACCCATACGAACGTACAAAATATCTCAAAGCCCAAGTATATAATCTTTCAAATTTTCTAGTTTGCATTAATTTTCGCTCTCGGTCACTTGCGTAAATCGACCTCTATTTTCATGAACAACAATCGAGACGCTTCTACGCAATGTGGCTAAGTAGCGCTTTTAAACATCTTGTCAATTAATTATTTTTAGGCGGATGATCGGCGACAGTAACATATCACATATCGCTTCTCTGCAACGCGCTGCGAGTGTCCGTTATTATTATTATTTTTTTATACGTGTCTTATTTAATATAACGTTATATATTAGATTTGTTTTATGTCTTTTGTATTTTTTCTGAAAAAACATCCTGCCTGGGGGCACGCGCGAGCACACATACACGAGGCACAAAATTAAATTGCGAATTCATATTTATATATATATTTTTTTTATACAAACGAGGCGCGCACGCTTTTCTCTCCATCGTCATCCTCACGTCAACCGAGTCTTCGAGTGAGCATCGCAGAGGCAGAGGCAGGGCGAGAAATATATTTTTCTACATCTCATTCCTTTCTTCACTTGACCGTTATAACTCTACTCTGTACATTACACTTTACATTTTCGCACTCTTGAGATCGCGTATGACATATTATATATTTATTTTTTTGTAAATTTATTTATTCATTTTATTTATTTAATTTTTTATTTATATATGTATATATTCGCGATAATAACACAGCCATACGTAAATCAGGCTTCGAAACATAACTCTTTATTTCGGAGTCCAGTAATCGCTCGAAATATATTTCGGAATGTATTCTATGTTGCTTAATACGTAACTTTTAAAATTTGAATATTCATATTCTTAATTTTAGCTGAAGTTGAAGCTTTTTGCTATGTCTCGATGAACGAAAATTTGTTAAAGATATACCTATATACTGCATATTAATATTTCGTAAAATTGAAAGAAAATTTTTTAAAACTGTACATATTTCTTTCGTGAGCGGTCTTACTGTGTATATATATATAAGTAGATAATAAAATTTATTTACGCTTTAAAACGAGAGTAGAATATACTTATGTCAATCTACTTCCGGGATCTGAATTAATTTTCGATATCGATATATATATATATATATATATATATATATATATAGTTACAAAAATGGTAAAAGTCCCAATATTTTCATAAATATTACTTTATCATAATATCATACAAATCTTACGAGCTTTAAAAAATTTTTTCGAAACCTTTACATTACTGCGATAAGTCGGAAATGAGTTACTCTTGAGCAATTTTTATAACATTTATTCGAGTTATTAAAATTTCACGAGAAACAAAAACAGGTAAAACATTCGATATTTTCAACAGCGTAGAGATTCAACGAAAAAATCAATGATTATATACGTTGCCTTTTAAATCTAATACCTTACGATTTTAAGCAAATACTGGACTCGAATTTTCAGCCATCGTTTCAATTTTCTTTCGATTTCACCTGTCAGGTCATTTTGTAGCTTCTGTTATCCAGTGAAACGAAAGAAAGCCTGCGAGTTTCCTTTCGCTAATATATATTTATTATATTTTCACCTTAGGCGACAATATGGCTAAAAATTTGTGATCGCAACGTACAAAACTACGTACTTTGACGAAAAATTACAGACATTGCCCTTTATCTTACTATGTATGTGTGTGTATATATATATATATATATATTTTATAATAATATCGTGCTACGGATTTAGTCTTTATATTATAATAGAGAAGCCACCGGTGTAAAACAAATGCCAAAGTAAACGCAAGGTAGGATCAACTGGGGATAAAATTGTCTACTCGCAGCTTAAGTTTTAATTAGTATAGCTATACGTAGGGCGCGTGTATACATAATAATACGGTGTATGTGTGTTGACAATAATGCCGATAAAACAGTGCGATTTACTTTTGCCCAGCAAACACATTTGTTTATATGCATTTCTAATTTTTCTATCAGCGATTTTTAACAACATTTAGAATATTATAATACAAAATACTCGCGCGATCTTCACGAAACGTCGTTCGACGCTACCCGGAAATCGCACGAGGAATTAGATATTTGTACAGAGCATCTGATATCTCATGTTATGCGACGATAAAAAGTTTTTTTTTCGATAAAATTTGATATTTGATAAACGATAATAAATAAATAAATAAATATTTCATTTAAAATTCTATTCGATTTGCTGGTTTCCTTAAAATCATGGCAGATAGACGGCTGCATCGTTGCATAACACCGGATAATCGTCTCGTCTTACAAAAAATAAGTGTGTACACTTTGATACTACTGCAGTATAGCGAGGGTTTCACAATTTGCGTTTGCTGGGTATATCCTCTGCTTATATTCGGAAGCCTGACTGAAATGTACATCATCTTTAATCACATCAATTATTATTTAAACTGAATAATTCTCTCTAGTTCACTGCGCTCGCTCAGTAATGGCTTAACAGCTAAGTTGAAGTTTTTTTTTTCGATAACACAGTCGAGCCGCTATAACACGTATTTTACAAGGGACATTATCTAAGTGAATATATATATATTTTCTTTGGTATCTAGCCGCAGGTCTCTCGAATATTGCAAACTAGATTTGGTATGCACTTTAGGATATGCTACGGTGAATCTCTAAAGGGGAGACTTTTTTATTGTAACGTTTTTTTCATTTTTTTTTCTTTTGTTCAACATTTACCTTGTCAAATTCTCTCACAGACTTATATAACGTATATCACACGCATGTCTTTGTCTTTCTCTACATCTCTCGCGCGACTTGTGCACTCTTTATACATTTCGTTTTGCACGTTTTGATATATTTTTCGTATATTACACACTTTACACGCAACGCTGTTCACAGTGCGACGGGCCTCTCTTTTCTGGAAGTATAGTTAGCGTCAAGTCAAGACTCTGCAGGAGGACGAAGCTTACTACTTATGTAACACGATTGTTTTATTTTTTTTTTATTTTTGAGCCTAAGCTTTTTTTAGCAAAAAATAATGTCCATAACTGGGATACTGAAATTTTTGCGAAACCGCAACCAAAGCGTGTATCCTAGCTGTCTATTTACAGTCGATCGAATCAATTTTTCCAAACAATACGAGAACGTCAATTTTTACAAATATAATAAATAACACGCAATCAATGTAAGATTCTCCGATATAAACGCGAATTCGTTGAAAAACTCATTATTTACAGCGATGTAATGTTAACGTTAAATCGAACATCGTCATCATAGATATCTAAAAGCTCGGCATTTCAAAGTCGACTTACGTCTACAAGTATAATAAAAATCGCCAGAAGGAGCTCGACTGAGTGACAGCACTAACATTTCTCACATACAAACACGACTATTGAAATACACTCGACAAAGCAAATCAGAACGTTCTATATACACAGGACAACCGAGTAAAATATTTACAACTATGAAACACAATAGTCTAGCTCAGTAGAATTTATATACAACGAACGAAAAACGAACGTCCGCGTCGTCACTCAATCGATCAGCTGAAAACGAAAAAGGACGATCCCGGGGGAAAGTACGGAAGAATAAGCGTATAACGTGCATCAGCATGAGTGTAGCGCGCGCGCGCGAAGCTCGGTCCTGCCTTCGGAGTCAGGCACTGCCTGGGCGCGGTGACGCTATTATATCCTATTCTCGTCTCTCGGCGACTACGACGCTGGCCGGTAGTCCGGGGGAAGCCCTGGGCTGGGTCTGGCAGGCGTCTGCTGCACGTTGCGCTTGTCGATCTGGACGGTGAGCTTCTTGGAGGACCTCTGCGGCCTCAGAGAGCTCAGCAGTATCGACTGGTTGCTAGCGTCGCGCTGCTGGTCCGAAGGTTCCTTGAAGCGAGGCTTGAGCTTCAACGCGCGCAGCTCCTCGAAGGCGCGCTTATTCTTGTTCTCCTGCGTCGTCTCGTCGCGCGCCTGCTTCTCTTCTGCAAACAGATTGACAGGAGTGAGCGAGGCTTTTTTTCGGAGATTTTTTTCTTTCGGGGAGGGATGCAAAGGGTTGATGCTGCGAGGATTATATGGATTCGGCGAAATTCATCAGTTTTGATCGTCGATGATACAGCCTTATATTCTACATCTATAATTCGCTAGAAGCTGAAAGAAGCTTCCACGTAAAACCAGCCGAATTTCGTCTTGGAACGCGAAACTGAATTGATTTCTACTGGCGTTAGTAGAAGCACTAGGTTATTTCACGTTCGAAAGCACTCGGCGAAAGGGGATGCAGATTTCTTTCATGCTCGTAAAAGTCCGATATCGCGTTTTTCCCCCGGATTGAATTCAACGGATCCATTATCTGGAATTTATATAATACAGCTAGATTTCAAATCAGCGAGTAAATTCATGCAACGCGACCTTATATACTATATTCGGTCCAAGCAATCGAATAAACTAAATGATCACTAGGGCATTGGTATTCGAACTCAATTTCCACCTTTGACGCGCTGGAATGTAATAAACCAAACTCGACGCATGCACGCGTCCATGCCGCTCTGAAAGCATTTCGATATCGAGCTAAATCAATTTCAGCCGATTCAAAGACAGTCTCGAATTGGTTTCAGTATGTCTGCTTCTTTTTGCTTCGCGTATATAATAAAAATGATAGCTCGAGAAATGTAGCTCTTCGATGATTAAAAAAATACTATCTCACATCGGTAATAGAACAAGGAAGGCACATAACGACTATCGTCATTAGTTGAAATACAAGCAGCTCTATAGCGAACTACTTCAAACACTGTGATACCAGGTGTATCATGTAAAAGCCCATTCAATTAATGTCAAAGGGAGCACAATTCGTACTATTATAATACGAGATAACATATCTATAGTAGTTGTGTGTATGTAGGCTTGTCGGTTCGTTTGAACAAAAGAAGCGAGCTAATCAACGGAAAATCATCACAGAAACAAAACGAGGTATGTACCAACAGAAACAAAAACAATATACAGAAGCCACGTACACCCGGTGGTAATTACGCTTCCCGTTTGGTCGGCTTGTAAATATTTGACGCCCTGAGACGCTAATGAGATGTAAAAGATGTGTTTCTCGCAGCTGGTCACGCGATTTCGTAAGCCACTAAAATTACCCGCCCGGGGTATCGATGCCGGCGCGATAAGGTTCAATCGAAGGGGTCCATACTGCGCAGTAGAAAACCAACGGCTTGGTCAGACAGCGTTCCTTTACCACCGAGTGCACGACGAGATAACGAAAAATAACTATATGCGTGTGTCTCATCATATCGTATAATAATATTATTACATATAATCATAGGAAACTTTACTGAATAATGATCGTGTCCATATACCTTCCATCGCGTCACCGAACAGTGACATAGGTAACTTGGATATGAAATTTTTGTCCTCGCTCGGATCTGTCGGCACATGTATGGGGGCACAATATATAGCCTGGGATTAATGTCCATTTCAAAGTATATACATGTAATAGCATGGCCTAACTCTCGCGCCTGACATATGTTGGTATAAAAGGGGGGGGGGGGGGGGG
>CM053172.1:63781904-63803399 GCA_012977825.3 Pteromalus puparum | reverse complement strand
TAAAAAATTAGTGGGGGGCCCCCCCCCCCCGCCTCTGAGGTTGGTGGAAAGGGGGGGGGGGGGGGGGGGGCGTCGGGAAAGTATCGGAAAAGTGGCGATTTCGCGCGCGCGAGAAAAATCGAACGCCGAGTTCATTTTTTTATGCGGCTCTTCTGGAGCGTAACAATGGAATCCTCTTACACTCGAAACTCGATTGAAGTACCCTCGAGCTTTATTAAACTCGCAAGCGCGCGGGCGACGAGGAGAATAACGATTACACGCTCGAAACTGTAATTTTTTCGCGATTCTTCCAACGATGCTTTTTTGATGACACGAGATCAATATCGCCACTTTTCCGGTGACTCGTCGTTCACTACGTTTTTAATAATAATAATAACAATGGGGGAGCGGTGATCGATGCGATGCGCCCCGATTTTTCCAGCAGAGAATTAAGAGCACAGGTATAAGAGTTATCAGCTATTTTTTACGACTCTCTGCGAGAAATATCGGCGCTATCGCAGCTAGTCATACACCCCGAGGGTGACTACTACAAGCAAAATGACACATATCAGATCGAATGTAGGTGATGTTATTGCGATGTTAGTGGAAGATGGCAGAAACGGGGGGCACATCTAAGCGACTGAGATGGTCGATCTTTTGGAAAATGCTTGAAATCGAGTTAGTGCGTTGGGTGGTGGTGGTGGTGGTGGTAAGATGTTACTGTGTGTTGTTGAGATAGCGCGCGTACCGTAGACATTCGGGAATGCGTCGCCCATCAGTGTAAGCCCGCCGTCGTTGTCGCACATGGCTGTAGTGCAGGACGTATTGTCACAGGCAATGAGCTTCTCGGTGTCCGAGTCACCACCGGCATTGCTATAATAGTTATTGCTGCTTTCGGACTTCTTTAATATAGATTTCGAAATGCGGTTCTGCCTTTCTATGAACGGCGTTGCTTCGCTGTCTATCGAGTCGGCGGACAGTGATAGCTTACTTCCGGCGGTCTTTCCTGAAAAACGTTCAGCAGGCACACATGGCATATGAGACTCTAGCTTTCTTTTCTTCGCTCACTCACGGGCAGACTCCAGAATTTTTTTCTCTCTTTCTCTCTCTTTTTTATTTTTATTTATTTTTTTTTTTTTTGCTTGTGAGATTGCGCAAGATTGGTTCTTTCCGAGTTAAAGTTTCTCCCCTATTCGCCGCACGATTCTGATTTCCTGCTTTGCTCTCGGCCGACGTCTCGCTTTTATGAACACGCCCCACGTTTCCACGAGTCGGAGATTAAAATTTCTGCTATTTCAACGGGTGGTCCGAAAAAATACGAGACGACCGTTATTTTTAATGAAATCAAAGTCATTGAATCGAATCAGAGTGCGAGACGTCTGATGCGAAAGCAAAGCACGCAGAGTTCGGACTTTTGACGCTGAAGAAGAAATTTTGACTCGGCACTAAATAGAAGCGATCACCCGCGCACAGTGCAATTCTGATTAAGGCTTTTTTGAGTTGGAGTCGTGTGTGGTCGATGAAGCGTGACGGAGAACTGCGGCAATTTTCAGCTCCTCCTCTATCGCAGGACCTTAATGCTAGCAAATCGATTGGCTGACTTTCTCTCTCCTTTTCTCTCTTTCTTTATTGACAAAGGAAGCGAGTGGAATTTTCGTCGACTCTAAAAATTTCGTCTCTTTAACTCTTCTTCTTCTCTTTATCCATCATCATTTTTTTTTTTACACTGAGTTTAGTGAAGCAGTTTTTTTTTCAAAATGACGCTTTATGATATAAGCGTCTTGTTTCAGCAGCAATTATTAACAACGACAAGAAACACCAACATCAAGAACAGTTAATTATTACAGAGATATCCCATCCACAAGACACGTCTGGGAATTGAAAAGCTCGAACTTACTTTCATCGAAGAGAAACAGACAGAAAGATTAATTGTCCTGAGAGAAATTTGAGCGACGTGGCAATCGTGTCATAATTCGATAAACCACCATTAAGGTCAGGCTTGTTCGACTATTTCGTACATGCATCTGAGGTTCAACACAATATTGATTTTTTTTAGTGCCTGGAAGAAAGCGAATGACGGTGATGACTCAATTTGAAAGTGTCCTGCAGGTCGTGTGGCTTGTGACGCTTAAAGCTGCAGCTAATAATTAAGCATATAGTGGTATGCGCTATCCTAAGTGTCTGGATTTCGTTTCAGATTGACGTTCAATATCGTCTTTTGCGCTACACACGTGTCCATCTTTCATTTTTCGTATGCAACACGATTATTATTACTGTGCTCAAAGCCACCAACACAGGTATCCACCTACGATTGTTAATAAGCTCGTTTCAATAAAAAAATAATAAAAAATAAATAAAACAAATGTACAAAAATACAAACTTCAAGTACAAAAACACTGAAGAAAAAAAAATTGAAAAAAGTCACAATGAAAAGGAAAATAACAAGTGTAAACACTGCAATCTTTATATCAAAAGGGTTGTGTAAATTCATAGAAAAGTGAACACGATAATAGATTTTCTCTGCTTAAAACGCAGAACTTTATTGCTATCATCGTTCATCGATCAAATCACTTTTATATTCAAAGTGTTTTGTACTGTCATGCCGCGCTCATATATAGCAAGTATAAATAAGGTCATTCTCTCACTGTCACGAGGACACGCATACACGAATATAGTTCGGAATATTTATATATGCTCGATCGTCCGGCTGATCGTAATAATATTCACATGATAATGATCATAATAGTAATAATAAATATCTCACATCAACATATTCAACAACAATTCGCATCAGTCACTCGATCGTGAATTCTTCTCATTCATGATCGTGTTCGTTTGTTGCAGTGCGGGTGTGCGCGCGAGCGCGAGCATTCTCTCAATAATCATCTATCTCTCTCTTTTTTCTTTATTTACAATAGAGACAACATGTTAATAGTAATAGTAATAATAATATATGTATAAATATCAATCAATATCGTATCGTGTGTATAACAGACGATAGTCAATGCATAATATATAACTATGTGCACGAGACGTCATTATTTTTCTTTCAAAATGGAAATAAAAAAATAATGGAAGAAGAAGAAGAAGGCAGCGCGTTTGCGGCTTACTTGGCAATGCTGCTATGAATTACCGGTGTTGTGTTTGGAACTAGCGATCGTCCCGAAGAGGTGGTGGTTTATGATGCGCGTCGCCGAAGCTAGACTGTTGACGGGCGCGAAGTGCGAGGCGCGTCCGCCCCGCAGACCACCGCCTCCTCCTATATTGCTGCTGCCGACGCCACCGACGCCGACGCCGCTGATACCACCACTGCCGCTCCCGACGTTCTGGAGACCGACGCCGATGCTGCTGCTGCCGCTGCTCGTGCAGAGGTACTGCTGCTGGTTGTTGTTGTCCTCCTTGCTGCCGGCCAGGTCCTCCCGAATCGTCGACGAGCCCGACGAGTCCGTGCCGCTCGTTATGAACTGGGCGCGCGGTCGCACCACGCTCTGCAATGCAAACAACCGATTTTAAGATCTCGCTTCAACTGTTACCGCTTCGTGGATAATATTTACACTTCTATATATGATTTATACGAAATACACCGAGTATTTACAGCTCCCTCTTCCTTGGCGACCATAAAAATACATCGAGTGAGATATAGCGTAAGAGTGATAGAACCCATATTATTGAATTCGGGATATGTAAGTGTGTGTATGAATAAAAAACGGAGGAGACATCTGGTCATAGCTGTACAGAGGATGAGAAAGTAGGGTCGACAAGCAGGGAAGGTCTAGTCGGGTTCCGAGGTAAAGTGGACTTACGCATCTTAATCCACAATTGTGAATATTTCAACCTGGAAAACTTGTACGAACGTATTTTAATAACGTTTGACTTTGGATTGGCTAAAAAAAAGTTCGAATCATCGCTTCGCTGGATACGTTAATTGTAAAACACATAACGAAGCTACGTTCCGGTCATCGCGCGATTGACAACTCGTCCAATTTTAAATATTGTCATCATTATCGAGCTCTCACAAACTATCGAAATGATTCTCTGGCACCTCCGAATCTCCCGAAATTACGTAAAACGCATAATTTAATCCGACCGCACGTGATGCACGAAAGTTCGAAAATTTCTCTCCGCGTATCTCCTCGAAATTGGTTCCCATCATAAAGCGATCTATTAAAAACTTTCGTTTCCCCCGACGTTTTTAAATTGTACACGATCGATGCCCTACTCTCAAACTTTAAATCGTCTGGATCTTCGGCTCTCTCGGTGAGCAAAAAAAATCAACACCGTTTCATCAAACCTTCGGCGGAGGAAAACTCGGATAAACGCTCGAGTTTAATTAAAAAACAGCAGCTCAACTTTATCAAGATCGCCTCTTCATTACGCCATGCATAACGACGCGCTCCCGCGAAATTAGCGGCTGTCCGGGTCGTTATATAGCATCTCTAAACCGCTAACTGCACTTATGCAAACTGCGCCTCGCGCACATCGTCGAGATTCTGCCGGAATTAATTATCCCTCAGCTCGCGCTAATATATTTGAAGAGCTATAACGGCTGTTTTTTCATCGTTTCAACACACAGGCTCATAGTCCTCGTGCACGGCCTACGCGCAAACTCTTTCTCTCTCTCTCTCTCACCTGTTGAATGCGGGACTTCCTGTGCTTCGGTATCGCCTCGTTGACGTTGGCTTTGCTGGCCGCTTTGGCGGGCGTGTTAATTTCCTTGAGGGACTCGGCGCTCGGCGAGACGTTCAGCGCCACGTGGGCTATCTCGCCCGAAGCCGACTTTTTCACGCTACCCGACGTCCGGCTCTTGTCTGCGCTCCCTTCCAGCGGGTTCACGTACAAGTTGCTGTCCGCCTCCTCCGTCAGGTCGCTCTGCAAAGATTAAAAAGGAGCGCGCGCGCATTACGCAATCATGATTATGCGAGCTTTTTTCATTATGCATCCGCACGTACTGCCCGCGCACGGGTCGATTCGGCTTAGCTTCGCGCTCTCGTAAAGTGTTGCCGTCGCGCTACTCAAGAGGCCGAGAGAGAGTAACGATGTACATACACGTGTATACGCGCGCGGCTTTGCGCCATAATATAGAGAACTTGGAAACTGGCGCAGTCGGCTAGAGCGGCGTTGAATAAAACACCTCTAACGCTCTTTGTGTGTCGTCGGGGGCACGAATTCATTTTGTTACACTGTGCACCGAGCGCTGCGGATATGTATTTTGTTTATTATGCATGTGGGGACGCGCGCACGCGCGCGCAGCCGCTCCGGTTACCTCTACATGCATAAGCGGAACTTATAAAGTTACACACAAGTGGCCGCTAAAGTTACCTCGAGCTAATGTTTACTCTAGACAAGTGATTCTCCGAGACGACGCGCGGAAAATAAAGGTGAAATATTCAGCGTAATTTCAACGACGCGACGTTTCCCCTGCATAATGCAGAGCCGCGGAATTCCGAGTAACGAGCGAGTGTATCCGTTACAGAGCTCAACCGACAGCCGCGCGTCCGACCAAACTCGGGATTATCTACTGGCGCGACCGCTGCGCCTATCTCTACCTACCTCCGAGTAGAAGGGGTGCGTTTGACAGCTGGCGTACGTATCCGAACTGTCGACGCTGCCTCGCTCGTTGTAGTTCTTGCTCTCCACGGGCGTTTGCTGTTGCTGCTGTTGCTGCTGTTGCTGCGGCGGTTGCTGCTGTTGCTGCTGTTGCTGAGGCGACGCCGTGATCATGAGCGGCTGCTGGTGCTGCAGTTGCAGCTGTTGCTGCTGCTGGTGATAATGGTGCTGCTGGTGCTGCTGGTGCTGCTGAAACTGCTGCTGCATCAGTTGGAGTTGCTGCATCTCGTTGAATATGGTCGACTGGTCGAAACTGCTCTCGCCGCGCAGCGACTTTAGCTCTTGGCAGACTGTGCTCTTGAAGTCGCTCGTACCCAGCGGCATGATGTCCTCCGCGTCCCTGTACTCTTTGTACTCCTGAAAGCAGCGGACGTTCTTTACACTGGCTGCTCGCCGACGCTTTTTCTTTCTTTTTGCGTTGCCTTTGGCTCTTGTGCCGCTCGAGAGTCAAAGAACGACGGCGAGCAAAACGAGTAGTCTATAAGGAACGAGTCTGTGGAAGCTACGACTGATCAATAATATTAAGGCTAGTCTTTACTTTCTACACATATGAGAAATTTTTCTATGTTATTTTTCTGCGAAGGAATCATACTCTATATGGATATTAGCGGCAGTCTTGTGTAACAATGAATCGACCTAGTCGCGGAGCTATGAATCTTGGATTCAGAAACGAATAAATATTGTCGTAACAGGCACATGGCACATACTGTGTGCGGTATACGAAATGGATCCGGCTATGGCAATATTTAATGTTGACCTTCCGATTCCGCATGTGACACTGCGTGAACGTAATTGGTAAGATAACTTTTACTCTCTAATTCTAGCTCAATATTATGATTTTCAAAACTAAGTTTCTCTAGGCAAATAACTCGACAACAATGATTAATGAAAAACTTTCTTGCTACGTATAACAACGCTAATGTTCCTTTTCAAAAATTCAGCTAGCTCTATATCGGTAACTTCTTAAATATAATAATAATAATAATAATAATTAGTATTAAGAATTAGGAATAATAGAGACATATGCTTACAAGTTCAAATAGGCACACCCATATAATACAACAACAACAACATCAACAAAAAAAATTTAATTCCAGTCCTTCAACACACATATAAAAAATATTTTTTTAATTGACAATGCATACGCTGGCTCTGATGTGCAAATATCAACGACACATAGGGTGGTTCCGTGTGTAATCTATGCAAACCCACACATGACGTCAGTATCGTTAGGATAATGTGTTATTCACAACAGTACTACTCTCTACACCACCGAGACATGCCAGCTCGTGATAAATAATCATCGCCCAAAAGATCAACTATAATAGAGTATATAGGATAGAGAAAATAACCAATAAATAATTTGACTGATACATCTAGGGACTTACGTTTTTTGCTGATTATTGTGTGAACGTAAAAAATAAATCGACAACTAGAAAAAAACGAGAAAAGAAATAATTGTCCAGCAGCAGAAACAAAAGTGTACAATCATTCCGTATTCAAAGAATAAATATTAAATAAAAAAAAATTCATTGAAATTTGAATTTGCAAAAGATTAACAGTTATATCGTTGAACGTACGACAAATTAAGAGAAATTCAAAGCGAAAAGTATAAGGTATAAGACTGAACATATTGAAACTGGTGATTTACAACATCGATCACGGATAATAATAACTTCAGTGTTCAGAATCGTCTTGATATATATAGAAAAGATATACGTATAATATAGATATATTCAAAAAGTATTTACACAGGTATGTATATAAAGTAACAGATTGCTCAAATTATTTAAAGTAGGTTATTGTATGCAAATACCTTTGTAGTACAAAAGCAACACTCGAATTCGCTAGGAAATTCATCGACTTTCTCGAATTTCTCGGAATCCTGCTTGACTTTTCTTCTATCTTTTTTGTCCTCTTCCTACAAATGTTATACACATTATGCCTGTAATGATTAGGGTTAGAACACAGCCATTCGCTTGCTTAGATACCACAAAATCGCCGTTCTGTCATCTGTTTTTCATCGCATATTTATGCACCGTATATGCGTTAATCGAATATTATTACGGTTAGTCCACATGCCACAAAGATAACAGCGATTTTATCCATCCATGTGTAAGGAAATACCGCATTAAATCAGAGCATGAATTCTCTCATAGGAATTCTTTTACGACGAGCATCAAATTTTACTGCAATATCTCCTTAGTCAAGTTATTAATCCACAAGTCAATATGCACACAAAGATTAATCAACAAAAATATAAGATGATTATACCATGATGTAATATGTTGGAACATGTAATGAGATAAGGCTTTAATCGATGACTTTATGAATCGTCTCTATTTACATTGATGGGAATGAACTATAATACAACTTTGAAAACCTGCAAAGTACAACAATATCATCATTTACATAGTATAAAGTCAAGTGCGTTTCTCTAAACTACGACTGTGAACCGTGATCGAAAATAAGCAAACCGGAAAAGGAAAATAAAAATTAAAAAGAAGCGCAGCGAATTACAGCACACCGAGAAAGAAAAATTACGCAATCCTCGTGAGCTCACATCGAATTTGAAGGCACGCGTTACTCGCGTATAAAATAGCTGCTCCTTTGAGTCGCGCGCGCGATGAAAGAGGTGCGCGTCCGCATCGCGGCGTCGCTCCGTCGAGTGTAACTTTTCTAACGACCGGTGTGTATGTGTATAGCGAGTCGCGCTGCGCGAGCGCTTGTACGAAAATAAAGAGAACGGAAAATATTTTACCGCAACTCGTTGACTTTTCCCCGGCCGAGCCGCAATGCAGACTCGAGGCTTCGTGTGCGGAATCCTTCGGCCGAGAGGAGAGGAATGGGACGCGGAAGAGGAGAGGCGTAAGGAACAGCTTTCTCGAGCGCTCCGGGAAAATTCATAAAGAAATTTTCTTTTTCTCGGCTCTTTCTTTTCTTTTTAGATGAGAGTAGGCCAGGAGATAGCACGTGTATGTAGGGGGAAGAACACAACATTAACGATTTTCGTTTCAACCCAGTTCTCACTTTATTCACTTAAAAAGAGCCAACGTGTTGTACATTAATTATAACATTGCTTCGGTATATTCTTGCGGTTTTTCATTTTATTTATCTCTCGTACCTATAGCTTAGACGGGGCAAAAGACCCCGGTGTATTTTGACTTGTTACAGTATTGACAAAACTTATTGCTAGAGCTTTTCGTTAATTTTCTCAAAGGCGGCATGAGCTTTTGTGTTATTCTGTCGTGTGTAATGCGTCTATGGGTACAATGTAGGCAAGAATTATAGTTATCGTTACACAATTCTTTTTGCTTTCACGCTGAACTATTTTTTGACTAAAAATTTCGCTCGCGGTATATGCAACGCTTGTCTAAAAATTTTCATATATATATATATATATATATATTGTTATGAGCATCTAAACAGAGAACGTACTTCGTCAAAGGCAACATTGGCTGCTAAATTGTTTCTCGCTATTAAAAGTTACTCCTCGGGCGACTCAACGCGTAAATCAAAGTTCATTACATCACACATCTTTTTCACAATATATATATATATAGAGAGAGTACACTTCACATCATAGTAGTAGTAGTAATAATAACAATAATAATAACACTAGCATATAAATAATCGCTTAATCAGACTATCGTGAACAGTCAGACACAAACTAGCGAGCGCGCTCGCTCTGCTTTTTTTTCTCCCTCGGCAATAACATAAAAGCCCTGAAGTTTTCCGTGCGCGAGAGGCGATACAGAAGTAGCCATGCTATATAGAGACGCACAGAGAGGGAGAGAAAAAGAATCAGGCGTCGCGAAAGTCAGCTCGTCGATTAGCTTTTTTCCGCGCGTCGCTCGGTTGTGCTTCGTTTTTGCGCGCAGTGCACTTTAGCGAACTGCAGCTAACGAGAAGAAGCCGACGCTTGTACATACGCTCGATAAACAGCCGTCATAACAATATTAACGAAGCTCGAGCATTGTTTCGCGCGATCTCTCGCAGAAGAAGAATTCTCTCTCCCTCTCTCTCCCTCTCTCTCTCTCGGGGCTTCGCGTTGAAAGCGCCGAACTCTCTCGCGAACATAAATGCACTCGGGTGAACGCGAAACTCTCGAGAAGATCATTATTGCAATCTTTTGGTATCCAAGTTCTCATCTTTGGTTTTCCAAGTTTTCGAGGGAGAGAGCTTTCGTTGTCTATTGTGTTGCATAGCAGAAGCGAGATACTTACTATTTCTGAATAATAATATATAACTATACATACCGACAAAGACAGCCCGAGTATAACAAGTCGAGTGCACGAAAATCAAGGTACGATACCGATTTACAAAATAATCATCGAGGTTCTCGTTTCGGATCCGAGCGCGAGCTGTTTGACGAGGGTTCAAAGACACCGTCCGTACTAAAGTATACAGGTACGTGAAACTCGCGCTCGCAAAAAAAAACTTGGTCCTCTCGCTTTCTCGATCGATTGCACTGCTTCTATACGCGCGCATGTATACATAGTATGCGAGTCACGGGTGCAAATCCACTTTCGAAGGCAAACACAATATACCTAAAAGAAGAAGTAGAAGAAGCAGAAGAAGAAGCAGAAGTGGTAGTAACCAGCCGGGAATGTATGAATATGTAAGTACTATTTATACGCATATATATATATAGATAAAGTTCGAGAGCGCGAGTAGTAGCCGAGTCGTCTCTCCGTTTCTTCGCTCGACGGTCGTCCTCTCTCAGCCGAACTTCGATCTCTATTCGAACTGTCCGGGGTCAATTTTCCACTTGGTCGCTTCGTTGCCTTCGCGTCCCAATAATTTTTCCTCGCTTCTCCAAACGCACGTTGAACAGCATTGTCTCTTTCTCTTTCTTACTCGTTTTTTCGCATGTATAATTCGCGAGCACACACTTCTACTGTATACAATAAAAAAGCTCGTCCACCGGTCGCCTCCGGGCAACTGCTTCGTGTCCGTCCCGCCGCGTCCGTCTCAGCCGAGGCCGCGCTGGAGTGTGTGTTGGTGTGTAGGTGTGTATTACGTAAGTGGGATAAAGCGTTGCTCTCTCGTCTGCGTAATATACGTCTCTTATCCTCGTCGTCCTATGTCACTCCCTCTCAGCGACACGGCACTCTTGCGCCTGGCTATTAGCCTCGCTTTGTCTCTTTCGCTCTCTTTATTCCATTTGACTTTCTCGCTCTCGCTCTCGCTCGCTCTCTTTCTCTTTCTCTCGGCTTTAGAGATCTTCGTCGAGTATGGATTTCCGCCCCTGCAAGGTAAGAGGTCAGAACTGAAATTCAAATTCAACGTGAAAAGGTCGCTTTATACGGCTGCTTTGACGGCCGGGAAAAAGTGCCTGGAATATCGAAGGGGCTACTTAAACTTTGGTAGCGTGCATTAGCGGATTATACGCGAGCGATGCATATCTCATGAGCGATTCAACAAAGTTGCTCTTTTTTTCTCAAGCGCGAATTCAACTGAACAATCGAACGATGAAAAGACACTGCAGCTGCAGAGCCAACTCTTTTTCAAGAACGCGAGAATCCATTCGACGTCAAACAAAAGCGCGGGAGTCCATAAAAATGGATTTTAATCAAAGCACGCCGATCTCGAAATCAATTGCCGTCACGTTCCTGCTCGATTCCATGCACTTTTTCGCGCAAATAAGAGCCCAGCGCGACCGTAGGATCTCCTCTCCCGCAGCTTTTTTTCTCCCCTGGCTCATATGGGTACACACAGTCATGAGAGAAGAGCTATCACTTCCCCGACGAAATAAAAATCTCATTCCCGTGTCATCCAGCAATGGACTAGACTCTCTGACGCACGCACATATAGCAGACAGCAAGCGGGACTGGATGGAGGGAGACGGAGAAAAAGCGGCGTTTCGCTGCGCGTGAGAGAATCTGGACTGAGCTGTATACAAGCGCCGAGGCGGGGGTGTACGTATTTGCGTGAATATGGTCTGCAGGTATGCGCGCAAGGCAATAAAAAACGGCTATATGCTGGCGAAGATGCAAATATGCATCCGGCCGTCAGTGAGTCTATAAACAAACTGTCGCAAAAGGCTCGAATGTATACGGATACGCTTCTATGCTGGAGGGGATGTGCGCGACTGGCTCTTTCTCTCTTGGCTGTGTACACTGTATAGGTTATATATAATACCCTTTTTGGCGTAGGACTTCGCGAGTGCAGCGACTGCAATGCGCGTGACAAATTGCAAAGAGTGCGAGAGGCGTTTATATAGGTCTCGAGAGTGAGAAATTTGGGATATTGCGTGGGTTATTCAGACTTTTTTCGCTCTCAATATGTATAGCGCAAATCATCAGACAGAGCGTGGGAGATACGTACCGCATGCAGCATACAGCTGAAGCCGAAGCTCGTTTATTATATTATATTATGCGCAGCTTGAGCTGATTTTTTTTCCATTCGCTTATTAGAGCTTCTACGAAAGTATTAGTTTCTGTCGCACACGAGGGTCTTGCGAGATTGAACTTTTTCGTTGGAATACGGCGTTTTTTTACCCTTGCTGGACTGTTATTATACAATAACGGAATATTACCGAATGAGAATTAACGACGTACTTGCGCTTATTATTCAATGCGCGATGACTATGCGCGAATTTCGCCGATGAAACTCATTCGATATAGTATAGAATGCATAAAAATAAATTCGGGCTCTTACCGCGAATCGATGCGGCAGCTGGAAGAGAGGGAAATCGTACCGACGCAGTATCGTTGTTGTGCTAACTGCGTTATATAAATGCGCCTATACTCGTTTAATTTTCCGAGAAATCAATCCCCGGGCTTTGTAGGTCATTGATTTCGAATCGGATGCCAAAATTTTAAAATTCAAAATGGCGAGCAACCGACGGCTGGGTTTCTTCTCCCCAGCCATACTCGCACTCGAATCTAAATATTTGAATATCAATTTAGCACTCGATAAATCCTCCGCCGAAACAAACATCTTCGAATTTTTTTTTTCGTCCTGCAAGGGCGCGCAAACGCGTTGATATCGCAGAAAGCTTCCAGAAGATATATACGCAATGCGCGCGACGCGCCAGACCCTCGTAGTGCTTCTAATTTATCACAAGTCAACGTACCTTCATCTCTCGGCCTCACAAGGACACTTATATACGTAATTCTCTGTCTTAATCCTCGTATATAGAACACAACGGCTAGTCTCTCTCTCTTTGTCTTCGGGTGTACGAAAATAACGCATATTATCTATGTAACGAATGTCCTGCACTCGTCTCTCTCTTTCTCTATTATGTGATATACATATAGATCTTTGCTCTCAGTCTTTGCTACTAAACCAACACCGTGCATTTTGCATTGCATTCGTTTGCACATTGGATCATCATCGGATGCCATCTTTGGTCTCTTTTCTCTCACATAGAGCGACACGCACGTCTCAGTTTTGCTTTTGGGAGACTTTGAGGATGCCACCGCGAGGTTTTCTCGCGCCTCTGCCAGCCTGAAAAGTGTACCTTTATGTGCGTGTGTGCGTGCGTGTTAGTGTTTCTTCAAACGCGGCTCGTCTTTTATCGTTATTATTTCTGGACAATAGAAGGGTTGAGTTAGATTGATCGTTACTGCACGCGGTTTGGACGCGAGAGAAAATTAACTGAAAAAGATAAGCGTGGAACTATACGTATAAGATGTACACGAGTAACGTGGGATTCACTTATCCTTTTTTCTTCGCGCGTCTCGCCTGATCAGCAAAAACTTATGCTGCAGAAGGAGTGATTTTTTGTCGTCGCGCAAGCGGCGGTGAAGTATTTTTATTACCGTCAGAAACTAGTTATACTCTTTATCGGCGCTAGCCAAACTTTTTGCCATTCCCGTCGTCGAGGCATTTCTTTGTGCCCACTGACCAGTACGTGCCAAGTTTTTTTTCTCTCCCTCTCTCTCTCTTTCTCTCTCTCCTCGGCTGGCCCAGCGAACAAGGAGTATTTTACAATTTACATAGTTTAATAATGCATGTTAGAAATGAAGGTCGGAACTCGTCTTTACATGTTAATTTCGGCTCTATGCACTCGGGCATTAATTCGGCGCTGATCAAGCGACACGATGAGTGACGTTACGTATAGAATTTACTACTTCGTCCCACATTACTCGCGGGCTCATGCTACTGGCACGAATTTTTGGAAAATTCATCACAACGTATTTCTTTCTCAACTCACGTATGATTTATACATTCTATTATATACTTCCAAGTGTAAAAAAGCTCGAGATGAGAGAGAGCTTTTCGAGAGTTTGGAGAAACGCACTGTAACTTTTGGCTCTCGATGATTCTTCGAAAAATCATCGCTTTCCACGCTCACGATCACAGTTATTTTATCTAAATTGCCGTGAACAAACGGGTGCGCGGACCTTGTGCTGATACAAAGAGCTGTGAAATCCCTTGATTATGAATTGTGGTTGCATTAAAACATGAGTTAAAAAAAAGAACAATAACACCTTTGAATGTATACATGTATATAAAGATCCGAGATGCAGAGGAAGCGGGAAAAACACAAAGAGAATAATAACGAATAACGATAAAACGAAGCGTTTCCACTTTGCGCTCGTTTCTGCCTCGCGCAATGATTCACCGCCCGCGCGCACAGGATACGCATATCCATTAAACTATATGTACGGCTGGGATCGAAAGGAAAGTCCGTCTTCGGAATAACGAGACTAAAAACTCGATAAATCACGCGCGGCAATTTTCCCGGATGCGCAAAATCCGCGTATAATCTTCGAAAGTTCAATCCGCCGGCGCGTCCTAATTTCGATATCACACAGCCGAGAGAGCAGATTGTAAATTGCATTTAAACGTGAAAAAGCGAATGATGCTCGAACGTGTTGAACCCGGCATTTTTCTCCCTCCCCTTAGCTCCGGCAGCTCCGTGTGATAAACGGCTGCAATTTCGCCTAATGCCCTGGAAAGTTCGTCCGACAGGCGGGAGTTTACCCCGCGCCGAGATAATCTTTTCGTCGATACACACAAACGCGAAGTTCGTCTCGAAAATCAAGAACCTCCAAAAGTTTTCCGGCTAAGGACACACGTACACACGTATCACCGCGTGCGCGCGCGCGCAGCAGCCGATTGAACTTTGCGAGGCAGAAACTTCGCCCGAGCAACTAAATTGCAGCTCCGTCGGTAGTTCCGAGTATAGTAACGGATCAGGCTCTCTCGAGTGCGGCCTGAATCGGACGTTAATTAAAACTTACATCGCGCCGCTCTGTATTACACACTCGGTTAGCTCATTTTTTCGAAAGCTGCCGCCGCTGTTGTCTTTGAAATTCAAAAAACTTGAAACTCTCGCGAATTGGAAAGCCGCAGCAGCATATATGCTAATCGCGCGCGAGAGGGCACGAAATCCTAGCCGACGAGTTCTCATGTAATGTACGTCGGAATTTAATCAGAATCTAATTTCGTCACGTGTGCAAACAAGCGCGCGGAATAATTCCGGAAATTTATTCGCTGCAGCTGAAGATTCGAGAAAGAAGTGTCACGTAGTTAATCAAGTTGCACCGCGCGCAAAGAGTAGTTCAATTATTATGTTTGTCCAAAAATGGAATTCTCTGGAAACTTGGAGAATTGAAGCCGTCCGTTCAGCGCCGCATCGCAGCTCGGAAAAACCGATCCATCATCGCGGAGCCGTAACACACGTCGGCCCACGAGTGCGAAGGGGACAAAAGAAAAAAAGAACGTGCAACACGCGTCACAATCGGGCTACAATGTAACGAGTATATCAGCTGGTGCTCTCGTCGACGGAGCATGATGCGCATAACGAAAACACAGATCAACGAAAGAGAAAATGTGGAGAGAGTTAGATGTAGGTCTATATATGTAAGGCTAAGGTATAATTGTAAATAGGTGAAAACTCACGCTGGGCGTGGTGATGGACTGGTTGAGCTGCTGAGCGGGCACCTGGTCGTAGTAGTTGTCAGCCTGGTTGCTGGATATGTTCTGGGCGAAGTCGAGGAGCCGGCGGTTCGGGCTGTCGGGCGTGTTGGACAGGTCATTCTGCAGATTCGGGAAGCAGGAAGAGTTGCTGCGCCGGTGCTTCGAGGGCCCGTAGTGCTCGTAGCTGCGGTAGCAGCCGGGCCCGGTCTGCGCGGGCCCCCGGCCGCAGGCCGACTCGCCCTCGGTGCTGTTCCCGTCGACGCCCGACATGTTGTGACCTGCCGAGAAGAACACAATGACGCGCGAGCGCCGTCAGTTCGGGACCTGGTCTCGCGGGATAGCCCTGACGCTTACAAGCGAGGAGAGCAAGACTTTTTTACTCAATTACTTTACTTTCTCTTTTTTTTTTTTTGTCTATATAGAGATTTGAAAAAGAAAAAAGGTGGTGGTGGTGGTGTGTGTGATTCAGAGAGATATAGATTGTAAAAATAATGTGCGTCGTCGTGTGTGGACGATAATATGTAATAATATAATATACAATATAAGGTATACGTTGTGGGCTTGTAAATTAAATTTGACACAAGCGTGTTGGAAGGGCCAGGGCTATAGACGGGGGCGATTTCGGTGAGAGGGAGGATTACTGGCGAGAAGCGATATAGTATAGATACGATATTACAAAGATCTTGGGCTAGCTGGCTCAGGTTCGCTTTGAGAGAGAGAGAGAGAGATATATATATAGAAGCCAGCTGTGGAAGTACATCTACGGAGTTTGCTGCGTCTTCAATGAGAATAGTATGTGGAGAAGCGCAAAGGAGGCTACAGCTATGGGTAGGGATAATCGCTTGTTCGCTTAATCTTAGTGGGCTTTTTATGCGATTGTAAATATGCTGCTTTATTAGCTATGTAGCGCTCAGCGTCAGAATCGTCGGAATGATAGATGAAAGAATTTCGTTGGAATCATCTTGGATAAACCCGATTCGAGCTGGGATTAAATTGCCGAATAAACTGTACGAGTTATGCAAGAATTCCTCGGCTTATTTTTATCAACGACTAAATTTACCGAGAGCTCGGCTTACCAAACAAAATTTTTTCATCTATTTTCGTGAATTCGGTCAAAGATTCAAACAAATAAAGTGTGTATAATGCTGAGCCAATGAACTTTCTCAAAAACACAAGGAAATTAAAGTTTCAGAAGCGTGCTGAAGCAGCATTATCTCTCTCGAAGTAGGCCTCGTATATAGTTTGTAGCTAAATTCTTGTCTGAGTATACTAGAGCATCACTTGGACTTTTTAAAGGCTCGCGCCTGCTCGCTGAATCAGTACTCTATTGAAGTGGAGTATACGTCAAACGTATAAAGTCTACTACACAGCGTTCAAAATAAAAATCTGTTTCGTCATTACAGAGAAAAATGCACAAGTGGCTACGTCACTTTCATCAATAATGCACCTACGTATTACTCGAAAAATCTAGAGAGCGATTCGTCATGTCTAAGCTAGCTGCAAATCTGATGCAAATCGAAAGTTTCTAATTTTGTACAACTATTGTATGCGCAAGCTTTTCAGGGCTCGAAACACAATTTTTATATGAATTTATTTGAGTTTCAAGTTGACGCTATATATTACGCCTACGTATTTCGGTAATTTAGAAAAATGCACAGTCACATTACTTTCAGCTCCATGTAAAAAGGTTATATGACCTACATTCTACTGGGACAATAAAGGCATTACGCTTTTTTTGTTCCACTTAGAATGCAGAATGCCCGTAACAAATTGAAAAAAATAGAGTTGACGACTGCAGATTCTTTTATGACTGAAATAAAGTATTTTTAGACCACTGGTTTTGATAAGCCAAGTAAATAAATTTGAATGATATCCCATAAAAACGACGGATGTACGTTTCATCGAGAAGATGAGTAATCGGAAATACGTCCGTATTTTCAGCCAATAAACTCATCAAAGCCACCTATTAACTCGGCCAGAGACACTCAAAAAATAAATAACTCGAAACTCAAAGGAGACAGATAAAAATATATGTGATCCCAGCCCCGCCATTCAGATCTCGCGCGCGAAACTCTCGGCTCGCTCAATCATAGAGGCCACCGCCGCCGCAAAGATACACTACTACTACGTATATTAGATATACATACAAACGAACGGCCTTTGCGCGCCACTCACAAAAATCATCCCGTAAAGATGTTGCATAGATTTTGAGGCCGCGAACGCGCTCGCGCTCGTAAACCCAAAAACCCAGAATCCTTTATATCCATGCAAGTTGCAAGTGTAGAGGAAAGAAAGACGTATAGCACACACGCGCTCGTCGAACTCTGATATACAGATATATACTCGAGCGAGATTCTCGAAGACGCGCGAATTTCGAATGGGTGGGTCTATCGTAATTCACTATATTACGCTCTCGAAGCCTCCCACGCGTCTCTGCAGTAGCTTCGTGCTTCTATACTTGCGAGCGCGAGCGAGCCTCTAATAAATTACTTTTATTACCAACGACTGCGAGTCAATGAAGCGGCGCGAGTATATACAGAGTCGAGGAGAGAATGAAGAAGAGGATGAATGCTCGAAAGTTTTCTTCCGCTTTTTTTTTTCAAGTGAATATATACGAGCAACCCCTGCTTTGCAGCGAAATTCGCGCGCTTCTTTCGACGTCTATACAGAGCTTTGAGTTGCAAGCGCGTTGAAAGTTTAATTTAACGTTTTCAGGTTATTTTTACGAGCCGTTGTATAATGGTCTTTGCCGATGCGACTTTTACGTTCATCGCTTCTCGGTGATAATCACGGCAAAACTTTAAGTGGATTTCAGCTTGTTTTTTTGTACTTTGAAATTCAACAAAAAGCCCTTGTTATTATAGTTTTAATTTTTAAAACAAGCGCGACTCTGGGTAATTAAAACATTATTTGCATAATTCAACAAAGAATCTTAGTTATGTGAAGATTATAAAGCATGCAAATATTTTTATAAAAATTTTCACTGTAAAGCAGAAGAGACTTATATTTTCGCTTGGAAACGAGCGTGGGCGGAGCAAAATGAAATTGAAAAAGGCTAGTATATATAATCAGCGAAACAAAGGTGAACGAAGCTCAAAAATTTTGTTTGTTACTAGAAGTATATATAGCAGATACGAAATAATTGCGCGGAATTGAATAGAGCTGCGGTTCGCTGCGTGCGCTAATATACAAATGCTGCGTATAACTGCGGATATCGAATTTTCAAAAAAAAAAAAAAAAAAACTGTATTCAAAACTACACTTTGACTGAGCAAAAATTTTAAAACATTCACGCCGTTTTCTACATAGAAAACAATTGCACAGAGAAAACCACTTCCAAATAACAAAACACATTTGCATAATCTTGTGAAAACTTGTAAGTGAACAAGAGAGTACGATGTATTACGCCAGGAATTGCAATCGGTTTATTGTTCGACGAAACAATTTCAAGTATGGATATACTGGTTTTTCTTTTACAGTATATAGGTGATCATTATGTATTTATGGACAGTTTCGCGAAGTACACGAACTCGCGTACGCAGAATTCCACGTCGCGACTGCGTTCTATTTGTAAAAAAAAGAGTACTTCAAAGTGACGCCGGAGCAAATTAAACTAATTGACACTGCAATTACATTGAGCTTTAGTACGTAGTCAAGTAGGGCTCGAACAACTATTTCTCTGTGCAAACACATGCACTCATCAGCAGACGCTCGCGTAAAACAATTTGTCAATGTATGGCAACACTAAATAGAATAATTTGGCCGTACAACAGCGATGCTCTTTCAAAGTCGTGTGTGCAGCGTTAAAATTCGGCAGCAGCATTAACGGATGTTTACCTCGGTCGACAATCCCGTTCGCGATTCGAGCTGAAAGGAAAAATCTACTAATTTTCACGTTGAACACAGAGAGCACGGAGTGCTTTTTTTTAAGTGCTGAGCCTACACAGACCACATTCCCACTTATAATCATTCTACTATTTATCCCCTTCATTTGAATCTCATCATCAGTGCTATACGAGTTAATTTTGTCGATTCGATTCGCACAGCCCTCGGCTGGTTTGCTGAGCCAGAACGAGAAAGAAAACAAAATCGAAACAAAGGAGGCCGTTGTCAAATGAAACCTACACGACTACTCAGCGATGACAACAGCACAGAAATAAACATCAATGCGGTATGCTATGTGGTTATAGATGTTTTGACAATTTGTTAGTACAGAGGCGATGTCTCATCGAGCATCGCATACCCGCGCGACTTTTGATCAAATTTCTCGAACGACTACGAATAGGTATGCGGTGCTTGCGCAATGTTGAAAAAGTCGCGGAACAAAAGAACGCGACAACCAAAGCAAAGGCACTGATATAGTATGCTATCGAACAGTAAAAGTACTAGGTCAATCAGTATATAAGAATAAAAGAGATAGAGAAAAAAGACTAAAAAATGATAAATCATCAGAACACTAAAAATTGGTTGTAAAAATAAGACTATGTAGAAAAAGTACAGGCTACCATTATTTGAAAGATTTATTTACCCATGAATGGCTCAAACTCTTAAATGGAAATTCGGTACGTGAGTATCCAATTAGTCTTTACACTAGGTACTACTTTTTTTTATGTTTGATCTAAAAGAGGACGGGGGAATACGTCTAAGACCGAAACGAGCGCGTGTAGCTGCTTTTCGCCTATTGGACATGAGAGGAGTGCAGCCGCAAAGAACCTAAAAGAACAGAAAGAAAAATGCGTCTGAGGAGCGCCAGAGCCGGGTGAGGTGAGGTGGGCTGTAAGGGGAACTCGACGCATTTTTCTCGCGGTCCGATGCTCTTTTGGGTGGCTTGGCGGCTGGCGCCCAAGAGGTCGTGAAAGCACCCACACTCGCCCATAGTAAGTAACACAGTAAGTAACGACGACATTCCGGGGGTAGTGGGGTACAAGTGAGAGAGATAAGAGCAGGAAAGTAAAGGAGACTCACCCGTGTCGACGATGACGTCGATGAGGTCCATGCTCTTGGCGAAGGCGTCCCTCAGGTTGATATGGTGGAAGGAGACGATGCTGCCCTCGCGCTTGGCCCTCTCGAGGGCCTCGCGCCTCTTGAGGGCCTTCTCCCGCCTCATCTGGTTCTTGTAGAACTCGGCGAAATTATTGACGATAATGGGAATGGGTAACGCGATTACCAGGACACCACATATACAACACACACTACCGATGACCTTGCCCAACGCCGTAGTGGGGTAAATGTCGCCGTAGCCAACGGTGGTCATGGTAATGCCCGCCCACCAGAACGTCTCCGGAATGCTTATGAATTTGGTCCCGGGCTCCTCCTTCTCGGCGAAGTAAGCCAGGCTCGAGAATATGAGCACGCCCATGGCGAGGAAGAGCATCAGCAGCCCGAGCTCCTTGTACGAGTTCCTCAGCGTGAAGCCGAGGCTCTGGAGGCCGGTCGAGTGCCGCGCCAGCTTCAGGATCCGGAGGATCCTCATTATGCGGAATATCTGCACGACCCTGCGCACGTCCTGGAACTGGTCGGTCGCGTTCTTGTTCGTCTCGACGAGGAAGAGCGACACGTAGTACGGCATTATGGCCAGCAGGTCGATCACGTTCAGGCCGCCCTTGAAGAACTTCCACTTGTCGGGTGAGGCGCTGAAGCGCAGCACGTATTCGAGCGTGAACCAGGTGATGCAGACGGCCTCGACCATCGCCAGGTTGGGATTGTCTTGGATGTTGCCCTCCTTGTCGAGGACTTGCATGCTCGGGATCGTGTTGAGGGTCAGCGCGATCGTCGACAGGACGATAAACAAGATCGATATCACAGCGATCACCTGGAATTGTCAAAAGCCAGCCGTCTCTTAAGCGGTTCTTTCCTCGCATCGCGTATCCTCCTCATCCCGCGCGACGGAGCGGCCTACTCCACTATGCGCCAACCACACCTGCACTCGCACACTCGCCGCCTGAACTTGCCACCCTCGACCTTCGTGCCGCGAGGCTATTTGCACCGGCGGCCCGCGCGCGGGGGGGAAGGGTAGTCTTTGATGGACTCGCAC
>CM053172.1:63628124-63781045 GCA_012977825.3 Pteromalus puparum | reverse complement strand
CCCCCGCCACCCGCGGAAATTGCCCCGATCTCTATCGTCCACATGTTAATTCCAATTTTTACACCCGACGCGCCGTCGCTTGCTTTACAAGCGCTAAGTGCTGGCAGCAGCTATCTACACAGAGGCATGGAGAGATATGCATTACAGCTATATATAGAGTACAACAAAGTTTACAGGTCATATTATTATATTCTTGGCACCCACGAGCCAATAGCGCAAGCAGCATATATAGATAGATACAATGTACAATATAAAAGATATAAAGAGAAGCCAACAGATTATAAGCACAGACACCAAAAGTATATATATTCATCGTGGCCCATAATGCAGAGACATTGTCATTGACGCGTTCCCGTGACTTATCTCTCTTGTCTCCCGATACCTCGGCGCATTATTAATAGCCCGCGCCGCCATTATTTATGGCTCGTAAAAACAATTTTCGCGTGCCCGGGAGAGCGCGCGACGATTTAACATCCCCGCGCGCGGCATTATTCAGTATTCAGCTCCGTGGCGCCGAATTAGCCGATAGTATATTACAGGTAGCGATCGCGCGCAAACGAAGCGAAGGAAGCCAGCCGCAGCAGGGAGATGTTCCACGTAGATTCCATATTCTCGCTTCCGGACAATCGGGGAGCAGCTCTATTATATATCCGACGCATAATCGATCCCAACCTCCTTTCCAGATTCACACTCTCTCTCTCTCCCCTGCTTTCAAACACGCGGGGCCGAGATAGCGATCGAGCGGAAGGTGAAATCCAGCTCTGCTCTGCATAATGCATTATCCGTATATACCACTATATTATATACCACACAGCGTACGACGAGATGAGAGGGACAGAATCAAATAATGTCGTCGATATCCTCGGCGAGTCATTAGCGGGAATTCCAGCGCCACACTGTCGTGGCTGGCCTACTTTTTTCCTAGTCGAACTGTGTCAAAATCGACGCAAGCTCGTGTGCGTATAGCGTGCGAGGCCGCTCGATGCCTGCAGCTGATTATGCCATCAATATTCATCGACATCGACGTTCTTCATTTTTCTCCCGGTGGCAGACCATACCATAGTCTTCTTCTTCTTCTTCTTCTTCTTATTCCTCCTCCATACTTCTTCTTTGTTCGTCGCTGCTCGCGACTTTTGCCTTTCGCGTATACACTCGAGCTTTGTTGGCTCTTTTTTTACTTCTCCGGGTTTTTCGCTCGGATATACGACGCTCGCTTTCAACGGCGCTGGGAGCACGCGATATCGGGAGCCTTTGTGTACACGCCCGCGCGGATAGATTTATATCTTAGATACCGACAAAATGCCTGACATAAATATAGCTTCTTTTTTTCCCCGCTCCTAGTCGCTGATTGAAATTGAAGGTTTATCAGAGCGGAGTCGCGGAATCTTTACGAACGCGACGAGCGCGTAATAATAATTCGTATTCAAATGCGGCGAGTGGCCCTTGAATTATCGACTCGTGATTTCCATAGCTTCCGCTTCGGATCTTGGAAATATATTACGGGAAGTCGATTTAATTTTTAAGCGATTTGCATACTAACGCGCGCCCTCCATCGCGAATTCATATACGTTATATTACAAGGTAAAAACGCGGAATCGAACTCTTTGGGAAGCGATTACTATTTCAGAGGTCGCATCTTCATTCATGCACTCCCCGATGCATATCGGAGTGCATAAACTCGCTCGAACTCGCATAATACAGAGCGAGCGGAGTTACCGCGAATTTCGTTTAAAATATTAGAAACACGCGACCGCGCGCGCAAAGCTCACACTATAATAGCTTATATAAGTCCATTATGCACCTCATCATTCCCGGCGACGCGGAAACTCTCTTCTGCTCGATAAAGTCTCGCTCGAAAAGGATTTACCCGACAAAAAATGTACACACGGAACGAGGGGAATGCTCGAAATTAGCCCCGGTATAAATTCTCGGCGGGAAAGCGTATGCAAACGAAAGCGTGGAGTCCAAAAAAGAAGCATCATTTATATCAGGCAGTCTCTCCTCTGCTGGGCCGCTTTATTCGAGCTTTATCCCCCCATCTCGCATAATCAAAATTTCAAGCTCCTAAATTCACCCTCATCCCCTGCGCGCATACATACTGCTCTCTATATACAGCTGAACAACTACAACGACGACGACGACGACGACGACGCATACATAACACCTAGACACAATATGATAGATATTCTCGAGAAAGGCACATCCACACGCCGAAGAGATCTACACACACAGCACACATAAGCCTGCACACAGTATAAATCCTCCTCAAGACCCCGTTCCCGCAGGCGCGGAGCGCGCGCGCGTGTGTGTGTCTGCGTCTGTCCTGCGCGCATTAGCCGCCGTTGTAGAGTGGCGCAGCGTAGAACGTACAGAGAAAATGAGATAGACAGTGGAAAGAAAGAGAGAAGAAGAGAGTAGAGTAGAGTAGAGACTTAGAGAGGGATATACACAAACAGGAGGAGGGATACGTGTGACAGGTCATTTCGTCTGAGTTATGACGAGGGACGGCCCTCTTTAAAAGCCGGAAAAAAGCGCGTGTGTCCGTGTCCGATCGCCGATGATTACGCAGGGCGATGGTATCGACCGTGTTCCGTCTCGCGGCTATACCGTGTACTACGGCGGAGAGGTGCACGAGCGAGCGCGACGTGTATATCGACCAACTTCCCTCGCTCTCTCTCTCTCTCTCCCGTGTGTTGTTACAAATATAGGCGGAATCGATAGACGCTCGCGGCGGCGTGTAATATCCGCGCCTTCCTTTTTCCCTCCCTCGGCGACGTTTTCTCGATTTAGAAGCAGGTTTTTACTCCCTTCGGCCTGGAAACACGCCGTCGCGCTTCCGGGAAAACGCTTGCGCGCCTTTTCTCGAGAATTTCATTAGTCCGATAGTTATACGTACTAGGTGCAGTCGCGCCGAGTTTCGGGACAGACTATAGTTTCGAGTCTCTAAAGTGTTTCGCGCGCGGATACTTTCCGGGTGCGAAAACTTTGCGCTCGTTCAGTCCTCGCTATCCCAGCTATTCCGAACTTTTAATCGCGCTCGCCGCTCGAAAGAGAGAGAGAGAGAAATTCGCAGAGTATCGAGAAAGGACACACTCGATACTGTGTCAGCGCGCGCGCGATGCCACACATCGATAGCGCTCGGTGTCGCTTTACAATTTATTTAAATATTTCAAAGCATTCCGATATATTTGTACCCGTACGAACCCGTTATTTCCCGAGGCTCACCGGGTATAATTATCCGCGCGGGAAAATCGATCGGAAGCGCGCGCGCATAGGAACGACCTTTATGAATGAAGTCCGTCCGAAAAGCCATCGGACTCCGAGAAAGCGCGACTTAGAGAGACCATTCGTCAGTCGCTAACGTGCCCCGGACCCTTTTTATTTTCCTCAATCAACGCGGCCGCGAAAGAAGGAAGTCGACTCGTTCGTATCTGGGTCGAATTTATCCGACTGGAAAAGCATAATGAGGCAAAGTTCCCAAGTGCGGCCACTTCGCGCGCTCCGCTGTGATGGTTATATAGCCATTCCTCAAAGATTTCCCATGATCGACGACTTTGAGCCGGAATTTAACGACGATAAAACGGAGGGGGATGGGAGCGGGAAAAGGACGTACAGAACGGCCTCGAAAGTATATAATGGCGCAACTCTGTTACTTTGGTCAATCGTTCGAATGGGCCACTGGTGGCACAGTCACTGCGTGCTCGCCTCTGTTATTACACTTTGAATGTTTTCGTGCATGCGTTTTCATTTCACGCAGCGTAAAATTGTACACAGCGCGTGTGTGTAAATTTCACGCGAAAATTCTACGAAACTGAAAAGACTACTTTTTGCAAAGAAAAGTTACTACTCGACTACGTTTAACGAAAGATTTTTGTGTATTTGTCAAAAATGACACAAAAACAAACTCGGTCTCCCGACACGGCGTTCAGCTCGAGCCGTGCGGAGAATGACGAACACGCGTCGTTAGCGGACGACGCACCAGCGGCATATCGGCGTCCATCCATCGGCCGTGTAAAGCAGGCCCATCACATCCAAGAGTGGGTGGTCGAGAAAAAAAGTCGTCACGCCCCTGATCGTCGTCACAGTCCGTGCGTTATACAGAGTAAGTAGAGAAAAAAAAGGTGGAGCGACAGAGAGAAGTAGAGTAGTGGTGGAGAGCGAATTAGAAGAATTAGCAGAGAGATATAAGAGTGAGAGAAAGAGGTATATATAGGAGGACTGCAGACACAGTTGACAGTATAGAGCAGATCTTGCAGCCGCGCGGCCCTTCGCCGCGGCCTAATTGCTCGCGTGCGTGCTTCTCGGGCACGCACACAGGGACGCACACATACACAGTCGCACACACGCGCACGCGTTATGTTTGGTATGACGTTATGGGTTGCGGGAGCGGTGTCGAGAGGTAGGACGATCATTAGAAGATTAAAGAGTGATGCCTGGTAGTCGCGTATAGACTCTTTCCCATTACCATCGGTGTTATTATATATATATATATATTCATAAATATATATGCTCGTATACACAAGCTGTGCTCACAATTGCGCATCGTAAGCGTTACACAATTATATACAATAATATTTTTCTTTTTTTCCTCTCTGTTTGCCTCCTGTCCGCTCCCTCTCTCTCATAGGGGAGAGGGACCTGAGACAGAGACAGAGATATACACACGACTTTGCATGCATATGTATATTCAATTATGTAAATATAGATATATGTATAGAGGGAGAGAGAAAGAGACAGGAAGGTAGGTGGCACACGGTTGGAGCGAGAGACATAAGTTCTCGTTTTTTAGGTCAATGCGCTCGAGTTATAACAACAAGACTTGGCTGATTTTTCAAGTTTGTATACGCGCGAGCGACTCTAACGCATCCTTGCCGAATAGTTTGCCAGCCGACTATAAGATAACGAGCGCGCGTCAATAACAAAACAATCTATGTATAAGTTTCGCTATATTTGAAACGCACACGGCGCGCGCGCTCACATTTTTAATACTCGTTTTCCATCTATACGAAGTAGAGATAATAACGGTATGGGTAATTTCGCGCGCGTATCCCGATTTCAATTTACAGGTATGACACACGCGGTGGGCGACTAGATCCCGATAACGACTATTGAATTCTTTATGGCCCACGCTGCTATAGCCTACAACGTTATTGTACGGAGTACTCGATCGTGTGTACGCCGCGAATTAAAAATAAAAAATAACGACGCGGCAGAGAACCTCGAAAAGTTGCCGCTCGTCTAATCATTAATGACGATCAACTCCAACCGTGTGCACGATATACAGCCTAAACATAGTAGAGAGTAGACGATATATATATATATATAGAGAGAGATATACAGGAATTAATAAGTATGTACAAGGAAAACAATTGTGTAGTGAACACCACCTAGAAATAAAGCAGACATGTAATACGTTACGGTAGCAGAAGGGGTTAGAGGAGCGAGTCGTCGGAGTTAACGGGAGAGGGTTAGTAGTATAGTTAGTAGTAAAGAAGAAGAAGGAGATCGAGAGTAGGTAAAAGGGTCAGAGAGAGAGAGAGAAAGACATTTTAGCGACACTATATTTGACATCATAATACGATAGCTACGCTCTCGACTCTAAAGGCGTTCTCTCGTTATATACTGATAAGACACACAGCCAGCGAGAAACCGACACTAGGGCTAAAGACATCGATTCACGTCGCCGGGCTACATATCTGCGACGCAGTAGGGAATTATTGCGTTATATATGCGAGTCTGTGTGCTGAGCTAACGTAGCCTACTTTGCGTACGGTTACATTACGCTGAATTCGATTCGAGTGTTTGTGTATTCGAGTCGTCTCGGGATTTACACCGAGGTAAGAGGTCGGACGCACGCTTCGCCTCGTTAATTATGCGTCTCCGGTATATAACGTTCTTTTGAAGAAATTTCATTTTAGCAGCTTAATAAGACTCGCTTTTCCATCGAACAACTTTCTTTCGAGTAGAGCTCGTAATTAGAACGGGATAACGCGTATATATACGCGCGCAGTTTCATTCGCTGTTCTCGTTACGCGCGCGCTTTTTGAGAGATCTCGTCACAAGCTTGTTTGTAAATTCCAATTCCACTTATCGAAATTTCCTCGCCCCGGCGAGTCTCGAAAATACAGTGTCTCTTCGAGTCCCATAAACCAGCAGGAGCCCCGCACCGACCTCTTTCCTTGAGTGAGTCAAAAACAAGTGTACTCTCGCAGGGGTGTGTGTTATGCTCGTTGTGCGCGCAAGTGTGAGTGAGTTTTATACACCGTCGTGTCGGCTCACGAGGGATCGTAAATTTTTCGCCCTCTGCGATTTTTCACTTGGCATTTAATTAACGTCGCGCAGATTTAATTCCTCTTGGCGTTGCCGACCCGACGCGCGCGTATTTTTTATTTTATTAACGACGCTTTTCGAAAAAGATGGACTTTTTAATTGGCGTTTTAATTGGGAGATCCGAGCACGCGAAACATATGGGTGCGGATTTTTTTCCCGTACAATATCGGGTATTCAAAAGATCGCGCTTCTTACTTTTACAACGGCGCTCAGCTGTTGTTGCTCGTTTCGTTTGATTAAATTTTTAATTGACGTACGTGACTTTGTTTGGAATTTTCTTTATCGTCGAATTCATCGCAAACTTTGCTGTATATACAGTCGTTATTTGCATTACAAAGAAATTAACTTTTACTATTACTTCAAAGAGCTAGCGCCGAGGCTTATTTTTAAGGTGTCAGGTAACCTTGCGCATACGCGCGAAAGTGGGTTACAGAATAATTTAACATAATCGTCGTGTTTCCCTAAGCCAGCTTAGTTACACTTGACATAATTGTACTTTTTTATTCCAAATCAGCTTACCGCCCTTAGAGTGGCAGAGCGAAGAAAAAAGATATAAGAGCAAGAACAACATAAGCGCCAAATGAATTCCTCTTTGCATTTGCATTTGCCACCCGAAAAGTCGATACGCGGTTCCTCTATCGGCACGCGACCTGACCCCTTAAAAACTTACCAATCATCATCATAATAATAATAGTAATTACACAATAATACAAGCGACGAAAACAATTAGCTGCTGCGTATGATACATATCGCGCGGCAAGACTCATTTTAACCACAATATAATATACAAATTGCACAATTAGGCATAGTGGCTGCAGAATAGAGGTATAAAATAGTATAGCAAACAACAGGCGAAACGGCCCAATACACGGTGACGTAAGGTCTCCGCTCGCGCGTTAAATGGAAAACAAGATCGTCAAAAGGTCATTCGCGAAGTTAATTTCGCGTGCGAAAAAGCAGAGGCAGCGCTGCTCAGTGGGCGCTACCGCCGCTGCTGTCGGAGTATATATAGGTACATACAGCTTGCGCACCGGTAGCGACATTTATCGCAAACAGATTTTACGACATTGTAAACATACAGCGACGGCCGTCGTCGGGACGTCGATCGACTTCTCGCGTCTGCGCGAAGCAGCGCCTCGTCTTATTACGGGGGCTCGTGTACGTAGGTCTATATACAACTTCCGAGTGTCAAAAAAAGATGTACTATATACTTGAATGTATTTACAGAAAAGCTGCTCATACGTATGTATATAAGAAAAGAGTAAAGCGTGGCCAAAGAGTTGAAAAAAGCAGAGAAGCTTTACGATCTCTCGCAGGCTGTGAGCTCGACGCGTATGCGAGCTTTATCCGACGGTCTGTGTCTCTTGCGGAAATCGTATAACGTGTCGGTGTAATTGCTGTGTAAAACGTGATGGGGGAGGCTTTTGCGCGACGCGGGCGTAAAAAAATAATTCACGGCTAATCCGAAGTTACAGTTACGAGTTTATTTTCCGAATAACCTCGAGCCAAATGCGAGATGCCCTTTTACGAAAGTTCGCGACGCGAGCAGAACAACTCCGCGGCAGTTTCTAATTACTTTGTCCGAATCCGATGCAGTGGCCGCGCGCGCGCACACGCCAGATGGCCTTCTTTCGCTCCGCAGTGGACGCGTTTTAATTAATTCGAGTCAATTATAATTATAAAGCGGTTAAGCCGGTGCGAGGAAATTTCGGCTAGGCTGCATCGCGGCTCCGTATCGAGCAAAACAAGCACGATTTCGCTCGGAAAAACAGACGCGAGAAAGTAGAGAAGGACAGTCGAGGAGGAGAGATAGATTAGAGAGTAGTGAGTAGATGGGAGGCGGCGGACTCACCCTGGCAAACATCGAGGTGGTGGGCTTCTCGAGCAGGTCCCAGAGGTACTTTTGCCACTGGGCGCACTTGCCGTCGCCAAATCCCGCTCGTAGCCTGGCGCAAGGGACTCGCCTCCTGGCGCATCTCCTCGTGCACTGCTCCTTGCCTGTGTACTTCTGGCACAGACTCGCGGTAGAGCTCGTCACCCCAGTACTCGAGGCATCGCTGACGCGAGACGCACATCTCGTCGACGAGTGGAGCTTGCCCGGTGCGGTAGAAGATTAGATCGACGAAACTTTGCGGTCGTCGAAGAAACTCGTTGTGCAGATGACCGAATCGTCGCAAGCCTCAGGGCCTAGTGGGTTCAGTCGCCGAGCCCGGAGCCGGGTCGCGCGCGCCGTTCGAGGTCCCCAGAGCAGCTCGTGCCTCACAACCACGACTTAGGGAACCGCGTAGGCGCCTCGAGCGCATGATCATGAACGCTCGGCGGCAGCGAGCTCATCGACTGCGAGAAGCGCGCTGCTGCATCTCTAGCGGCGCTGCCGGCCCGGGGCGGCGCGGGGCGGCGCGGGCGGGCAACCGGCCGGCTCAGGCCCGTCGTCGTCGCCGCGGGCGTCAGCGCGGCCGTCATGCCCGCGGGAACGACCGGCGTCGCGTAGCGCACCTCCTTGGCGGCTCTGTCCCGCCGGCCGCGGCCAGGCGCGCCTCCTTGGAGGCCGCAGTTGCCGCGAGGAGCGCGGCGCCGCCGGGAAAGAAGGACACGGCGGCGCCCGGCGCGGCCGCGTCGAAGCCGAGGGCCTGCTGCTGCTGCTGCTGATGCGGCTGCTGTTGCGAGGCCGTTGATGCCGTCGCCGACTGACATAGCTGTTGGTGGTGGCTGCTGCTGTTCCCGTTGCGATCCGGCTCCACGCCCGACCCGCCCACCTCGGCCGCGCCTACCTCGCTGTACCTCGTCTTGTTGTCCTTGAGCATCGGACGAGCCGCGACGAGGGAAGAAGAGCTACGACCTGGCAGCTCCTCCACCTGCGCCCGGCTAGCTCCTCATCCGCCGGCGCTTGGGCTGCAGCTCTGCGCCTCCGACCACCGAGTCACCGGGAAGGCCGTGCGCCGCGGCGTCATAATACCTGCAACACAAACGACATCACAATTTTATTATTTATATCAACGAAAACGTTTGCGCGCTCTTCCCATCAGAATCATAGTTCATCTTCACCTTGACGCGCGCATCTATGTTTATGCGCGCGAGCTCGATTTTATTGCGCGGCGCCTGTTTGTTTGGAGCCTATAGCTGCTTGCGTCGGAAATCGAATTGCTTTCAGCTCAAATGAATTTATCGCCCCTTTGTTGTAAACAATATATCGTCGAGCACAGGCCATCGGGTGTAAAGTGCCGTGGTCGGTTTGGACCAGCTCGCGGAGTCGGAAAAATTTCTCGGGAGCGGACGGTTGGGGTGGGTGCCAAAAAAATTAATGAACAGTTTAATGAACAGCCGAGAGAGAGAGAGAGAGAGAGAGAGAGAGCTGTTTACCCAGTAGTAGGTTAATACGAAAATTCAATTTTAGAAGCCGCGCGTGATTCTCCGCGGAGAGACGTTGGTTTTGCAAACTGCCAGTACCGACGATCTGTCATGCCGATTGAAATCTCGAGAGTGCGGGTTATTTTTATCCCCGCGATTGAAAATAATGTACCCTAATCACTCGCGAAAATCCACTCAACCTAATCTGGCCATAACTCCTCGTGAAGCCCATAATCAAGGTCAAGGGAATCGCGCACAGCTCCGCAACCTATCGATCCGACCCCCGTGAGATGGGTTCATTATAAGCCTATAATCACCGAACTAGATTGTTTTTGTGGCTGTTTTCTAATTTTCAATACAGCTCACGAGCAAAGGATCGAGGGAAGAGGGAGGAAGAGCCGCACAATTACGTAAACCGATTGCAGATACCACGACTTGTATTTGAATAACTGCCAAACGAGCGATGTCAATAGAGAGAAGCCAGAGACCTATTTAATTTCCAGTCGCCGTCGTTGGCGGCACGCGATTGTATGAAGCGCACCGGGTGACGCCCGAAGCTCGAGAGCCAGCTTTCCTCTTATCGCGAGAGAGAGAAAGCTCCTCTGTATATGTATATACGGCGACTGCTACTTCCGCATGAAAAGCTTCGACTCGCTCGATTTTCTCCGATTTTCCCTCCGCGCGTTTGCTTTACTGGAGCAAAGATAAAAATTGCCGTTTAGGAGCCTTTCCATTCGAAGCGATACTAGATAAATTGTATACTCGAGCTATCTCGCGTGATGTACGCCCTGTAAATAGCTCCAAGTGCGCGCGATTTGCTTTTATTTATCGTTATTGTTCAGTGCAATTGACTTTGGTCAAAGCTGACGCTTCGCGCGAGTTTGAATAAAATTAGAAAGGATAATTGTTCCGATGTATGGACGGTCGCTCGACCGCGAACCAAAGGATCCGGAGATAATAAACTAGGGCGCCACTGACCTAGCTCTCGCTGGCTATTCCTGAAATTCGCATTTTGAATTAAACTCGAGCGCGGACTCCCCCGCATTGTGCAACGCGACAGCTCCGCGGAGTTGTTACAATTTGTACTCGAGCTGCGGGCCGCTTACGTGCGCGTCATTATAAATTATAACGAGACTATAAGCTCGCGATTATAATAAGCGACTCTCAAAGTTACGCGTCGCTTGAACGGGCTGTGTAAGGGCTAATTATTTTTGGAAAAACGTCCGCAGTGTAAATAGATTCCAGTTCGTGCAGCCGTCGTCGTCGTCGGTGTCCAGTATGCCGAGTCGTATATTTATTAATCAATAAGGACACACGAAAGCGGACAGCGTCCGCGAGACATAAATCGAGGACGAAGATAAAGGAGCACACGTGGAGAGGCGACAGGAGGAGTCTATATATACCCGCACTTGGATATATAAGCAGCTCGAGTAAGCGGCGGCGGGAAAAAGTTTCACGGATAGTCATTATTCGGAGGGAAGACTCGGATCGGGGATAGAGAGGGAGCTCAGAACTACTAGCACACACACACGCGGCCTATTTATTTAGGGTTCGAGTGTACAGGCTGTTTGACGTTCACTCGAGCTTTTCGATGGATTGGCCCCTCGAATACCAGCAAATATCCGCGTGACTTATCCCCCCTGTCCGCCACGTATACACACGTCCGAGCGCGGGAAGATTTCCTCCGTCCGCCCATATAGGCGTATATACGTCAGTGCGGCTCGGGTGTGCGCCTGATACAAATGATGAAGTTGCAGGTATATATGGACTGCCGTTTTTCGGTCGATATCGGCCTGCGCAGATATATCGAGATGATAAGGGCGCGGACGCCAGAGAGATAACCTAGGGGCTCATTGTTTGTTTGGATTTTGATTGTAATTTATTGAAGAATTTATTCGCCGATTAAAGAGCCGATAGCAGATCGATCGGTAAATAATCGACACAAGTGTTTGCGTCGACGAGTGGAAGAATTTTGCCGCGGTGGAAAGTTTAACGCTGTGGAAGAAGATATAAAACGCGTTACTCCTAATTCCGAAGATATCCTCGTATTATGAAAGAAAGGACGATATACGTTTTACGACGTAGAAAAAGTTGATGCAAGAAAAGCGTTTAGTATTCCGCTGCAGCCAAGAATCCTCGGCTGACCTTATACAGTTAAGTTCACTTACTCGCGCTCTTCCTCTCCTTATTCGTCTACCATAAAACGATCGAATTTACTTAAAACAAACTATACGAGTTTTACGATGGCCTTCCACATAAAAAGCTCGCTCGCTGTGCAGTGTGTCTATGCCAGGATCGTCGAGAAAATTCGTGCGCGGATTTTAAAGCTCGGAAAATTTGTCAGACATTGCGATTTCAACTTTTAATGCTGCTTTTATTGCAAATAAAAATCATGCGAAGTGGAGAGAACATTTATTAAGCCTCTTGCGCGGCGGTTTTACATCTACATCAGCGCTGCGAAAAAACGAGAGATATAAAATAAATATATAAAAATCGCGCTTTTACCTCTGAAAGTTTATGTATACCTCATCCCAGGCATCTACATGAATCTAAAATTTAGTTGCCCGTATGCAAATGAATTTCCCGTAAAATCCCCAAACTCCCGGAGCGCTCGCTCGATATTAGCGCAGTTTGTGCAGTGCTATATATGCGCGCACCTCTCGTGTGTGTGCACAGAGCAAACTTGGATCTCGCCTAAGGCCCGGAAAGCCTCGCGACCACCCACGTTCCGTCAACTCCATCCCCCTCGTCATCGAGAGCTATTACGTCACTTTGAAAAATTCAGCTTGTGTCCCTGCACCAGCAGACGGTTATATTACGTAATGTAGACTATTATACGTCGACGTTACGTTACGTCGCGATGAGATCGATATCGAGAGAGAGAGAGAGAGAGAGAAAGCTCCGCGTCTGTATTAATTTCCATCATTCTATTCGACGCTGGGCCGATCATTAATTACGTAAAAAGCAGCGGTATACCTTTGTTTCCAGCATTGCTGCGTGGATGGGTTTTATGAATTTACCCTCCCCACTGGCTTATGTGCTTCATTACAATACACCACACAACATAGCCGCCGATGTGCTTTCATGCGATCCCCCCTTTGTGCTCTCCTTCGAGATTAATAATTGCGGATGGGTTATTTACAGCGCGGAGGGATATTTTCTCTCTTTTCGTTATTTTTCAATGAATTGCGGACGGAAAGATTAATCGAAGCGATGACCGTCTTGTACGCGGGTTTTTCCACTTAAACAAATTGTATACACGAATTTTCGTTACGCGCGGTTTGCCAACGACGCTTTTTGCGTTACTTCACTGCATCGATTTATACTCGAACGTTATATACTCTCGAGGAAAAAACGTAAAAAATAATCACGCGAGTGTAGCGATAAATCAAGCCGAAACGTCGTCCAGTCACAATTTCAGCGTCGATCTTATCAATAATGTATCGTAATGAAAGCCGCTTATATATTCTCAAGAACAAACGCTCTAAAGCACGGGCTACATGTCGCAATACGAGCGAGTAAGAAAAACGCGCGAATCAGAAAATGAAATCAGCCGCGGCGGCAAAAGTGCGCGCACGAGACTCACATTTGTGCTTATTAAGTAATTGGAACACTAGGGACGGCGGCCGCGGCGCCTCTAATATGCTATATCGGAAAATCAAAATCGCTCTCTCGCGGTCGCCACTCTCTCTCTCTCTCTTTTATATATTTCGATACCCCGAGTGAGCGGCAGCGTGTGTGTGTGTGTGTGTATGGCTGACCCTGACGCCGCCGGGAAACGAAAAAAGATCCAGAAGGTTGCACACAAATTACGTCCATTGCGCAAAAGTCATTTTGACATGCGGCGAGAGACTTCGACACACGCGTGCGGTTTTTCTACGAAAATAAATGACGGGCAATTCGCTTGCATATGCGTGCACGTGTAGGGAAAGAGGTGGGGGAAGGGGTTTGCAACAAAATAGCCTTTATGCTAATGCGCCTGTTTTTGCTAAGCACGTTATGCAAATTCGGAAAATCGACGGGCAAGCTTTGAATAATTATTTTCTTTCCCCACGGAGGATTGTAATTTTATTTTTGCTTGTATAGAATTTCCTTTAATACCGCCGGGTTAATAACGGGTATTTTGTATTCGCATAGTTTAATTAAAACTGCGTCGTTGCGTGTACGGAATTTAATTTAACGAATACGGAGCTTCGGGTATACATTGTTTCTCGGCGAAGGGGAGTTTTATAGAATAATTAAAAAAAAACACACATTGAATTTCTCTCAAGTATATGGATTCTTTTCATCGAATATTACCGATTTCAGGGACATACGCGTGGACGCTCGCTTTATTCCGCGGAACGCCGATTAGTTATGATGCAACGGGGAATTCGCGGGCGAAAGGCTTTAATTTCAAAACAACGGAGCTCGAGCGCGGCAGCAGCATCAATTAAGAGATTTTCCCAGAATAAATATAACGAGCTGAGTATATAACTCGTACGAGAGAGCGAGACATCAATCGCCTTCGATAAACCGGCGCATCAATAAACATCTAAACTCGCGAAATTGTTTGCTCGGCAAACAATGTTTTCCCAACCCACACACACACACACACACACACGGAATAACTGTAGCGTAATTTGCGCGCGGCTGGCGACGACGACGTCGCGTCGGGGGCAAAGTCAAGTTTAAATATTTATGCAAGCCATCAAGATCGCTCGGCTCGAAGCAGGAGCACAAAAGGACGGAGAAAGAGGCCGGCCAAGAGAGAAATTCAAGTGACTCGACCAGCTCTCCCAGACGCTGCTTGCTCCGGCGGAGAAAAAAAAAGTGCAAACTCGGCGCGGCCATTACGTGCGCGGCCCTTTTTGCGGGATGACAAATGTGCATTACATGCACGCGAGAAGGAGAGAGAGAGAGAGAGAGAGAGAGAAAAGCCAGTAGTCGATACTCCGCGAGAGGGATTTACGCCCAAGTTTATCCGCACGGGACGACTGCCAGAAACGAGCCGCGTCATACGCTATATACTTTTACCTTATAGTCCACACCGCAGCAGCGGCTCGTCGTCTCGAGATCGACTTTGTCATCGAGACTCTCCGCGGCCTCCTCCTTTTGACGACTTGTTTTTTTAAGGGTGGCGATGTATCTACACGTGTTGTTTTTTCAATCTGGTGAGATTAATTGTTTACGGATATGCTTTACGGCCGAATATAAATCAAAGGTGAAAAATGTCGCGCTGAAAAAGATGGCCGTTTAATTTAATCTTGCGCAATTAATAAGATCGACCGTCGCGAGCGAGGGCTCGAAAATAATTACAGGTGAAGAAGCTTCGGGTGTCAAGTTCGAGATGATAAAAAGAAGAAGAACGGATCCTTGACATCGATGTTGATGAAGCTTTACCTATACCATTATCAAGTCGTTATAGACACTCTCGTATATAACTTTGACTATTTTTAAAAAAGCCCGCGATTTTTAAAAGTACATAAATTACGTCGCATTCGTTCAATTCGCCTCTTATAAATACACGTGTAAGAATGACGTTACGACCGAATTAGCGGCGAGCCCATTTAAACTTTATTACCGGATACTTAGAAAAGAACGACAAAAATAATTGTGGGAACGCGGCGCCGCGCGCGCGGTAAATTATTGTTGTCATTAACTGCATTATTAAAACGACCGTCAAAACTCACTACAATAAATTTCGAGCATGTTTCGTAAAAAAGTTCGAAGCTTTTCTTCCACTAATTGACATCGAGCTGTTCTTATTAAATTTCAGGACGCCATATGCCACGCTATAAATACGAGCTAGGAACGCTCTAGCGTAAACGTTTACAATCTTAAAAATTTTTCGTGCCTCGTTCGCAAAATTTTCCACAAAAAATTCCATCAGTAAGGACGCCTAGTCGTTTGCAAAGCGTGAAAATTTGTGCAACACCAAAACTATTACGGAGCGTTTCACTGTAAACTCTGATTTTTTTTTGAAAATTAAATAAAAAATTTTAAAAGAGGCATCACAACAACAGAGCTTGATTTATTATTCACGCAGGGACATGGCCGGAGAAATGAAATATCAAACGATTTCAGGAAATAAATGTGATTTACGCGACAAGCATATATCGATTCTTTATTGCACCGCATCTCCTTTTTCAAAACAAACAGTGAACACGAGGTTTATTTTTAGCAAGACTATATCATACTTACGAATCTTTGTAAATTATCGCGGACGAAAGTACCGTCATAAAGTAAGCTCGAAAGCATTAAACTCTGCGTGCCGCTGCAGTCGATTGCAAAAATACCTCTTCATCGATGAATCGCGAATCAACTTTCTATTCATTCCCGTCTATAAATATACAAGGCACGCGTATTCCCGCGTTAAAACTTAACAGCGAACATCTCGTTCTCTCCCAATAACGTCGTCCACCCGCACGACGCATTGTTTACGATTTGACCAACGCATTGACACATATACAGCGTCGCGCAAGCTCTCGCGCCAACTAAATTTTCCGCGACATACTCCTCCCCGCCCAGTTCTTCCTCGAGTGCGTATCAAGCCTTCGCCTATTTCGACCTATTTTAACATTCGACCGGCCGTTGAAAATCTCCGCGACGCATCTCTCTCCTTTTTTCGCGCATTATTGCCGGACACGCTCCACGCGAATTATCGTAAACAGTCGAGAGATCGAGTTTAAAAATAAAAAAAGCTGGAAACTTTCGTGAGAAACGAATAACCGCAGCGCGATAATTCCTCGACGAGATCTTTCGTAGTTTATAACGCTCGAGCAGTTGGCCCGATGTAGTCGCGTCATCGGGGTGAGTTACGGCTCGCATCATCAATCATTCGATCGTTCTCCCTGCCTCTTTTTTTTCTGTTCCTCTCCTCGCCGCTGCTTGTATTACGCGAGTAGTTAAAATAAAGGTGGCTTTGAGAAGCGTAATACGTGGGAGACTCGAGCTCGAGAGCAAATATATATTTGTTTTTGTTTGAGCGCCGCGCGGCGGTAGTTATATATTTCTCGAAAAACGCAACTGGCAAAGGGGCTCTTTGGCTGATTGAATTTTGCCTTTTAAAACTTAACGAATGCGATCGGTGAGATGACGATATTTTAATAGGATCGTGTTTTTCCAGTTGATTTGAAAACAGCGTAGTGAACAAAATTGTACACGCAAACAGCTCTGCAGTCCTGTATTTGCATTAAAATATAAACGCGAACTACGTCGTCATTAATAAATTACCAGACGACGCTAACTGAAATTTTTTAGCAGCAAAAAAACTTATTAATCACTTATCGTACACAGAGGAGTAATTCATTGCAGCATAATCCGAAAGAAATCGCAAATGTGTATCTACCACGATGTAGGCCAGAGTCTTTGCGTAATTTCCCCAAAGAAATCATGAATGAGAAAGTGCAGAGAGACACGCCGTCGTTCATTTCAGTATAATTATTACGACAGTCTTGTGAATTACACTAGTGGCTCGTGTTGACTAAAAGCAGCGGGAAAAACAAAGCACAGCAGCCTCGTATCTCTATACCTGCGTCGAATAATGCACACATCATTTCGATTCAGCAGTTTTCGTCTATTAAGCTGTGCAGCTTCTCGGACGATATTTTCGTGATGTCAATATTACTGCGATAGCAATGCCAAATAACAAAGTGCGCGCGAGTGTAAATATCCTCGGGAGGCTATTGTTAGCCGCGTATTATTATAACTGAAACTTTGTATCGTACGTGGCAGTGTAAGAAACTATAACTCAACGCTATCATTTTGGCCGCGATTAAGGCAGTTCGTTATATCTTCGGGGTAGCATTCGCGATGATAATTTTCATAAAGCTTGAGCTTAATTGCACTTTTCCATGCGAGTGTGCACCGATATCATCGAAAAGCTCCGAGAGAAAAGGGTGTTTATTATTAGAAAATAAACAAATGCAAGTTAACCGAATTTAGCGAGAAAACTCGAGGAGATGACTATTACGTCGATTAAAGTGCCAGCTTATAGTCGATCCATGCAACTCGCGATAATGCCACGCACACACATGCAAATTCAAAACACGAAGACGCGCAGACTGCCGGGTAGAAAAAAAAGCCGAAAAAAAGCTGCTGCCATCACTTCCGGACCCCCAGTTGAGAAGCACGCCTCGTGTCCCACCCACTCGGGACTTTCTCCACTTGGCGCTCGCGCGGCCGCGTCCGACATCAATCTCGCTCGTTCCACTGCTCACGTGAAGGCAGCAGCAGCAGCAGCAGGTAGAGTAGGGGGGCGGCGAGAAAACTCGCAAGGAAAGAAGCAGCGGAGAACGAGAGAGAGAGAAAGAGGAGAGAAGGCCTGACCTTCGCCACCTAATCTGCCTCGCTGGATCTACCAAGGTTCCGCAGTCGTCGAGTGCACGCACGCCGGCGTGTTTAGAGCCGTACGGCATAGGCGCTAATGCGCGCGCCACGCGAACTTGAAGCTTGAGGGGTCGCGAGAGCGCGCGATAGCGAACGGGGTTAAGGGCTGCAACGCGGCTACACGTCGTCGTCGTCGCAGTCGTAGTAGTCTCTCCGCTCTTTTACGCGTCAGAGCGGCACTCTAAAAGGGGTCAATGAGGGGCAGGATTATTAATAAGATTTCGCCGAGTAAAAATAGACGCGCTCGCTCTTCACTGTCTTTCGGCTCTTTCGGGAGGGGGACACGCACGACGCACTCGGGTGGGGAGGGAGCTTTCTTTCGATATGATGCGCTGCCGCTCGGATATTTTCGCGCACGCGGTTATGGATATACGAGGCGATAGCGGAAGGAGACAACGCTATGGTTGTTGCACTTTCACTGATTGCCCAGATGGCCATTGTTCGCGCACGATGATGAGGCGTTTGATTTATGGGAGATCTCTATCGACGGAAGCGTTCGCGCCTTATAAGAGGGGGAGGGGGGGGGGCGAACCCCAAATTTCTTCGGCCTGATCGCGTCCGATTGGGGCAGGTCCAGCTGCTTTTTTCCGGCTCGTCGGAGCTCTGAGTAATGAGTAACATATACACTGCTGGAGTACCTATATCGATTCTCTTGTTAATTATTCAAAAAACGCGCGCGTCAAAATACTCTTATGTAATACGCGCGCGCGCTCGGCTCGTCGAGAGCAAAGGCCGACGCAGTATAGTTCAAGCACCTTTTTTATCGAGGACGCGGGGCTATAAGATAAATTAACTTATATCATGTCAGAAGGGGAACAATGAAAGGAACGGCATTAATGTAGTAATGAACGTCAGTCATTCACCAAATTGCACGTGTTTAGTCCGCAAATTATATCGTATCCATCGCGTTGAATTAATAAAAGGCAATAAAACAATTATTCATCTCGCCACGTGCCAGTGACGGATTATACAACAATATAGGGGGATAAACGGCCAGTGCTCCTCCCAGAGGCAGAGCGGCAATCGATGAGAAGAAAGACGCTGAAAAGGAAACAATCCGCTTATACACACAGAGAGCTCCGCGCGGTAAAAAAGGAATAACTAAGAGACGCCGACGAAAAAGCTCGTTGAAACGAATTGAAAGCAAACAGCGAGATAACTGCCGAGTCCATTCACGGCGTAAAAAGGGAGAGCTTCCAGTCTTCCTCTCTCTCTCTTTTCGTATATTCAAGCAGTCCGAGAAACAAGTGCACAAAAAAGGGGTCAGACCTCGAGTGTGTCTTTCGGCTTTATCGTCGAGCTCACTTCCACATGTACACTGCGCGCACGCGGATTACGTATACACGTATAACATATATAGAGCAGCGTGTGCGCGAAAAATCCTGACAAGGAACTTTACGGTCTCTGGCTCGGAGACGAATCGGAGCATTGGCGCTTCTCAAAAAATCACTGAGCGATCGCTGCTATTTCCTTCGCACATGCATTTTATATGCGCGACGTTTCTCGACATTCAGGAGATGCAGTTGTAGAATTTTCATGATGAAAGATTCATGAGCTTGCGACGTGCGCTCGAGTGGCTGCGATCTAATAACTAAAGTATTTCATTAAAAACTTGATATCGTCGGAGAGCTCGCGCGACTCTTCATTAATATGTATTTTTTCAGAACGATTTCTAGCCTCGAACGAATTGCAGTTCCGCGTAATCCGAAGTATACACAATACAGGCGTATAAACAAATGGAGGACGGTGAAAAATGAAAACGACGACCTAGCCTCTCTCGCGCGCGTAATCGTTTCGTAGTAAAAGCCAGAGAATTAGCGTACGCCATTCCGAAAACTATTGCCTCAGCTTATAATGCACTCGTAACCTTTTTTGTCTATACACTCTCGGGGTTCTCGCGCTCGCGAACAAAAGAAAGCCGTCTCGCGAACTTTCTCAAGTGCACGAGAGCCACTCCTTGTCGCCGTAAATTGCTCCGATCCCCTGGAAAACTTGCTATTTTCACTTCTTTCTAAACTACACACACGTGAACGACAGCAGAGGTGGCTGAAATTTTCAAAAGAGGGCTCGTAATCCCTGTGCTCGAGCGAGAAAAAAGAAAACGAAGAAACGAGGACGGCACGTGTTCAAAAAGCAAAGGGAAAAGCACGTCAGGTGTGTATGTGTGTGTCTTACGCTGAGATCGAGCTGGTGATTGCAGCAGCTTCCGAGTAGTCCCGCAGTAGTAGTAATAGTATCATCAGGCAGCGGTGGCAGCAGCCCTTTGTCACGGCTCGGAGCGCAGCGCCAGCGACATAACATCGGACGAATGCGAGTCCGACGCAGACTGCACACGCTTGCACGAACTGCACAGAGACTGAGTTCGACTCAGAGTTCGACTGAGAGAGAGAGCGAAAGAGAGATGCGGCTGCAGCTCTCTGGCTCGATAGATGCCCAATAAGGGTGGAGGACTACTGGCCTAGATATCGAGTGGATTGGTGGTTCGCGCGCAAGCTCCTCGACTCCTTCTTTCTCTCTCCCACGCCGCTCGCTCGCTCGTTCGCTCGCTCGCTCCGGGGGTGAAGCGCGCAAGCTCCTCGTGCGCGGGTCACACGGCGGCGGCGCGAGCCGAGCTGCTGCTCCGCTGCTGGAGAGTGGAGAGGGGTGGCCAGGAGAAGCAGCAGCAGCAGCAGCAGCTGGCAACCCCCTCCGAGTACGTACCGACCTCCTGCAGTAGTATGGCTATAGATAGCTGTACGTGTACGGTGGGAGAGATTTATGTGTAACCGTGTGCGTGCGGAGGCCGATACGCGGGGGAAGATTATAGAGGGCTCGCGGTCTATGTAAGGAAGAATTATGGGATACACACGAAAGAGAGAGAGAGAGAGAGAGAGAGAGAGAGAGCAGAGAAACAGGAGCGCAAGCGCGCGCGGGGGAAAGAAAGTGAAAAAGAGAGCCTGCGAGGCCGAGAGAGTGAAAGGAGCAGCAGAGCAGCAGGACTCGTGTGTACAAGGATGTAGGTGAGCTGGAGGGGCGGCGAGACGGGCTGGAAGGGAGCGGGACCGTGTAAACCGCGAATCGATTTTTCGCGCTCACTTTAGCCAGCCAGCGCGTCGTCGCTGCTCTCTGTGACCGCACGTTATACGCTCTACTCTCATAACGCTAGGTATATATGCTGCTGTAAGTAAGCATCCGCCGCTGTCTTCTTATCCAACAGCTGTGTGTGCAGACGACGCTACACACAAAGGGACAATGCGCGCACAAGCGCCGTAGGGTAATTAACCGCTTGCCACCCGCAGCCTCGGGCCGAGCTCGCACTTTTTTTCGCCGAGCGTCTTTTTGTTTTACTCGAGCTCCCCTTTTGTTTGCCACTGCTCGCGCCTCTCTACTATAATACTTAGGCACTTGTCGCGCTCGCGCTTTCTCGTTCTGCTCTTATGTTTGCACGACGTTTAAGCGCGAGAGGCCTAACGCCGCCGGACGGAGCTTTGTGTCTGACGCTGCCGAGATAAGTGAAGAATTGAGGCAGACAATTGCGAGCGTGCGTTTTGCTTGCTCTGCTCTTTCAATTAACAATCGTACGTAGGACAAACGTTTAGGGGACGTGGATGAATGATTAACCCGGGAATATCTATCGCCGCTTCAAGGGTTCATTTAAATTCATGTCTCGTTTTGCATAAGGCGCGCTCTCTCGTAATCCCGAGCGAAAGTATTATCCCAGGAGCGTCTTCAAATATTGCTCTTCGATGGTAATTACAAGCCCGAACGGAAATTTTTACTCGCGCAGAAGAGAAACTAGCTCTCTGAGAAACTTGCGCGTAGAAATGGAAAAACGATGTTCGAAACGGGATACGAGTATAGAGTTGCTGGAATATTTGATTCCCCGCTCGGGTACGGAGGGTAGGACAATTCCTCTGCGAGTACACATGCATTCTGCAAATGCATCCTTTTTGACCCAGATACTCATAAAGGGAATAAGATATAGGAAATGGCCATCACGCTCCGAATATCGAGTGTGTACGCTCGCGTTGTTTTATAAATTCGAAACTCGAAAACGAAAAGTATAAAACGAAAATAGCCCGAAAATATTTCGAGCAGAGAGAGACGAGCATTGAGCAGGAGGCGATCATGAAATCAAAAATAAACGAGCAAAAGTCACGTCGCGAGTACGTTTCTCGAAATTTCGCCCAAACACCACTTGCGCAAAGTTTGCGCAAGCCGCCGCCGTTATTCCGATTCACGTGCGCGCGAGATAGGTAGTCTCAATGAGACGCGCGCGTATACGCTCGTCAACAAACTTCAGTCATCACGGCGCAGCAGATGTATCTGCAGATTTCTCTGCGCGCGTATGGCGTCGTCTGCCAAAAACCTTCCGTGGCACTTCCATTAGCCGCTGCTCCCCGTCTCTCCATCGGCTGACTCGAGAAGTCGAGAAGCGTAACAAACGCGTGCGAGCCGACCGCAACACATCCTCTTCCTCTGCCGTCGCTGCGATGCACTTGAAAATCCCGGGACTGTTTTCGTTGGAAGCTGTCGTCGCTCTTCCGCGGCTTTTCACACGCGCCGGTCCGCATGTGTGTGGGTCTGTGACAATGGGACGAAAATAAGAATCAAGTTCGCATTCGATCGTCGCGCGAGGGACACACGCGTGCTATTTTCGATATGAGCAGAGCTTTCTCGTTCTCCCTCTCCGCATTACGCGTGTGGCGGAGAGCATAGCCGCGAGTTTGAGCGCGAATTTCAAAGTCGCGCGCGCAGATCTCGTACATGTCTCGAATTTTCGAAGGCGAAAGCGCGGGAGCGCCGTCGATCGATATACGTAGGTACGTATACACCTATACGGGGGAATATGTATAGGTAGGGGGAGCGCGTACGTGCAGGACCCTCCCTTCCTTCTATGCCGCGTGTAGTTCGCCTTTTCGCCGTCTCCGCTCCGCAAGTGCATGTGTACTCTGTGTGTACACCCTATAAACAGGCCGTCTCGAGGTGGAGGAGCTTCTTTTTTCGCGCCCTACGAGCTTACGACCTCCGCGCGTTTGTGTGTGTGTGTGTACTGTGTATACTAGCAGCCACTCGCCTCACATACTCTCCGAGCGCCAACACCCTTCGAGTCACGAGCTTTTTCCGGGAAAATCGCGGGGAAAAAACAAGCGCGACTTATCGGTCAATTTTCTCGGTCGGGAGACACGCTTTCTCGAGAGCAGAGGCCTAAATAGCGTTAATCAATCGTTGCCGCTCGACAATCACGCCGCGATTGACGAGCTGATGTGTGTGGGCTCGAGCGAAAAAGCGTATAGAGACCGCGTGCTGGGCTTGGCCATACACCCCCCGCGATCAGGAAAACAAAGGGCGTTTCGCTCGCTCCCCTCCGCTCTCTTCGATCAAAAGCCCCGAGTGCGAAAAGGAAGCGCGCGCGCGCGCGCGCGCGTCTGGAATACTAAAAATATGTATATGTGTGTCTTGTACACGGGGATAAGATTCGCACCGTCCCTCTCTCTCTCTCTCTCTCTCCCTCTCTCTCTCGCCCTCCGTGGAAAAAGCATTGGAGGCAGGACCGATCGATAGCCTCCAAGTTTCATTCTATGTGATTTTTTCCGCCCACGCTTCGAGTTCTGCCGCTTATACAAATCGCGGAGTGTGTCGCTCAATCAGCCGGGGTGTAAAGCTTCAATGTTTACATCGCCGCTGAAAGGCGTGAAGGGGGATTAGTCAGAGGCCCGCGCACGGCACACCGCGACGGCACGGATGCACCTGCGCGGCGCGCGCTCAGGGAGGCACGCAATCTCCTCTGCATAAATTTCTTCGAGCGCGAACACTTGTTGCGAGAGAGATCGAGTCGCGGCGAGGCTCGATCGCGAGAGTCGGAGATGATGGAGGTGATAGAGAGATGAGGAAAGGGGCACGTGATGTATGGTCAAAATTATGCGGAGGAGGAGGAGGAGGAGGATGGGGCCAGGGCCTCGGCCTCACCTTTTCAAAAGAGTCCGCAGCGTCGTCGAGTCGCTCCGGCTGCGAAGGCCGTACGCAGCGTCACGGCGCGCATGGCTACACCAGCACCGCTGACTCTCGCTCTGATGTGTGCGTGCGTGTCTTTCGTTTTCTCACACTTGTCGCACAGCTGCCGCGGAGCTTTCTCTATTTCGCTCTCACAGCGGCGACGCGGCACAACAAAAAACTGACACTCGCGAAACGCCCTCGCTGGCTCTGCTGCTGCTGCTGCTGCTGCTGATCCTCGAGGTCGACATTCAGAGTCATCCGCTGCAGGCCTGTCTGTGTGTGCGGGGGTGTACGCGTGCGACACTCGCCCTCTTTCTCCTGCAAGCACGGGAAGCGTTAATCGGGGAATTCTCGCGGGCTCTCGATCTCTCCCGTTATTTATTCGCTTGTTTGACTACTACGCGGACGCGGAACTTATTTTCAGAGAGAGTCGCGCGTGTCGCTTTAGATAGATTGAATCGCCAATGGATTAAGAGAAGAACTGTCGCGCGCGCGCGCGCGCGCCGCGTTGTTTTCTTTGGCGCGACTCGCACACTGTGGTCATCCATGATAATGAAAAGCGCGCGTGTATAGAGTTGCGTTTCTGCCACTGTGTCAGTACCGCGCACACCATCGACAACGACTCGTACTCTGACCCAGAAAGTCTCGCACGCGCGTGTGACTGACTCTTCTCGATGCATTTATACACACACACACACGGATCGAGACGACTACGGCGATTGCGGCGGTCTATTAAAGAATCGACAGCGGCGGCGGCGGCGAAAAAATAGTAGTGCACGCACAGGTACACAACGCGGCGGCGCCTCTATAAATAAAGACAATCCGCGCTGGGGAGAAAGAGAGCGAGAGAGCGAAAACACGCACACTGACAGGCGTTGTATGTGGATGGCTCTCTTTCTCTCTCTGGATTGCTGATGCTGCAGTCGCGCGATCCAGTGGTAACAGAGCTGCGTGTAAGCTTCGTACGGGCCGGTGCTGCTACCGCTACTGGCAATCCGACTGGCACTACTGCTGCTGCGCGACGAGGCGGTCACGATATTTGGAATCGGGCCAGCCATGCGCCGAGGAGCTGACGCGCCGACTCAATGCTACCACTATATACCCTGCGACGCTCTCGCGTATGCGCGTCGTCGTCGCCGTCGCAGCATATCGTCGCAGACCAAGCCTCTTCCCTTGGACTGCCGCGAGCTTTTTCACCAAAGCTCCTGTCTTCATTTCCGCGCTGCATTCTTTTTTTTCCGCCCAATAGCTCCGGCGAGGGGATGATGACGTTGCGCGAATCGACGTATAGACTGTCACTTTTATGGACCTCGTTATGTGCCACTTGTTGTTGTCCAACGGCCCTCAAAACTTTTCAATCCGAATCGAGCTCTTTCCATCTGCCTTTATATCGCCCCCGGCGATAACCCGCACCAGATACGTTTCTCGGAATCGCGAGGAAGAGAGAATATTTAAGGAGCTTAAATCAAACAAAGCTAAAAAGCTCGCAAAGCTCGAAAGCATCGCGCTGCACACAAAGTTTTCCCCACAGGCGAGGAGAGGGAAAAATTGTGCAGAGAGAGAGCGCGAGAAAGGTAAAAGGACACGCGAGCTGCGACCGCGCAGCAGGGCGGAGAAAGTAGGATACGCGAGAAATCGAATCGCGCGCGATCCCATCTACGCTGTGAACTTGAGGCTCGCAAATTACGCGCGGGCTGATTGCTCGCCACAAGGCGCACACGTGCCCTTTTTTCCTCCTCTACTATATTCTTCGGCCTCTTTCGCCCCCGCTCTCGCATGCATGGGAACCACGTATCCGGAACCAGCTGCAATTGACGAATGAGTCGGCCGGCGTGTGGGGATTGATGATTCTTGCAACAGAACTTTCTCCCTCTCTATATATGAGCTGCCCCAAAGCGCTACCGAGGGCGTCGAGCCGAAATTGATCCGCACTGATGTACGTCTCTGTTGTGTTATACTCGGCCGAGAAGCCATTGTACGCGGGATTATAGATTATAGGGAAACAATAAGCAGGACTTTTCGTACAGCTGGCTCGCTCCGCGATTGAATATTCATTAGAGCCGCACAAATGTTACAAAAGGAGCAGCGCCAGGTGGACTGCTTTTGTCGAATGACTTTTGGAAATATTATCGATCTCGTTAAGCTCCGACGAGCGCCATGAAGGAAGTCTCTTCGCTTATCTATCTCAAAAGCATTATGCGAACCCGTTGTTGCCCGCAGGGCACAACACTTTTTCGCACGTGCAGTGTCAAAGCGATGAAATTCTGAAAGCTCTTATCGCTTTTCCTGTCGCCTCAAAAGACGCGGTTAATTAAGTTTTCCGCACACATTATTTAATCGCAGAGCCTAATGCGCGCTCTTTTTCCCCGCTATCTCTCTTCCGCGACGATAAGGTCTATATATTACGCATTGTGCGCGCGTTTTATGAAAAATCGATATTTCATTAAAACTTTGAGCAACAACAAAAACGCGCGCAAGTTTGAAAATCAAAGGGTTATGAAAAGAGAGCAACGAAAGCAATTCGGTGTAGAGATAGAAAAGGCTTTATTAAAGAGTCAAGAGAAAATCACTCGCGCCAGGTGACCAGCACGTCATCCGTCCTGAACCTCTGGACGCAGTTGGTCTTGTTCCAGGCGGTGCTCCGTCCCTCAGCTTTGAACTGCAGCAGTCCGGCGACGGCGATCATGACCCCGTTGTCGATGCAGAAACGCTCGTCCGTGGCGTAGAGGGTGGCTCCGCGTTCCCGACACATCACGCCCATCATCTCCTGCAGCCGCTCGTTGCAGCCAACCCCGCCGACTATCAGCACCTCGCTCGAGCCCACGTGAGCCATCGCACGTTCTAGAATCAGCCGACTCGAGTGTTTTTTTTTTCTGCTTCTACATAAGCTCATTCGCGTGTGTGTAGGTTAATATGACGGTGATGATGCTATCGGTGATGGTATACGCGAGATAGGGGAGTCCGAAATAGGAATCGGTCTAATTGGGGAATAGGCGCGCGCCGCGAGAGCCAAGGACACGAACTTGAGTTTAACGGTCGGTGTATATCCGCGCGCGACGGCGATTGATCGAAACAGTCCCGATGGTATCGTTGCTTTCAAACGGGGTGTAAACGCCACGGGGGGGGGGGGGGTTTCGGGTAATTTCGACGTTTCTCAGACCTTGTGGCCAGTCGGCCGTGACAGCCTTGGGCGGGAACTCGCGAATTATAATTTGGCAGAACGTCGAATCGACGTTCGTTACCTATCGGTCATTCGAGAGAAGGATGTGTATAACCGTTATTGTTAGAATAATGGACACTTAAGCAGGGCTGCAACTAAATCTATTTTCGCGCGCTGAATATGATCCGAGGAATTTCAAGATCAAGTTTAGGTCGCGTCGTTATTCCAAATGCATGTCAGTGCTGCTACTGCCGCTGCCACTGCTGCCGCTGCAATTTCTAATGCGTTAGAAAGGCTGGAGCTATTTATGTGCAAGCACTATAAAAAGACAAGTGAGAGATGTGCCTGCACGCTTGGGGATATTTAAAAACATCCTCAGGACAAGCTATTATAAGCTTGCATGAGTGATGGGCTTCGACGCTTTGGCGACACGAGTTTCAACAAATAATTGGATTGGATACTTTGTAAACTAGTCGAATTATTTTCCTTTATGAAGCGCTGCGAACCTACCTGTTATTTCAATGAGCATGGCGAACACGGTCTCTTGCAAGGAGAAGCATAAATCTTCCGCTGTGTACTCTTTTGACTTGAGCCAGCCCTCGATACGCTCCTCTGCATGGCTTAATATTCCGGAAAAGGAGACATCCATCCCCTTGACAACGTATGGCAGTGGTGCAAATTTTTTACCTCTGAAAAAAAATGTACATGTAGAAAAAGCAAAATAATAACCAGACAATGGAGATCGCAGCACGTACTTCTTTGCTAGTTGCTCGATGTTGTATCCAGGGCTGGGGTCGTTTGAGAGATTTAATAACCTTGCAAATCGATCCAAACAGTTTCCAACAGCAATATCAATTGTTTCGCCGAATATCCTATACCTCTGCTGCGAGTAGGCAATGATTTGTGTGTTTCCACCTGATACGTACAGTGCAATGGGATTATTACTTTTGGTTATTAGTCTGCCCATCTCTATGTGACCTACACAATGATTAACAGCTATGATAGGCTTGTTGTACAGCTGTGCCACCGTACGTGCTACTAATGCAGCCACTGTCAGGGGTGCACCCATTCCAGGACCCTTTGTGTAACAGATCACATCAACATCTTTTAATGTCAACTTTGCATCTTCCAGAGCTTTTTTCAATACTGGCAGTACGTGCTCTCGGTGGTGCTGTGCAGTTTCTCTCGGAAGGAACCCTGTGTCAATAAAAAAGTCATCACATCACAATCTTCTTTGCCTGAGTGCATTGTTTATTTATTTATAAGGTTAACTTTACCTTCACCAGGAGGTGTGATGTATGTGTGACGAACATTGGATAATATTTCATCATCTTTGATGATTCCTATCCCCAACTTGTTAGCACTACCTTCAAACCCAATGGCAATCATTTTGATATTATCTTAATATAACTATTTTGGCAAACTGTGTGTTCCTTCTAAAGCGGGCTTTTACACTTATCCTTCTCTATGAATACATCCGTACATGCTTTCAATAGATACAAAACTTCAACTTATGACAAAAAAGCTTTTGAATCACTTTAAACTTTTTGTTATTACTAAATACTAAATATATTGGTCGAAATATTTGGCAGTGTGGAATATGCTCCGGCAATGTGTGTTTATATACCTAGCACAATAATAATATAAAACGTTTTATCGGCAGAGCCTGCAAAGCCGGGTGGTACGGTAAAACAGAAATTGATACGTTGTTAGGTTATAGTCCCTCCCTAGCTTGTTCGATTCGTTGTGGCGTGAGTTACTGCGTTGTGTACCTATGCCACATAAACATATAGGCACTTTGCTAGTGACGACCGCAAATGTAAATAAATAATGTAAATAGTAATATACTTAGTGAAAGAAGACGAATAATCTCTCAAATGCAGATCATCTAACAGAAAATCGAGTAATAAAGTGATAATTTTTCATTACATTGTAGGAAAATGGATTTCATCATTGCTATCTGAGTAATAAGAAAAAACTAATAACCTTTGAGAACGTTTTTTTGAAAAACCAGACAAATGGGACTCTTAACAGATCCAAGAGCTGGAAACGGAGCAATGGCCAAATTTATCCTGAAATGGGAGAAGCCCCTTTGTTATATATTGTATATTTTGGGAATTGGTTGGATGATGCTTTTGGCTTCACCCTATATCAACGAAAGTAAGTATAATTTTTTACAAAGTTAAAATCTGGACTAAAATATTTTAATCTTTTGGGATTTTTATCACAGATACCTACTACTCGGAAAATGCTCTACTTCCTGGATTAGTGAAGAAGGAGAGCAATCTAATGTCTGCTGCAAAGCAATTTTATCATGAATTAAATACGGAAAGGGAAAGATTTCCTGATCAGATGCCTTATGCATGGTTGTTAGCTAAATTTCACCAGTTACATCTTGATGTGTTCACTCATAACTTTACATTAAACTATCCTTTTCGCAATCAGCAGGTAAAAATTTTTTACTAAAAGATCAATTGTGCAATTATATCATCATTAACATACTAATGTACCGTTTTCAATACTTAGTATAAGGGACAGAATATTTATGGTATAGTAAGAGCTCCAAGAGCAGCTAGTACTGAAGCAATAGTTGTAAGTGTACCTTACCGCCCAATAACCAGTGTTCATGCTGATACTACGCCTTCTGTTGCTCTGCTATTAGCTTTTGCTCAATTCTGTCGCAGTAAGTCATTAAAGATACAAATAATACTCACATAAAATCGTTTTAAATATTGATTTTTTTACAAACATTTTTCAGAACAAAAATATTGGGCAAAGGATATTATATTTCTAGTGACTGAACATGAACAATTAGGTATGCAGTCATGGCTGGATGCGTATCATGGAGTTACCAGTGGTCATGAAGGTGTTCTTGTTTCCGGTGATTTAGCTGGTAGAGCTGGCTCTATTCAGGCTGCTATCAATTTAGAATTACATTCAATGACTATTTCATCCATTGATGTAAAGGTAGAGTTTGCTTGAAATCTTTTAGATTCTTTCATCAATATCAATCAATAAGTTAATTTATTTTATTTTATTTTAGGTTGAAGGATTAAATGGCCAATTACCAAATCTAGATTTATTCAACTTAGCCCAAAATATGATTAATAAAGAGGGAATTCGTAGAACATTCCAACGCCGTTTTGATACATACGAAAAAGATAAATTCAAAAAGTGGCAGTATCACTTCAACACTTTGATGTCAATGACTTTGACTCAAGCAACTGGTATACCAACTGGAAATCATGGACTATTTCATCGGTAAAACTGTTTTTTGACAATGATATCGTAAACCTTAAAAGTTTTACATCATATTATAATAACGAATATTCTATTTACAGCTTTGGTATAGAAGCTGTATCTTTAGAAGGCTTTGATAATTATAAAGATGGAGCACAACGTAATTTTTATCATGTTGGTAGAGTCGTTGAAAGCATAGTGCGTTCTTTAAATAATTTATTGGAACGTTTTCACCAGTCCTTTTTCTTTTATCTATTACCTTGTACAGACAGATATATCTCCATAGGTAATAAAATATGCATTATTCAGAGCAATGACATACTTTAGTTTCTTACATTAATTTTCGTATTTGTTTTCAGCCCTTTACATGACTTCGTTAGTCTTAATTGTAGCAGGACTGTTTATTAAAGCTTTTTCTATTTGGTTGAGGTTACAAGATTCTGGTGTGAAGTCAGAGAACGAGAAACAAACTGGCAAGAAACAATTACAAACCAATGATAAGGCAAGTAGACAGTAGTACAAATTGAAATGCATTTAAAACTATGACTAAATTTCATAAATAATTATAGGTAGCTGAATTTAGTGTGGGGAGTATAGCTTCCGAAATTTTATGGACTCATACTGTAGGAGTTAGTTTAATGTCTTCTCCGAGATTCCTAACATCAATAATCTCGCAATATTTAGGTCTTAGAACTGAAGATGCAATATATTTCACCTTTTTAACAATCACGATGTTGTCAATTTTATGGCCAATTATTACGATAAGAAGGTAAAATTATATTGTAATGATTGATATGACTCTGAAGGTCTTGTATTGGTATAATTACAAGATTAATTTTTTCCACAGGAGGTCCAAATATAGTAATATTGCTCTAGTCTGCGTCATAACTTGCGTCGAATTTGCAACAGCTCTGATGTGCGTTGCCATGCATAATTTCTCTTTAGCATTACTTTGTGCAGCTTTGTATGTACCATTTGTATTATCAATTAACGCAAAGGAGCGCATTTCAAGCGGGTGTGTACAAAATTTATTTATTTTCATTTTGATATTACTTACAATATTTTCCCTATATCAAATGTAATTCTATATTCATGATTTGTAGGTTCCGCAAAATTTTATATGTACTCTGGCCGTTGCTTCATCCATTCTTTGTAACATCTTTTGTCATCTTAATTTATACCTGTATAAATTATGGAGAAGAAAAAATAATGGCCATACTAGGCAGATCTTTAAGAGCAACGAAACAAGCTTTTGTACTGAGCATCATCGACTCTATGATCTACGGAAACTGGTTTTACAACGTAGCAGTTGCAGTTATGTTGCCGATTTGGATGCTATACTGGAACGTCATTAGCCGAAATACAGAAGTAAAAGCGTGATTGTAAAGACTGTTTAGATAATTTTTTCAACTGAAGTGAACAAAAAAAAAAAAAACGAGACTAAATAATCAGACCAACAATAAAATTAAAATTACCTTCGCTTTTTAAAATATTGTAAAATGTTTAGTATTTTCAAAGCATTTAAGTACAAATCTTATTTAACAATAGAAAATGTACATGTGATTAATAAATGTAAGACTTTTATAGAAACAAAAATTGCTGCCACTATTCATTTTATCATTTATGATATACTTTTCGTTCAAACCGTGCTTTCAATTCGTAATATCAAGATCCAAGATCCAAAAATATTCACACGTGACAGTTTGTAATAGTGTACAATGGAATAAAATAGAGAAAATCAATCGCGTCTCACTGATGGTTTTTGTACTACTCATCAAGCGAGTATAATATTTGCAAGTAAACAAGCCATCGATTGATCATGAAATAACACGGACTTATATAAAATGAAATGACATGAGAGCTGCTGTTAATAGCACTTTAAGATTCTTAGCGTACCTAAGTAGTAGATAAAAATTTTCTTAACAATTTTGGTACTGACGAATTCGCCAAGAGGATGGCTTGCCGAGCGCCACAATAAGACCATATGAATAGACTCATACAAAATAAAATTCTGTAAGTACCACTACCACAAAACATATAGAAGGAATATTGCTTTAAAATAAAAAACTAAATTAAGTGTAAATTTCTAATCGTTAGGTATTTAAAAAATGCTACTTATTGAGCTACTGTACGTTACGTACATTATCACAATAATGAGAAAAATACCTGATTCACAAATATTTATATCGAAGAGCTTCGTATCATTTAAACCCACACTTATAGATTTATCATTCAGAAGTATTTTAACAAATAAGTTCTCATCAAGATAATTGTGGCGCTTCTGCCTTCTAGTATAACACTTAAATTTATTACAGTCACACAAAGGCCAGGATGAACGAAACAAATAGTTTTCAATGAGTGCAGTAGTTATTCGTATAGTAATTTATTGTAAAATATAATTGATAAAAATCGTTTTCTAAAAAATTACAAATGCAATAGTAGGATTATCGTAAGTTCAATATTTGTATAATACACGCGCACGTCTTACAAAATACTTCTAAATGCTAATAACAATATCCCCAAGATTAAAAATTGATAGAATGCCCTGCTATCTAACATTCGATCGATATGAATGATCAAGCAAATACTCAAGCGGGTCGACAACTTTTTGCACTGATAATTTCTGAACATGCGTTAATTTTGCAAGATTTTAAAACAACTAACATTTTTAAATTTTGTATAGCTGGTTTAAAAAAAATTGGGTATACCCCTAAAGGTAGCCCTGGTGTTTGAAAAATGTCACTTTTCATTATCAACGTATTCAAAACGTTTATTAAATTTTAAGTATTGTTTTATTGGCTTGTTTTATAAATTCTCTAATACATTCGAATTGCACGATATTCAATAATATGTTCTTACCACTTAATATGTTTGATCAATTTATTGTAGACAAATTATATATCAAATACATCTTCTAGTTAATTAATCTCGAAAAGCCAGTATTGGAGGTTTAAATCGGAAATAGTTCTTTTATCTTATAATACTTGCATGATATGAAGATAAATTATTTACCTTCGTAAATGTAAACATATAGAAAAAAATAATAGTTTTATTGACTGGCTATCTAAGCCCCCTGCTGTTCAAGATAAAACTTACATAACGTTTTTCAATGATACACAAGCTGAACAACGCTTTTTCGTTGAACAAATTAGTGAAGAACAATTATTTTAAATATTGTTAAATATATCAATAAAAAACATAGAAAATCTTACTTGAAATCAAAATTACTTCTATTTCAATGATTTCATATGCAACGATCAATTTATCCTACGACCTCTAATGAAAATGTATTTCTCAAATAATCATGTTAATATTTGTTAATAACCGGAAAATTTTAATTGATATGATTAAAGATACTGTAGGATTACACCCGTGTGAGTTGATTAAGCGTTCAAAGTGATCAGAAGGTGTTCGAATGATCAACAGAACGCCTGGTGTTTAAGATTAAACTGAAGAAAATTGTTCCATCAAAAAAGTTCGTACAAATTACACCGTCTATACCGCGTAAATAATAATTAAATAAAACGAATTCTCAATGATATTATATTTTTGGTTTGAAGGTAAATACTTATAATTTAAAACATTATTTCACTGAATTTATCTAGATTTGACAGATGATTCTTATATTAATGAATCTTTTCCTGTCGTAATAATTATTTTAATTCACTTATCATGCATAACTTGTGTTATATTAAAAGATGATCAATCTTTATAGCTCGAGAGCCTTATCATAAATACAAGTATGTCTTCTACCTGCTTCATTAATGTATTTCGCTCAGTGATTTGGTGGTCTTGATCAATATAAGTGACGTAGACTCAGTATAGAGTAATTTTCGGTTTAAATTGTCAAAAAGGTTTAAAATAATAAGATCAATAAATTTAACCTAATCTAAATTTTCTATGTGGTGTGAGTGCAAATAATATTTGTTGTATTGTATCATTGAAGACATTTGCAGACAATTAAACCATGGAATTAAATACTTACAAGGAACAGATAGAAAATGAACTGAAGGCGAACAATGATGCACTTAATGATGATAAAAGTACAAAAATTAGTAATACCTTAGTTTTCTTCGTAAACGGAAAAGAAGTAAGTTATTTGTATATACATTATTTATACATCTTAAGCTATAATCATTAGTTTTATTAGGTGTTTGATAATTTTTTAAAACTTTAGGTAAAAGACAGCAGAGTCGAGCCAGAATGGACGCTATTGTACTATCTACGAAACAAACGTATCTTTTCTTTTCTTGTTAAAATATACTGTCCATTATTATACAACAATTAATTTTTCCTTAATAAAACACGCAAACAGTCAATCTTTATGGAACTAAACTGGGATGTGCAGAAGGCGGCTGCGGGGCCTGCACTGTTATGGTCTCGCGATACGATCGTAAACAAGATAAAATTATGTACGTCAAACAAATGCTTTACTAAATTAAAAAAACTTTGAGTTTTCTCACGCAATTAATAAATTGATTTATGCAATGTGTAGTCACGTTGCTGTAAATGCATGTTTGACTCCCGTATGTGCAATGCACGGCATGGCTGTAACTACTGTCGAGGGCATTGGCAGCACGAGAACAAAACTTCATCCAGTGCAAGAGCGTATTGCAAAAGCTCACGGATCGCAATGTGGTTTTTGCACTCCGGGTATTGTTATGTCAATGTACGCGTTATTGAGAACGAAACCTTTGCCGTCGATTCAAGATATAGAAGTTGCTTTTCAAGGTGATGATTTCATTTTTTATCTATTATGATTCGAGCTTTGCTATAGATCAACAGAAAACAACTATTCATTATTTTTATCTTCTAATAGGAAACCTGTGCCGATGTACTGGTTACCGACCAATTATCGAAGGCTACAAGACATTCACCGAAGAATGGGAAAAGACGCGATTGTCCAGAAATGTCGAGGGTAAAGAGAGAACTTGCGCTATGGGAGATGCTTGCTGTAGACGTGTCTTTACATCAGAACCACGAGAAGTTTTCGACACCAACACTTTTACACCATACGACCCTTCTCAAGAAATAATTTTCCCTCCGAAATTACAAGTGAGCCCTGTTGAATACATTATGTCGTGATGATAATTGAATATTATTATTTAGTGCTTTAACAATAAAAGATTTATTTTTCAGCTTTCATCGGAATTCGATGATGAGTATTTTATTATGAAAGGCAACGAGGTCACCTGGTATCGGCCAGTTCATTTGGGAGAAATTTTAGCATTAAAACAACAATATCCCAATTCGAAAATCATTGTTGGAAACACTGAAGTTGGTAAGGTCTATTTTATGTATTATCATAGATATTTGAACCATATGAACACAATGGATATACTGTGAAATTCTCGATGTTGTAGGAGTCGAAGTGAAGTTCAAACATTTTGTATATCCTGTGCTTATACAACCAATCAAAATAAAAGAACTGCGTGATATAACCGAACTGAATGATGCAATCAGAATAGGTGCTAGTGTAACACTTATTGAAATGGAGGAGGCTTTACGTCACCAAATACAAACTAAACCAGGTAACTTAATTAAATAATACAATTTTTCGAGCAGATTTTGTATAATTGTGATTGATACATTTTTCTCTTCGTTTAAATTGTAGAAGAGAAAACGAGAATTTTCGATTCAATAGTTGGGATGCTTAATTGGTTTGCTGGAAAACAAATACGAAATGTTGCTGTAAGTATTATATCTTAGACATTCACATGATAATATATATATATATACTATATTATGATGACGCTAAAATACAGTATTGTATCAACAGGCCATAGGAGGTAATATTATGACCGGCAGTCCTATATCTGACATGAACCCAGTATTGATGGCAGCAGGAATTAAATTAAACGTGTGCAGCCTTGAAAGAGGTGTCAGATCGATTACAATGGATCATTCTTTTTTTGTTGGTTACCGACGTAACGTTGTTGCACCGGATGAAGTATTACTCTCTATTGAAATACCTTATTCTACTCCAGTATGCATCTAATTTTCAATACCCAAATCAACTTTAATAACAATGTCTACTTATAGAAAACTTATTTGCTATTTCAGAATCAGTATTTTGTGGCTTATAAACAAGCCAAGAGACGAGATGATGATATCGCTATTGTTAATTTAGCATTAAACGTATTTTTTGAGCCTGGAACGAGCATTGTAGCCAAATCTTTTATGGCTTTTGGTGGTATGGCACCAACAACAATTTTAGCTAGAAAAAGTTGCGAAGCTATGATTGGAAAGTAAGGAATAAAGTAGCAATTAAAATTAACTCAAAAATATGAAAAGTTGTGTTCTTAGCTTTGAGAATAATTTAAAAAATTTTTTAGAAAATGGAATGAACAATTGGTAGAGGCTGTAACGGATTCTTTAGTTAATGAATTGCCCTTGAGTGGTGACGCACCCGGTGGCATGGTTCTATATCGTCGTTCTCTTACGCTAAGGTAATGTTTTATGATTATAAGAAAATTATTAATATAATTTATGTATAATAATATTCGTGTTACAGTTTATTTTTCAAGGGTTTCGTTTTTATTACTAAGAAACTTCGTATCAGTGTTAACGACGTTGATCCACTGCCAAAAGAACTTGAAACTGCAGGAGAAGGTTTCCACTTTCAAGCACCAAAAAGTTCTCAATACTTCCAAGTTGTTCCGAAGGATCAAAGCTCGATTGATTTGATTGGAAGGCCAATAATTCATATCAACGCTTTTAAACAGGCAACTGGCGAAGCAATTTATTGTGACGATATACCTCGCATAACTGGAGAATTATACTTAGCTTTGGTGCTTTCGACAAAAGCTCATGCTAAGATTGTGAAAATCGATCCTTCTCAAGCCTTAGCTATGGCAGGAGTTGAAGCATTTATAAGTGCAGAAGATGTTCCAGAAAAACAAAGAATTATAGGTCACAAATGCTTTGATGAAGAAGTATTTGTTTCCAAAACAGTAATATTATTTTTAAGAATAAAAATGAAAATAAGATGTGAAGTAATTCTGTACTACATATTGATTAATGCATTCACAATTTTTTAATTAGGTTACGAGTCAAGGGCAATCACTTGGTGCTATTTTGGCAGTTGATCAAATAACTGCACAAAAAGCAGCTAAATTAGTTAAAGTCGAATATGAAGAATTGCAACCAATTATCATCACCATTGAGGTATAATTTCAATGATATTTATGTACCATTACTGTACCGAATTGTCTCAATATTCTATTTATTTTCTACAGGATGCTATAAAGCATAAATCATTCTTCCATGAACGTCCTACAGTAATATGCAATGGAGACGTTGACAAAGCTTTTGCTGAATCTGATCACGTTATAGAAGGCGAAGTAAGAATGGGTGGCCAAGAACATTTCTACTTGGAAACTCAAGTATCATTAGCAAATTTCCGCGAAGAAGGAGAATTGGAATTATTTTCTTCAACACAGAATCCTACAGAGATTCAAAAACTTACTGCACACGTTCTGAATCTACCGATCAGCAGAATAAACGTTCGTGTGAAACGACTTGGTGGTGGCTTTGGTGGTAAAGAAACGCGAGAAGCATTAGTAGCATTACCTGTTGCCATTGCAGCTTACAAGTAAAGCAATTTGATATTGTATTCATGAACTTGCAAATTTAAATATCCAATCAATATATTGATGAAAATTCTTACCTCTAGATTGAGAAAACCCGTAAGATGTATGTTGGACCGAGACGAGGATATGATGATAACAGGAACAAGACATCCGTTTCTCATAAAATACAAAGTTGGATTTACTAAAGACGGACTTATTACTGCTGCTGAAGCTTGTCTTTACAACAATTGTGGTTACTCAACGGACCTTTCTCCTGCGGTAAGTTTGAAATTTTGGCTTTAAAAATATGTTAACGATGTAATTTTCACTAAGCTATTGCTTTTTTTACAGGTTCTTGAATGTGCTATGTTTTATTTCCTTAATGGGTACAAAGTACCGGTTGCTAAAGTATCAGGTTATATGTGTAAAACAAATCTACCTTCAAATACAGCTTTCCGAGGATTTGGAGGACCACAAGGAATGTTTTGCGCTGAAAATATAATTCGACACGTAGCCGATTATTTGGGACGTGATTACGTTGAGGTAGAGATCAAGTGTTGGTAAAATAATGTAATATTTCTACGTTATTCACCATTTATAATATAAAATTTATGTTGATTGGTAGATATCTGAAAGAAATTTGTACAGGGAAGGAGACGTTACATTTTACAATCAACCACTGGTTAGATGTACACTTAGAAGATGTTGGGAAGAGTGTTTGTTCTCAGCAAATTACAAAGAGCGAGTAATAGAAATAAATCAATTTAATAAGTAAGTCGTCTTTGTCTATAATCACTGAACTATAAAATTAATTTGTTGACGTGAACTGATATACATTCTTCTCATTATTGTTAAAGAGAGCATAGGTACAGAAAGCGAGGAATAGCCGTTGTACCAGTGATGTTCGGAATAGGATATGAAGTAGCTTTTCTTAACCAAGGTGGAGCGCTTGTACATGTATATACAGATGGATCGGTTCTTTTAAATCATGGTGGTGTCGAGATGGGGCAAGGCTTGTACACGAAAATGATTCAAGTAAATAACTCAAATAATTTATATTTATAAGTATTTTTAAGATCTTTAATGTACGGTATTATTTATATGTTTTAGATAGCAAGCCGTATTCTGAAAGTTAAGCCAGATAAAATTTATACAGCCGAAACAGGTACCGATAAAGTTCCAAATACTATTGCAACTGCAGCTAGTCTCGGTTCTGACCTTAATGGAATGGCTGTCTTGGTAAATAAATTATAACTTGAATTTTTTTTATTAGAAACAAAAGATTCAACAATCTTACTCTTTTAGGATGCATGCACAAAAATAATGGAACGTATTAAATATATCATTGATGATGATCCTGAAGGCACTTGGGAAGATTGGGTGAAGCGCGCATATTTTGATCGAATTAGTCTTTCAGCTACTGGATATTATCGAACCCCAGATATTGGTTATGACTTCGACACGAACTCAGGAAGGCGTTTCAATTACTACACATATGGCACTGCCTGCACAGAAGTAGAAGTTGATTGTTTGACAGGAGATCACGAGGTAAACAAAATATTTTGAATAAAAATAAAAGGTGTGCACTTTGAAAATTAAATGTTTGTATAATTATTATGAATTTATAGGTTTTACGAAGTGATGTTGTTATGGATCTTGGAGAAAGTTTAAATCCTGCTATTGATATTGGTCAAGTAGAAGGTGGATTTATGCAAGGTTATGGCTTATTTACAATGGAAGAAATGGTGTATTCTCCAACAGGAATTGTATTTAGTCGTGGACCAGGAGTATATAAAATACCAAGTTTTACGAATATACCAAGAGAGTTTAATGTATCATTACTTAAGGCTTCATCTAACCCACGAGCAGTATTTTCTTCAAAAGTAATAAATATAAACACTTGGTTATATTATATATAATAAATATTATTTAATGCAAACATTTTACAATTTGATATACGTTTCGCAGGCTACTGGTGAACCCCCTCTATTTTTGGCATCTTCTGCATTCTTTGGCATCAAGGAAGCTATTAGCGCAGCTCGAAAAGACATGGGAATCCACGGCTATTTTAGACTTGATTCGCCAGCTACTGCAGCCCGCATTCGTATGGCTTGTGTCGATCAACTTACTAAAAAGGTCATTTAAAGCTTGATAAAATTTTATAAATGTAAAATTTATATTCTTGTACGCGCCTATAGTGCATTAAATAACCATATCTAAACATTTCAGGTCGGTGATGGAGATGGAAAGAAAGCATGGAACATAATACCGTGAACCAGAAACTATTTTCGATAAAAAAAGTCAATTAATTAATATATAAGCTTCAGTATTTTTATAAAGAATTATTTTTATGTATCAATTTACATATTACTCTAAATTTTACAAATGTCATCTAAAAAGTATTCGAAAAAAAGTTATAATTTATTAGTACTTAAAATGTGAATTAATTTTATAGTATACTTTAAGAATAAAGCCAAAAAATATTTAATTAACACGTACCATTGCTGTTAATGTTTTTGCATTTGATTCTATACATATCGTTTAAAATATATTCTTATTCAAAATAGCAATCTATCTGGTGTATCAAAAAACTTAAATTACTAAAAGTTCTACTTTGTACCTGTAGAAAAGTGTTTATGCGTTGTATGCGACAACTAGTTTTTTACGTTCTCACGAACCTGATTCGCTCATTATTGTATGCACTCTAGACGCATACTCATGGTTCGCTCCAGTCGTCGCTTTCTCTCTCGCACGAACGCAACGGCGTCCTTCGTTTCTTGAATTATCAGCGGTCTCTCTCGCACTCTCTCAGTTTCATTCTTCTTTTATCTCCGACTATACATACACGCTATACCACAGGAAAGAATGCTATAAATATAGTTGTGCAGTTGAAGCTGTCACGCAAGAGTATCAGTTAGTCCGTGTAATGTAATATAACGTGCACTGAAGCAATAGCGATACAGTCTGTTTACCAATTTGCGATCATGTAGACTAGTTCGTGAACTGAACGCTTCGTATACATTGTGAGTGCTCTGGGATTGTAACATCAACGTTTCCATGCCATCTTTATGTTCGATAAAGGTCATAGTTAATCAATTTGATAATACGTTCACTGAATGAGCTTTCATAAATTATAGTTGAAAATGGATTCGAAACAAAAATATGCTGTCAAAGAGAATGAAGATAATTTGCGTCACACCGAACAAATAAGCAACTTTTTAATATTCTATGTGAATGGTAAAATGGTAAGTTCAAATATTTATTAAGTTTAAAATTCTTCATATCAACTGTTTACGTTTTACTTATTTTCAGATTAAAGACAGCAACATTGAGCCAGAATGGACATTAATCTATTACCTGCGAAATAAATGTATTCTTTTGATCTTAATTAATACAAAACGATTTTTAAACATTTTTCTGAATGTAATTATTTGTAGTGGGATTATGTGGAACAAAACTTGGATGCTCGGAAGGTAACTGCGGAGCCTGCACAGTAATGATATCAAGATTTGATAGAAAGAAGAACAAAATAATGTATCCTTTTTAAATCATGCATTTTCGCTATATAAATTGCTTGCAAACAGATGAAATGATTATATCACAATGTATATATAACACATTATGGAACTTACATAAATCTTATGCAGTCATTTAGCAGCGAATGCATGCTTAACACCAGTGTGTGCAATGCATGGCATGGCTGTCACTACTGTTGAAGGCATCGGTAGTACAAGAAAAAAACTTCACCCAGTACAAGAGCGTCTTGCTAAAGCTCATGGGTCTCAATGCGGTTTTTGTACACCTGGCATCGTTATGTCAATGTATGCTTTGCTCAGAAGTAATCCAAAACCTACGATGAATGACATGGATATAGCTTTCCAAGGTAAACTTTGTGTTTTAAATCTTCATGTGGAATTTATTTATTTTGAAAAACTTGTATTATTATTAAACAGGTAATTTATGTAGATGTACTGGATATAGACCAATAATTGAAGGATTAAGAACTTTTACCGAAGAATGGGAACAATCGCGTACGTCCAAGCTCGAAAATTATGAGGAGGAAAAAGTATGTGCCTTAGGAAATGCTTGTTGCAAAAAGGCTTTCACTTCAGAACCAACCGCTTTATTTGATTCCAAGGAATTCACACCGTACGATTATTCACAAGAACCTATTTTTCCGCCAAGTTTACAGGTATTAATAATCATACAAGATGGGCCTATAGTAAAAATATAGAATGTATATAATCAAACAATATATTTTAGTTATCATCAAATTTAGATGACGAGTATTTAATAATAACTGGAAAAGAGGTTACTTGGTATAGACCGACGCAATTAAAGAAGCTACTTATTTTAAAAAATCAATATCCAAATGCAAAAATAATAGTAGGCAACACAGAAGTAGGTAATGTAACCAAAATATATGTTCGTATAAGTTTGGATTAATTTCAAATAGTTCACCTATAAAAATCGTGTACTAAGGTGTGGAAGTGAAAGTAAAACACCTAATGTATCCTGTACTAATTCAATCAACTGCAATAAAAGAATTGAAAATCATTGAAGAAATGAATGATGGAATTAAAATAGGAGCTAGTGTCACTTTAGTGGAGATGGAATCCGCTCTTCGGCATCAAATTAATACTAAGCATGGTAAAAACTTTTTCACAAAAAACAATATTTTTTAAGACATATAATGTTTTAGTGTAAGTTATTTTTTTAGAATCCAAAACAAGAATATTTAAAAGTATCGTTAAAATGTTACATTGGTTTGCTGGTCATCAAATACGAAATGTTGCTGTGAGTAATAAGAATGCCTGTGAATATGATTTTATTTAAATATCAAAATTTGATTTGTTGTTCAGGCAGTAGGAGGGAACATCATGACGGGAAGCCCGATTTCTGATTTGAATCCAATATTTTTGGCTGTTGGTATTAAATTAAATCTATGTAGTCTCAACAGTGGTAATAGAACTGTTATCATGGATGATAAATTTTTTGTTGGTTACCGACGCAACATCGTTGCTCCAGATGAAGTACTATTATCCATCGAAATACCTTTCAGCACACCGGTAACTAAGTCAAATGACCATTCGTTAACAAATATTGAGCATAATTAAAATGTAATAAATGTTTTTTAGAATCAGTATTTTGTTTCATATAAACAATCTAAACGGCGTGACGATGATATTACAATTGTTAATATGGCTATGAATGTGTTTTTTAAACCCGATACTAACATTGTTCAAAAAATAAATTTAACTTTTGGCGGCATGGCACCTATTACTGTATTGGCCAAAAAAACTTGTGAATCTTTGGTGGGAAAGTAAGATGCTAATAAGCCAGTACTACTAATATTCGATAATAATCATCTAAATTGTTTGTGTTAATGTAAAATATATATTTTTAGAAATTGGGAAGAAAGTATTTTAGAGACTGTGACCAACAGTTTAGTTACAGAACTGCCTCTTCCCGGAAATGCACCAGGTGGCATGATACTGTATCGACGTTCATTAACTTTGAGGTATATGATTATAATAATTGTATTATGTACGTTCATTATACGTATCAATATTACGTAATTTTGCTTTCCAGTTTATTTTTCAAAGGTTTTATAAGCATATCAAAAGGATTACACAAAGACATCCCAAACATAGCACCAGTATTAAAAGAATTGGAATCTGCTTCTGATGGTTTTCATTACGTACCTCCTAAGAGTTCTCAATATTACCAAATGGTAAGATATAACATGCTATTATGATACAATTTATGGTATTAAAGATCCAATACAAATTCAGGTTTCCAAAGACCAGTCATCGATTGATTTGATTGGGAGGCCTTTGATACACGCCAGTGCATTCAAACAAGCGAGCGGAGAAGCAATCTATTGTGATGATATCCCTCGAATAACGGGTGAACTTTATTTAGCTCTCGTGTTATCCACAAGCGCTCATGCCAGGATAACAGGAATCGATAATACTAAAGCCGTTGCTTTAGAAGGCGTAGTGGCCTACTTTGATGCAAAAGATATTCCAGAACATCGTCGATACGTCGGTCCTATTATAAAAGATGAAGAAGTTTTTGTTTCGGAAAAAGTAAAATCATAATTCTACAATTACTATTAGATCAAATTCCAATCATAATAATTAATTTGTATACTATTAATATTAAAGGTAACATGTCATGGCCAAGTTATTGCAGCAATAGTAGCTGTTGATCAAGTAACAGCTCAAAAGGCAGCTAGAATGGTCAAAATTGATTACGAAGAACTTCAACCTGTAATTTTGACGATTGAGGTATATTTATATTGATATCATGTAAAATAAATAAAACTAGAATCGATAGAGCGCGCGCAAGAAAATCTTAGATTTAAAATTAGTAAATTACAGAGTCTGTCTTGGTAGTTCAAAATTTGACAGTATTTGAAAGATCAATGCAAGGTTGTCACAATATTTTGATATATACATTTATTTTTATAAGATGAAATTTGAATTCGATAGTTATACTATAAGATGATAGAAAAAACACAACTTTCTAGGGCCGGTGGACCCCTCAAATCGACTGCCAAGGGGTCCATCCAGCCCGATTTCGAAAATCAAAAAAATTTTGATTTCCACTTGAAGTCCCCTTGAGACATCTGCGCGCTTGCCCGCCTGATTTAACCATAGTGTTTTTTATTTACTTTCACGATGAACGCTAACTTCACGCTCGAGATTCGATTGAAGCAATTTCGAGATTTACTTCGAGATCGAGATATCCTCTTTTTCTTACTTGTGTCGAGATTTAGATATGATATGATCGCTCGCTCAATTAATATTAAGGATTATAATTAAATGTTCATCGATTGTAGGATGCTATTGAAGCAAAGTCATTCCTCGAAAAAGATGGAAGAAGCATTACCAAAGGGAACGTCGACGAAGCGTTTACCAACGTTGATCACATACTTGAGGGAGAAACAAGAATGGGAGGTCAAGAACATTTTTATTTGGAAACTCAGTGCTCTATTGCTATACCAAAGGAAGAACATGAAATGGAAATCATATCATCAACACAAGATCTTGCAGAAATGCAGAGACTTATTGCTCATGTTCTTGATATTCCAATTAACAGAGTTACAGTACATACTAAAAGATTAGGTGGTGGCTTTGGTGGTAAAGAATCACGCAGTATGCTTGTTGCACTGCCAGTGGCATTTGCTGCACACAGGTAAAAGACTTAAATGTTTTAAAGAAGTAAATAACTTATATTTACTGATCTATTGTTTTATCTTGACAGCTTACAAAAACCAGTGCGATGTATGTTGGATAGGGATGAGGATATGATGATTACTGGAACCAGGCATCCATATTTGTTCAAATACAAAGTAGGATTTTCCAATGAAGGATTAATAAAAGTCCTCGAAGTACACATTTACGCTAATGTTGGTTGTTCGTGGGATTTATCAGGCCCAGTAAGTGATTTCTGATAGTATTTCTCAAAATGCAAAACACATAATTACTCTAATATCTTATGTCTTTGCATGTAACGTACAGGCTCTATCGCGTACAATGACACATATAGAAAACGCCTATAAGATACCAGCTATCAGAGTTATCGGCTACTTATGCAAAACAAATTTGCCTTCGAATACAGCCTTCCGTGGTTTTGGAGGACCTCAAGGAATGTTTTGCGCTGAAACTGTAATGCGTCACATTGCGGATTACCTTGATCGAGATGTTGTACAGGTATATTTGTGTTAAAAATGGACCGATTTAATAAGATTAAGTTAAAAATATATTCTAATCTTAAATTATTTTAAAGCTTTCTGAAATTAATTTATATAAAGAAGGTGACATCACGCATTATAACCAAAAACTAGAAAATTGCACAATGCAACGGTGTTGGATTGAATGTCTTACATTCTCAAACTATAAACAGAGACTTGTAGCTGTACAACAATTTAATAGGTAGGTGTAAATGAATCATATTCAATTTATTGATGACCTATTAATAAGGGTGAAATTATTTTTCTAGTGAAAACAGGTATAAGAAAAAAGGAATAACCGTAATTCCTACAAAATTTGGCATAGCATTCGAAACGCTATTTCTTAATCAAGGTGGTGCGCTCGTGCATATTTATACTGACGGATCTGTTCTTTTAACACATGGAGGCATAGAAATGGGGCAAGGAGTGCACACTAAAATGATTCAAGTACGTACTAACTATTGAATATATCATTGTTGAAAGATAAAATCTATGAACATGATTTCGCAGGTTGCTAGTAGAATTTTGAAAGTACATCCCGATAAAATTCTTATCACGGAGACAGCGACGGACAAAGTTCCAAATACGACTGCTACAGCCGCAAGTACTGGATCTGATTTAAATGGGATGGCTATTATGGTTTGTAAAATAACATTAGCAAAATTAGAAAATAAATAAAATAAAATTACTAATAAAAATGTTGTGCCCAGGATGCATGTAATAAAATAATGCAACGCATCAAATATATAATAGATGCTAATCCTGAAGGCACTTGGGAAAGTTGGATAGAAAAAGCTTATTTCGACAGAGTAAGTCTTTCTGCAACCGGATTTTACAGAACGCCTGATATAGGATATGATTTCGCAACGAACTCGGGTACTTTATTTGATTATTTTACGTACGGGGTAGCATGTTCTGAAGTCATCATTGATTGTCTTACTGGAGATCATCAGGTAAGCATTATTCTATTTTATCAAATAATCGTAGCATTATTAATTTTTTAATATTATGTTTTAATTTCAATTATATGAATGATAAATATCGCAATGTGATCAGTTATTTTTTATCTTTCAATTGTATTACTAATTGGTTTAAGGTCTTAAGAACTGATATTGTTATGGATTTGGGAGAAAGTTTAAATCCTGCGATCGATATTGGACAAGTGGAAGGAGGATTTATTCAAGGTTATGGACTTTTTACAATGGAAGAGATGATTTACTCGCCAACGGGAATAGTTTATAGTCGAGGCCCAGGAGTTTATAAAATACCTGGTTTTGCAGATATACCACAAGAGTTCAATGTTTCATTGTTGAAGGGTTCATCTAACCCAAGAGCAGTATACTCTTCAAAGGTTGGTAAAAAATATAAAGCAATAACGAGACTCATGCTGTGTTACATAAGTGGTAAAGATACGTATACGTTTTCTCTAGAGCCTATTCAATCGATTCTAGAACTTGTCTATCTTGCTTTGATAATATGTGCTCTTCAGGCATCACTTATATAGTGAGAAATTCTTAACTATTGTTTACAGGCCGTCGGCGAGCCACCGCTATTTTTATCTTCGTCAATTTTCTTTGCAATAAAAGATGCGATCAAAGCTGCTCGCAAACATATGAACCTGCATGGATATTTTAGATTCGATTCGCCAGCGACTGTCGCTCGCATTCGAATGGCTTGTATTGATCATTTTACAAAGAAGGTGAACATACAGCATTTTAATATTGTTTTTCTATAACCAATAATGATTTCAGAATGTTGAATATTTTGTTACTTTATAGATTGGAGATGGTGATGGAAAAAAATCTTGGAATATAACACCATAAGTTAATGATCTTGAGAAGCTTTTCATAAAATAGATATTTATAATCAAACCTGCATTACTATACTTATACTAAATTATTATGTAAAATTTGTATGTAATTTTAGCTTAAAAACATTATATATTTATATTTAAATTTGTTATTGGAAATATATTTTATAAAATCAAGTATGTGGTTTAGATTAGTGATGTCAATGAAATGTTTCCATTGTTTGTCGTAGGTTATACGTGAATTAGTTTATCTGATGAATCTTTTGACGCAATAGAAAGTTAAATTTCAGATATTAATTCTTTTAAAGCTGCTTGATCAAAACAAATTAATAAAATTTCATCAAGTGAAAAACTTGAAATAATCCATTTTATCAAAACCACTTCGAGCGTAATCTATTATAACTATATCGACTAATAATGGATTTTTATTTGATTCGATTATCGAAAGCTAATGCGCATATTATCTTCTTGGCAGTAGGTCTGATATCTTGCAGTAACGCTACTTGAGTCTCTCAGCTTGGGGGCCTGTAATGCTTTGACGTACTTTGCACGTGTCGGAATAACGCAGTTCTGCATTCTAGTGTTATGAAACCATCGAAGGCGATGCTCAAATAAACAGATTACATCTAGCTAATACTCTCAATCTTAAATGATTTACACTTTATACTCGGTATATATACCAGCCTCTATTTTTACAAGCAAGATGTCAGCCGATTGACAATAGTTTTTATTGTCGTAACGATGGATTAATTAAGCATAGTATCTCATGAATCAGTGCATTATTCTGTGAAATTGCTCATTTACAGTTTTTAGCATGTCAAAATACAGCGTTTATAATTTTTCTCTTTAAAAAACTTGGATCGATCAATAATTCACAAATTCATGTAAGTGAACAAGAATGTTTCAGAAGATCAACAAAAAGACTAGCTCTTTGACAAGCTTCTTAGGAGATCCGTTTTCTCTGAATATATGAATTGAGCAACGTGAGCCATCCGCCTAATTGATCGCAGTGCGCCTAATCCTGCTTTCTTGGTGGAATTATACTAAGACGATTTGCGGAATAAACCGTTAATCAGTTTACATTTTATCAATGAAAATACAAAGCTCTCTTGTCTGATCGATCGATAAAATCAATAAGCTTATAGCAATATAATACATTGATACGAAGGAAAATTACACGTGCTTATTATCTAGAACGTGATCAGTTCACGAGTCAATATACCTCTGAGAAATTATCTTGTCTTCGTTTCAACATCAAAATTTTTAGACGTTTGTACCGTACTAGTCTGGAAGAATCTAGACTACGTTAACTCTAATCAAGACTACTTTAATAAGCCACTCCAGTAAATCCAAAGTTTTAGTACATAAACGTAAATTCTGAAAAGTTTTTATAGACTAAAAAACGATATTCAGCATCTTTATTAAACACATTTGATCTTGTTATTCAGCAAGGTCAAATGTGTTTACGCTTAATGTCATCAAAACTTTACTCATTAAGTAATAATTTGCAAGCGATTACAACGTTATAGTGCTGATACAGTGCTGATTTGAATCTATGCTGTAAGCGCACGCGGATCATTTAAAATAACCACTTCTTAAAATAACTTCAAAATTGTTTTTCAATGCATATAATCTCAAATTTCACGTGAATATTTATCTCGTAAATTCGTATACAATCGCTGTTATCTCGATCTAGATGTTCATTAAAAACAAAAGGCACGAGGCGAAGATCTTACTCATTCTCAAAAAATCTATGATCAAGTGATCGACCGATAGAAAAACCGCGAAAACAATAACAGTATACACGATAAACAGAAAAGGAACTTAAATTGCTTCAATAAACAGCAAATATCGCGTATACACGTCGATCGACATGCGTTGCGTCTAGCGCTTCAACTATTCTGTTATTCAATTCCCTGCGCGTATAAATCTTTAACCGTATAGTAACCGAGCGCAACGGGACAGCAAGAATTTCACTGCAACATTTACGCTGCGAAAGCATCATCTCTCCCGTCGCGCGCGGTTGCTTGCGCGAATATTCGAATTACGTAAAATGCGTCGCGCAGTGCATTTATGTGCCACGCATACTCGCGATCCCATCGTCTGCACGCTTGCAACGCCGCCGGTTCAATTCTTTTTCTTCTTCGGCTCGTGCCCGTTTAAGCGCTCGACGGTTTCTTGCATATAGCATTTCCATTCTATATAGATATACACCTTAGTCGCCCACACGTGACTTTCTCTCTCTCTCTCTCTCTCTCTCTCTCTCTCTTTCTCTTTCTTTCCAGCGAGTCTTCGGTCCCTTTTGACGCCGGTCCCCCGGAATTATCCCTACTCTCCTTCTCTCAATATCTCAGGCGGTCCCCCATATCTTCATCGTTAGGTAGTGTGTGTGTACTGTGTACGTGTGTAGCAGTCATGCCTCCTTTGCGCGACAAGTCCTGCCAGAGGCGATTTCTGTAGCCAGTGCCGATCAGCTCGCGTGTCGCGCGTCACGAGACTGTATACGCACAGACGCGTCAATCATACTCGTATAAGAAGTACTTAGCTAGTATATAGCTTTCTCGGGAGCAAGTGTAAAAGCGCTCCGTCTTGTTTATCAGTCGAGCGACGTTCGATGCGGCTTCGCGCGGCTCATTAAAGGAAGTAGGTTGAGAGCGAGCATTCGTCAAAGTGATTCGTCAGTCAAACGCGGCAACGTCACGAAGCTGAGCCGCGGTCCTCAAGTGTATATATACCGACTCTTTCGCGCTCGCGAATTTTAGCATCACTGGCTGAGAGCGATTTCGATTTTTTGCAATTACACTTCGTTCCCCTTGAACTTATACTGATCTCGATCGACACTCTACTCCTAACTTCAACGCCTGAATAATATTTTTCGAGAAAAGATAGTGTTTATCCACTCGTATAGGATTAGTGTCTTTCGTAAGTCTGTCACTTTATCTTCTCTTATTTATAAACGTACGTAATTTGTGTAAATTTCTAAATAGTCACCGTGTCAATATTATACAATAAAGTCTCATCGAAGTGTACTTTTCGTGAGGCCTAAAAGTTCAATCAACCTTAGTAAGCAAACCGCACTTTGATTTTTTTTGTTGAAATTTATTTTCATTTGAATACGCGTATGAATCAAAGTTCTCTTAGCTATTTGTTATTAACGAATCGCTGCGATAAAATTTTTATTAGTTGTTATCTCAATTTAACAGAACTTAAAAAATCTTAAAATATATTGATACGATTGAGTGCGTCAATCTTAATTTTGTTTTATCAAAAATTTAATGAGATTAGGTATCCGGTGATAATTACGGAGTAGACACTGCTATGCTCATTAAAAGTTTGAAGTACCATTGTGCACGTCATGTAATGACGTTTTTAGCCTCTTGACAACTGACTGAACCAAACTTCATATTCATGCAGGCGCAGTAGTAGTTGAAAAAAGCGTATAAGAACTACAGAAATTATTCTTTCTCCATAGTTTTCTATCAATGACTTAAAAGAAATCAAAGATGGATTCGAAAAAGTTGAAAATGAATACTGGGCGAGAGAGTGGAGACAGTGCTGAAGAAGATTGCAATGTTAATGGAGATTCCTACCAGCGCTCAAAGATCTGCAATGTCCTCGTCTTTTACGTAAACGGCAAAGAGGTGAGAATAACAATTATAAGAACGCGTCTGAAACGCCATGAATATTTTACGCGCCTTAGTAATATGAAGATAATTCCCGTCTGATTTGTAAACAATCTTCGGTGTAATGTTAACTTACACAACAAAATATACGAAGCAACAAAAAGAATAATCATTTCTAAACGGCCTGCAATTTTAAAGGGTTACATAAACAAGAACGACTTTATTTTCCGGTGTCAGGTTTAGAAATTACTAGTTACCGCCTTATGGGAATAGAACCAGTTTTCATTTTGCCGATTCAACAATTTTCCGTAACGTATTCAATGGTCTTACTATGTAAGTCGTAAATCGGAAACTGACATTCACAAGTACATAAAGCTAGTCATTTTTACGGCTGAAGGTCATAGAAAAGCCTCGATAAAAGTTACACGTTTCTAAAATACCAAATGACGTGATTACAAGATCGTATAAAAAATTTCTATCGTAAATGATTAGCTTTCTAGACACTGCACAAACATCTATAACAAATAGGAAAATCCGAGTTATGATATCAGCACAATAAAGTATTTTTATGTATCATAAAGTCTCATCAAAATATGTTAATCGATCGTTTTGCTCACTAATTCGTATTTCAATTTCTTTCATAGGTGGTAGACGACGATGTTGATCCCGCATGGACATTACTTTACTATCTTCGAAATAAATGTATGTCTTTAAATTCAATTACCTTTGGGAACTTTAATTATTATTCTTTTAAAAAATATAAGGCATTTTTATGCTATTTCAAAATATTAATAATATTTCAAGTTCCATTTTAATATATTATTATATAAAAATATCCATCGCAGTTAGATGTTTTAATGCTTTATCTTTCACGACAGTGGGTTTGGTTGGTACAAAACTTGGCTGTGCAGAAGGAGGCTGTGGAGCATGCACTGTGATGATTTCCAAGTACGACCGGAAACTGGAAAAAATTATGTATCCTTTTCTAAGAAATGAAATAACGTACACGATTTGTATGGAATATTTCACCAAATATTGTTTCGATCAAGTCTAGTTATTTTCAATATCGAGGCGTTATCTGTACTTCCCATCGATAGAAGATTCATGAATTAAGTCAAGATAACAAAAAACTAAGTCAGCTAAATGCATAATACCGATTTTAATGTAGATTATCAATGGTCACATTCTTATGCACATAATAATTTTTAATTTTCACTACAAAAGATATATTCTGAATAACGTATATAGGCTTGGCTATAAATACTTTTTAAAAAATTCATACTTGCAGCTACTTAAAACAATTATATTTAATTTATGGAATTGATCACAAAGATCAATTACATAGACCAATTATGAGAAATAGTAGAGCAAACCTAACGGTGGTGAAACATTGTATCGAATGAAAATGTAAAAAACTACTGCGTGTGCAAACTGTTACGTATAGGTAAGTGTGGTAGTTAATCTATAATAAACTATCGGTCTAACCAGTAATTGAAAAAAACAAAAATTAAGCACAGATTAGCTTGATGATGAAACAATTTAAGTAGCAATGCGGCAAGATTTTAAAATCTTTGATTGGTCGAATGAACAGTATACCCACCCATAGATTGATAAATATCAATACGCGATGAAATTGTCAGATAAGCCCACTTCGTTGTTCGATCACATTCTTCAAGATGGGTAAGCGGTCGTTAATCGATAAATATCCCTTAAATTGAAGCCTGCAGAGTTATCATATAATATACCGTGAAACGTGACATGAAACCAATGTCTTGATTATTTTTATAACAATGTTTTTTTAAAGCCTGACGCATATCAATGAATTATAAAATATATAAAATTATTCAGACTTAAAATATTTTCCTTATAAAATGTTAGTCACGTATCGGCAAATGCATGTCTAACTCCCGTATGTGCCATGCACGGCATGGCTGTAACTACTGTAGAAGGCATCGGTAGTACTAGAACTAGGCTTCACCCTGTGCAAGAGCGTCTAGCTAAAGCACACGGCTCTCAATGTGGTTTTTGTACACCCGGTATTGTCATGTCTATGTATTCTTTATTGAGGACTAAGCCACTGCCAACGATGGAAGATATGGAAGTTGCATTCCAAGGTTTGTACATTTAATATTGATTTATTATATCGATATTAGTATTTGCGGAAACCGAAAATATTGATTTCCTACCGTACATGTTTACTGTTACTTGCAACATCAAAGATAATAATTTTTAATCAAAACAAATCTCATCGATATATCTCAAAATATAAATATATTCAAAAATATATGCAATTATATTACGAAGATATTTTATACTAAAATAATTTTACGATTTTACCAGGTAATTTGTGTAGATGCACAGGGTATAGACCCATCATTGAAGGTTTAAAGACTTTCACAGAAGAATGGGAACAATCTCAAAGGTTGTCAGAGATGAACAAAGACGAGAAGAAAGTTTGCGCGATGGGGGATGCTTGTTGCAAAAAGGCATTCACGTCTGAGCCAACTGAAATTTTCAGTTCTAAAGAATTTTTGCCATACGATCCCTCGCAAGAACCGATATTCCCTCCGAAATTACAGGTAACTTTTAGTCGCCACAAGCACAAACGCGTTGACAAATCATTCTTTTGTAATTTGTAATACTAATCATTCAATTTTATAGCTTTCAGCAGAGTATGACGAACAGTATTTAATTCTTAAGGGAAAAGAAATAACGTGGTACAGGCCAACATGCTTGCGAGATATTTTAATGTTGAAGCAACAGTATCCTAAAGCAAAAATAGTTGTTGGAAATACTGAAGTTGGTAAGAATCTATCCTGTAATAGACAGTCATAATAACGTTTGTTCGTCATTTTCAAGTTTGCCTTGGGTGTAATTTTTAGGAGTGGAAGTGAAGTTCAAGCATTTCGTTTATCCCGTACTCATTTTACCTAATCAGGTCGAAGAAATGCGGGAAATCACTGAATTGGATGATGCGATGAAAATTGGAGCAAGTATAACTTTAGTCGAAATGGAGGATGCCTTCAGAAATCAAATGAAAATAAAGCCCGAACACAAGACTAGAATATTCAAAGGCGCAGTCGAGATTTTACATTGGTTTGCTGGAAAACAAATTAGGAACGTTGCTGTAAGCAGTTTCGTTTATTTGATTTCAGTTGTTAATTTTGCATATTTACAAATACTCATCAGATTCATCATTATAGGCTATCGGAGGCAATATTATGACGGGAAGTCCGATATCTGATATGAATCCAGTATTAATGGCTGCAGGTATAAAGTTGAACCTCTGCAGTCTAGAAAGAGGTTACAGGACTATTATAATGGATCACACTTTTTTCACTGGCTACAGGCGTAATGTTGTCGCTCAGGATGAAATTTTAGTGTCCATTGAAGTTCCATTTACACTCCCAGTAAGTTGACGGAAATAGGCGCAAGCGATCTAAGTGAGAGAGTTGTCTTACAATAAAATTATTATATTCCAGAATCAATACTTTGTTGCGTACAAACAAGCGAAAAGACGAGATGATGACATCGCGATTGTGAACTTGGCGCTCAATGTTTTCTTTGAGCCTGGAACGAGTGTAATTCAAAAGGCTTTCATGGCTTTCGGTGGTATGGCGCCGACGACCGTTTTGGCGAGAAAAACCTGCGAAGCTATAGTTGGAAGGTAACTGTAATTTCCTTTTACATTATCTTCGTGTATATTTTGTTAGCTATAATTTTGCATACATTGGTTTTTAGAAAATGGAACTCAGAACTTGTGGAGTCTGTTACGAATTTGCTCACTGAAGAGCTTCCGTTGTCTGGTGATGCTCCAGGTGGAATGATTTTATATAGGAGATCTCTAACCCTAAGGTACACTGATAATGCAAGTAAATATAACAAATATTTATAATAAATACTCATTATAACGTTCGTTTCAGTTTATTCTTCAAAGGATTTGTGTACATAACAAAGCAGCTGCGAGAAAATGTGCCTGATGTAGAACCGTTACCGAAAGAGCTCGAATCGGCCGGTGAAGGTTTCCATTATGTACCGCCAAAAAGCTCGCAATATTACCAAGTCGTGAGTTTCAATCTAGTAGAGTTCAATCTAGATCAATAAATTCAAATTTGATTTTAATATATGATTTTCAATTCAAAGGTCCCGTCAGAATTGAATTCGACAGATCTAGTCGGTAAGCCAATCGTTCACCTAAGTGCTATGAAACAGGCAGCTGGAGAAGCAGTCTACCTTGACGACATGCCGAAAATCGTTGGCGAGCTTTACTTGGCATTCGTGCTTTCGACTAAAGCATACGCCAAGATTTTGAAAATCGATCCATCTCAAGCACTCAGCGTCAAGGGAGTCGTCGCATATTTCGACGCGAACGATATACCAGATCACAACAGATACGTCGGTCCAGTTTTACACGACGAAGAAGTGTTTGTCTCCAGAGAGGTAAATTCGCGCGATGATGCAGGTCATTCCGTTATTGTAGATACAGTATAGTATAACATTGAAAAAAATACCAATTATTTTCCTGCCTCAGGTAACGAGTCAAGGACAGATTATTGGAGCTGTTGTGGCAAGCGATCAATTAACTGCGCAAAAAGCGGCGAGAATGGTTAAAGTAGAATACGAGGATCTCCAACCCGTTATAATATCTATTGAGGTAATCAGATAAGCATCTGCTATTATATTTATATCAAAGTCGATTCAATCTGAAAGTGGTATTTAAAAACTATTGATAGAAAACAAGGAAAACTTAAATCTATTAAAATGTAACATCTTCAAGTCAAGAGCATTCTACTAGGAAACGAAAAATTTATTTCAGGACGCCATAAAAGAAAAATCGTTTTTCGCGGGCAGCGGAAAGAGCATAGTCCGCGGAGACGTGGACAAAGCTTTCACAGAATGCGATCACGTAATCGAGGGCGAGGCGAGAATGGGTGGTCAAGAGCATTTCTATCTGGAGACACACTGCTCCTTAGCGATTCCCCGAGAGGAAGACGAGATAGAGATTTTCTGCTCGACGCAGCATCCCTCGGAAATTCAAAAGCTCGTCGCTCATGCACTTGGCGTTCATATCAACAGGATTAACGTCCGCGTCAAGAGACTTGGTGGCGGATTCGGTGGAAAGGAATCTCGAGGGCAACTTGTCGCTCTACCGGTAGCCTTCGCTGCTCACAGGTATAATTATAGAGCTTGAAGGATTTTCAAATAAAAATTTTCGAACACTGACTATTATCTGACATAATTGTTGTGATTTCTCTCGAACAGGTTGAAAAAACCGGTTAGATGTATGCTGGACAGGGACGAAGATATGATGATTACTGGCACGAGGCATCCTTTCCTGTTTAAGTACAAAGTAGGATTTAACAGTGACGGATTACTTCAGGCTGTAGAAATTCACATTTACAATAATGCTGGATATTCCTTAGATCTTTCTATGTCTGTAAGTCGCAGCAGAAATATAATTGGATTTTTCTCGTTTTCATAAATAACGTAAGGGCGTGTATTTATTTTCGAGTTTTTATTTTTTTGTTTTCAAATAGGTGCTGGAACGTGCCATGTTCCACTTTGAAAACGCATACAAAGTACCTAATGCCAGAGTTTACGGCTACGCTTGTAAAACTAATTTGCCCTCTAATACCGCTTTCCGAGGATTCGGTGGTCCGCAAGGTATGTTTGCTGCTGAGCAGATGATTCGACATGTGGCGGACTACCTAAATCGAGACGTTGTCGAGGTAAACTCGAATTCAACAGCTATTCATTAAATCAAATTCACGAATTATAAGGCATATCTTGCCTGTTTCAGATTTCCGAAATGAATTTGTACAAAGAAGGTGACACGACTCACTATCATCAGAAACTAGAGAACTGCACATTGAAGAGATGCTGGGACGAATGTCTTGCTCTATCAAATTACAAAGAACGCATGGAAGATGTGAAGAAATTCAATAAGTAAGTTATCAAGTAAACATTTTTAAGACTTGAATTAAACGATTTGGCACATTATACTATAAAAATCTTTCGATTTCAGGGAACATAGGTATAGAAAACGAGGACTCGCCGTTGTACCTACGAAGTTTGGTATTGCTTTCACAGCATTATTCTTAAATCAGGGTGCAGCACTTGTGCATATATACACTGATGGCTCTGTACTTATTAGTCATGGTGGTACTGAAATGGGTCAAGGATTACACACAAAAATGATTCAGGTAGCTTTTTTTTACTGATGAATTGTAATAATCTTGCATTATATTTTGATCATCAAAAGATGAGGGTACTAAAGTTAAATTTTGTATAGGTGGCTAGCCGAGTATTGAAAGCGAAACCAGAAAAGATACACATTGCTGAAACAGCAACAGACAAAGTTCCAAATACATCAGCCACTGCAGCTAGCGCAGGATCTGATTTAAATGGGATGGCTGTTCTGAATGCTTGCAAAGAAATCATGAGTAGAATTCAGTACATCATTGACGCAAATCCTGAGGGTACCTGGGAAGACTGGATAAAAGCAGCCTACTTTGATAGGGTCAGTCTCTCTGCAACTGGATTTTACAGAACTCCTGGCATAGGATACAATTTTGCAAACAATACAGGAACACCTTTTAATTATTACACATATGGTGCTTCATGTGCTGAAGTTGAAATTGACTGTCTTACTGGAGATCATCAAGTTCTAAGATCAGATATTGTAATGGATCTTGGAGAAAGTTTGAATCCTGCTATAGATATTGGTCAAGTGGAAGGAGGATTCATTCAAGGTCAGGGTCTGTTTACAATGGAAGAAATGATTTACTCTCCAACGGGCACTATTTTCAGTCGAGGTCCAGGAGTTTATAAAATTCCTGGCTTTGCAGACATACCTCAAGAATTTAACGTTTCATTGCTTAAGGGTGCAACCAACCCCCGAGCAGTTTACTCATCAAAGGTAAGGCATTGTACCTCAAGTTTTGATAGTTCAATTTAAAGATTTGAAAATAACTAATAAAAATTGCAGGCTGTGGGAGAACCACCACTATTCTTAGCATCTTCTATTTTCTTTGCTATCAAAGAAGCAATCAAAGCATCTCGTGAAGAGATGGGTATTCATGGATATTTTAGACTTGATTCTCCAGCAACTTCTGCCCGAATTCGAATGGCTTGTGTGGATCCTTTGACAAAGAAGGTAAATATTATATGAGAATTTAAAAATCTACAATACCTACAAAAACTAAATAAAATATAATAAACTTTTAATCATGCTATTTTAGATTGGAGATGGAGATGGAAAGAAAGCTTGGAATGTAGTTCCATAAAAAATTGTTAATTACTAATTTCTAAATTTAAAGAATAGTTTTATTATTTATGAGTATAACAGAAATTCAAGTATAAATATGTATTTATATGTTTTATAAACGCTTTTATATTAGATCAAGTATTAGTTATGAATTTTCTATGTATAAAGTATTTACAGTCTTTTTTTATAAATATAAATTGTGAATTTATCTATATTCTCTTAATACACGACTATGAACATCACCTTATATACATTTACCTCTGTGAAATTATTGTTCACTTCTTTGTATATTGGTCTTTCTTATTTACAATTATCCTATCATTAAACCACCCAATTATACATTACTTATACCTGATTTTTCTACAGCCTCTAACAGACTTTGCAAATGCGTTTCAAAAAGTTCACATCGAATAGGCATTTCTAACGAATAAAAAGGATTTTTCAATGCATAATCAGCATAAAGTTCATAAACCTTTTTTGTTAATATTTCCATTCCTGGTTGAGACGGCTCAGCAACGATCATGAATTTCACTCCTGTTAAAGTCTGATAACAATACAATCGAAAAGTATCTGCTTCAAGTACTTCAATACCTGAACATCGAGGTTCTGGACTCAGTTGACTGGCAATTGCAAAAAGTGGATAGAACATCGAAGCCAAGAAAATCTTCTCATTTGTTGTCATTTTAGATCGACAAAATTTTAAGGTTATCGGAAAGTTTTCAGGATTCTCGAGCATGTCCAGAACATCCTTACCATCCTCTAATTCACGACCAGTTACAGGTTGTCCATTTACAGCTGACAAACAATGGCCCACTGTAGTTCAAACAAACGTATCTTTTGTATAAGCAAGTTCAAATCTGACAAATAACTTAATCACACTTAAAATGGCACAAATTTTAATACTCAAACAGAAATATCAATGTAAATGATGATGAAACGAATTAAAAAATACTCACCATTTATTCCATCTCTTTGACCAAACGATACAACTATCTTTTTATTTTCATAAGCGAGTTTAATGTCTAGTGGATAGTTGAAAGGCTTTTCGACTTCAATTTTCGGAACATTATGGTCGTGATTAAAAATCAATCCACCGGATTTAGACACAATGTAAACACCGTATATCACCATCTTGTCAATCTCACTTTTACTGTTTATTTGTTATGAATATGCGAAATGACGGACTGAGATGTGACTACGTTTACATTTGTTACCAAGGTTATGTGTTCTGTTGGCGACTTGTACATTCAGGTTAGGTTGTGCACCCCGCCTTGAATTTTTTTTTGCAAAGCAGAGTTAAACGCCGATTGGCCTATACGCAATTCGCAAAATAACTATGATTCGCTAGCCCCGATATCCGTCAGCGGGGATGTTTCCGGAATTGTCGGTTATACAGGGTTGCCAGACTTTTATTTATGTTAAAATTTTTTTATCCAATTGGCGCGAAAATTGAAATACGAAAAGAAAGAAACAAAACGCATACATATCGATTCTTTTTGCAGTAAATACCTACAACTAGATTGATTATTTATAATTTTAAATCATCTTTCCAACAACTTTTCTCAACGAGGCAACGTTCCACGTTCATTTATTTTAAAAAGATATTTTATCAAACTTCTAAATCGAAACAAGTGATATGTTTAAATTTAAAATCACTTGTCGTTAACTTTTGCGAATATAAGATTTTTACCGTTATTCAAACATATACCTAAGTGTTACCTACTGTAAAAGAAGTAGTGGGAAGCGAAGTTCTAAACCATATGGAGAGATATAAGCACTTGATAAGCAGCATCGCAGCGAGACTATCGCGAGAGCTCCTCCGCTCAGCCTCAGACCTATATATTATAGTTCTATCTAAAAAGAGGTCTACATTCGGCGTGGCAACATTGCTCCAGAATTCGCGAATTGTCCGCGTGCGGTCGGTCGTCGACTCCGCGACTCGTATGTGACGCTTCGGGGCTGCGTGGTTTGTCGTGTGTGCGATCAGTCTGTTGCAGTTCCAGAATGCCGCAAAACAATTTGAAGATAAAAACAGCAGTATGAGACTGCTTAGCGAATCTCCAGCTCACCGATTCAATGCGGAAGCTCTTCTTTTGATCGTGTACTGACTTGATTTTGTAGATAAATATGAGACTCGTCAAGCCTAATTGGGTTACTCATGATGGTTAGTAATAACCTGTTTTTTGCTGTGCTTTTCCGCGACTCTTTTTCCCGGTATCTGTGTCCGTGTGAAATTGATTCTGTGTTGTTTTACTGTGTTATAAATATTTACCACTTGTTTTCACAGAGATGGATACTTATTGAGATTTTATGCTTTTTTAGGGTCTCCAATTTTTTCTGTGGATATTCATCCGGATGGCAAGAGGTTTGCCACCGGAGGGCAAGGTAAATAACTGCAATCTACTGCTTTTTTCTCAACATATTTAAACATTGCTCAATTACAAGAGAAATTAATTTTGAATACTGTATTCCACAGGTGGAGATTCCGGTAGGGTAGTTATTTGGAATATGGAACCAGTATTGTGTGAAAAAGCAGAATCAAATTCAAACATTCCTAAAATGTTATGCCAGCTGGATAATCATCTTGGTACCGTTATTAAAAATTTCTTTGTATGATTTTCATGCTTTTTACTCTTATTTGTTTGTATCTTCAAAATTTTCATATTATTTATTTAGCCTATGATTAATAGTCTAAGGATGTTTATTGCAATCAACATGTTTGAAATAAATTACTATTGCTTTTCAGCTTGTGTAAATTGTGTTCGATGGGCTAATAATGGTCAATTAGCATCAGGTGGTGATGATAAATTGATAATGATCTGGAGATTAGCTAAAGGAGTAGGTGGCACAACTGTATTTGGTGTTACATCAGGTGTAGAAACATGGAGGTGTATTGCCACGTTACGTGGTCATCAAGGTGATATTTTGGATCTTGCATGGGCTCCTCACAACCCTTGGCTGGCTTCTGCATCAGTAGACAATACAGTGATTGTATGGGATACAAACAGGAAATGTTTAATAGCAGTTCTGAAAGGACATACTGGATTAGTAAAAGGAGTAACGTGGGATCCTGTAGGAAAGTACTTAGCCTCACAGTCAGATGATAAGACCTTGAGAGTATGGAGAACAACAGACTGGGGTGAAGAATCTCTTATAACTGAACCTTTTGAAGACTGTGGTGGTACTACCCATGTTCTAAGACTCTCGTGGAGTCCAGATGGTCAGTATTTAGTATCTGCTCATGCCATGAATGGTGGTGGGCCAACTGCTCAAATTATTGAAAGAGATGGCTGGAAACAGGATAAAGATTATGTTGGACACCGTAAGGCAGTTACATGTGTTGTGAGTATTTACATTTCAAACAAACTATGCTAAGAGAGACATGCATATCTAATTTTAAATATTTTTCAGAGGTTCAATGGAAATATATTTCAAAAGAAAACTACTGCGGGAAAACCTATACAATTTTGTTGTGTAGCAATAGGCTCTCGGGATCGCTCACTCTCAGTTTGGTCAACTTACTTAAAACGTCCCATAGTTGTTATTCACGAACTGTTTGTGTCTTCAGTGTTAGATCTCAGTTGGTCTTCTTGTGGATTGCGTTTATGTGCATGTTCTAAAGATGGCACTGTTGTTTTTGTAGAGTTTGCAGATAATGAATTAGGTGGCCAGGCATTAAATAATGCTCAATTGGTAAGCATTAATTTTTCTAATTAATATTCCTTAATTAATTCTTCAAACAACAAAGACAAAATGAAAGCTTCCAGTGAAATTATGAAATTTCTTTTGCATATCATAATAAGTTAGTTATCACGATCTAAGATTATTATTTTATGCTACACATTCTTATCACTCATATCTAATCAGGTACTTCTTTAATAAGAATCATTAAGCAGCTGTGATTATTGTTTGCCTTTTAAGAGATATAATTCGCCATTTATCAAATAGTAATTGGTATTAACTAAAAAAATATACTTAAAATTTAATTCTTGCTTTTCTGAAACAGATAGTATATTTATTTGTTGGTCATATCATAAATTTAAATATCTCTATTACGGGTTTACTCTTTATTTTTAGATCAATGTTCAGGAGCGATTATATGGAAAATTAGTCCAAGGAGGATGCCCTATTATGGAAGCACCTGAACTTCTCAAATTGTCAAAAACTCCTCCTGCCCCTGCTGCTCCGACAAAGGAACCGGAGCCTGCACCGCCGCCTGCAACCAACTGTGTTCAAACGATCAATTCCGTGATAACGTCACCAACGAAAGGCCCTACTAATAAGCAGATTGAGACCAGGACTTCGGATGGCAAACGGAGGATCACGCCAATGTTTGTACCTGTTGCTCCAGAAACCTCGTTAGTTTTAAATTTATATGATTTTATGTCCAGAGTATATTCTAATTTGAATTACTGATGTTGCATTATTGCAAAAATTTAACTTTACAGAGAAAGCGAAGCAAGCGCACCAGTTCCTACCGTAGCACCTTCCTCCTCGTTTTCAAGTAGTACACAAGTTAAAAGTTCTATCGTTATAGAGAAACGCGATGAAGTTGTTCAACCAAACGTCAGTTCGACTGCTACCATGAATTCCATAGCTGCTGGGGTAGCTCCGATGTTGAAGCGCAAAGATCCAACCCAAAAACCAACTAGTAATAGTAGTGGTCCTACAACTACTAATGCCACGACTACTGACGCGTCTGCAAACAATAAACCGAAAACCTCGACGGAGAGGAGTAGCAATGCCGTTATATTTCCACCGCTTAAAGCCGCCACCGGCCCTGTCTGCCAGCAGGCCGGACACTACGGCGTGACTATTACGAACAATCAAAATCTGTATCAGTTGCAAGTGTTTCAAGGGACGAGTGTCGAGCCACTGTGGGAACAGTATCTGGGATACAGTGCCACAGGACTGGCCACGTCGCCCATTATCGTAGGGGTGTCTTTAGAAGACGGAAGTGTACATAGTTTTTATACGTCGAAAGGAACTCGCGCTGCGCCGCCACTAGTTCCGCCGTCGCCCATTGCGAAAATTCATGCTGCTGGCAGCATGGTATAGTATTTGTTTATAAATGGTGCATTATTATATAGATCTGTGAAATGAAAATATGAATATTTTTCAGTTGATGATTATTTCGTGCTATGGAGACGTGCGGGTGTGGGACTTGAATCCTAACGTCTGTCGCCTTGCAGTTTCAACTAATGCTGCGCATTTGGTTGCTCCAAATACGTCGTTAATGTCTTGTATGCTACACAACGGTATGCCACTACTAGCCTTCAGCAACGCCAGGGCGTACTGTTATCACAAGGAAATGGGTAAAATTTACAGTGTACAATAATAAATAGAAAAAAAAATTGCAGGTGATTAAAACATTCTATTGCCATAGGTACTTGGATGTTGATGGGAGACAGTCTCGATCCGGTGTGGCGGTGGTCGGCTATAAATGCCACGACCAGCTCACAGACTGCTGAAAATTTCCGAAGAGGTCCCCTTGCTATGTTCCAAGAAGGTCTCAACCGAATTGCTGGTCGTTTTATACCACCTCTAAGATTGAATCACAGTGCTTCCTGCATAATGTCGTACTTGGAGCAACAGCTCTTAGCTTCTAAAGCACTTAGCAGCTCCCAGGAGTATGTGCATTGGCTGATGGCTTACGTAACCTTTCTCTGTACACACGGTGAGATTCGTAATATTTAAATATTTATAATGGTACTTGTATAGTTAACATTTTTCAATTAAAAATTTAATGTATGTATTTTGATTGAAAATTTAGAAGGTCTAGAAAATCGATTAAGGATAGTACTTGATGATCTTTTGGGTCCAGCTCACAGTTCTGCTAACAAGAGTTCGTCCTGGGATCCAATGATTTTGGTAATTATCAATGAGTGCATAATATAGAACGAATAAATTGTTCTAACTATTTGATTATTCTTAGGGCGTGAAAAAGCACAAGCTGTTGGAGGACGTGCTGAAAGTCCTCTCTACTCATTTACGATGGCAAAGACTGTTTCTCGAGTATAAGGAACAATTAGAGGACCTGAAAAAATTATGAGAATCGTCTGAAAATTATACATATATATTTTCGATGCAGCGAATATTTTGGATCAAACGATTTGTATATTTCACGTAACTGTTAATGATAAATTAAGACTGTACAGAGTTTGATATGAATGAATAAATTATTTTCAATTTCTACATCTAGATTGCTTTCGATTTTGCGTATTTCTATAAATGAGGATGTAGGAAGTAAAAATAATAGGCTTTCTATTTTTAAACGACTGTATTTGTTCTGAATATTATCTTATATTCATAAATCAGAATTATATAATATTTATATACCAATGCTAAGGCTCCGTTTTATTTTATTTTTTTTATAAAAATACATAATTAAGCTCAACGTGCAATTAGCGAACTTGTGAATTAGGAAGCGTAACTAACGAGCTAGCATAGTAGGCTCATAAGTATAAGTCGTCCGCTAGATTGCAATGGTTAGATTCGATCGATCTGTGCGTTTTGATTTGCTGCCATCAGGAACAGCTTAATTTTTTCGTTTTCGTCGTCAATTTCTCGCACATAAGACACATCGTACAAATTGTCAGCGAAATCGCACAACATTAGAATAGAGCAGGACAATTGCAAGTGGAATAGCACCTTTTTTATTTACTTACTGTCCTTTCAAATCTAAACTCATAGATTCGATCAGAGTTTCGTTCTTAATTTCTTTTTTACAAATTTTCCATCGACAATGAAAGAAATCCGACAGTAAAAATCTCAGATGAAATATCATTTCAGATTCAGCAGCGTTATAACTCTTTAAAAAAATGTCTGAGATCTGAGATCATGTACGGCTGTTTTATGTAAATATTAGTCATTGAAATAAACTTGGATCATCGGAGTACATTTTGTTTGCTGGCTTGCTTTTCAATGCCATCAATAGTAAAAAGGTATAATCAATCAGCCTTGCTTGTCATACGAAAACGCCTCACCAAGATCACGGGTATCGTTATACTTTTAATTCATTTAATTACAAAAAGAGAAAAATCCATCGTCTCGCGCAATTCATCAGAATGTAAGATCTGTACAACTTCGTCGGTCAACCTCATAAGTATCTCTTGCATTTATATTGCACAACAACAATTACATCTCATATACAAACAATAATAAATTAAACGCAGTTAAATATTCTCGACATAAAGTTTACCCTTGGTCCATCTTGTATAATCGTTAATGTATCTTTTTTCTCATCTGCATATGTACAAAACCTCGTTATAACGTATTATATCACTTTGAGAAACGTCACCCTTACGTACAATAATGCCTCTTTCGTCGTAGTTAGTCATTGCGAACAAATACCATATCAACGTCGTCATTGTTGAACTTTAGAGAGGTGGTGGTCCATTGGGATACTGGATGAGGGGCGTAAAGCTCCTCGCCAGATTGTTAGAGAGCATGCAGCTGTAGTCCTCCTCGGCTGAAGGCACCAAGGAGGCAGCTCCAAGTAACAACAGCATTAGCGCCTGTATGGGGAGAGAGGCTCGCAATACTCTTCCGATGAAGTGGTAGCCTCGCGCCAACACTGTCTGATCTCCATCGTCAGCACTGAAACAATTTGCGAGTGAGCAAAATTAGCGAAATTAGAAATTGGTTCCGTATTGCGTGGACAAGTACAAACAAAAATTGATTGTATTGTATAACAAATTTTCAAATTGACATTCAAATCATAAAGGGAAGATAGTTTATATAATAAGAGAAAATCGACGACATTGAAATAATAATAAAAATACTTGGATAAATACACAGGGAGAGGAAAACGTACTTTGCGGTGATTGTGCCGTGGGCTTGGGTGGTTCCTGATGCGGCTTCGTCGAGTAGCTACAATTCAACAAAAGAGAAACACAAACAATAAGATACTGTGCAGGTGAACGCTATTATATTGCAAAAGAGTACAAGATACTTTGGAATCGAGTTCCGCATTGAAGAAGTGCTCAGAGTGCAATTTTCGTGATTTATACTTATGATTAATCGTAATTCTTCTCTCTTACGCTCTATGTAAATCAAAAATGAGGGCACTGAGTTCGCAGATCAACCAAACCCCTCAAACGCAGCTACTATTAAATGTGCTCGGTATAATAAAATCAGCCTCATGTTTTATCGACAGAGAGCAAATCTCCAGTTGGTCAATCAATCATCATCGTATATAGAATTAGTCTCTAGACTCGAGCCGATCTATTTCGGAGTTTCAAAATAACGAACTTACATCTCGAGACAGGATTGCGAGCGAAGTGGAGGTGGCCGCCAGTCCGACGTCTCGTGGATCGAGTCCCAGTGCTGAGCCCAGTTTCAAAACGTACATGCTGGTGAGACGTCTGAGGGACTGCAGTCGCAACCGAAGCTCTTGAAGCCGCTCTCGAGTCTCGGCGTGCTCGTCCAGCAGATGATTCGCAGCCTCTTGCAACGATAACACGCGAGGCTCACAGCGCTCCAAGTCACCTTGAAGTTCCCTGTGGAAGATTGGATTTTTAAATTAGCGCTTTTGAGCTTTATCAAACTGGGACGGCTTTAGTGTCGTCGTTTATTTCAAGTGGTGTCGGGTTAACGCGCACGGTTTAAATAAAACTTGTGAACTCACTTGAATTTGTCATATTTGTTTCTCAGAATCTGAGCGCCCTCGGTCAAATCGATGGGCTCGCTGGCGCGTATGGTCTGCTCTGTGGTCTCCAGCCAGGCGAGCAGTTCCTCGATGATCCTGTGGAATTGCTGGTTGCCCATAAGTGCAGCCTGCAGCAGATTCTGCCACTTGGCCGCGGCTTGGCAGACCTTGTCCCATCGAACGTTGGCACTGGCCAGTCTGTCCCTGAGCTCGTTGGCACGTTCCAGGTCTTCGGTGTGGTCGGCCAAGTGAACGCCAACGATGTTCAGGCTGACGACGATGCTCTTGTGGCTGTCGAGATCGAGGAGGAACTCGTGGTGGTCCTGGATCACATCCTCGAGCTGCTCGATGTTTGAGGGCGGCGAGAATTGCTCGCTCTGGGTACCTTCGGCGAACTCTAGCCACTTCTCCAGACGCCACAAGTCGTTGTCCAGCTGGGCCCAGTTGCGGTGGGAACACAGCGGACAAGTGAGACGACCGCCGTCGCTGCAAGTGCCAAGGGTGGGTTGGACTTTAGAAAGGGTGGGTTGTATCAAGCTTTGGGTTGGTGGAGCGGGTATCAAAGCTTCGAAGAAATATCCTACTTGGACCGAGATTGAGTACAAGAACTACGATGAGCGTCACTTACCGACTCCATATGATCCAGAGTAGCAAACTTTTTAAAATGTAACAAAAAATAGTTAATTTTCTTAGAAATCAAAAATGTCAAAAACACGTTTTTATACAGATGTACTACGTCTGCGTAAAATGACTTGGAGCGTCTAGCAGTAAGGAGCTTATACAGCCTAATGAAAAAGCTTTCTGTTCGAACCTTTGATACCTTCCATCAGTACAGCTTCGATTATTAACAAGCTTTTTCGTTGAATAATAGAAATGTTAAAGACAAGCAAATAGCTCTCTACACTCACTGTTCGCAAGGAAAGCAATAAGCACCAGCCAGGGGGGACCTGCAGGGGTTGAACGTAAATTTTTGTTAGTATAAGATTGCCATTAGTTTAGTTACATGGGCTTATAGATAGAAGAAAAAAGAGAGAAAAAAATAACACTGCAATACAAGTATAGGTATAAGCAATTCAGCTTGTTCAATAGTAATTTTGTATATAAAGGCAGTAGATCTAGCAGGAAACACTATTATACATCACAGTCGTTTGGAAAATTATTTAACAGTATCGACGAAAATCCGAAAATTCTACTTACTTGAGTTCTCGAATCTGTTGTTCTCGCGCCCTTGCTCTTCTCAGCAGATCTTCGTAGCGGGCAGTGAGTTCCGCGACTTCCGCAGCCTTGGCAAGTTTTTCCTCTTCGGACAGTAGGTTGTGTAAATGCTTGACTAGTTCTATTGTCGATTGACAGCTTCCGATTAACTTGGCCTGCAAGAAATCAATCCCAGATTTTCAACCTCGCATTCCGCAACAAATTTCCAAAAGTCAGTGTGTAATTGAAACGAAAACTCACGATAGCTCTCGCAGCAGTTGATAACCCCGTGCCAGGTGTTGGTTCCGGCAACACAGCGCTTTCGAGCGCGTTTAGCGCGACCCGGCACTCGCTTATCGCCGACTCCAGCTCTATCAGGTAAGCGTCGAACGACGTCATCCTCGTCAACTTGGGCAGTGTGTCGACCTGCACGGCGGTGTCCGTCTCGAACTTGAGCGTCTCGACCTGGACGGCCTCGTCGACTTCCTGGCGCTCCTGGCTCTCGATCCTGGCACGCAGTCCGTCGACCCGCTCCTTGATGTCCTTCCACAGCAGCTGGTACTCGTCGACGAGCTCCTGGATGTTCGCCACGTCATCTGGATGACTCTCGCGCATGACCTGAAGAGCGAGTTCGTCCGCTCGGCGGAGGGTCGCGCTCTGCTTGGTCAACTCCGCGTCGATATCCGAGAGCTGTTGCAGGCGCTTCCGGGGAGATGACTTCTTGTCCGGTCTCGAGAGGTGTTGCATCTGGGTGAGGGTCACGTCGACCTGCGTCAGGCCGATTACCGCTGCGCCGTGGGCCGAGATGAACTCGCGGTAGGTTTTCTGGTCCCTCTGCAGCGCGGCGATTATGGTGTTGATCTTCGGCGTCAGTCCGTGCCACCTGTAACGAGTAGTATCATTAAGCAGACTATAAAATACGAAAACGTTGAAGATGGTCTGTGCGCGACATACCTGTCGATCAGCTGTCGAGTTTGCCCGGTGAGAGCTTTGAGATTGTCCGGTTCCAAGCCACCCTTCGCCAGCCGACTGTAGCACTGTTCGAGTATGTGCATGGCCGGGTGGTGAGCCTTGATGTCCTCCAAAATACTTTGCGCCTGGGCCATGGTCTTCTCGGTACTGTCTTTCGACAGGTCGCTCAGGCTCTTGTCCAGGTCTTCTAGCTGTTTCTCGACCTTGATCAGCCACTCCTCGTACTCCAGCCTTATGCTCTCGAGCTCGACGAGCAGCTTGCCTATCAGCATGATCTTGCGCTTCCTCTCGGAGGACTTGACGCAGGTCGCCTTCCAGCGCCTCTCCAGGCCCTCCATGCCGGTTTTGATGGCGTCGGTGTTGAAGGAGGTCTTCCAGGCGTCGCAGTCGCTCAGCAGCATCTCGCAGAGGTTGAGCACCTCGCCGACGTTGCCGCTCTCCGCCTCAATGGTCTTCTGCAGCTGCTCGTGGTCCTTGAGCTTCTTGTCGATCGTTGCTGGGCTGGCCGACTCGACCGTGTAGGCCTCGGACAGTTGGGTCTCGACCGAGCCCAGCCACACCCTGATCTCCGCCAGCCTCTTCTGCAGCGTGCTCATCGTCTGCATGAGGTCGACGATCTTGTTCGCCCGAGCCTTGCCCGCCGTCAGCAGGCCGCTCCACCTCTCGTTCAGCTCGTCCAGCACGTTGACCAGTCGCTCCTTCTCGCCGGGCTCGGCTATGCTGATCAGTTCCAGTCCGTTGTTCTGCACCCACTCGAGTTCCCGCTGTTTCAGAGCCATCTCTGCCTGGAGTTCGCACTCCAGCCGTCTGAGCGCCTCTTCCGGCTCGTCCAGGTTCGTCGTATCGTAGTTATGTATGTTGGTCTCGCTGTCCTTGATCCAGAGCAGCAGCCTGCCTGACCTGCTCTCCCACCTCGAGTGGAGGCTGCATCGCTCGCCCAGCCTGAAGGAGAGCAGAGCCAGCCGGTGTTCGAGGTCGCTGTGCTGCTGCCCGAGGAGGAAGTACTGTTGATTCAGGTTCTTCATGTCAGAGGGGCTGAGGCACTCGCGCAGCTGCTCCATTGTGACGCCCAGCACCTCCAGGTCGCTCGTGCAGGCCACCAGTCTGGCCTTGTGCTGCTGCAGCGAGTCCAGCTGTCTCCTGATCTCCGGCAGGCTGCCCGAGCTGGCCTTGTCGACGTGGCCGATGGCCTTGTTGATCTCCTGGAAGACACCGGTTATCTTGCCGGTCTGCTCGGCGTACCTGTCGTTCAGGTCCTTTATCCTTAGCACAAAGTCCTTCCAGGTCTCGAGGCTCGCGCGGACGTTGCTCAGCCTCTGGGTGCTGGCCGCGTGCTCCATCCTCACGGAGACGGCGACCGCCTCGTCGCAGTCGGCGAGCAGGCTGTCCTGCTGGCGCTGCAGGGCGTCGGCCTGCGACTCCCCGCTGGGCATCCGGTCCAGCAGTGCCTCGATCCTCTGGAGGATCTTGTCGACCCGACGCACGTGGATGAAGCGCAGCTGCAGCCGAGCCCTGTCCCTGTCGATGTCCTTCAGCCAGGAGAGCAGCTTACTCTGGTCTATCCTGTACCTCTCCCAGGCGGCGAGCCGGTCCCGCACGGCCGTGTGCCTCTCCATGATGCGGGCCAGGCTCTCGTTGTGCAGGTTCGTCAGGGCGTTGAACTGCTCGGTAACCGAGAGGTCGCGGCCCTCCTCCGAGCGCACCATCAGGATGAGCTTCTGCTGATCGTTCAGCAGGTTCTTGTGGACCTCGCAGAGGTTGCGGTGCTCGGCCAGGCCGTTGTAGTCGCCGGGCAGGCTCGTCGAGAGGAAGTCCTGCACGTGGCTGAGGTACTCCTGCCAGAGCCGCAGGGCAGCGGCGACGTCCTGGGAACGGATGAGGCGCGCCGAGAGTCGGTGGTACTGCTGGAAGGTCTCGCGGAAGACTCGCTGCCAGAGCGTGAGTACCTCGACGATCGAGGGCTCGCGAGCCGGTGAGATCTCGAGGGCTCTATCCTTGATGGACTGCAGCTGCGGCTCCGTCCGCGTCAGAGCGAGCAGATGGTTGCGCAGCAGCGTGAGCTGCTCCTTCGACTCGCCCTGGCCTACCGTCGTTATGCTCTGAAAAAGCGATCGCAAAAGAAAAAGTTGAATTAGGGCTGCACTAGCTCAATGCCATAGAGAAAACGCAACTTTTTGCAAAACTACGTGGCTCCCCCGAGGCGAACTGGAAGACACAATGCCAAACAAGAAGAAGTTACTTATCGCGCGATCGGCCTATACGCGGGCTCAAGAACGCACACTTGCTCGCGCGCGGGGGCGCGAAAGCTCTCTCATTCAGTCTGTTGCGGATTTCGTGACCGATGCAATAATGCCGCAGAGCGTAAGGCCCGTGGCCTTGACATAACGAAATTGTTTCGCCAACTACAATTAAAATATAAGCGCGAGCAAGCGCGAGTCTAGTAGTGCGATGATTGAGTTGTGCCAAGCACTGCAGTTCGCGCGCGCGTGTATATAATACCGTGTATAAAGGGACGAGCCTCCGAGGCGGAAACAATCATATTTAAACGGGCCGTCCTTGGCGAGCCTCTGAATCACTTTCTTCGCGCGGCGCGTGCCGTTGAATGGAGAACAAGGTGAAAGCTACATACGCTTATATTCGTCTTTTTCTCACCTGGTGAACGGATTCGAGAAAGTTCTTGGTCTGGCAGAGATCGTCGCGAGCGAGCTCCTGATTGAGGGCTCGGGCGTCCGCTGTGTCGGCGAGAGACGAAAGAGTCTCGCGCACATCCTCGAGTTTCCGTCCGAGGGCCTCGACCTCGCTCTGTAAGGGTCCACCCGCGTCCAGACCGACGTCCGAGGCGATTTGGGCAACGAGGCCGCGGAGTTCCGCCAGGCGCTCCTTGTGCTCTGCCAGGGTGTCTTCGCAGACCTGTCGAACAAAAGATTTTCATTACAAAAATAATTATAACGAGCCACTCGATCGTCATCCCCAAAATAATCCAGCTCTAACGATCTTCCCAATTACCGATGCTTCAAAAATACCAACAATCAGCTGTACACGCCCAGTACCCATTACCTACTGAAAACTACCAGACGAAAAGCCACGCACTCCGTGGAGCTCCAAAATTCACTGGACCAAGGCTTCTCCGCGCACACGTGTTTACATTTCATCGGTATTTTTAGAGCCGCTACGCGCACTGTACATCCATGAATCCCCCCGAGTTTCAAGATAGCTCCGAGACGAACTTGAAATTCCTTGATTCTTTTCCACGCACGCTCTTTCCGTTGTCCGCGATGCGAGTTCGGGACTGATGTGATATGACATTGACGCGCCGCCGCGTGTTTAGAGCTGATCGAGAGACTGAGTATCGCTCTTTTGTTTACTGGCCAAACAAATGCTGCCGCTGCGGGAGGCGCCGCCGCCACCGCCACCGCTGTTGATGTGCAGTCGAAACTTTTGTACGAACGAGAGTAGCTTGTCGCTCACCTTATTTTCTCATTCCATAATACGAGAGCGGGAAAAAGACTGACTGACGGGTTATGAAGTTGTTGTACTCGCGAGACACGGAAAGGTGCTAATTCGTAGGAACGGCCGAGGTGAGACTTTCTTTACTTCTACTTCCAAATCCAACAGTCGCGTTTACGTTCGCGTAAATTGTTACTTGCAGCGCTCGTATTTTAGTTGTGTTATAGAAACAGACGCGCGCGTTAAATGGGACGCATTGAATCAACTTGACCCAGATGTTGTCAGGCATATATATTTATAGTGATGCCCGTGCCCTTCAGTTTTAACGGAAAGTCAAAGGCTCGACTGCTGTGTAGGGTTTGAGAGTTTCAAACTGATTGCGCAAAACAATGAGACAGACGTATTTTCTGGCTTCATTCAAGTTCACGAAAGAGCGTGAGTGCATTCATTAAATTCTTCCAAACTCGCGCGGTTGCCCCGGCGCTAACACAAACGTACGTGAACGTAATTTGCTAACTAAAATACGAATTTAACAATACTTTGTATTATACTGTTTATTATCGATCGTTGCAAACGGCTGGATCGAATTGAATAAGTCGTCGAGTAATGATCTCTGATTCCGCGAAAGCAATTGACAGTTGACGCACAACAAGTAGGATGATTATATATTCCGTACGTGAGCTACACGATGAATAGTACCGAAGTTAAAAACGTTACGTAAAGCAATATCGAGATTTCTTCTACACATTTTCTATGGAAGATTTATTCTGAATTGTTTTAGTTAATAAACAAGGTTTATCTATGACACGTTGTTGCGTTGGTTTTCTTTAAAGTCAAAAATAAAAGTATAAAATGACAGCTCAATGTCGTTTATTTTTACAAAATAAAAACGAGATTTATTTTTAATATGTTTTTAAAAAAATACCACTGTATCTAAGATTGAATAACGGATTCCAATTTAAAAAAAAAAGCGCGAGTAAAAACGCCGAAGAAACACGACTGTTATTACTTGAAAACGTAGCGTACAATCGACGGAAGAAAAATATAGGCCGTTTAAAATGATGTCACCCAGTTCGGTGGCACACTGAATATATGGGTCCGCCTCCAGTCTGACGGTAAAAAAAAAATCATAAATATAGCGTGACGTCGTTTTTACGGCTTCGAGCTTGAACCCCATTGTTAACCCGTGTAAGCTACTTGTTCTGCAACCATTTTCCGATAACGACGGAAAAAATATATTTGTTTTGAAAAGAACCACTTTTTTTCTATACTGCGTACTGTAATACTCTGAACGAATCGATACAGTAATTTTGCTTCAGTCATTGTTTTAGTTATGCGGAATATTTAAAAAAACGCATTCCAGAGATCGATATTTATCGATGAAAAATATTACAGTTATTGATTTTTCTCAAAACACAAAGATCCGAACTAGAGTCTCGAATCCCTTGACCCGCACAATCGAATCCCAGTCCAAAAGTCACGCTCTTCGAATGCTCACCCTAATCTCCTCCGGCGTGCACATGTTCAGCCGGCGGCGCAGCAGCGCAATCAATTTCCCCGATGAATCCCGAAGACGGCTGGCTCACGTAGCATGGATGGAGGCGACGTCGTAAACACTGCCACACGCTCTCGGAAAACGCGTTTGTATATATGATAATCTCCCGCGAACGCGAATTTTAAAATAGCCCGGCGAATCGACGAGCTGCCACCATCAGCTCTCACTTATACACTGTGTATGGATCGTCGTCTGTGCCTGTTCTCTTTGTTGTTTCCGGCTTATCGTGGGCTTGGATTTTTTCGTTGCTCGAGGTACGGATCGTTGTTGATTTTTATATAAATTTTCTTTGATTTTTATGACGACTAGACGAGATCTTGCGGTTGCTTTGCGTTGCACAGTCTTTGTTCACTTATATTTATAGATAGGTTTTATAAAAAGGTTTCGTATATACGAGTAATCGACTAGAAAATTTGGTACGAGCTAATTTTGTATAATTTCTACAGTTCACTGGCACTTATTAGCGCGTTAGGCACCATTAGATTAAAAAACTTGTAAAAGACACTGGAAAAAATGCCCACATGACTAGAACTTCACTGTACAAAATCTCCGGAAAAAAAAACCCGGCGATCAGCCAGGACGCGAAAAAGAATCGGGAGCACGAGGCGTCCTACCCCCCGGCATCTCGGCGCGCATCGCGCCACGTCCTGGACCAGACTGGCGTGCTGGTGTATACACGCGCGTTGCCACTGCTCCTTCTCTCTCTCTCTCTCTCTCCCGCAGCCGCACAACGATCGATCTGTAGCACTCGCTGCGGCAGCGCAGATGTGCAGGACAAGGACCGAGATACACGCCGGAGAGACACTCCCTTTTCCTCGTGATGCAGCGCCGGCAGCAGCAGCCTTATACCGGCTCCCCCCCTACGAATGCATGCTCGCACGCGCGCAGAGCAGTACTCGGTAGTGCATCACCCCCGTATACATACGTTCGTGTATATGCGTTCGTCACTCGCCGCCGTCGCCGGCGTTTGTGAAATCAAGGGCGGTGGTAGTGGTGGTGGTGGTGGTGGTGGTCGAGTATACGCGTAGGAGATGTCGGCCAAGTGAGAGAGAAAGAGAGCCTCTTGATTTAGAACAAGCGCGTGCGGCTTAATGCGCGTTTTGCGAGCGGGAATTATAACGCAATCGAGCGATGGTTATTTTCGGGCTTTCTGGGATATTGGAAATAACGAGAAGCTATTCGGGTGCGAGTGATTTCAGCTTTTTTGCCTGTTGACTTTATTGAATAATTATATCGGGGTCGCGGTTATCGGCTCGGTTTGCGCAAGCGACTATTAAGATTTTTAAGTAAATAATTTTTTACCGCCCGACGTTTCAACAGCCGCAGTTAGTCTGGCTGATAATAATATAACACTTAAAACTTCGTTACAATATGAAATTTCATCAATACAAATTAGCCCGCGTCATTCAAAACAATCCACTCACAACCTTAGTCATTCGCCGCCACCACGAGAAACAGGAGTTGTTTATGCACGCGTTCCCTTCAATTTCACCGAGCGAACGAGATGCGCCGAACGCACAGAGGCGCCGTTATCCCAGCTCGTTTTATCTAAAGGGCGACGAAAATGACCTCGCCAGATGGCTATATACACAGCAACACACGTCATGCATGCGCTCACTCATTAGCCCGAGTGTTAACCGAGTTAGAACAAGCCGTATTATCGACGACTGACGACTTCCGTGCCTTTCGACTTTGAAGAACTTTATTATTATAGCGCTCGAGGATTATTCACCGGATTTTACAGTCGGCAAAAATTTTCGTATAACCCAAAACCAAAACAAACCTTATCGCGCGTATAGTCAGTCACTTATCTGACCTGCCACTCGGGATTCGTTGCGCTTAATTTGTAATACCTTTCCGAGGCGAATCGCTTTGTAAACTGTCTTATTGTGCGTATATACAAAGCGCGGCCCATTACATGCTTTTTCGCCGCTCAAATGACTCACAATCGCACCTCTCGTAAATACCTTTACGGTTCCCGGTACGTTTGCACAGTAGCCTTTCGCAGGAAAATTGTTTTCCGCACCGCTATCGTTAGCCCCGTTCTAAAGCTACAATCACTCCTTTCTCGCCTGATGGCTTCGAAGGCACGTACTGCTGGCTTCGAAATATCTTTTCCCGCAGCGAAACCAAATCGATATATTTTAGGATTGAAAAATGACGCGGAGCTCGCGAGGCTTCAATCCTCTTACACACCCACGCTATGATGAAGAATGAAGATTATATACATGTGAGAAGAAGGAAAACTCACCTTGACTTGCTTAAGCGCCTCGTCGGGTGGTAAGTTAGCGACGCTGGCCATTTGCGTGTCCGCCCAGGCCTTCACGGCGGCGCTCGAATCCCGGTACTGCTGCCAGAGGCTGACCGCGTGCTGGTACTTGGTACAAAGGGCTCCCAACTCACTGCGAGTCTCTTCCCAAGCTTGCACTGCCTCATTTACCACGGCGTCCACTCGCTCCGATACCTCGGCAGCGCAGGACTCGCGGAGCGGCTCCGCTGCCAGGCGCAGCTCGCTTATCAGCACCTCCCGCGCTACGAAGTCTCCATTCAGGCCCTGCAATAAGATTCGAGAAAAAAGAGTCATTATTACGCATTGAAAAGTATATAATAGCGCGCTGCTTTATTATTTCTCGGACACAGCGAACGTTCGGCCGCATAACGAGATGGTTGTGAGGTGCTATTTGCGTTGCACAACGCCAACCCTGTGTGTTTACGTCATCGATGGGGGGTCTAAAAGCGTAGTTCGACTCTCGGTACTCGCGCTTACACACAGACACACACACGTCAGCTAAACTGCGCGAGTTTCTTCAACTATTTTACTATCATCCGCGATCGTACGGAGGAATATGCTCAGTGCGACGCAGAAGTTCAAAGCGAGAAATTCTTAGATTGGATCTAATACTTGGGTGTATAAATATAGTGGCGAGCGCTCGTCGACGACACGAGACACACGTTTCTTCGTGGACTTGTGCGACGCGTGAATTCGGTCAACGCGAGAGTGAACTAATTCTGTGTCGTGTACTCGCGGGTTCGTTAACCTGTGAGTCTGAATTTCTCAAATCGCTCTTTCATAACACTGTCGTTTTTTAGTCAGAGAGATTTCTTCTAAAGTAGTACATATACGGATGGGATCGAGCGAGTTATATTTTTATCTCGATGTCGGAGTTATTGGTATGCGGGTGAATTAGAGAAGTATCTGTCCAGGCTTGTATATAAATATAGCAGAATGAATTCATCTGTGTGAATGTGGATATTATTTTTAATTAATTCTCAAATAACCGGCGCTCCATTTAGCTATCGGATTCCTGAGATATTATTTTGAAGAGAACAAATCTGATAATTAAATACAGTGACATAATATATAGATGTAATCATAATGAATTTCCATCATTCATCATAATACAATACTCCAACAACGCCTCCGGAAATCCAATCAACAAATTTCGCCCTTGATTAATGGAGTCGAGAGCTACTATATGCCACCTATAACCGCGTGCCTGTCCACGTGCTGTAGTTTACCCAATCGCTGTCACGCTATTATAAGCCATCAGTATATATTAGAGCTGACTCGCGCAGCAGTTGCATATTCTCTTCCCAAACTGGATTACGCGAATAGCCGATCCGAAAGTTCGCGTAGATGCATCGTATGGATACGAGGTGAAACCAATTATGCGACTCGGTCGGGATTGTGCATCAATTGTTTGTTTGCGTTGTGAAACACGGCGATATTCTGATGCGTGGGGTCATTGTTTGGATGACGCCTTTGTGAGTTACAGAAGCGATTATTTGTATAAAAAAAGATTACCGAATAATTATATCATCGCATTAATCAAGATAATCGCGCCACTTTTAGCATAATTTATTTCAACCGTCCCAGCTCATAAAACTTCGTACGTTCAATTAGAGCTGGAAGACTGGTTCTATGATCTCCCCAAGGGGACTAGATCCCAAATAATAAAGGCAGTGTTTGTAGAGGCAAGATCAAAAGTCACGAAAAGTCGCGCGCAAGTCTCACGCCGAGATTATAAACTATCTTTGCAATGCTAAATATAAATTCTTCGTCACTAAAATCAAGTAAGCGCATACTATAACAGTATAATGCTTTTTTTTATGCAGGTCCCGCACGTTTGCACATCCGGTATTAAATACGCAAAATGCAGTTCCGATCGGTAGTCGAATAATATGTATACGCTCGACACAAAACCGTATACGAAACAGTATTATACTGCTCGATCGAATCACCATCAGTTATAATATATTTATAAAAAAAGTCAAGCGTTTATACGAGACTTTGAGGAAAATGCATTTACTGCAGCGTGACCTAAAAATTAACGATTCCAGCATGCATGTAAATCTCGAGAGAGTTCTCCGACCACATTTTTATCATCCCGAGTTTCCTTGCCTCTGCGCTATCAGTCTTTATCGCGAGTGTGCACGATGTCGCGTCGCGTTAGTCGTTTTTCGGTATCTTTGTGCGCACTACAAGCCGGCACAAAGCGATCTCCTCTTTCTCTCTCGAGTCTCACATCCCGCGGAAGCAGTGGCTCGAAAAATTGACGATTACGAAAGTTTACAGCACTTTTTAAGAGAGAGCTGAGATTCTAAATTCCGTTTTTTTAAAAGTATGCACTACGTTTTTGCGGCGATGAAAATATGCGAATAATTCGAGCGCGTTGTTTATACACGCTTCTTGCGAAAATAGACACACAGCTTAATTTTTCCCGCTAACAGACGCGAGCGGAAATGATACGCGGAAGTTCCCGCGCAAAGAGGCGTCTGCCCGAATGAACGAACGTCGATCTCCATAATAGTATAGCGGTCGTCGCATATGTATACGCATACATAGATCAGGAGACGATACAACGACGCGCCGTCTATCAATGACCTCGTGCACGTACTAGCGCTTACCTTGGGACTATTTATTTCCACTGCTCTTCAATTAAGAATCCATAGACCTTATAGACGCCGAAGAATCGGCTATTGTCGCGCACTGGGACACACTGCACGAGTCGCGGTGAGTATAACCTAAAGACTGCAAGCTCGAGTTTTTTTTTTCTCTGCTCGAATTGAGCGTGTAAAGCTACTCTGGTTTATTGTTTGTTTATTAGAGAGTGCACTGAGATGAGAGGTTATCTGGTGTGATAAAACGTCTGGTCCGTGAAATATTATCTGGTGCGATTGGTTGCTAAATTGATCGATGCGTCACTTTCCGCGGTAACTTATTTTCTCTCCATTTACATATATGTATTTTATGTATCGGATCAGAGTTTAAAAAATTCATAATTTCGAATTTTTAGCAATGACGTGACGTTATCACAGAGCATCGATGCCACCATCAGTGCATACATCGACAGCTTAAGGAACACTTTCACGGCACACTTGTAATCAGCATAAAAAAAAAAACTAAGTCACGCACTCTCCTCCCATACACGTGCGAATAATCGACGACACAGTACTTTATTTTCATACACGCGACCAAATTATGTCCTCCAGTCACATGTTTTCGCGCGCCGCATGTGCGATCGATCCGTGGCACCGAGAGTCAACGAGCTGCTGCTGCTTCGCCGGCGAAGTCTCGCGCTCGACTGATTAGAGCAGCGGCTAAACTGCCGTCTGTGCTGCTGCTATACCTATCCGTCTGTGTTTGCGTGCGTATACTCTCTCTGTGTGTATAGACTGTATAGTGTGTACCGATATCGGCGCGCGCCACATCAGGCATGCGCTCGATGACTGTCTTGGATCATCGGCAGAGAGTAGTGGGCATTTTCGCTGACGTATTTATATTTGCTTGTGAGGTTCGCGCGAGCTTTAAGGCAACCAACTTCAACGAGAGATTTATGGGAATGCTGGCAAGGTCGTTAAGTTGAGATAAAGAAAGGGTAGAGATGAGTCGGTCTATTTTTAGGTTGAACTCTGAGGATTTGAGATCGGCCAGCTGTGACGTCTGTCTTTTAAACATTTCGGCTGTGGTTATTTTTTTTCAGCAGCTTATAAATTCAACCATTAGAGCTGCTTTTTAATATTTATTCGAATTTTTTAATTTTAAACGAATCAAAAAAAAAAGAGCAATGAAGCAAAGTTCTTTTAAACCATTTCGCGGGTCGTAATTCAATTTAAAAGCCATGGTTCTTGAGAGACGCATTCTGTTGGAGGCTCTAAACCACTTAATATGGACGTTGAACGGCTATTTTTAAAGTATGACACTCTCAAGTCAAACATAAAAAAAAGAAAGTGCAATTTTATCTGAGGCGATACTTTGCAAGGTCAAGCGTTAAGCGAAGTGTGCGAGAATTCGTCGATCGGAGCTTTTTTGCTTGAAACTACAGATAAACGAGGCCATACGAATTACAGATTTAATTAAATGAAACGTTTTTTAATGAAATTCAATCGCTCGCGTAGCACGTCAGGCCAACCGGAATAAGTCTCTCGCCCGCAGATCATACCGAATATCGTAGAGTAAAAACAGCGGCGAACCGGTCCCTCCGTAAATATTTGGCCTCGCACCCCTTTCAAGCCCGAAACCGAAGAAAAACAAACAGCCCCCGCCGAGCAAATACGCAGATCGAGTCATACTAAAAACGTCTCTCACCTCGAGTCTCTCGGTAGCCTTGAGCAGTCTCTCATAGTCCACCGTGCCCTGAACCGTCAGCAGTTCCATCATGTAGTCGGTCTCCTGAACAGATTGCTGCACCATCTCCAGCTGCTTCTCGAACCGTCTCCACAGGCCCAGTCTGCCCTTCAGCAGTCCCAGCAGTTTAACGCATCTCGCCTCGAGCTGTTCGTGCTTGTCCTGCAATCCAGAGATGTCTCTTTCCATACCCACGGGGGAAACGGAGATGCGCATGCTGGTGGGTAAAGTGTGCAGCATCTGCCTGAGTCCCATTATCTCCTGCCAGATCTGGGCCAACTCGTCGCCAACGGACTGGCAGCGCTCTACAGCGGCAGCCACGACATCGCTGCCCTGGCGCTCGCTGGCCTCGCACTGGTCCAGCACGATGTTCTGCCGCTGGTGGGCCTTGCGGATGCGGCCGATGCCACGTTTCAGAGACTGCAGGCGCTCGCGCAGGAGCTGCGCTGCGTCCAGCTCCTCGCTGAGGAGGCTCTCCAGGTGACGGGCTGTCGAGAGCAGGAAACCCACGCGCTCGCTTTCCGCCGCTGGTAACAGGCCCAGTCTGCCCAGCTCGTCCTGAAAGAAGCGGGAGAAAAATTTTAGAATCAGCCGAGATTATTAAATATAAAACTGGTATTCAATTGAATAGCAATAGCCCTACCTGTATCACGCAAACTCGTTCGAACAGAACAGAGAGCCTCTCGACGTAAAGCTGCAGCTCCTCCACGGTCTTCATGACTCCGTGGAATTCATCGATAGTTATCCTCAACTCGTTCAGTTCTCTCTCGAGAAGGTTTAGTTTATCATTAACCGGTACATCCTCCGCCGTAATGGTGCTTCTCACGGCATCCTGTATGCTTTTCATTTTTTCTGATACGCTGCTCCAGCGCTTTTGCATCTCTCCGTGGTACTGCCGTTGCAACATCTCGTCGGATAATGGCACGAGTCGCAAAGCTTGCTCGAAACAATTACCGGCTTCTTTGCGCATGTTGTTGTGCACTTCATACTGAGCCCTCAGTTCCTGTAAAAAAAAAAAAAATAATTATTAATGAAATATTTAAAAATGCATATTTTTGTGTTTTAGCGCTGGACCGATATAGTCATTTTAGTTCGATAGAAACGCGGCTTGGCAAAGTGCCAAATAAATTGTGGGAAATAAAAGAAAGATCAGCGCGTTCGGACGCGATTCTTAGAATAAGTCTCGCCGAGTATCGAGCTAAATTTGTAATGGCATACGCGTATTATAGCCACGAAAAAAGCGCTAGAGAATAAAGTCTATACCCAAAATTGTCTCATGTGTCCACCGGTAGGATCATTAACCGTAGCAAGTTCTCTCTCGGCTCTAGACATCCAATTCTCAAGTCTATTAACCAGCATTTCCTGGTTACTCCAGCTTTCGCGGAAGGCCAGTAAAAGCCTCAGCGAGAAGTCGACGTTTTCTTGAAGCTGGACGATCTCTTCTAGCGCCTCGCCATAACAATCGTCCGGATTTTCGATGTTTATCAAATTCTGAAGTTTGTGAGCTAAATCCAGCAGCTGAAGAATTCGGCCATGATGATTAGCGATGTCAAGCGATAGATTCTGAAAAATAAGTAGTAGCTATGAAAAATATGAAAATCAATAAGTACCATATTGTTAGTACGATTTTTACCTGATAAAGTGAGATGTACTGATCGTACTCATTTGACGTAACGTTTTGTAAATCGGGTACTCGTTGATGCGCGACTTGAAGCCAGCCGCTTTCTTCCTTGATGCCTTGTTCTAAAACCACCCATCTTGAGGCAGCCAGCGACATCTGTTGAGCTTTCGAAGCTGCTTGATCTAATAAAGCCATTGCTTTACTGTGCAATCCTTCGTGAAGTTCAGAATAAATCTGCTTGGTTTCAGGATCTAAATTGTCTTCTAATGATTCTAAGATAGCTCGGCAATGATTTAAGTTTACGAAGAACTTTCTGTGTTTTTGCATTTCGTCCTGTAGATGTTGCAGGTTTGTAACCGAAATCGGGCTGTCCAAAAGATTTTCGGCGATTTTAGTGATCTGAGAGAATTCATGCAGAGTTTGCTCGTATTCTCCCGTTAATGATAGTAACTCTAATAGACTGTCCCGTTCAATGACAATTGTATGTTCTATGAATTCCGATGTTTCTTCTGCAATATTTAATTCTTTGGGAATTTCTTTGCCTGGGTAGTCACGCAGGAGTACTTTAGCCTGCGCAAACAATTTATTCACTTCACGTATGTGATCGCGATTGTTGCTGTCTATTATATCCAATTTTTCAAGCTTCGCCACAGTTGGAGCTTCGCTTTCGATCAAAGATTCTAGTTGCTTTCGTTGTTCCTCGATTAGCCTGAAAGTATCGAAAACCAATTAAAGTTTGTAAAATAAAATTCTTGAACAGAAATATTTATAGTAATATAGAAACCGCAATCTTTTAAACTTACTTTGCAACATTATTAACTCCGTTCAAAAATTCATCCCATCTCGCTAACTCAGTCTTAACGTGCGTTTCTCCATCTATAGCAACCTCCTCGATTGCTTTAGCTTGACTTTCTAGTGCTTCGACAAATTGCCTGATTCGTTCTCTCTCTTCTTCTGGATAAGAGTTCTCTACTTCCGTTAGCATTGAATTTAATTCCTTTATTTTCTCTTCAATATGATGAACTTCTTCCTTCAATTCGACAAAGTTTTTCGTATCATCGGGAGATGGTCCACTTGGGCATTCTCGTCCCAAGAAAATTCTCGATTCTATCGTTTCGAGCCAAGTTGAAATTGTTTCTACGACTGTAATGAAAGTTTCTTCGATAACTATAATATTTTTTTCTTCTACAGCTTTTTTCAATGCTGTCAAGTCTTTGTGAACTTCTGATGCTTTATTTTCAAAAGATTTTTCCGGAGCTGAATTTTCCAGCGTTGAAATATGCAATACGTTGGATAAATGGGAAGGTTTTAACTTTTGTGAATCTCTTATGTTTTCTAACATAAGTTTGGTCGATTCCGTTTTATGAATGATCCCCAGCTGAGGTACTCTGTTGCTATATTTTTCTGCAATAATTAAATCCGAAGATGATTGTTTCGTATCTTCACGCTTAGCTGATTCCATTAAGAGTAAAGGTTCCTCGCTTGTATCCATTGGTTCAGGTAGTAATTTATTGTCTATGTTAATTTTTGCAACTTCGGAGTAAGGCAGTTTCAAAGAAATTTCTGCTTCAGGTGTTTTAAGTGGCTGTCCGAATATACTTTCTAACGCAAATTTGTCATCAGTCGGAATTGATTCCCGAATTTCAACGGTCCTATGACGATGTCTCTTTCTTTTCTGGCGTTTGGCTTTCAAAACCTCTTCCTCACTTGGTTCTTCAGATATAGTTGTATCTTGGGATGTTGAATCTGGAGTGGTACTACCACAAACCTCGACGGTGGCCTCAATTTGAATTTCGTATGATGTATCAGGGGTAGAGCTTACCTCTTGTGAAATAGATTGTATTTCTGAAATCGAAGTATCTGGGGTTTTAATAGTTTGATCATGTGATTTTACAAGAATGTCACTTTCTTTGGGTTCAACTGATATATCACCTGATTTAGTTATTTTCTCAGATTCAGGTTCTGACTCTTTAATTTTTTGTACTTCCATAATTGGCGAAACTGACTGCATGCTCTTTTCAGATTCACTTAACACAGTGGGTACCTCTTCTTCCAGAGAATTCTGTTCTGATGAGAGACCAATTGCTGGCTCATCTGCTTGTTCAATTTTTTCTGGTTCTTCGATAACGATTTTAACATTACAAGGTTCAGATACTGTGTCTCCTAAACTGCTTTGCTCATCTCTAGATGACAATCTTGGAAAGTCTGATATTTCAATTTTCGAAGATTCCACTTTTTCATCGGGCACAGTTTGAGAACTAATTTCAGTAGTGTCTGGAACAGATTGGATACTTTCTTCGGTGGTTGGTACGATTTCATCAGTTATCGTTTGAATTGATAACTCTGAAGTAATTTTCTGTTCTGGACTGATGGTTTGAGACTCTCCTTCTACTAAAAGCTTCGGTTCCTCAAAGCTGGATTGTACCAAAGGTTCTTTTTCAATTGGTAATTGTGGACTTTCAATCGGACTCGTTTGTATTTCGATTTCTTGGGTTTCTAATTCTGGTGTTGTAGCTTTCGGTGTTGTTTGAGTCTCGATGGTATTTACTTGTATTTCTTCACTAGGATTAGTTTGCACGTCAATATCCTCTTTTTCAACTTCAATTTTTAGATTTTCTGGCGAAGCTGCTGCACTTGTTTGCATGCTAGTCTCAATTAAATCCACACATTCGGGTGATTGCGTTTGTATTGCTATTTCTTCCAAAACGCTTGCGTAATCAGGAGGTGGAGTTGTTTGCTGTTCAGCATTAGTGAGGTATTCAGTGGATGTCTGAACTTCTGTTTCTTCTGAAAATACAATGAAATTATTTAATCAAAATTGCCCAAAATAATTAAAAATTATATTTTATACTAAGAAAAAGAGAAATTTATGTTTTTAAACACACAGACGGAGTTTTATACAAAAATTTATATTTTATTGTGAATAAAAATTTATACCTGTTATCAAGTTGGATTCTGTAGGCGATGTTTGTATTTCTAAATTTTCTACTTGCGTAGTAGTTGTCTGTGTATCGACTTCTAGTGAAGGAACAGTAGGAATTGGAGTACGGGACTTTTCTTCTCTAGGGGTTGTTTGTAGAGCGACTTCTCCGGTCAAAACAATGTCCGGGGTCTTTGTTTGCATTGCAGTATCTTCGCTGTCTGGTTTTAAGTCCAAACAAGTTTGTAAACCGGTATCCATTCCAGGCCTTGGAGAAGTTTGAATTTCAGTATTTGTTTCTTCTATTTTTAGGGTTTGTATTTCACGTTCTAATTTACTGATTTTTTCTGATTCTGAGGGTGTTTCGATAGGACTAACCAAGTCTTCAGTAATCGGTGGTACTATTTCACCAACCGAAACATCTCGAGTTTCAACGGCTGTTTGTGTATCCGCTTCATTAGTTTTAAGACTACTCAATTCAGGCAGGGCATCGTCAATAGCTGTTGCTTGTTTAGGTTCTGCTTTAACTATGCCGATCGACTCAATTTCATCAGCAGTACTCTTAAGTAATTCAGCATCTTCCTCCTTCGATGCACGAGCTTTTTGTTTCTTTTTCTTTTTTTTCTTTTTCTTTTTAGCATCAATATCGAATCCGGTTGAAATTTCTTCAACAGTTGTTCTATGATCTGCTTCATACCCATCGCCCTCAGGAGACTCATCTTTATGTGCAGAAAAAGTATCTGACGATTCTGCAACTTCGTAAACGTCAGGTTGCGGTTGCTCTGTTATATGTTTTGAAGAATCAGAGTGAGGCACATCGAGTTCAATAGAATCTGCTATTGTAGTTGTTACAACAGAACCACTAGATTCTTCATCGCTTAACGTTTCATTACCCTTTTTCTCTCTGTGTTTTTTCTTTTTTCTACTTTTACGACTTATAGGAGTATTGACTTCACTTATTTCTGGTGCCTTCTGTATACTCTCTTTTTCTTTTTGAGGTGTAGTAGGTGTAGTATCAGATTCTTTATCTGTAGTAGGCGAATCTAGTGAACTTGTTTGAATTATCTTGTTATAAATATGTTTAACAGTTTCTACTTCAGGTGGTAATACAATGTTTACATTTTCTTCAGAGACAGTTAGTACACTTGGACCAGAATGTTCAACGTGCGATTCTACGGATACTATTGGACCAGCATCTGTTTTTTCTTGATTTTGAATTGATAATGAAATATCAACCGATTGTATCTTACCGGTATGTTCAGTTTGTAAACCTACTTGAGAATATTCTAGGCTTGGTTTAATGGCTGTATCGGTTACTTGAACATTTTCTTTATTTTCAGAATTTGGTTTACTATCCTCAAATAGTTTTCTTTCTTCTTCCAGCAATTTCGTTGTTTCTGATTTAATGGATGATTCAAATAAATTGGTATTATCCGTCATATAATGTTCTTTCTGTGGGATATCAGTGAGATCTGACTGGAAATGATGATCAATGTCTACTGTGCTTCTATCAATAACATCAGTGTGCTGTTCTACATCTACTGTGCCAGATTCTAGTTTAATAACATGTGTTTCGAAAGACGTTCCTACAGGTGTTTCTTCAAACTTACAACTAGCTTTCGTTATAGTTGGGATATCCTCGATGGTTGTCGATTCTAGAGAAGATACGTCCTTACTTGTTGATTCGATTGATTCCTCGAAAGGTGTCTGTAAAACAGCACATTTTTCAGAATCTATAAATTGTTGGCTCTCTATGACCAGAGAGCTTTGTTCCGGAATTTTTACCTCGATTTGCCCATATTCATGTTCATGTTTTTCTTCTATATGAGGCTTAATTTTATCATCAGTTATGTCAACGATTTTTTCAGAATCGTCAATAGAAACTTGCTTAACTTCAGATGTTACGTTGCTTGATGAACCGACTTTTTCTTCAATCGTATACGTTTTATCGGATTCGAGAGAATCTAGAGGAGTTATAGAACTTTTTCTTGACTTTTTCTTTTTTGATTTTTTCGACTTTTGTTTATCTGACGTTTCTTGCATTTCTCCTATGATTGGCGGTTCTGTAGTAGTTTTTGGAACGGCGCTGTCTTGCAATAGAATCTCTGCCTGTGGTTGTTCTTTAGCAACCTCTACCTCTATAACTTGAGCCTTTTCTTGTCCTTGCTTTTCTTGAGTCATACTTGTTTCAAACGTTCCTTGCTCACCCGATTTCACAACGTTAATACTTATATGAGGAATATCTTCTTCGTCAATTTCAACTTCTTCAGGTTCTTCAACCACCTCTTCACTAGTTACTTCTTTGCCATCAATGATAGTGACTTTTCTAATTATTCGGCGAGTTTTCCTAATCACTCTTCTTGTTACTTTCTGCACTACAGCATGCACAGTTGATGTTTGTGTACGGTATTCGCCGCCTTCAATAAGTGCATCATCCACATCTGCAGGCTTCGGGCTTAGATCTTTAATGTCGCCTTGTATGATACGACGCGAATACTGCGGCAGGCCTTCATATTCTTCAACATTTAATTGATCTCCTGGCGTTCCAGTCATTACTTTTCCACCATACGTTTGCGTCGTAGCCATTTCCACTGTACCATCTGGTTTTTTTGTTGTGACCGTTACTTGCTGTCCCCGCATAGTAGCTTCAGAAAATGCTTGTACTACCGGAGGACCGTCACCTACCGTAGTAGACATTTGCGAAACGTGCTGCTGCATTGTTTGTCTACTCGTAACGAGTGTTCTGCGAAGCTTACGCACAATAATTCTCTTTGTTCCATCGCTATCTACCACTACTTCTGTTGTGACGTCGTCTGGCTCTACGAGAACTGTCTCAAAAGACTGAGGCGCAGCGTGTTGTATATTTAGTTCAGAGGTTACGTTTTCTTGTTTTTGCGCGTCTTGGTATTTCATGTCGACTACGATGTCTTCTGGATTTGCAACTAGCTGCTCACACCACACTTGTTCTTGACTACTTAAAGGCACAATATTTTTAGTTGCGATTTCGATGACGTCGTGTTTACCATCGGTGCTTTTCACAACTTTTATTGTTTCTTTAATTTGAGGATTATCGATAGAGCTTGATAGTGGAGGAATTACAACACTTTCAAATGTTTGACAAGCCGTAGAAACTGGTATAGAAGTTGTTGATGTTTGTTTTGTCAACTGCTCTGGCTTTGACTGTTCAACTATTACGTCTTGAATTAAACTTTGCCCGGTTTGCAAAGAGACGTCGGCTAATGATGGAGATTTATCTTCGAGAGAAGAGTGAACTGATGATTCTTGATCGAGCGTGGCGTCGACACTGCTCACCGTTTCAACCTGAGCCAATGGCTCATTTTCGTCGGCCATCTGCTGAAAAAAGATTGGTAAGTCTTAGATGCCGAGGCAAGAAGTGCAGAAATGCAAGCCACTGGTTTAAAATTAGAATGAAAATAGAAGAGGCAGTATGGAGATCAGATTGTGAGTGAGAAGCTATAATTAGAAGCGTTCGTCGATTGACTTACGATACTAACATTAAAGCATTGTGATAATAGCAAGCCGCATTGAGATCAAAAAATAAGAAAATGTATATTATCAATATATCAAATTAATGTACATTTCATGATAATTGAGAAGTCAATAAGTTTTTTGCATTCAATTACTGTTTCGCGTTTAAAACTTGATTTGGTAATATTTTAATTGTACTTTTGAATAACTTAGTTAAAAATTAAGGTCATTTTATTTCCAAAAATAGTAAATATATACGATGATACTATCCAAAACTTTTTTACTGAATTATAATTTTAAATTTATTGAAATGATTCGCGTGTGAGAAAACATGCTTTTTAAATTTGTAGTCAACAAAAAGATAGAGAAAGAAAATAAAGTAGGGGGAATAGCATAGTAGTCTTTAATGTGGCAGCATAATTACAATATCATATAATAACATATTTACGTACACACAGCCCATATATTACATAGTTTTTCTTTAATTTACAATACGCATAAGATGATAATTTATAATATCCTAAGAATCAATGATAAACATACTTTTGCTGATAGAAAGCAGAAAAGAATATTGGATGATGTCAGGAGAAAATTATGTTACATAAATAATACGAAATACAACAAAAATGAGACAAGTAAATAAACTTCTATGATGTATTAAAAAGGTACTATTTTACACTTTGCATTTTATGTATTACTACTTAATTCGTGCAGATTACAAGATAATGTGAGAAATCGAAAGCATGCGTTATTGATAAAATTATGCTGATGAGAACCGCGATGATGGACATGATGATATTGATGATTGATAATGAATTTCATGTGATATAAAACACGACAGTTACGAATATCACTATTAATATCTCATATCATAACTAAAAATAATTTTGAAAAATAATTACAGAACGTTTTTCTTTTCATGTACAACAATTGTATCACCTGGTGCATAACAATTATTTATAAAATATGATCACATGAAACAAGTAATTATTAAACAAGCAACTTAAGTATTTTAATGGCGTAGAGAAAAATTTTAAATAAAATATCTATAGTTACATCAGTTAAACCCACTGCTATGTTCTATTGCGATAAAAAAAAGTTTCACAAATAATTTTTATGAATTATTGTGATTGATTGATCAATATTATAAACGTGATAAAAATATGATGAGGGTTAATTGCGTTGAAGAATTTGATGAGGTGGGAAATAAATAATTGTATGTATCAGCCAAGGACACAGCCAAAATATCTCTTTAAAATCACTTGTTAAGACAAGTGTCCAAGAGCATATGAATGATTTTCATATTCTTTTCATATTTAAGCAAGACCCAACACCGTGGCTTGGTGATTTGCAACAAGTTTATAGGATCCCAAGGTCTGGTATAAGATGTATACCTGCTGCTTTCGTAAAAGATGGTTTGCCATATCTTGTAGAGCTTCTTTTAGATTCTTGGCCAATTCACGAATTTCAGTCATTGATTCTAACTCTGCCAATCGTTGCAGTCGAAATGATATTTCCTCTTGCAATGCCTATCGGAAAAATATTTAAATTTAAGTAATATTGTGAATATTTATTAGCCAATAAAAAAATTTAATCGTATTGAGATTTTATAAAAACTTGCTATTGGACATTTAATATTCATTTTACATTTAATTAATATCAAATAAATGATTAAAAATGTTGTTAATCAAATCAAATGAAAATAAAAAGGACCTTATAGTTAAGGGTGCTCCTCTCATCATTAATCGTTAGTTTGACGTGTCTAATCCAAGTTTCGGTCTCTTCAAGGCATTGCTTGTAAGCTCTAATTTCTTGTTTCCTTTTTTCTTGCGTTTCTCGTGCTTCCTCCAGTGTAGACTGTCCTTGTTCAGCTTGTGAAAGTAAATAAGCAAGACTTTTTCGAATTTCTCCAATTGATGTTTCCAGTTTTTTAGTTTCAACATCTTGAGGTATTTGTTTTAATTCGTTATCAATTCTGCCAGCTTCTTGATTATAATACCTCAAGTCTGCTAGTATCGTCTGAAATAAATTGATGAAATATTTAGTAAAACTATAATACTATAATTTTTTAAATGCATATGTTTCTTTAAATAGAAATGAAAGATAACAGAACCAATATTATTCAAATTAAAGATATAACTATATATATATAATCATGCAAGTATAACGATGTAAGCGCATATTATGTTATTAACAAATGTAAATTACCGAAAGAGCACTAATCATAGTCTGCAAACTATCGCGAGGAAGAGATCTCAAAGCTCCTTCAAGTTGAGCCAATACCAGCTGTAGATCATCAATATTGTGCTTCATTTTTTCCTGCAATTGATAATTAAGATCTTTAATATTTCATATGTTAAGTACGCTTATAATGCCGTGCAGTTAAAATAGCACAACATATAAAACACAATAATTAACACAAAACTCTTCTTAATGAATAAAACTCGCATCCAAATGTTATAAGAAGCTGGAAATCAAGATTTTTTATTAGAAGACAATTTTTTGAATTCCGTTATAAAATTGAGATTCACAAATTCATTATTTATCTTCAATGATTGAACCCCAAATTTATAAAAGATTATTCAAATATATAAAATTGTTACAGTACAATTAGTTAAAACATTATCAATAAGTCATCAATTTATTGATTTGATGTGGCTGCATAAGGTACCTGAAAGTTTCTTTTATTGTTAATTGATTGGACAGATATTAACAATGAAAAGGAACAAGACATGATTTTATTGAAATAACGAGAAGATTTTGACACTCAAAGAAGCTAAAAGAAATAGAATGTTTAATGAATAATATCTTACAGATAGGCAAATTTTAATCTAATAGTTCATGCAATAAACATATTTTTATCAAGCAAACAAATTTATGAAACAACTGCTGAAAAGGAATTTTAAATAGCACATAAATTTCAAACAAACAAAATAATACAAACACATTGTAAAAAATAATATTACGAATTACGATAAACAAAAGAAATACATTATGAAAGTTCTTTAATATAGCAAAAAAAATAATAATTTTAAAAAGTTTTATCGTATTTCGATTTGAGATTTGAAGTCGCCAATCATCAATAACTGCAACTTTTCAAATTTTCTTTGTTTATATACATTTGCAAAGAGTATATTAACAAAGTAAAAAATATACAGTATAATTTTTCTTCGCGCTGAAAACTCGCACCTTAATTGTTAGAGTTTTATTCTCTTGGGTCTTCAGAGCCTGGTCATGAATCTCCGTTTCGCCTAGGTTATCCTGCACCTCTATAGAACTGCTTGTCTTTTTACCTAAATTCATGTAGGGATCTGAAGAGGATATTGGCTGATCGGAATACGAATTGGAAGAATCAGGATAAGGGCCGATAGTTTTTGGTAAGTTAGTATTCTCCGAAAGTGCTTCCTGTTCGTCATCAAAATGTACATTTTTTTCAAGAGACAAATACGTGCTATAATCACTCCAGCTACCTATCCCACCTGGTAAATCCGCTACTAAACGTTCAGTGCGGGGGGTTCCATTATTCGAACTAGAGGACTGTGATTCGTTGGAGCTATCTGATTTTCTACCCTTTCCAGAGTTTCCACTAGGATCATCTTTATCGTTAGAATCTTTTTTAGAAGAGTCAACTGATTGTTGCTTTTTATTTATTTTCATTTCTTGAGCAAGTTTTTCAAACAATTCACGTTCTGCTTCTTCGTATGCATGTTTGTTAGGCCAGAAACCACTTTCTTCAGCAATAAATGCACTCCAGGAAGGTAGGATCTCCAACTTTTCCTCTCTTAAAACATCAGGTGAATCTGATACATTTTGTTTTATTTTATTTTGAGAAACGACAACCATTTCATCATCTATATAAAATGTTACTTTTGGTTTTGTTGTACTCTCAATATTTGATTTCAAAGAAGGCTTAGCTACTGAAGTTTGGTTTAATTTTTCCTGGGGTTGAACATTTGTAGATGTAGATTCTCCCAAAGTCACAGGCAGTTTTATTAAAGGCATTTGAGTTGCCTTTTGAGTTTTATCTTTTGTCATTGGTTTTTTATCTTGATTGTATTCATCTTTCATTTCTTCTACTATTGGAGCAACGTCGAGCTTTGAAGATGAAACCAAGACAGCTGTTGTACACGTTGATTGACTTTGATTCGATTCAGTTGTCGTCACTTGCTGATTTGTTATCTTTATTAAATCTGATGTCATTTCTGTTCCTGCTTTAGAATCTTCCTTTTCAAAATCTTGATTGCTAATTATACTTGGCATTTTTTCTTCAACTTTCGAGGAATTCTTATCGGTTGGTACTATCTCAATAACATCAATTTGACTTTGCTCTGACTCATTCGATTTTTGGGCTTTTGCGCTCATATCTGAATTTCTTTTGATAATCTTACATTTTTGTTCATCTTTGCTTTCATTAACTTTTTTCTTGGATAAATTTTCTGATTTTTGGATATTTTCTTTTTCTGCTACTTTTTTCTGACCGTCTTGTTTGATAGATTCTACTTTCCTATCTTCTTGCTTCTGAACTATTTCTTTCTTAATCTTTTGCTCTCCATGTTCCTCTTTTGTTTTTTCATTTTGTCGCTCTTTCTTAGTCTCACATTTTTGAGACTCGTCTTTTTTAGTCGCTTGATCCGCAAGTTCTACGTTTTTTGATTCTTGTCTTTTGGGTTCTTCTTTTTTAGATACTTCCATCTCAGATTTTTCTTTGTGATCTTTTTTCTGAGAGTTTGCTGTCGTAGCTGCTTGTTCTTCTGGTTTGTCTTTCTTGGCCTCTTTCTGGTGAGTTTCTTTTTTAGTTGTTTTTTCCTCTAGTTTTTCATTTTTAGAATCTTGTTTCTGAGGTTTCTCATTTAAAGTATCTTGCTTTATAGCATTTTCTTCTTGTTTAGGTTCTAGCTTCATAGGTTCTTCTTTCTTAGCTAGCTTAGCTTTTTGTTCTTTAAGCTTTTCATTTTTAGATTGTTTTTGCTCAGGTTCTTTTTTTATTATTTCCTCTTTGAGTATTCGAATTTCAGAATCTTGTTGTCGCAGTTCTTCTTTTATAGGTGCTTGATTTTCAGGCTTTTCTTCCTTACAGTGTTTTTTACGAGATTTATCTTTTTTAGAATCCTGTTTGTGAGGTTCTTCTTTCCTGACTTCTTGTTCCAAAGCTGTTTGATTTTGAGATTCTTGTTTTTGGGGTTCTTCTTTATTAGCCACCTGTCTCTCTAGTTTTTCTATTTCGGATTCTTGCAATTGAGCTTTTTTTGTAGCTGCCTGTTCCTTACGATTTTCTGCTTTGGTGTCTTCCGGTTGATCATCTTCTTTTATAGTGACTTGCTCATCGCGTTTTACTTCTTGAGACTGTTTTTGAGATTTTCCTTTTTTAGAATCTTCTTTCTGAAACTCCACCTTTTTATTCGATTGTTGATCAATTTTTTCTTTTTTCGATACTTTTTTCTGAGATTTGTTTGTTTCAGTTACTTGTTCTGTGGGTTTTCCTTTCTTAGGCTCAAATTTCTGATTTTCTGCCTTTTTAGCCACTTGTTCTTCTACCTGCTTTGTATTAGACACTTCTGATTCAGCTTCTCTTTTAGCTGATGTTTGTTGAAGTTTTTCTACTTTAGTGTCTGGTAGCGGAGGATCTCCTTTCATAGTGACTTCTTCATCGGGTTTTTTTTCTTGAGACTGTTGTTTCTTAGATTTTCCTTCTTTGGAATCCTGCTTCTGACGCTGATCCTCTATATTACTTTGTTCCTCAACTATTTCTTTTTGAGGTAATTCGTCTGTAGCTTTCAGTTGTTTACCATCTTGTTTCTGTGGTTCTTTCTTAGTTATTTGTTCTTTGGATTTACTTTTCATTGATTTTTGTTGTTGAGCTCCTTTGTGATCTGCTTGTGCTTCAAGCTTTTCTATTTCAGATTCTTGTTGTTGCATTTGGTTTAGAGACTGTTGTCCCTTTTGATTTCTTGGCTTAGGCGTGTCTTTAAGTTTTTCTTTCTTCATACTCTGCGATTGAACTGATTCTACACATTTGTTGTTATCCTTTTCTCCAACTTTTACTTGTTTTGACATTTCTTGTTGATTAGGTGTCTCCACTGATTTTTCATTTTGTCGTTTTTTAGAATTTTTTGATTGAGATTCCTCGTTAGTTTGTAGAGTTCTATCGTTTACAATAGAGCTTTCTTTTTTAGCATTCTCTTGCTTAGATAATTCATCAGGTATGTTAACTAATGATTTTGTCAAATCTTTGCTTATACTTAATTCTTTTTTGCTTACAAATGGTTTTGGTGAATCAACAATTTTCTGTTCTTGATGCTGATCAGATCTACGCAAACTGCGAGAACGCGATCGTGAACGTCGAGAACGCAATTCTTTTCTATTAACAAATTCCATAAATCCTTGATCGTCTACCTGAACAACGTTTTCAATTGGTTCAAGTCCTTCCTCTGAAACGACTTGTATTTGTGGAAGAGCTCGTTGATCTTCCATTGATGGTTTAGCATTTGTTTGTTCAATCACTTTATTGCTTTGTTCCAAATGAATATTATCTACTAAATCCAATGATTTTTTAGCAGCTACTTCTGCGTACGATGTAGACAGTTTTCCTATTTCGTCCACTTCAACTGCTTTAGATTTTGGTGGCAGTACTTCTGTTTTTTCATCATTAACATTAGCACTTTTGAAGGATTCTTTATTAATCGATGTACTAGGAATTGGCTCATCTTTTTGTACCTCTACTTTATCAAGTACTTTTTGATCTTGGCTTTCGTAGATCGATTGTTTGTGAGTTTCAACTAATTCATTTGACCTAGCAGCAATTTCAGCGTACGTTTTATCTGTATAATCTAATGATTGAGTGGCTGTTTGGTTTATTGAAGTAGTGATCGTTCCAACGGGGATATTTTCCAATACTTTATCAACTTTTACTTCTTTGCCGTTTTCTTCTTTTTGGATCTTCACACTCTCTTTAATAATTTTGGTTGTTTGTATTTCTGTGTTATTTTTAGCTTTTCCTTGCTTTTTCTTTTTTGATTTACCCTTACTAGTTTCAGTGGACTGCGATTTATCATGAATTAACGAAGAGTTTTCATATTGAGCATCAGTTGTTTTACACGAATCTCGTTGATCTACTGTTGTGACAGTGTTCGCCGATACTTTTTGTTGTAATGCCTTGATGGAATCTTTATTGTCTGACTTTAAACTCTCTTCCTGTTTTTGTTCTTTAACGAGTTCTGTCTGTAATTTGGCTTTTATTTCTGTAGGCAAAGTTGATTTTGGTGATTCAGCAGTGATCAACGATTCCTTAGATATACTTGCGACCGGTTTCCAAGTAGGCTGTGTAGACTTTTTTTCAAGTTCTTTGATTTCCGGAAACTGTGAAAGATCCATTTTAGCTTCTACTTCCTTTAATTCCTTGACAAAGTCCGGTTCTTCTATTTCTTCTCGTTTCAACTCGTCTTTCATTAATTGTATATATCTTTCTTCTTGTTCTTTCATTCTTTCTTTTGCTCGTCTTCCTATTTCAATGTACCATTCACGTTTTTGGAATTGTGGAACATCTAATAGAAGTGTCTGATTTTCCATTATATAATCAAATTCTTCTTGTTCTTCTGGAGTAAGATCAGCATTCCATGGGTGATTATCAATAAAGTTGTCAATAAATTCAGGAGTTAATACTTGATCTCCTGATAAACAATCTGGACCTTTTGGCGATGACTCTGTCTGGGGTTTTGGGAAATCTAAATTAATTTCTCTATATAAGTAATCGTCTGGTGCTGGTAAAGATTTTGGCACATCTGACTTATTACTTGCTTCTGATTCTTTATTATTACCTTGTTTACTTCCACAATCGTCTGTGCAAACATGTTTAAATTCATCTTTTCTTGTTTTTTTTATTAACATCTCAAGTAATTGATCTTTTTCTTTTTTTAGATTAGAATCATCAGTGTCTTCAGACTGCGATTCTTTCATAGCATCTTGTTCTTTAACATTTGTTTGCTTATGTATCTCTACTATTTGGGTAACTTCACCTTTTTCTTGATTCTCTGCTTTGAACTGCTGTAACTGGGGTTCAGCATTTTTAAATGCTTGTTTATTATATTCCTTCTTAATTTCTTGCAGCTGCGATTCTTCCTTCTCAGCAACTTGTGGCTTTTCTTTAATAGATTTTTGTATTTGAGATTCCTTTTTAGCTGCTTGTTGTTCAGACTTTTCCTTTTTAAACTCTTGTTTCTGATCTTCATCTTTCACAGTTACTTGTTCTTTAAGTTTTCCTTTATTAGATTCAGCTTTCATTATTTTTAGTTCTTTAGATTTGTCTTCCTTAGCCTCTTGCATCTGAGATTTTCCTTTTTTAAATTCTTGTTTCTGAGGTTCCTTTTTCGTAGTTACTTCTTCATCCTCAGATTTCTGTTTTTTAGAAATTTGCTTTGAAGACTCCTCTTTCTTAGTTATTTGTTCTCCAGATTTTTCGTTTTTAGGTTCTTGTTTTTGGAGCTCCTCTTTATTCGTTTCTTTTTCCTGGGGTTTTGTTTTTGTTGATTTTTGTTTTTGTGGCCCCTCTTGCTTAATGACTTCTTGTTCTTTAGCATCTTTCTTTTCAGGGTCTTGTTTCTGAAGTTGCTTTGAGATTATTTTTTGTTCCTGAGGTTTATCTTCTTTAGCCTGTTGTTTTTGAGTCTTACCTTTTTTGGATTCTTGTTCCTGAGGTCCCTCTTTCTTAGTTTCTCCTTCATTAGCTTTCTCTATCTTATATTCTTGTTTTTGTGATTCATCTTCCTTAAATCCTTGTTTCTGGGTTTTTTCTTTCTTAGTCACTTGCTCTTTAAATTTGTCATTCTGAGACTCCTGCTTTTGAGGTTCCTCTTTCAGTGTTTCCTTATCTTTAGGTTTGGCTTCATGAGTCTGTTGTTTCTGAGACTTTTCTTTTACATATTCTTGTTGCTGGCATTCTTTTGTCTTAGATACTTGTTCTTTGGATTCGGTTTTTTCAGGTATAATCACTTTTTCCTCAAAGTTTTCTTGTTTGGATTCTTGTCTTTGAGTTTTTTCTCTCTTTAATTCTTTTTCTTTGGGTTCCTTTTTTTGAGTTACTTGTTCATTAGATTTTACTTTCTCAGACTCTTGCTTATGAGGTTCTCTTTTGATAGTTTCTTGTTCTTTCGTTTTTTCTTGTTTAGCATAGGATTTTTCTTTTCTTGACTCCTGTTTATGAAGTTCTTCTTTCCCAGTTACTTGCTTTTCAGTTTTTTCTTTAGATTCTTGTTTCTGAAGTTTTGCTTTTGCAATTTGTTCCTCGGGTTCTCTTTTTTCAGAATGTTGCTTCTGAGGTTCCTTTTTAGCTACTTTTTCGATAGGCGTTTGTGTCTTTAAGCCTTGTTTCTTTGATTGCTCTTTTTGATCTCTTTGTTGCTCCTGTTTTTCTGGTGTACGCTCGAGCTTTTGAGGTTCTGTTTCAGCTATTTGTTCTATAGGATCTGATTTTTCCTTAGAGTTTTGTTTTATATGTTTATCTTTCTTAGCCGTCTGTTGCATAGGTTTGTCTTTGAGTATCGTCTTTTCATTATTTTTGTCAGAAGTTTGAATTTCTACTTGAGGCGTCTGTTCTTTCTTTGTCTGGTGCTTTTCAGATTTGATTTCCTTAATCTGTGATTTTTCAATTTCTATGTTAGTTTGTTCTAATTTTGAGCTTTGTGTCGTAGATGGTTTTTCAGGTTTTTCTAGTTTTTCAGTCTGAACTTTTTCTTCTTTGTCATCAGCAACTAATTTTTTAGTTTTTTCTTGCTGAATTACTTTAGAAGCTTTTTGTTTTTCTTCAGAATTATCAGAAATATCTGTATCAAAATCATCGTCTATGGTTATTGGCTCATCTAAAAGATCCATCCACATGTCATCAGATTTCAAATGAATGTTTAAACTCGTTTGACTCGTAGATGTATTAGCAATCTGTTGATCACCTAATTCTAAAGCTATTGATTGGATACCGGTATCAACGATATCATTTTGATCTTTCAATTTAACTGTAAGTGGATTTTTGACTGACAAATCTTCAGATTTAGTATTAAGTTCTTTTTTGTCTACAATAAGCTTTTGTTCAATTCCAGTTGACAAAACAGTTGATTCAGATTTTATCTTGTTTTCTGTTTCTTTCATTTTTGACTGCTGCACGATCCTTTCAATACTCAAAGCTCTTTTTGTATCGCCAGAAGACTTTAATTGTTGTGGTTCTTGTAATACTTTTTCGATCTTATAAAAACGATGTAAATCATTCTCAGCTTCTGCATATGTATGGTAATCTAGTTGATATGGTTTAATTACTTCATTAATATAAGGTTCTCTCGATAATTTATTACTTGTATCAATCATTACTTTAGTGTCTTCTACATTCGTTTGATCTTTATCTTTTATCTTCAGAGAAGCTTCGTTAAGTCGTTCGCAATCTGAATTTGGTTTATTTTCTTCGGTATGAGCTTTAATAGAAGAAGTCTTTTTTCTATTTTGCACACTGCCAAATAAGGGCTCTTCTTCACCTTTTAAAACCATACTTGAGCATTCAGTCGATATCTTATTTTCTATTTCTTCCGTAGGTAAAACAGGTATCAAATCTTCTTCCTTTGGTAAAGTTTCTGAGACAACATACGTTGTTATCAAATTAGCTTCGACATTATCTGGCCGTAAACTTATAATCTTTTCAATCTTCGTACTTTTTTCTTCAGCTTCTGTTGTAATACTAGTATTCGTTATTTTACTTTCAATCAGAGAAACTTCTTTTGTTATGGCCTTGTCTTTATTCGATATTTTTTTAGATTGTGTTGCTGCATTTATTTCTGATTTTGAAACCGTTTCTTCTAATTTGTTTTTTTTAGACGTCTTTGATTTTATAGATTCATTATTCACATTCGATTTTTCGATCGCAATCAAATCTTCGCTTTCCTTAGATATTTTATTCGACTCGGAGTCTTTATTATCTTCCGTTACTTCAATCTTATTTTTCGATTTCACATCAGGCTTGTCTATTTGTTTTATGCTCGATTTGGCATCGGACTTCGAATCGCGACTTTTTCGCTCAACATTTTTCGTAGCAATGAATTTCTTTTCTTCTGATTTTTTATCATCTGAGGGTGATTTTTCTATCTTGGGTTCAGTTTTAACAGAACTTTGTTCAGATTTCTGTGTAGTACTGTTAACAGCACTGTCTTTTATTTCATTATCAATTAGTAAATCAGAAGGTGATTTTTTAGTTTCATAAATTTTGCAGTCTTTGGCTACTTTATCCGTAACTTGTTCACTATTTTTTACTTTTATTTCTGTTGAAATTTTCTGATCGCTGCTGAGAGTACCTTCCATTTTACTTGGTTTCTTTTGTTCTGAAACAAGGTTTGGTTTTTCAGATACAGGTTTACTTTCTTTCGCGATTTGTTTGTTTTTTTTCTTATTCGACTTAGACATATTTTGATTATTGTCTGGTGGGTTCAATTTTTTATTATTTTCACATACAGTTTTATCTTGCAAGGTGCACTTTGGATCAATCACATCATTTTTCTCAACTTTATTAGACTCCGATTTTAATTCTTTAATTTCGCTGGAAACTTTGGGAGTTGACCTATCAGCAAGATTTTCTTTTGGATTACTTTCAATGTTCGGTTTAGGTCCTTGTTTAACTTTTTGTTCAATTGCTGCTTCTACTTCAGTTTTATGTTTAGGAGGATTTTTACTAGGTTTGTCCTTTAACGTTTTCGTTTTGTGTTTACCCATATCTTCTATTTCTTTTAAAGCTTTGTCTATCTCATCTTCGGAAGATTTATCTTGTTTCTTCTTTTTTTGTTTTTTCTTCTTCTCAATAGAGTTATCTACATTTGCTGGATGAACATCTTTTTTATCTTCTTTTGGAACATCTTTTGTTTTGTCACATTTTGTTTGATTGTCATCTAAATTTTCAGTCAATGATCTAACTTTTTGAGATGCCACAGCGTCTTTCTTAGATTGTTTTTCGGTCACTTGTAAATTTTCAACTTTCTGGGCTTCTGCTTTAATTTTTTTGCTATTCTTGACACTTTCGTCTTTCTTGGATGGTTGTTCAGTATTCTGCTTTCTTTTTGCATCTTTTTTCTTTATTACGTCCCAAATCTCAGATTTTCCTTTAATTTCAGCTTGTTTTTCAGTGTTTAAAGTAATCAATTTTCCACTAACTGAGCTTAAACTTTTGTGTTCTACACTTGGGGACAACGGTCTTCCTTCAATCTTATCCGTTTCTTTGAAAGTTTGAGATGAAAGTTCTCGAGGTGTCAATCCTCGTGATAACATCTGTGCGTATGAAAACGATGATCCTTGTGATTGTACTTGATCTAACGATTCAGGTTTATCTGTCGCTGTTGTTTGTCTTTCAATTTCCTGTATATTTTTTTTGTCTAATTTCTTGTTTGCATTGCTCTCGACTATTTTCGTTGATTCTTCGAAAACTTTTTCAGATTTACCTGATGCTGCAGGGGTATGACTCTTATCTGTTGCACTAATTAGAGTATTGGATATTTTAGAATCCGACGAAATATTTAATTGATTATCAGAACTACGCTGGGGCAAAATTATAGATTCTGCATTACTGAATTTAGTCGTAATGTTAGATTCATTTATATTCCGAGTTTGTTGATACATTTCTGGAGGTATGTAATTTGATTGCGTTACAAAGTGTTCCCCCGCATATTGAACATGAGTTTCGTAACTTCTCAAAGCAATCGGATCTAATGATTGTACAGGCTGGGTTTGTCCATAGACAAATGTATTTACTGGGAAAGGATTCAATGGAGAATTAATAAACCCTACTAGTTCAGGCATCGGATGCATGTAATTGTACATTTCTTGTTGCGGTGCAATAGTGGTTTCGGTCAAACTATTATAATCTTCGAGAGGTTCATCAGCCCAACTGGTTACTTCCATGTCCGTTCTTGAAATCGCCGTTTGTGCTGGCAAGGGAACTGATGGCTGATAGGAAGCAGTTTCTTTGATCCTTGATTCCACATGAACAATTGCTTTATTTTGAGAAGCATTGCTGTGTTCATGCGACTCCTGAACTTTCGTTGGAGAACGATCGCGCATAACAATTCGAGAATCTTTCATTTTCAGATGAACCATTTCATCCACCCTTTCATCTGGCTCAGATGATGCTCTCGAAGATCTTCCTCTCAATACATCAGCATATGTTGTTGATCCTGGAATCCACATTGGGCTTGGTGATCTTCCACGTCTTTCTTCACGAGGAGCTAAACTTTTTTGTGCGTGACTCTCGGTTACTTGTCGTTTCTCGTCTGCAAGAATTGGCACTTTGGACACTTCAGCTTCGGCCACTTCTATCTGTACACTAGGAACTTTTATTTTTGTATTTTCAGAAATCTTAGAGGTCTGTTTGTTTGGCATCTTTCTTGTTGGAGATCTACCACGTCGAGCAGCAGCAGCAGCAGCAGCAGTATCTGGTTTCCCCTTATTTTGCTGCTTCTCCACTTGTGCATTGTCTTTGGCTTTCTGTTGCGCCTGTTTTGGTGTCTCTGCATGAATTTGTGCTTGAATCGTTGATTTGATCTTCGCTTCAAGAACCTGAGGTTTAACTGCGCCTTCGCTATTCTTTGTAGAGCTAAGCAATGGAGCGACCGACTTGCTCTCAGCTTGACTTTGGACACGAGCTGTTGCAGGAGCCTCCTCTTTGACTTTCCTGTAAGGGCTTGTGTGGCGAGAGCTCGATCTTGACCTTCCTGCGGCTATGTCGGCGTAAGATACAAGGCCAAGTGGTTTGTTGCCACCTTCAGGATTCGGAGGGACATAGTGCGGATCTACTGCATGAATTTGATCGGCCAGTATCCGTGTACGCTGTCTCCACTCCTCCAGCCGTGTCCGCAAGGCCTGCTCGCAAAATGTAAGTGCCAGGAGAACTCATATCTTTGCAGTTGAATTAATAATTTTTCAGCGGGGTGGGCATATAGATTTTTTGCTTTAAAGCATCGGAAGCACTTTTCATTTGTACATATTTTTAGTTTTCAATCTCGTCAGAAATTTTTCATTGTTATGAGTTTGTTAAGCTAACTGAATCTTCTATTATCGCGAAATCCTAATCATGATTAAGTAGAGTATAGTCTTCTAAATTTGTCGATTATTAATTGGCACTTTTAGATTTTCAAAACAGGATTTGGGACTCGAAAGGAAATCTCAAGGTTACGCCGATCAGTGGATAAAGTACAAAAACAAGTCCTAATGCTCTCTCAAAAAGAACGCTCTTTATTTTCTCGTTGCTGTTTTATTATAATATTAAAAATCTATGGTACACCAAGAAAACACGACTCTACGATTAATACAATAATTTACACTTTTGAAAGAAGCGCAGATGCTGGTATATATTAGAGTCACAATGACAATCATTTACACGCATTACTTGAAAAAAAAAAGTTACGAAAATCGGATATTCTGTTTGCGTTATACAATAAAAGTACAGAAAGCGAGGGACTCGAGCTTGAAAATTAAAAATCCGTTACAAAAATCAAACCAAACGTACTTCTTCGTATTTCACTTAATAATGCAGTATCTCGCACGTGCAAGGTCACACATGTGCGAGATTTTCTCTAAATTCATCGAGATTGAAAATCTTGTAAATCGCGGCAGGAATGCAGCGGTCTTTCCGCAGTACGGCGCGTCTTACAAAAACGATACAGCCTTTTTAAGTGTGCTTCATTACAGCAACACGGATCACGATAATACACTTATAATCGACAAATTGGCCTCAAGTCCCGCGGATTGTGAACCAAGGGCCAACTCGCCGATTGTTAAGGATCTAACGGCTCTATATCTGGCGTTCCTCGTTGATTTAGCAGTTTTGATCTTTCCGTACGCGCCTGGATTTTACTGTGCAGCGACTTTATACGTTCTCGACAAATCTGAGCATTGCAAACGAGAAAATTGAGCGTGCGAATGAGCGAACGTTGTTTTCGTTGAAAAGTAAGAGAGAAAAAACCCCGCGCCATAATACAAAGAGCATTAAGTAGGTAGATGAAAAAAAAAAAAAAATTGAGACATAGCACGAAAGGAGACGAAAATGATGAAGACGACGAACAGAATTTTCAGGTATTATTAATGAGATGAACAGGTCAAGACGAAATAGTGAAAGAGAGTAAGGAGCGTAGTGATTAAGGAATGTAATCGAAGGACGTGTGTGTGTGTTTGTGTGTGAGTGGAGAGAAGGAATGCAGCAAACAAAAGTCATAAATGAACAGCTAGTTGACAAACGTAAAATTAAAGACTAAGAAATTTATTAATCGCATGTTTATTATGCAATGACATCGCATTGCCGTCCTAAGGCGGCGTCGTCACGAATAGTTGAAATATTTCGTGTTTATTATTATATCCAAGAAAGTTGACTTGATTTAGCTACATTTGAGCTGCTGTGAATAAATTTAATTTGACGCTTGACGTCGATATCAAGTTCGTTTCCACGATTCCGTTATATTGATAATAATAATTATAAATTGATGAAAATTATTAACTAAAAATTATTTATAATATGATTGTGCTAATATACAGAAAGTATTGTGCTGCTTAAAGTACTATTTACAATGTACATAGAATCACAGATAATAGAAACGTAGAGGCTACGGAAAAAATTAAGTTCGACACATGATATTAATTAATTTTACGAGTCAATTTACAAACAAATACATAATGCCAACACAAACAAGCAAAATCAAGTTACCCCTCGAAATGATAACGGTATAAAAGTAAAGAAGATAACTTAAAGCTAGGTGTAAGAAGTGAGAACAATACGCAACACCAGAAATAAAATAAAGATACCAACCAATACCCAGAAAGCAAATCTACCACCAGAAAATTTTGAACGTAATAAAAAATAAAAGTAAAGTAATAATGTGTATGAGTTCGTTGGATTGAGATTAACCATCCACCATTGATTTCCAAAGCAATATGATGCTTGATCTTCATAATAAAATAAAGCATAAATGCGTTGGAAAGTAATTGAAAAAAGCGATCTTTTGTTCTTAATAAATTAAAAAGAAAAAAAGAACAAAATGAATGACTCTTGTATAAATTGGTGATATGCGATTTTGAAAAGCAGAAAGAAAACAAAAATTTTTGTCCACTCATCGACGTATTAATAACTTTGATATAATATACGCATAAGTCACTGGCAATGTGAAAAACGTTGTATGCTTTTAATCACAACATGTTGGTGGTGGTCTTGAGTTGGTATCCATTTGAACTATTATATGTACAAATCAATTGCTGTTCTATATAGCGCACAGTGCAGGTGAGAGAGAAAGAAATAGGTGGGGGGGAGTAAAAAGATTCGATAACCTACCTGTTGTTCTTGTAGCGCCTTTTCTCTGTCGTTAGGCAAATACGTTGGGCTCAGAACTGTCCTCAGCTGTTGCTCAACTTGCACGATTTGCTGGCGGAGCTGCTGTATCTCCTGTGAACAGATTTAACACGTCGCCTCATAATACATATCCTTTATCGACGATCTCATCGTCACTCGAAGAACCGAAGAATTTCCCCCCGTGCATTTATTTATCTAAGTTGAGAGATTGTCCTATAACGATCGTAAATAAACGTAAATAAATCCACGAGCGAAGAAATTCTTCGTGCCCTCGACAAAGTCCTAACCTGCTGGTACTGATCTAACTGAGCGAGACAGGCTTCGAGGGAAGCAGTTTGCTCTTTGACGGTCTCGTTGAGAACGTCGAGCTCGGCAAGTATCTCGTCCGCGGCTTCGACGACGCGGCTGTCGCCACCGATACCCGATCGGAAGTGCACCTGTAGCTTCTCCACGCTCATGGTGATTTTGGTCTTCTGTATCGCCACGTCGCTCAGCATCTTTTCGCGGATCGCGTGTTGGTCGCGCAGCGGTTTCTTTTTGTTCTGCGGCGACTCTAGGTTCTGCCGGGCCTTTTCCATCCAGACCTTCACGTCCTTCATCTTACGCTCGCACTGCTCCCACTCTTCGCTCGTCTCTTGCAGCAGCGCGTTCTGTAAATATCAGTCAACAAGTTGCAGGGCGTTCGCGCTCGAATTTTCCTCGGTAATACTATCGACTATATCGGTCAACGAACCCTCTCCAACAGCTGACCCTCCACTTCGACCTTCGCTTCTTCCGCTTCCGTGAGCTTGTGGGGCAAGTCGCCAACGCTGGTTACCTGGCCGATGCCCTCCAGTTCGCGGCCCATGTCGCTCAGGTTCTTGTTCACCTGCTTACAGCTCTTTACCGCGGTCTGGGAGAAGTTTGCAATGTTAGAACGCGAATCACCGAGTAAGTAGTCGAGTGGCGGACCTTCCGCATCGCGGAGCGGAAGGTTCGCCACTCGCGCGCGAGCCCAGCGAATAACCTACCGAGTACTCGTGTAGCCTCTGACGCGCCTGATTGAGACTAGCCAGTTTCAACGGTTCGGCCAGGAAGACGCGCTTCTCCGCGGTCCAGGCCTTCACAGCCTCCAGGAGCGCGAGGAACCTCTGCCAGGCGTCCAGGGTGTCGCCGACCTGTTGCTTCTTCTCCTCGAGCCAGGCCTTGACCTGAGCCAACTGTTCGGTCAGATTGGCCACGGTGCTGCCGACCATCTCCTTCTCAGCCTCGTCCCTCGTGTTCTCCGCGATGGACTTGCCGTTCTTGGTCAGTCGCTCGAGCTTGTCGGACATGGGCGCCAGTTCGTTCTGGATCTGGCGCAGGTTCTCCATCATCTTGGAGGGCTCGCATGATCGGTCCTGGACCTTGAGCTCGGCTTCGCGTATCCATGCCTGCAGCTCGTCGACGTCCGCGAGGTAGTCGGTCCTCGTGGTCTTGGCGCGCTTCTGCTCGCGCTGCTTCTCCTCCATGGCTTGGCTCGTGTCCTCGGCTTGCAGCTCGAGGGCGGCTAGCTTCTGGGCTACGTCGATTGGCACCAGCTGCTGGCTGGCTTGGTACCGCGCCTTAGTGTCTCCCGAAAATTCCCTCAGGGCCTCGAGCTCCTCGTCGAGCTCCGCGCCGAGATCGGCAAGCTCGCGCTCGATCGCCGCCTGATCGGCGCCGTGTACGTGAAACTGGCCGATGCGCGCGCCGATGGACTCGAGGCGCTCTCGGTGCCGCTCTATCTCCTCCTCGACGAGGCGCAAGCTGCGCAGGTCCTCGCTCGAATTTTCCGACTTGGAGCGCAGTAGGCTGACGAGTCTGGAAGGGTTCGGTGGATATTGTTTCTGTTGCTTCTGTTTATAAGACCTTAGGTGTACTTATCCTACGTATACAAAACGAAATATTAACGCGTTGTCCCCGCGAACGAAACTGACAGCTCGGTGTATATACACCGGATCGTCTCGTCAATCAGCCCGAAAATTCAATTAGCTTCACGGACCAGGGCCAGCGCTAATGGCGTCTTATTTTCCCGGTGGCAGCGGCGGCGGCGTCTCTTTTCGATTTTCACGTGGTCGCCGCTGTCGCCGAGCGAAAGCACGCCGACACAGTATACGGATTTAGAATCGGAAATGCGTGTCGCGCGAGTAAGCGAGCGAGAGAGATGGCTTGAATCCCGGCGCGGACTCCTGGCCGGCCGACGACGCTAAGGCCTTGGCTAAAAGTAGACGGAACTGGGGCCGACGCGCCGCCTTCGTATTTTAGCGCTGCGACGCGCGAAACTCGCCGCTACGGACGCAGGGAGATTGTGGCAATTTTGTATGCTCCCTTCGATCGGATACTCGCTGGTGGTGAAATCGGTATGGTTAAGGGAGAGTCGATGCAAGATCAAGTTCAAGGTTTCGGATCGTTTATTCGCGGGCTCGATTATCTATGATTTTTCATTAAGAGTTTGCGTCTGATAGCTGGACCGGTTGGATTGACGATGCTACCGGCGCAGACTGAGTGACAAAACGTTATTTTAGTTTCAAGAGTGCAAGTATAATTATAGTCCGGTCTAATATGTATAGCCGGCGCGTATATTTGTCAGTTGACTAGTAGCAACACCGAGAATCTCTCTATTTATCTCCAGAAAATTTCGCGTTATTTCGTGTACGTGCGAGAATCAGCATCCTTCGCATGCATCGCATAAATATACGGTCGTTTCTCAAACGCGAGCCTCTCGATATTCTAATTAACAGTCATCAATTCTCCGAGTGACATCACTCGCGACCTAGCTTCCAAAGCGAAGTGAAAAAAAAAAAAATTCATCAAACACCTCGCGCAAATTCGGCCGGCGGCGACACATGTTTCTTTTCGCACTGGTGACATCACCGCGATTACGGCACGCGCGCATTAGCTTCGAGGGCTAAAAGTAGCCGGCGGTCGTCGGGACGGCGAAATATGCGTGCAAAAGCGCGTGAAAAGAGCAGAGGAGGATCCGAGCGAAAGCTCCGTGGATGTCAATGTCGCGTTTCGATTCGGGATGACATCACGGATACGTACAATATAACGCCGGCGCGTGCCACATTTTTTTCGTGTTTGTAGACTACGGTGACCGCGAGCCAAGCTTTGGCTGTTATACCGAGGAATCGTTGGTTCACTTTGAATCTTCAACCCGTACACGCGCGATTGTTAGCGAGTATTTATTTATAAGCGCGATTTAATTGCGTAACAGGCGAAACGTTGTTTACACGTACCAGTGGTAGAATTTTACGCACGGTATAGACGCACTTTTACGGCACTGCCTGATCAAACAAACTTTATCACGTGCCGACCGATCGCAGAAATTCGATTATTTTTTCAGCGTTCTCCTCGATTACTCTAGATTTGTCTCGGCTCACGCGCGCGAACTTTTACAAATTCCTCCTTCGCCGTAGTAATAATCTCACCTGTTGTTCAGCTCTTTCTATTGTGCGTCGATGTTTATTACGTCCCGGAAAATTGAATGTCGCGTTGAAGAAAATCGAAAACGAGATAGATAGTAACGAAAAATCGGACAACAGTACGGCGCGGCACTAATCAAGCCAAAGCAGCTGCGCTTCGCGGTTCGAAACGTATTGAGACAGAGAGAGAAGAGACGCGGGAGGTCGGTGCGCGATTCTCGCTTGGTTTTGGCCCGCGACGACCGGGCTGCTGCCTCGCTGCTGCGACGCATGCGGCTTGACTCTCTCTCTACGTGCCCGCTACTAAGAATAACGTCTTCGAAGCTCGCTCTCTCTCTCTCTCTCTAGCGCACTCGCCTGCTTGCTCGCTTTCTTTCTTTCTCTTCTGCTTCGCGCTCTGCACGCCCTCGGATATTTTGCGTGCCTCACGCGCGAAAGCCATCTTTTGTTGGCGAGACGATGTGCAACAATTTTTTCCTGATATTGGCGATATTTACAGGAGTTTGTGCGGGGTAAACCGGTTTTCTTAGTGTAAAAAAATTAATATTTTACTTATTAAGTTTTTGCGATGTATTACGGAAATTTACGCAGTGGAAAGTTTAGCGCTATTTTTACAGTTCGCTTTTCCATAAGCCTCGCAAAAATGCTACGCACATACTGCCGGTGAATCTATTTATAAAAACCTGAATCGACATGAGAATCTAATTCGTAAGACCGCGCGGACATCGAACTAGCCATTGTAGTATTCGCGACGTACAGTGCTTGTGTTGTTATAAACACAAATCCATTCACCCGGAAATTAAAAAGCTACAGAGTTATTTATTAACGAAAATCAATTGATAACCGTTTTGTAGTAGCACAGCAGCATTGTGTTTTATTGTATGCGTTATCTTCGATTATTGACAGGTATAAATGAAAATGAAAAATGTTATCTGCTCAACGCAATAATCGATACAGTTTTACTGCCGGTTCATTTCATTTCAGATTAGAGGCTACAATAAATTAAAAAAATTGTAAATAAAGTGGTAAGACGCTTGAAACAACACCGGAACGGAAGCTCACCTTGTAGGATCATGGTGATTGGGAAGTCAAACGCCTACATCATCATTCTCGATGATATAATTCAACCAATAATCATCTAACCATATAAAAAAATGCAACACCACTATTTCACAAAAACGCGTAAACCACTGCACTGACTCTACCACATTAATCTATGCACGCATCCGCTTCGCGACGATAAAAAAATTCTCCGAAAAACTAAGTCAGAAATAAAAAACTATTATCACAGTCCGCACTGCAAGCACTACTCACTCGCGAAAACCGCTCGTTTCCCTCCAGAAACACGAGAAAACGTTCGTGGGAGCGCGCGCGCGTTCAAGCTCCGATGGATCGAAGTCGACTGAATCGGCGACGGCGACGTGTACCGGTCCCCCGCGGAAGAATAAGAAATCGGTTATAAGAGGGAACGAATGCCATGGTCCCGCGAGACCTTCACGTCGCGAAGTTAATACTGGCAGCGCGAAGCCGACCTCGCGCCGGTCGTTTTTTTTGTTTACAGTGTATAAGTTGCGTCACTCGACGGATTTGATAATGACGTAGCGCGAGCGTTGCACACGCAGATGTTTCCGAGCCGGTCTATATACCCGCGGAAGGGGCTGGACTACACAGTTTATCGATTTAACGAGTTAATGGGATAGGAGTGAGCTAGCGGTACACGTGTGCTGCAGTTTTTATCGAAGGGAACCGTATTGGCAGTAGTTGTTTCTACTTTTAGCGGTTTAGCGGCTGAATCGTCTATGGGACTACGTTTGAAAATTCATAGGCGATGTGGCGAATCTATCGCAGGCAAAGAATGTCATAAGACTAACGCTTGTCGCGCTATGATGTCACCGTTAAAATCGTAGAGAGTTTTGTAATCCACATTACTAATTCCGCTAATCGAATAGAAAGAGTTATATCTCTGTTGCTACTATATCGGTTGTGCTTGACCTCTTATGACAACGCCCAGGAACGTGTGGTTTTTTTAAATGTATACAATTTTTGTTCCCCTTCACACGTCGCTGAATCAGCGACGGTATTACTGGAAACTACTTGTCGCTGTTAGCATTCGCATTTATGACAAAATTTACATAAGACATTTCAGCGGAATCGCCTGCTTCGAATAGCTTTTTACTTTGTAGCATTCAATGTTACTAATTCGTATGCACCTGAGCTATTCAACGTTACTTCGTTTTACGATGACTATGAATCAAAGCTTAATAGCTATTTCATGACGATTCTTCTTTTCTTTCAGTTACAGGAGACAACGGTAATAATGATTTCGTTTTGTATATAAATAGTTGACGTGCACTGCCAAACTTATTGTGCGCCGTTGGTCGAGCAAATGGCTCATGTGCTGACTAAAACTAGTGCTAATTTGGCAATTGCCTTCCGCTAAAATTACTCTTGGCAAAACGGAACGTACACTTCAATTTTTTGTCGTTTTTTTCCAACTCATACGAAGTTTAGTGAAAAATACATTTTTATAATGCTAATGTTTACTTTGCAATGACGACGTATTCAAGAGAATGTTGTGTTTACATAGCCGGAGAAAATGTAATCATCGCCATTCTTTTCGGACCAGCAAAAATATTATTCGAGACATTTCATAACAGTAGCTAAATTTAGGCAGTGTCGAGACACAAGACAAATGCTGCAACTTTGTGGCGTTCTGGTCTTCTGTTAAAATTGTCGATGAGTTCAGCATAATGAGAAGAAAAGCAGTTTTGATTGATGAGCGTTTACTTGACCGAATGTGCCCCGGTCGCTTCGTAATGCCAAATCTAATTCGATCATTGTACCACTTCTGGTATGAAGACGCGCATGTTTTGCCGACTCTATAGCTACTATTATCATTCTAGTGCATAGGCTTAATCGCCTGCTACTAATACTATATTTATCAACATTTCGGTCCTATAAATATATCTGTTGCGTCGTCCAATGTTTTTTATTACATCAGAGTCGGTACACGACGATGATTATGTATGTAATAAAGAGATATGTATTATGACAATAAGTATCGTATAGCGAAAGTAAATATTTTTAAAAAAATATATAAATCATATATAATTATGTACATGATAATAAATAACATAATATTGAAATCATATTTGGAAATAAGGATAAAGCAAAAGCCACTCCAAACAGCATGCACATGCAAAATTCGTTGACTAGATACTTTCGACTGCAATAATTTGCGGAAATCTGTAGAAATCTATATTTTATAATTCAATTTAACAATCTATTTCTAACGTCAACTCTATACAAGGGAGAAATCTAATTCGTGGGTATAATATGGCAAAATATTCAGTAATTTACGCAAAATAGGGAGAAACTCTATTTTATAGATTCAAATATATTTTGCCAAGAAATTCCTCGTCTGTGCATCTAAAAGTGTAGAAAAATAATATCCTAAAATAAATGCTGTAGCGATATCTTAAATTATCTAAATCCAATAAAACCAATAAAATTTATAGAGGAATCCTCGAAAAACAGGGGGAAAAAAATCATCAACAGGGGATTAACTCCTAACTTTCTGACCTATTTTTTCTAATGCGGTTGCTCAATCACGAGCTCCGCCGCTAGAACGAGAATCGCGATAGAGAATCAAGAGATATAGAGATTTTCGACTCACGTGTCAACGGCTTTGCTAAGTTTTTCGATGCGCTCTTCGAGAGCACGTGCAGGAGGCTCGGTGAAGGCTGCCAGATACGAGAGAACGGGTCCTGCCAGATCTCTCACCTCGTCTGCGTCGGACTTTAGAGTCTCGGCCTCAGACGTTAGTTCCTGTTAACAAGCAAGAATAAATTTGTTCTTTAGATATCTTTCACCGACAATTTATTATGTTATTAGCTTGTAAAAAAAGTATTTAATATTGTTTGAAAAATTATGCTAAAAACTGTTTTGGCGCGATGCAAAGAATTCGTAACAGTGTATTACACGTGCAAAAAGTTGGAGGGCAGGTAGTTACTCTCATACGCTCGGCTGGTATAAATCAGCTAGGTCACGCTTGAGAGAGTTGAGAATACCGGTGTTGGGCTAGTACCCGTCCGTACGAGTTGGCACGCTCGTTATTTAAACCCCTCAAAGCGATTGATTCGATAATTGTACTACTATCTTTTTAGAAAACCGAGCCGATAAAGCGAATGAATATGATTTGGATACTACTTTACAACTTTTTAATATTTAAATTTGTAACATATTAAGTCTAATTAATAATACTTACGCCGAGTGCTTTGATGGTGTCCAAAAGATGTTGCTTCGATCGTACGACAGTATCGACAAGCTTGCCGCGCTCTTCGATCGCGTTCAGTTTGGTCTCGGTGCTCGACCATTTCGACTCGAGATCCTCCCAGTGCTTAGAAAGGGCTTCAAGGGCGTCACGACGACTCTCCAGTCCTGATACAAGTTCGCGCCACTCAGAGCTGATCTCAGTGAGCTGAGCCTCGATTTTGGTCTTGTTGGAAGCATCAGCCTGGCGCAGGACCTCTTTACCGCGTTCGTTCAACAGGTCTAGCTCGTATTGTTGATTCTGAAATCACCGAAGCAAACGTTTTTAAATGCAATCGAATCTTCAAATTTTCAAACCAAACTCTAACAAATAATAACCTGAATATCATTGAGAGCGTGGGTGATCTTCTGTATATTGAACTGCAATCCAGCCAAAGTTGTAACGGGTTCGTCAGTGAATCTTGTTCTGGCGATGACTGCCTTGACGCGCTCCAGCGTCTGAGCGAAGTCTCGCCACATTTCCGCGCCCTGTTCGAGTCTAGCGCGTTGCGATTTCGCAGTGTTTAGCGTGTTCTTTAGCAGTTGCGTGTGTTGCTGCTGCTCCGCACTCAACTCTTCCTGCTCGGATGCGCTTAGGGACGGCCAGATCTTATCGGCCGCCTGTTGTATTTGCTGGGAAACGAGCTCCCGAATCGAGGCTTCGCTACTGAAGTAAATCTGCGGGTAGATATGATTTATTGCATTAATTTTCGACTGGGATCGTTTAGTTCGTTCTAAAATTAGTCGAGTGTGGGCTGTTATGTAGGCAGGAGTTTACCGATGTATTGCACATGAATTATTTAACTGTAAATTCTTCAAAATTATAATTACCTTGTGTTCTTCCAAGTCACTGAGGATATTCTCAAAATCAAGTCCCTCCTTGTCGCTCTCTAGTCGAATCTCGGCCTCGTGCACCCAGTTGCGCAGTTTTTCGGTAAGAGCAGCATAATCCACTCTCATTTGCATGTTACTTTCCAGATAGTTCTCGCGTTCCTCCATTTCTCTTGGCAGAGATGACAGCAGCGACATGGCTTCACTGAACATTTCCTTTAGCGAACCTGGCATGCCATCCTCGTGCTTGACCGACTCCTTCAGTTCCCTGATCTTGTCCAGGTACTCGTTCACGCCATCGCATAAAACTTTGTGCTTCTTGAGCTCGGCCTCGACGCTTTCGGCGTGTCTGTCTAGCAGCGGGCGAGTCTTCACCTCCTTCTCTTTGCTTTCGAGGTAGTCGAGAATGTCAGCAAGTTCGTTGGCCAGTCTTCTGTGTTCCGCAGCTGCAAGTTCGTGCTGTTCTCGTTGGTGTTCCACAGCTCGCCTCAAGGTCTGGAGTTGTTGTTTCAGGGACTGTAGCTGTTCAGTGATGTTGTTCCTGTCAGCAGCAGAACCTTCAGCAGCTATTTGCTGGCCCTTATCCGTAGCACTAGCCAAAGTCGCCTCACACTCTTGGATCTTGCTGATGACATCCTCGTACTTCTTGATCTTCTCCTCGGTCGTTTGACCGCCTTGTTCTATGTCGCGTACGATTTCCGTGTACTTAGCGATAAAGGTCATGATCTCGGTAACCAGGGCGATGAACTGCTGTCTTAATAGAAGCAATTGACGGAGTTTTGCTATTTGAGCTTCGAGAGCTCGGATCAGATCATCCTGCTGGGCTACGACGCCGTGCAAGTCACCGACGTTCACCGACTGAAGATCTGAAAGTTTGGCCTTGTTAGCTTTAAGATCGTTCAAGATTCTCTCGTAAGCAGCTAGCATTCCCTCGACATCTTCAACTCGTGAGCCGATTGGTTTATTCAACTCCTGGAGTTCTTGCTGAATGTCGGTCATGAATTGGACGGCTTCCGCAACACGAGCCGCTACTTCCTCTGCCTCGTCGATACTCTTCTGGAGGGCAGCTGCGCGTTCGTTGATGACACCCGCGACGCGACTGTGAGCTTCTTTCATGTTCTTCAGCAATTCACTGAGTTCTAGCTTATCGGCATCGCTTATCGTTGGTAGAATCGATTTACCCTGCTGCACAATCTTCTCGATGTCATCGGCATATTCTTTGGCTTCTTTCTTTAATCTGTCATACTGTAAGAAAAAACAATATTTTGTTTTCAAAAAATAATATTATCGAAATCAATAATGTACTATATAAAATTAATGGAAGTTACCTTTGCAAGTTGTTCGCGAAGTACATCAATGCTGGAAGTACGAATTTCGGATGACGTAGCCACTTCAGCTTCGTTGATCCAGCGTTGGCACTTGTCCATTTCACTCTCGAAGGCCTTTCTTCCTTGTAAAAGATCGGCAAGTGCTGCTTGTTTTTCGTGCGCCTCTTTTTGCAGATCATGGTACTCATCGTTTACCTTGTCCAAAAGAGCTTGTAACCTTTCACGATCTTCGTCATTGCATTCTCTCAACATTGCATTGCCATGTTTCAACAGTTCTTTCAGCATACCCTCGCTGAACCGTCTGATCTCGGACGTCAAGGTATTGTGCTGGGCGATGTCTTCCTCGACCTTGGAGGCCTTCAGAGGAAGATAACCACTGAGTTTCTTCAAATCATTACTTGTGGACTTGATCCATAATCTGGCTTTCTCCAAATCATTCTCCAATTTCCGTCTAGTCTCGGCTGCAGCCGTTGCAGCTGAGATCTCCTCTCTAAGGATAGAGCAAAGCTCAGCCTGCTCTATTCGTAGAGCTTTTACCTCCTGCTCAAGCTGTTGTTGTTCACTGGTCTCGAGCTCATTGGTCATGTTGCCGACACGCTTCTCCAATGAATCGGTTAGAACTTGCTTTGCCTCTGCTTCCTTGAGTAAGCCCTTTAGAGCCAATAGTCTTTCTTCAGCTTGTCGGCTCTCATAACCCAGAGGTTCTGAACTACGAGCGACACGCTTTTTGTCACTGATCCATTCGCGATTTTCTTCGATTTCTCTTCGCGTAGCTTCGATACCCTGGGCTGTTGTGTCCAGAACTTGAGCCTTTCTTTGGAGCTTTTTGCTGATGTCACCATGTCTTCGTTCGACGGATTTGATCTGTTCCTCGATCTGTTGAGAGTCCAAGTTGCTGACTGAATCCATTACTTGATCACCAAGTTTCCTTACATCCTCCAGCCTGTTGAAAAATTGAATTAAATTTTTTTAATTTGAAAACCATACTGCGTTAAGAAATATAGATCATCAATATATCTTACCTTTCAGGACCTTGTGTTTCAAATTCAGAAGTGATTTCTTTTAGAGATGTAATCTTCTGTCCGATAGTTAATCCATTTCCCTTCTCAATGACATCCACCTTCTTCGACAGAGCATCGAACCAAGAGTGAATATCGTGTACCTCGTTACGGTACTTCTGAATAAGGTCCTGAGCAGATTGTTTTCCAGCAATGGCATCAATCAGCTCAGCCTCAAGTTTATCTAATCCTTCCTCGATATCCGCGTCTTGTCCGTCTGGACGGATCAGAAACTCGGCCTCTGCTCGACTTCGTCGTTCACCGACATTCGTCAACAAGTCATTCATCGCCTGCAATTCGGACTGGGCTGCCTCGGCGCGCAGTTTTGCCGGTCGCGATTTCCACTCAGCGCATAACGCGCGTTGCTGGTTTATCCAAGTTATTAGAGCATTCTTCTGGCGCGTTTGCTCTTCCAATTCGCTTACGGCTTTGGTCACGTTCGACAAGTGCGATTGCATCTAAAATTTTGTTTCGTTGTATTGAAGAGTTTCATATTGTTTAACGTATTAAGTTCTAGATATTTTTCAAAACGACAACATTTATAAGCTGGTTACACATTGAAATAACATTTAAAATGACAATAAATTTTTATATTTAAAAAGCTAGATAATGATATTTTCACTTAAAAAAATCATGATTGAAAAGCATTAAATAATTAAAAGCAAAAACAAATAATGCAAACCTTTTTACACAAATCGTTTAGTTTGTCTAGGCAACCATTTTGCTCGATGCCATCGAGAAGCGCTTTGAGGCGTATAGAGGAGTCCATTTCGCTCTGTTCAGTACGCTAAATTCATGCACACAATAAAAACAAGTAGTGGATGCAGTCATATTATGCATAACGTGCTCAAGTGGCATAGATAAATTAATATGCAGTAAAAAACAACGAATAATAAGTGAAATTATAATTAAATTAATATAGAGAAGCATTAATATTTATTAGACAACAGACAAGTTATCAGAATTTCACATACCTGATCCAATAGATCATCCAAACGATTACGAACTTCCATCTCCTTAGCTGGTATTTGGACCGCAGGAGCATCCAATGGGCTTCCTGGTCTAGAGACACAAGCAGCTGCAGCTTCGCAAGCTTCGACAGCAGCAACAAGTCGAGCTTTCTCTCCTTGTAACTTGTTGTACAATGCTTTAGCAGACGCTAAACTGTCCTCTGCAGATTCCAATGTATCAAGCGGTGCTTCTTGTTCCCTTGCTACCTCTGGTTCATAAGCTTCCAAATTCTTCATAATACTTTCAAGAGTATTCTCATACTCTTGGAATTTAGCAAGAGATTCACTCAATCGATTCTCAATTTGCAGAGCAGTATTGAGCAGTGAATTGTAGCTATCACGTACATTTTGTAATTGTGTCAGAATAGTTGGTTTAACTGATGAATTCAATGCTTCATATCTTTCAATCTGGTTATGTCCTTTAGTTTTTAAGTCGTCCAATACGGTTTCATAATTGCGAATTTCATCAAGCAAAGCTTGATGTTGCTTTATTTGTTCTAGCGTTTGCTCTTTGCTAACGATATAACGCGAGTTGTGAGCCATCAGTTGGAAAGAAACCTGTAGCAACCATTTCTCAGTTTCTTGTAGAGCAGCGTGGTACGCATTATATTCTTTCATTTCATCATCGATTAAAGTTTTCTGTTTATCGATTTGCTGACCCAATGATTCCCAGCGAGAATGTAATACTTTTACTTGATTAAGCGTGGTGTTATCTTTAGCCCAGCTTGATAGTTCGGTAGCTTCGGTCATCAGATGATCTATATCTGATTTTCGGTTTCGCACCTCATCCTTCACGTGCTTATACTTTTCGAGAAGTGTTTTCATTTCACCAAGTTCTCCTTTGGTATCAGGTAAGGTTTTAGTAGACTCTTCAGTTCTGTTGAGCCACTCCTCAAAGCGATCTCGAGTTTCATAGAAATCTTCCCATCTGTGCAGTACAGATTTAACTTGAGCCTGAATTGTATTAAGATCCATACTGAGCTGTTCCCAGCTGGAACGCAGTTCACTCATGTCCGTTCTTAACTGATCTTGTTGTTCTGGAAGTGCAGTATTGATTGCTTTAGCAAAAGCTGCTTGTAAAGTGGAGAGTAGATGTTGACCCTCGGTAATTCTTGTAGCAACAAGCTTTGTAGTTTCGAGTTTATCCTGCGCCCAAGCAACATCTCCTACACCAACACAGTCCTGAATTGAGCCGTGAGCTGTGTGCAGCCAGTCTTCAAATTCCTTTTTGGCTTTCAAGAACTCTGTGTGATCCGATAAGTTCTTCTCCACTTTAGAAACTAGACTCTGAGCATCTGTCAGTAATGCTGTGTATGCGGATTGTAGTTGAACCGTTTTTTCTCTTGCCCAGCTACAGGCGCTTAATTCCATTAAAAGTTCGCATTTATCATTCAGATCTTCAAGAATGGGTTTTTGACGAATTGCTTCGTCGACCAAATTTTTGCATCTAGTTAGATCTTCTGGAGTTTTATTTTCTTTAGTATGCTCGGCACTTATCTTTCTTTGGAATTGATCAATCCACTTTTGCATGCTTTCTAGTGCTGTTGTGAATTGTGACCAAGTAAGAATACAATTTGATAGTGTCGTTTCTGATTCATGGCACTGAGATTGCAAGTGGTTCCAATCAGCTTGTAATTGATCAACATCGTGATTGATTGTATCCTGGCCTTCAGGTCCAGTAGTTAGAAGCACATCTTGGCTGGTTTCGATGACCTTAGAAATCAAAGATTGACCTTTAGGTAGAGTCGATATCATCTGCTTCACTTTGCCTTCTCTTTCAACGACATTTTCTTTTTCTCCGTGGGTAACGCTGTATTGTTGAAGCTCAACTTTAGCTCGTTTTACCCAGTCAGATGCATCATTAAATGCTTGTTGGTAAAATTCATGATCATTGACTTGCTTTTCCAGATTTTGAATCTTTTGAGCAACGAGTTTTCGAAGCTCCTCGTACTTAGCAATAGTTGCATCATACGGTCCTTTAGAAATATTAGAATCATCGGCCAATCTAAGCTTTAATTTTTCTACGTTCTCGTTGTGACCATGGATATCTCTCTGGACAGTTCTATATTTTTCTAGTAGAGCTCGTTTTTCGCTTAAATCATTACGATAAACTTCATCAAAATGCACGTTGCTTTCCACTTCCTCTAGCCAATCAGCAATCAGCCTATGCATTTTGTTAAGTTCTTCCAGTACACCACCACGAGCAGAAAGTTTTTGTCTAGCCTCTTCAACGTCAATCAATAACTTGTCAAAGTCAGCCTTCAAGTTTTCTGTATTTTCCTGGATCTTTGCAGCTCCATTTTGTTCAGTATTCATGATAACCTTTTCTTTCAGTTCAAGTGCATATCGCAACTTATTCTGACCTTGTTCCAAACTTTGTCGAATCATTTTGCAGGTGTGTAATTTATTGTTGACCTCGGGTAGAGTGTTTGGAACTTCTTTGCATTCATTGAGTTTGTCTCGAGTTCGATCGATCCAATCCTGACATTCTTGATACAATGTATTATGTTGTTGGTGTTCTTGATAATGCAACTCCAAACGTCGCATGATTTCTTTAGCTAGGGAAAGAATAGCATTATATTTAGTTGTCAATTGCGTAACCGCGTTTGAAATACGTGTGTCGGCGCAAGTTTCCAAAAGCATTTGAGCTCTCATGTTTAATCTATCAAGCTCCTTTTGCCAATCGAATAAAGTCTGAAGATGTCCTTGGAATTGCTCTAGAACATTTTTCTTTTCTTCTAAACTATCTTGTAATTTGTTGAAACTCTGAACTAACTGTTCGGTTTGAGTCAGCCATTCCGCAGCTTCAGAATATTGATCTTCATATTCTGTCCATTTAACAATAGCTACCTCAAGTAAACTCTTTGTATTGTTTAACGAATCCCTGTAAATAAATCACATATTTATATAGATTACTTTTTTAAATAAACGTACAATCGTTTACAATAAAAAGTATACTTACACATAATTATCGTATTCCTCTTGTAGAAGAGCAACTTCTTCTTCAATAATTTCCTTGTCTTCGTCATCTGCTATTTGACATGCAAGATTGCCTTGTTCTAGAGCTTTTTCAAGTTTCTTCTGACCTTCTGGCAATTCGCTTTGGAGTACCTTCAATTGGGCTATCTTACTAGCCAACGATTCTTTGTCTCCGGTTGGTTCCGAACATTTTCCCAATCTTTCCTTCGCTACTCTGATCCATTGAACAAATTCGTTCCCACTGTCTATGAAAGCTTGATGTTGTTCAACAGTTTCTTTTTGTTTGGCATAGAGCTCTTTGGCTTGTTTACTGAGTGTTTCATACTTGGCAGAAATCTCGGTAGCCGGAGTTGCTTGTTGTAGATCTTCTGCTTTGGTTGTTACAGATTGAATCATTGGTTCAAACGCTACGATGTCTTGAACAATGCTGTTAGTTTGGCGTAGATTTGCTTTACGTTCACCAATAGCTAAAGAATTAAGACCAGCAAGACCCTTGCGCGCTTTGGATACCTTTTGTTCACAAACTTGTTGAAGCTTCGCTTCTCTATCGTTGATCCATTGCTGCAACTGCGAGTAAGATGAACTGTAATCTGCCCATTGCAGTAAACTGGTCTCTAGATGTACTTTAGTCGTAGATATCTTCTTGACTAGTCTTTCCCAGTCATTTTGAATTTCTTTCAATTGTGCAGCAATTTCTTCGCGACCATCAGACCTGGTATTGCGCATAACTTTCTCCCCACAATTAACTGTCAGATGTACGAGATTTTGACCTTCCTCGCGTTTTCTTAGTAGTTCTTGAATTTTATCCAATCTTTGTTGAAGTTCTTCGCGGCTGCTACTCGAAGCTGCCTCGGTTCCTTGACGTATAATCTGTTTTGCATTTTCGATCCAGTCTCGCGTCTTACCTAAATTAGTTTCATATTCCTGATGTTGGGAGTAGTTAGTCTCTACTTTTTGCAAGACGTCCTTGGCTAAATTAACTTGAACTTGATAGCGAGAATTCAAGTGACGTAGCTGGTTGTTTACGTAGGTATCTAGCGGAGTAGCAAGAAGGGCCGATGCTGACTTGTTGAACTTATCTATCTGTTCCTGTCCTTTTTCTAAATTAGAAAGTATCTCTTTCACTTCCTTCACTTGCTTTTCCTTTTCTTTCACATTTGGTAAGAGAGAATTCTTCTGTGCCTTGATGAGAATATCAAACTGCTGAAGCCAATCGCTCAACCTCTCATATTCATCTTTGTAATCTCTCCATTGACTGACAGTTGTTTCCAGTTGATCTTTCTGCTGTTTAATATCCTGGAAGAGAGTTTCGAAGCTCTCTGTAAGCGCACGCATTTCATTTCGAATGACTTCTTGACCTTGTGGACTTGTGCTTGCACAAACGACTTGACCGGTGTGCTGTAATTGTTCAACCATAAGTTCACCTTGAGCCTTTTTGTTCAAGAGGCTCTCAAGAGGGGCAACTGCATTTTCAATAGCCAGCTTATCGCTCAAAGAACGCTGTTTGACAGCTGGAATTTTCTCGCGTGCCCTGCTCAACCAGCCGATGAGGTCGTCATGAGCTTCTTTGTAAAGACGATGATCTTTAAATTGATCTTCTCGTTCAGTCAAAAGTGATTTGATTCTTTCAAACAGGTTATCGAATCTGTAAAAATTAGATTAGATATATTTATCGATCTTATGCAATAATATAATGTCAACTTCAAAAAGATAAACTTACTTGTTGAGAATTTCTTGTGCCTGAGATGCAGCAATGCTTTGTTGACCACTTGCAATCATCTCTCCGACCTTTGCTTTAAGAGCATCAACTTCGATGTTTTCGCAGCGTACCTTTTCTTCCAAAGCCTTAATCCTTTCTAATTGAGAACGCTTTTCACTCATTGTTGTTTGGAATTGTGACAACTCATCTACTGAAGTTTGCATGTATTCAACTGTCTTATTTATCAATTGGATCTGTTCGAGTAATCCAGCCCATTTGTTTATTGAGTCATCCAAATTAGTTTTCGTTTCGAGCATCTTAGAAGCGAGAGAGCTCCATTGTTCTTGCAGTTTAGCAACGGCATCATTTATTGCCCTGTGACCAGCTGGTGCGGTATTTGCCAAAACTCCTTGAGCAACTTCCACAATCCCTTGAATCTATATGAACAATGGACATTAAAAATTAATTAATGATATTGTATGGTAAAGGAATTAATTTTATCTGACATAAAATTATATTACCTTTGCAAACCCATTTTCCTTGTAAATTAACAAATCTTGAATGATTTCCATTTTCTTTTCAAGATCTTTCTGAGAGGAGGCACTAAGATCTGAGCAATATGCCAGTTTATTACGAATCTCGTCGATCCAACGTGTGCATTCAGATAACTGATTGTCGAATTCCTGATGGCTAGTAACATACTGTTGCCACTTGTTATTCAATTCCTTAACTTTACTGGAGATCTGTTGATATTTAACTCCTAGTTCGGAAATTTGCGAACTTCGCGATGTTTGTTTGTGCAACTGATGAGCACGTTCAGTAACTGAGTCAATCTCCAGCTCCTTGGCACGAATTTCACCTTGCAAGCTTCGAAGTTTTTCAAGCTGTTCTTTCTTCTCCTCCAGCGTTGATTTAAGATCCACTGCATGAAGTTTCGTATCCGTATCACGAATCCAAGCTAAGCAACGTTCTTTCGAAACTTCATATTCATTCCACTGTTGCAGCTTGGCTTCAAGGGCATCGATGGTTGATTTTACTGCAGAGACTAATCCTTCCCACTCTTGCTGCGACGAATCCATTTGTGATCGTATGTTGACTTGTCCCGATTCTAAAGTACCCGGGATTACTTTTTCTCCGAGACTACGAATTTGATGGACTCTTGGCTCGTCCTCGGGTAAACTCTGCAGGAGATTTTGCAGGCGATCGAGATTCGTATGCAATGATACTCTGTCAAGTTCAGCATCACCCCACATATTGACAGCATTCAATGTTGCGTCGAGCCACTCGTGAGTATCGAGAACTGCTTTACTGTACTGCTGATGATCGCTGACAATCCCTTCGTATCTGTAAAAAATAAAAATGTATAAATAGTCACAAATTCTTTTCAATATTTTTTAAATCATTCAATCAGCATACCTCTCAACGAATCCAGCAGCTCGCTTGAGTACAGTGGCATGTCTTCTGTTCAAATCATTCAAAACTTTCTCTATTTTTTCCGGTCGTTCCGGAAGAGAATCTGCCTTATCTCTCAAATTGAAAAGATCTTGTTGATGAGTTTGAGCATCGTGCAAAAATGTTCTGTAAATTTGCAACTGAGCTCGCTTTTCATCCAAGGTAGTTTTTAATTCAATTTCAGGTTTGAGATGAGCTTCGGCGTTCTTCAACCAAGCCTCAAAGGCTTCACTGCATTCATCGAACCCTGACCAGCGTGATATTTTTCCTTGGATTTCACGTTCAGTGAGTGTTACGTTATCATAAAGAGTCTCCAGCGCTTGTTGGAGGTCCAGCAATTGCTGTCGAATAATCTCACGACCTTCGTTACCAGTACTCGTGTAAAGTCGTTCTCCAGCTTCGACTGTACTGTTTACTAAGAGAATCATTGATGACTGTCTAGCTAGAAGATCGTGTATCGTTTCGATGTGAGAAGAAAGTTCTTGTCGAGTGCCGGAAATATTATCACGCGTAGCCTGGTATAACTGTTGAGCAGCTGCTAGACGCTCCGAACACTGTTTGTACTTATCGAGATATGACAAATGATCCGACAACGCCTGATCACATTTTTTAACCAATTCCTACAAATGAAAGTATTACAATGAATATTTCTATCATAGGTATGATATGCGTTAAAAACGTAATTTTTACTGATAGTACCTTAGCAGTAACTTGTATTGACTGGAAGCGAGATGTTACTTGTTGAACACTGACAGAGAATCTCGACTCTCCGCTAATCTGAATTAAATCAGAAGAATCATCGCTCATCTTGTCAAATTCAGCCTCGTTTTGACGAAGATTAACAAGCAGCGCCTAAAATAAAACGAAAACTTTAAAGACTGTTTCAACAAATTTTTCAACCTTTTGCATACGAAATGACGTGAGCCGATGATGCATAATGTATAAAATGTATAAAATTTCATTAATTAAATATGCAAGCACAATCAGATTGAAGAGAAGAAAAATGAAATTAAAAATGAAAAAATTTGAGATGCTGAAAAAATGAAAATGCTTAGAAATGTCCCATAGCCTGCACATTGCGTAGCTTTAAGCCCCTCCACGCCTGAGAGCTAGATATTTTGCCAAAAGATAAAGTAGATAAAAAGCTGAGAGACACTTTGATCCAGACAATGAGAGAAATGAGAAAAAGATGGAATGCCATAGCCCGAGCTGAAAAGCTTGAGAAATCGCCATAGATTCTCTTACTTGCTCGAGGTGGTCACTGAGTGCCACCAGTTCCAAGACATCAGCGTTGCGTGCTTCCATTACTTTTTGAAGATCCTAAGAAGTAGGTTTTGGAAAAACAAAAGAAATTGACTCACGTTTCTTTATAAATGTACAAATATAAATAAAATGAAATCAAATAAGTTTTTACCAACTTCCATTAGAAAAAATTATAAATCATTTCCTAAATTTATATTATAATAACATTAAATGAACAAAGTGAAGATTAACCAAATTTACCTGATATTTTTCTAACTGTTCTTGTTTTTCCTCAATTGTATTTTTCAAGCTATAATTTTTCAGCGATGTTTCTGCATCTGATAGCCATACGAGTAACCGTTCCAAGGAATTTTCATATTCACTCCATTGCTGAATTCGTTCTTCAATGCAGCGGACAGCATCACCGACTGCATTAGCAAATTTCTTACTCTCGAACCTAGAAAATATTTTAGATTTGAATTTAAATTCTTCATAAATAATTTAGATGTTACATTTTTATTGATACACGATTATGTACCTCAGATTATTTAAGTCTCTATCCATAGATTCTTGAGACCTGGGCGATACCATGCCTGAACTTTTGGCTACGTGCTCTCCTAAGGCATTCAACTTTACGTCACCTTCGCCTAAGTTATCTTGTATTTCAAGAATCTTTGTTAATCGGGCCTGCAAAGCTGCTTTGTTTCCGGTGCAATCGTTGTAGTTAGCCAACTTGTCCCATTGCTGCTTCTGATAATCTTTGTAAGCTTTTTGTAAGTCGTGGAATTGTTGAAATACGTCCAATATTGATTCTAAGTTAACTAAGCCTTTCGAAGACGTATCTACTAATTTCTCATATCTTTGAGAAACTGATTTTACTTTTTCTTGAATATCAGATGGGGCTTGAGAGACTTGAATCAACGCATTAGCCTTTTCCGAAACAGCTTCAATAATCCGTTTATGTGCAATTATTTCTTGATGAACAGTCTAAAATAAAATAAAGAAGAATTATTTACAATTACTGTAATAAAATGTATCTCATAACCCAATAATATACAATATATACCTTGCATTTAAGTAGTTTTGACCGTGCTTCTTGAAGCGAAGATGGAACGGTAGCTGCTTCTTGTTTGACAGATCGTTCCATGTTATCGAGCCAAGTAAGAATTTGTTGAAGAGTTTCTTGATAACTTGACCACTGCAGTGACTGCAAACCTTGCTTTTTCTGTTGTTCTACGATACCTTCAGCAAGACTGTCCCATCGATCTCGGATACGTCGGATTTGTTGCCGAACAACTTCACGGCCCTGCGACGACGTTTCAGGTAAGATTTTATCACCAGCTGCTGAAAGTGTAGTCAACCGATGCTCAGCTTGATCCTTCTCTGTTAATAATAGTTGTAATCTGGACGTTCTTGCTTCTGGACTGCCTTTCATTTCATCAGCTTTTAAAGTAGCTAAATGTTGCTCGAGGGGAGTTAACCAAGCATCAGTACTTGACAATTTTTCATCGTATGCCTTGTGATTTTCAACAATTTCTTCGCAACGACTGATTACATCTTTGCTGAGAGTTAAGAGAGCTGTATATCTGCAGAAAATTATTTCGTTTATCAAAAAATTCAATATGATCTTAAAGCTTAGGAAATATATGGAAATATTAGTAAATACCTGTTGCTTATCTGAGATACTAATGGCTTTATACGCTCGACACCACTGGTGTTAAGAAGAGCATGTGATTGGTCAATAAATTGATCGATTTCGCTTTCTTTTTTCAAAATAACTTCACGTTTCTCTTTTAAAGCGGCTAATCTGTGTTGTTTTTCTGACAAATTTGGCTGCAACTGTTGATCTCTAAATGCAGCTTCCATTGAACGGAACCATTTCATGAACGATTCTAATGGCTCCTCAAATTCTTCCCATTTCTTCAGTGCTGCATTCTGTTTTGCTTCAACGGATTCTATAAGACATAATAAAAAAATTAGTGTAATTTAATAAAAGGTATTAAAAATTGATTGAACATATTAAATCTAGTGTTATCTCACATACCGATATCACTAATATGTTGCATCAAACTAGATTCTAGATTAGCGATTTCGTTGTGTATTGCTTCTTGTCCTTTAGGTGCTGTATTCTTTGCAACAATTACAGCAAAGTCTTTGAGTTTTTTAATCAGTTCTGTGCCTTGGTTTCGTCCATCTTTTAAAATCGACAAGGTTGCTGATCTCCTCGAAATATCAGTTCTCTCACCAGTACAATCGTTGCATTCCAAAAGTTTTTCTCGTTCTCCTTGCAGCCAGTCAGAGAAAGCTTTGCATTGTATATTGAATTTGTTATGCTTATCAGCGCAATCTTCTAGATTGTCTAGCAAATCACGCGATTTCGAGACAATATTATGGAATAATTGTTTTATTGACTGTAAATAGATATTCAAAGAGGTGTCTTTCGTTTGATCAACCAATTGTTGCGCTTTCTCGCAAACAGCCTCAACCAAAGTTTGATGGGACATAATTTCTTGATGCATGATTTTATGATTTTGAAGCTGCGCTCGCTTTTCTTCCAGCGTAGACTTCAATTCTGTATGTTGATGCATTGCTCTTTCGACATCGCGCAGCCATGTAGTCAATTGCTCTTGCGAGAGTGAAAACTCTGCGAACTGCATCAAGCATTGGTCTAGTTTTTGAGTGGCTGATTGTAAGTCGTCTGAGAAACTATCCCATAACTGTCTCAAATTTCTCAACTGTTGGCGGACGATCTCGCGACCGTCAGGGGATGTATGTGTGTAAAGCTTCTCTCCAAGATCAATCACTGATTCGAATTTAGGGTTCTCCTTCGTACGAGTATCTCCGAGATCTCGAATAACTTTCTGTCGCTGCTGCAAAACGTTAAGGTCGCCGACGATTTCACTGTGCTTCTTCAATTCTGTTTGTAATTCTCCTATCCATTGGACGAAGTGATTGTATCGTTGATTAAATGTACTATGCTCTTTTACAAATTGCTCGTAACGAGCGACAGATTCTCGGGCTTGATTTTTAAGAGCTTGATACTTTGTAGCTTGCTTCGAAACTCTCGTTACCAACTCAGACTCTGCTTCAATAGACTGACTCTTTTCAATTGCTGAATTAAATATCGGAGCTTTTGATGCGATCTCTTCTTCTAGAGATTTCAGTTTTTGAAGATGTGCAATCTTAGCTTCTTCTATGCTCTTTAAACTTTGGTCTTTCACTTGAGGTTCTATATGTTTCGTCCAGGCTTCAAGCTCTTCGACTACTCTTTGGAATTCTGACCACTCATCAAAGAGACGATTGAGTTTTTCTCTAAAAACGGCACATCGAGCCAAAAAGTCTTGCCAGATTTTCTTTTGTTCTTCGAATGACTTTATTAGTACTTGATGGCCTGGGATTGATGTTTGTTCCAAAACAATATTCATTTGTTGGTTGCAATCTTCTATGACTCGATCTCCCTCTTCTTTCTGCTGCAGGACATTTTCTATTAAACTTATACTAGATTTGGCTGTTTCACGTTCGATAGCTAGATCGTCCAGTAAAGCAGAGGTTTCATTCACAATGGTATTTATCCAATCTCGTGTCTTTTCAAACGTTTGCTGATATGCTTCGTGATTCGCAACGTGTTTTTCAGCTACATTAATTCTATCCTCGACATCTTCGGAAAGCTTGTCATAAGATTCAATAACAGAGTTCAGCATAGAACTTGATTCATCATCGGGTAAAGAACCCCATCGTTCTTGCAGTTGTTGCAAAATGCTTTTGTGAGCATTTACGTCCTGGGAGATAGTTCGGTAGGTATGAAGGGCTAGTTTCTTCTCTTGCAAGGTAGGTAATAGCTCTTGTTTGTTTCCTAATTTCGCCTGAGCATCGATTACCCATTGTTTGATCTGAGAATATTTGTCTTCAAAGGAAGATCTGTGCATCATATCATTTTCTACCTTCTTATACACCAAATTTGCCCTGTCGGTTAAATTGTCCAGTCGACTACGAAGATTTCTCAAATCTGCTCTTATAGTTTCTCTATCATCCGGATTGATTTTCGAATAGAGAGCTTCACCAGCTTCTGCTGTTGCATTGAAAATAGCTTGGCCTTTTTCGCGCTCTTCGCTAAAAGTTTTCAATTCTTTTAATCTTACTTGATAGAACGTCATCGGCTTTGGGCCACTGATTTCTTCATATGTTTTTAACTTTTCTTCAGCTCTTGTAATCCATTGATCTAGTTGTTTTGCATTTTCTTCGTACTCATCTCGATGTCTTTGCATGTCATTTAATTTATCCAGTTGCTGTGATATGAACTTTTCAACAGCTTGATACCTGGCATATAAATGATGAACATACTGCTCAACCCGGGCTTCTGGACTCACCTATTAAATGAAAAATAAAAAAATATTAAACTATGTAAAATAGTACAAAATTTTACACACTCATCATGTTTCAGTGAACTTACATTTATGATTTCTTTGCTGAATGTTATAAGTTGCCCGATTTCCATTTTATGATGCTGAAATGAGCTGCGAAATTCAGTCATTTCGATAATCTTATTTTCGATTTCATGCGGACTCAAAAGAACAGAAGTTTCTGCTCTTACTCGGTTTTCAGCTAGTTTCAGCCATGATAAAACGCTGTCTGACATCACTTCATACCGTTCCCAAGTCACTATATTTTTTTCCAGAACTTTTTTAATATTTATAAATGTTATTTTAAGAGATTCTAATTCTACATGTATTGTTTCACGTTCATCACGAAGCGTTTTTAGAGTCTCAGGACTTTCAACTTTTTCTAAAAGTTTTAACGATTGATCGGTTTCGTGTTTTCTAACGTCACACTCATGCAGATCAGCTTCTACATCGAGAAGAGACGCTAATTTCACTTCTAAATTGTATTTGTCGCTGCTGTGTTCAGGTTCACACCAAGTTATTTTTTCTCTGCTCGTAGCAACTAAGCGTTGCAAAGCGCTGAACTTCTCGTGATATAATTTCATTAAAAAGGCACATAGTGTTGCAGTCACCTGTAAAAATAAAATATCAATAGATTATTAAATCATTTGAACATTGTAATATTAATAATAATACAAATTTTGATTTTTCAAATAAATTTCTTACTTTTTCGGCATGGCTCGCAACTGTGTCACGTCGAGTCTGCAAGGATTGCAATTCTTTAGGTAGACTAGATTTCATTATCGACGGATACTCAGCTCCTAACTCTACTAATTTTTCGTCAACTTTCTTTAAAATAGAATTGCACGTTTGAAGTTCTTTTTTCAGTTCTTTACAATGGTTGATTCTGGCCATAATTTTCGGATTCTCACCAGTGAGATCATCGCATTTGATAATTTCTTCACGAACTTTGGATATTAAATCACTTGATTGCTTTATTTCTTGGCGGATTTTATTTTCTTTCTCTGCAAAGCTCGACGTCATTTGATCTAATTTGTCTGCTGATTCATGTACCCGTTTAAACTCTTCATCCAGTAGATGATTCAATGAAGCTAAAGTTGGAATGGCAACTCCGCGATTCAATTTCAAAAGCTGTTCAGTTTTCGTTGAAATTCCTTGACGTAATAGTTGATGCGCTGGCAGCTCTTCTCTAAATTTAATTAATCTGGATTGGCCGTTTTCTGCATCTGCAAGGCGTTCACAGGCTGCTGTAAGTGATTCATTGGTATCGCTCAACCAACGCGTCAACTCGTATTTTGCATCATCTATTTGTTTCCAAATGATTACTTGAGTTTCGTACAGCTGAATTTTTTCAACTATATTAGAATAAGTATCTTGATATTTTTTATGGATATTTGAAACGTTGGATTCCATAGAATCGATATTAAAACTAGGCATCAAGGATGCTTCTTTCATTATCTGTTGTGCTTTTGAGTCCATTTTTTCCAAGTAAGGCTTTCCCTTTTTCAAAGTTTCTAAAGCCTTTTTGTGTTTTTCGACTGCGAATGTAGCCTGAGTAATATCATTGGGAACTTCTTTAACGGAATTACAAAGATTTATAGATTCATCTATAAAAGCTGTGAGCTTTCCTCTGGCTTCAACAAACTGTTTCCAGCTTGAATCCATATCGCTATACTTTCTCTGTTGCTCATGTAAAAGTTCATTTACCTTTTCCCAATTAGAATCAACAGATGAAAGAACAACTTGCACATTTGTCATGGAACGTTGATCTTCTTTCAGCAGTTCAGCACCCTCCTGGTGTAAAGTTTCTTTTGCCGGGCATCGTTGTTGATGTTCCTCTATCAAGTTAGTGATTTTCTCAATAGCTGGTCCTAATTTTTCACAGGTGTCAACAGTGTATGTTACTTCTTGTAGTGCAGTCTGCGTTCCAATAATCTCCTCAGTTAATTTTTGCTGTAGTTTTCTAAAGTTATCCCATCGTGAACTTAAATTTTCCAGTTTATCACGTTTTGCATTTAATGTAGATTCCAAAGAAACGACTTGTGTTTCCAAATTATTTATTAAAGATGACGCTGTTAACGGTTTTTCTTGATTATCGCGAACTTGTATACCCAAGGCACTATCTATTGTTGGAATCTGTTCTTTCCAGCTATTTATTTTGGATTGAACATTTTTAAGTTCACCAGATAGTCTTTCGCAATCATCTAATGTTGGTTTACGTGCTTCTGCTTCATACTTGTAATGATTTAATTGAGCAGAAGTTTCATGATTCCAGTTCAAAAGTTCAGTCCACTTTTCGAGAGCTCTTTTCTTTTGCAGAAGGTCATCTTCTAGAGCTTTGTATTTAACAGCCAGTGAAGTGTAAATTTCATCAAGATTTACAGCCTCTTCTGGCGATCCTCGACTGCTCAAATATTTCACTTCTTCGTAGATAGCTGCAAAGTGAGGTTGTTTTTCCGAGTGCTCCTGCAGGTAAGCATGCACAGATTGTAGACTGGTATCAACGTTGTCGATATTTACATCACTTATTTCTGCCATATTTTGACGTAAACGACTCATCCAGTTTTCGAAGTCAGAAATTTTGATTTGGAATTCATTCGTTGCGAGTACAGCATCAGAAGTGCTATTGATGTGATGCCGAACAGTATCTGCAAGCTTACTCACACGTGCTTTTAATTCGGTCACGCGATTTTTCAGAGTACTAGCTCCTTCAATAGACAGTCCGTGACTTATTTGATCGGAAACTTGGGTCAGAGTAATCAATTGAGCTTGTCTGTTCGAAATTTCTTTACTAAATTCTTTCAGACGATTTAATTCTTGCTCTAACTTATTAATATCAGGAGTTTGAAGATTCGGCTCCATGGAAACGGTTTTCTCAGTATTTCTAAGCCATTCATTGAATTCTTTAATGTCATTTTCAAAAGTATTCCAGGATGAGACGAGTTTCTCTAATTTTGTCTTAGTCTGAACAGCTACATCATGAATGGAGTTCCAGCGGCTATGGACCGTGTCAACTTCATCAGGAGCACTTGTTCGACTGCCAAGTTGTTGACTAATTTGAGTTAGATTGTGAAGTCTAGGAAGGTGTTCAGCACACTGCTGTTCGAAAACACGGGCAGTTTCTAACATTTCAGTAGCTTGTCTAAGAGTTGTTGGTTTGGAGCCAATTGAAGTTGCTTTAGCTTCTGCGTCTTCAATCCACGGTTTCAATTGCTGAATTCCAACTTCATATTCTTTCCACGTATTTAGATTCTGAGACGCCCTTTCTTTTTGATTAACGATGTTTTCATTCAAAGAATCGATAGCAGAATGTAAATTCTGGATATTCGCCCGAAGATTCTGTGCTTCCGGTTTTTTGTCGGTTTCTGTAAAGAAAATATAATTGACATTTGTTTTGAATAATATAAAATTTTTATGAAATATGAAATATTTTAAGTTTGTTACCTTTTATGAGAATTCTTGATTCTTCTTCAATTATTTTCAATATTGTTATTTTCTCATGGATCTGTTTATGCAAAATTTCTGTTTTAGTTACTCTTTCTTCAGGAGATGTAACGGAAGCTTTTATATCTGCGATAGACTGAGGAGCAATTTGAGTGGTCCAATTGTGTAGCTCTCCTATCTTGGATTGGAACTGATTCCATTTGGATTGTAAGACTTGCAATTTCTCAACACGTTCATCTACTTTTTCCAGTGTAGAGTGTACTATTTCTTCTACATGTGATACTTCATTGCTCAGTTCAGGTTGTTTTTCAGATGTTGTAACTTTGATAAGACTAGAATATGTTTCATGTAATTTTTTCACCATATTTATTGCCGTTTTTCTCAAAGAAGAACTGAGCTCCTGTTGATGTTGTAAGTCGGCAGAAACCTGTGCAGTATTGTAATAAGATGCCGAATCCAATTTACGCAAATCTTCTTCTGCTTGTGCAATCAATTTCAAAATCTCATCTTTTTGTTCATCATAATTACTCCACAGTTTTTGTGAATTCTTCAGAGTTTTCAAGGTTTCAATATTTTGGCCATATGTCTCGTTCCAGCTAACTTCTAATTGTTGAACTTCAGAAGAAACGAAGTTTGGTGCATGTTGATCTTTGAGTAAATCTTTTCCACGTTGCAGCATGCTAACAATATTGGCACGCTGTTGTTCAAGTTGATTCAGGCAAGTTTCTTGATGTTTCAAGGCTTTTTTCAGACTTTCAAGACTTTCTAATGTAGGCACTTCGGTTGTTTGATCACGTACTTTATGAAGAAGTGTGCAAACTTCACGCACTTCTTTCCTATATGTATAACTCTTGGAGTAAATATCAGTTTTAGTCATGGTTATTTCAATAGTTGGTATGAGATTTTTGTAGCGAGTAATGAGTTGCTCGAGTTTTCGTTGTTCAGTGACCGCTTCTTGGTCCGAACGGTTTGAGGTTAAACTATCCAAAGTCTGTACCAACCACTTCATTTCTTCGCGTTTATTGTCTGCTTCATGACACACTCTCTGTAATAAATATTATATAATATAAAAATTCTACTTTGATTATTAAAATGCAGTTTTACAAGCTACAACTTAAACAAAGATACATGGTACTACAGGTATTACTACAGCGATATTACGACATCGAGTAATTGCTCTAAAATTTATATTTACCGTCAAATTTTGAAGCTATCCGAGCAAGCATATAATAATTAATTTCGAGTTTATTAGGGAAGATGTTTTTAAAATATTCAAAAAGTTTTTGTGCTTACCTGGAAGACTGATTTCTCCTGTTCAAATTCTTCAAGCGAACTTACTTCATGCAACATTGTTCTCAGAGTCTCATCCACGTGGTCCATCCAACACACCATTTCGCCGAATCTACACAAAAGACAAATTTAAATCAGACGTGTTCAATTTTGCATATGTACCAATAAAATTCAAAATATTTACTTCTGTTTATATGCAGCCCATTGTTGTGGAACTTGGCGCAGTTGTTCTCTAAGTGCTTCGACTCTATTAGCAGTGTGTTCCCAACGACGTTCGGCATTTTGTGCAGCTTCGCTTAAACTTGTATCATCTGGTTTAAGATTTGAATATGCTAAACTAATTTTCTTCAAAGTTTGGAGGGAACGTTCTACTTGAACCACCATTCCACGATTAACAAAGAAGTCTTTGTTTCTATTCACAATGCTTCCAACCTCCTCATTTTTCACCATAGCTTGCTGTTCAGCGTTGATTTCCATTTCGATTTCCTTCAAGTACTGGGAGAACGTGGCCTCGTCCAGCCTAAACTCGAGTCTCATTAAATGCAGTGGAGCGAATGTCAGTACTCCCTTCCATCTTCTTTGCAGCGAATCAATAGCCTCGATTATTGGAGCCTGCTGTTCTACGGGTAACGCATTTCTCAAATCTTGCGCTACGTTAACGAGATCCTGAATCCATCTCTCGTTGACTTTTCCGAAAAAGTTTTTATGGTACTCTACAGATTGACGGTTATCAATGTTCCTATCGTTGATGAGTGCTTCAGCAGCTGATAACCATTCGGAAATCTGTCTTTCGCATTCTCGGAACTTGGTCCAACATCGCACGGCTTCTTGTAGTCGCTGTTCCCAAAGTTGAGCTGACTGGGATACTCGAGCAAAGCGCTCATTCAGATCACGAAGAACAGAACTACCTTCACTATCACCAGGTTGTTTGTGAGCATCGACAGACTTGACGATATTATTAAAAACTTTGTTCTTCGATTCCAGCATAGATTTGTAATAAAGGGTTCTTGAGAAAAATGCCTTATGTCTTTCCAGTTGACTAAGAGCTGAGTCTCTACCGCCGGACAGATTGTAGCTACTTAGTAAACGCTCCGCGTCGTCCAGCCACGCTGATATTTCCCGTTGGCCTGCTTCAAGGGATTCTTGTTGAACCAAAATCTGATGGTACAAGTGCAGCTGCATAGGTATCAAAGCTCGAACCCGGACTAAAGCTTCCTTTTCTTTCTTCAGGGTATTCATCATCTTATCGACCTCTTCGCGTGATAAATCTTGGATCAGTGTCTGGAACTTTTTACTGACGTCTTTGAACAGTTCTTCGATTCCTTCGATTTCTTCGTGCAAAACCTTGAGACGATCACCGTAAGCCTTGATCTTTTCCGTGGATGTCAGTTGAGATGTAGATAATGCAGCTTCGGCATTCTTTAGCCAGGTTTGGAGATTTTCAACACCTTCGCGATAATCCTTCCAGTTTCTCAGGAGATCACCAGCATGCATGTACTGTTTCGCTTCGTGGAAGAGGCGCTCCCATCTATTACTCAAATTCGTATAACGATCTTTTAGGCGCAGGGCCACCTATTTCAAGATAAGATTATAAAAATGTATGAAAATATAAATACACTAGACTTTTGGCGCAGTGCGCTGCGCGCACTGTAGTAGAATATTAATTCATTAACTTATTAAATGAAATATAAATGCTTGATTGATATTTTTAATATTTGTTTTCTATTACGGAAATATATCAAACTTTACAATATATGATTGATTCATTTCGCGCTCATGTAAATTTCAAAATTGCCGCGGTTTCGTCACCAACTACCTTTTAAAATTTTAAGGTTATGTCTCAACTCAGTTCGTGTCAACGTTCACATCATGTCACTTTTTGTAACAATGATAATATTTACAATAGAATATTATAAATACACAACTAATAATTATTGATATGTATTATAGTAATATATTACATTCTTTGTATTAGGATCAATTTTAGAAATCAAAAACAAATCAAAAAATTCTAACGATACTTTTGACGCATGCGCACTACACGAGCCAATCATATTGACGCATTCTTGGCTTCACTTCATCCGGTCATGACTTTTTTATATAGGGAAATTCGAAGAAAATTACAAGCAAAAACATAAACTCACTTGGTCCTCAGAAGTTGCAATCAATAAACTGACGGTGTCTGAAATCTGCTGATATTTATCCTTCCACACCGAGATATCCTGGAAAAATTCCATCTTTTGTTCCTCCGGAAGATTCAAAACCGGTTCAGCTCTGTTCAACCAATTTTCGAATTCTTCGGACAGCACCGACCACCTTCGCCAGTAAGTGACAACTTCTTCGAGCATACTCTGCACACAACGCAAGTCCATCGAAATATTTTTCCACTTTTCGCCAGTTTCTCGTATAAATCTATCAACATTCAGGCTTTCTTCTCGATCTAGAAGAATATTGCAAATCATGATTACCGTGCAACTACTAATGTATAAGAATTGTAGCTTGCGCATCGATGACTTACCAATATCACCCTCCTTTTTGTACTCTTCGACAACCTGTTGCATGTCCAAATACGCTTTCTGAAATTCTTGGAAGATCCGATTTCTGGACACGAAATTCCGGTACTCTTCCAGCATGTTCTGAACGTCTTCCTCGTTGCCGTACTTAATGCTCCAACCCTTGAGTCTTGACTCCACGAGGTAAAGAAATGCAACGAGACAACACTTGTGTTCAAGGAACTTCAACTTTATTCTTCGTTTGGCTGCGCGAATGGGAAGACTATCCAATCTAGACGAAATGTTATCTAATTGCTGACTCGGTACTTGTCGTGCTAGGGGCGAGGATCGTGCGCGATTGAATTTCTCAACGATGCTTGGAAGGTCCAGGAAGAACTTCTTGTGTTCCTCGAGTTTTTGGGAAATGATGCTTGCGGTCTCCTCGGTCATTTCTTCGGGAATATCGTCGTCCGAGTGTAGAAGGGATTCGGCGTGAGCTAACCACCTTCCGACGTCACCGAGTTCCCCGGGCAGAGACGAATCGAGTAGCCACAGCCACCTCAGCATCTGTGAGAAATGTTTGTTTGAATATTCACGCAAAAGCTATCAAATCAGCAATATGTATTGGAAAACTTACGAGCATGTCCAACACTTTCCACAAATTTTGAATGTGCCTCCAAGACTCCCGAGTGATGCTTATCATACTCGGCGCCTCGACTAAATTCTGCAACTTGTAGTAAATTATCGACTTCTCGTCAACTTCGCTCTTGAACATGAGGTATTGCTGCAACGAAAGAAAATAACAAACGATTACTTATTGCCGAAAATTTACTCTTTACAAACCTTAGATTCTCATCACCAACCTCGTAACTATTCGGAAAGCCGCTATTTCTGTCCAACTGATCGAGCTGTCTCGTTTTATCATTGAGCCAGCGCAGGAGCAGATCGTATTCCTGCTGCACCGCAGCGAAAGAGTCGGAGCCCGTACCCTTGGGTTCGGGATACTTGTGAAGGAACTGCGCGACATAGGTCATGATACACTTCTCATCAGGCTGCGGGACGTCGACGTCTTCGGGATCGAGAAGCCGAGCGATTCCGAGTTCGTTTTCGGCGACATTGAAGGCCGTCTCGAGACGGACGCGGTTCGTCGCCTGTCTCATCGCCGGCACGCTCACGACGTTCGACTTGATGGCGTCGATGATACCCAAGAAGGCGTTTCCGTCTCGCCAGCTTTCGCCGAAGTCGCGAACCTCTATTCCCAAGTCTCTGTGGGTTCGAGAAAATCCAGTTAGCTTGGTTAGAGGAAAGAACAAGGGAATATCGTGTTTCTTCTAATGCTCGTTTACTGACTTTGGCAAGGCATTGGTAACCCATTGCAGCAGAGTCTTCCTCGCTCCCTGCTTCCACTTCTCGTTACTGTGGCGCTTCCTCTCGCTGGCTGCCGATCCCTGAGTTCCGATGCTTTCGAGACTGCTTTGGCTTCCCCACGTTTGGCCGAGGTACTCGAGAGCTCGTGCGTTTTCCTCGATCTAAAACATGGGAGTTGTTAGCCTCGGATATGGTGTGTGCGACTCTAAACGAATTATATGGACACAGTTTACACTTGACGATGGACACCTATATAGCGTGCATCTCAACAACGTGTGACGTTTGCACCGAATCATGCTGTGCGCGCAACGTGTTTATGGTATACACTAATTGTAAGCACGACATTTATAACACTTTTGATGCTCATTACTGCGTGTAGTTAACTAACATTTAGGTGTACAGGTTTACTCACCCTATTGCGATCCTTTGATCGTAGCTTGTTTATTGGAATATACAGGGTTAACAGAGTTAGTAGTTCTTAACGAATAAATAAATACTCGCTTTACGCTACTGATGAGCTCATCTTTGAATATTTCTTAGTGATCAGTGTTAGTTGCTGTTAATTTTGGTTAATCGAATCGTTATTCATTATTTGCATGATACGTTATAACGGGACGGATTAGGTCTGCTAAGAAATAGTAAAGACGGTATTTATTCGAGATCGAAAGTATTCATTTTTGGCCACACCAAGTGATTTCTATGTAGTGATATCCAGTTGAGTGATTAATTCTGTGTTCCCAAGTAATGACAATGAGTTGATTGATTACTGAGAAAAAGCCTAATGATCGTGAAAAATCGATATTTTGCGAAGCGATTCACGTGTCTTTCTATTAATTTATGAACGAAAATAGTTTTTATTCGATTTAATCTCGCAATATAGATAGTGCTATAGACACCATTTTCAGTTAATAAATTAATAAAAGCAATTTGCATGTGCAGACACACGTGAGTGATTGTACAACGTTTCTGTGGTATTCTCCGTTGCACGTATTATATCTCAATGATGCATCTCCATCGCTTGAAACTTGAATCTGCGACACGAAGCATTGTTGGCGGTTTGCCGATAACAATCTTTTTCTCAGTATGGATTAATGCGAAATGATTTTGATGAATTTTTCAATAAATAACGGTGCTGCAGTTGTACTTTTAAACTTTTACGTGTCTCTAACGCTAGACGGCTAAGCTGCTACCGCGGTACTAAATTTACTTTGAGTATGTGCCGGAAAATATGTTAAATTCTTTCGTAGCTTGTTTGACAACTTATTTCTAATTATATTCACCTGGAAGTACAAAATTATAGTCCAAATCAAACCCAGGACTACTGGAGGTCGTCCATCCACTAAATCGGACGAATTTATATTAACTAGTTTGATCTGAAAACAACAACAATATGAGAATCCGTTCTGAACAATAATTTAAAAAGAAATATCTTGTGCTTACTTTTTTGCTCTGTAAAAATTGAAGTGCTGTGTTAACGTTGCTTAAAAAGTGCGGTCTCTTTAAATTACGGCCCCTCTCGACTGGCAATTTCTCTCCCGACAAGACTTCCAGTAAGGCGAGTAGGCGCGTACCATCCTTCAAATCCTCGATCAAATCGTCCACTCGAATAGGTGGAACACGCTGAAATTGGACGGATTTGTTTACGTTGGGAACAGTACTGAGATCGATACGTTAATCAAGAATCCCATTTTTCTTCTCGTCGTACACGATCCAGGACGAGTTATTTATACGTTAAAACGGCTAAGCGGAAAATAAACGGAACCTTATCTAGCGATACTTTGGACGATTTATCATCGTATCTTAATAAAAGCTAAACCGAAAGACACGAAAGGCTTGTCGTTTGTCTTTTATATATTTAACAATGAAATCGATTTTGCTGATTTCTTGTCATGGCATGTACAGGAAGAGTCGTAAATTTTCTCGAAATTAGTCCTTCAGTTTACATTCTCACGTCTACGTCCGCGTAAACTCACACACGATTAAAAGTGGGCGAAAAACAATCGAACGAAAAAGAAGAACAGTCTCCGGCTGTCAGTCTAAAATTCCATCCGAGCCAGAAACTCGTCGGCTAAGATCGAATCGAACCGCACGAAGAGCCGCGCTCGTCGCATGCCTTCACCGCATTTTTCGACGTCGTATAAGTTCACTCTCTCCATCTCTCTCTCTCTCTATGTGCCATGCCATGTTACGTTCCAAACGACGAGTTTTATAGTTCTGAAGGATCCGGAAGTAAGGAAATCGAGAACCCCGTGCGCCAAGTTTCTCCACCATGACGTGCCACGTCTCCGGCGCGTCCACGTTATAACGTGACGATTACGCCTGCCGAGACGTGAGCCAATCGACGCATTAAAAAGTTTTGTCAGTAATTATGCCTCGACCTACCTTTCCGCGGATTATTGGCGAAGCGCCTCGAGCTGCTCGCGAATCAATTTTGTTTTCTATTTCACATTTTCAGCGTTCGCCATTCCGCGTGCATGATTTCAATTTCAGCTCGTGTTTATTTTTTCTTTGCATTGTCGAGTTCGCCGGCCGAAGTTTCGTTCCAACGTGTTGTCTAGATGTGGATTTTTCGGTTAGGAGTGTGCTTTTTATCGCTTGTGGGACGAGACGGGATAATAAAATTGACCTTCGTAGAAAGTCGCGCGCAGTGACGTAATCGTCGTCTTGTGATATAATTTCGGAGACGCGATGGCGAATTTTTAAGTGTCACATAAAGCCTCCGTGCTAATGCGTTTTACAGTTTACGAGGGAGCAAATTGGAAGTCGCGTCGTTGTTCTCTTAAAATGCAAATTATCTAATATTTCTAAATTATTATTTAAGTGAGGATTACGACTGTCGCGCACATTCTGTCTGACTAGGCAAACTTTCACGCCTCAAGATTACGCTTATTCTGCATTAAAATTTTTTAACGTCGCGTCGTAAATAATTGATGATGCAAAGTTAATGGCGACCAACGAGGTATACTAAGTGTAATTTACGTTTCGCGGAAGAAGGCGTTGATCGATACAGGCTTCTAATCAGATCGTCACCGTTGTTCAGTGAACAAAAAATTAACTGGCTAAGAGGCTTACCTTTGAGAGACACGAGTTGATCCAATTAACAAAAGTTTTCTTCTGCACGCGCTCCTGTTCATCTGAAATGGAAAAAGTATGCTTGTTGAGCAAACAACGATTATAAATAATATACTATGGATTATGAGTTAAAAATAAGTTATCGTTTGTTAAGGTGAAGTTTTCTTCTCTCGAGTCAAGCGATGATAAACGCAACGACCAAGTTATCGAACGCAAACAAGAACCAAAATATCTGAGGACCTAATTAAGCTTGTTTTACTTTTCGAAGATTAATCACTTTTCGGGCGACATCAAAGACTCGGCGATTATCGCGAGAGGCTCTCGTGTTATCTTTGGTCACGACTTTACGAGAATCCGCAAAAAATAGGCATAAAAACTCGAGTACCAGTTTCGTCATTTTATGCACTGATACTTGAATCGTCTCAAGAAAAACGCAGTCTTTCGGACGAATCGAAAGGTAAAGCACACGTTTCTGCAATCAGACAAACGCGAATATCCCGATAACCTTATCTCCAAAACAAAAACAAAAACACATTATTTATCAAGCCAACACGCCCGTACTACATTGCAGAAACAGCCACGTCTCTACACACGTTATACTCGTGTACATAATATAGTACTCGCTCTCGCGCGTCTAATTCATGCGGCGGTGGTATCGGCTTCTCTCGATGCATCTATAGCTGTATAGACCGCGCGATTATCGGGCGCATGCACGTATCTGTAGCTCTTTGAAACTCTGCCTGCGTGCAGCCGAGCGTCGTCGTCGTCGTTGCAGCAGCTATAGTGATGTAACGCGGTGTGCAGTGCATGTGTGCGTATTATTATGCGCTACGGCGTTTATTCAAAAATCGACGAACGGGACTTTGTTTGCAGTGTGATTATGTTGAGGGAGAGGAGACAACGATTATGCAAAATTGCCATTTGAAATTACAAATGAGGATAAGAGATTTGATGATGGACAGCTTCACTGACGAGCTGACGTAGAAGTGGGTTGTAATGATGCTCGTGAGAGAGCTCAGTGTTTGAGCTGCACTCGAATTTTATTTTCTCGCGAAACACTCGACGGTTTTTTGTTTTCATAAATCATGAATGGTCTTATACTATACATGCATCGAAAAGTAGGTTCTATTTTCTGAAATTAGTCATGATTGATCATGCGCCCATGCGAGAATCAACACTCGAGGAAATCAGTGATTCTCGAGCTCTCAAGTGCGCTCGATCAATTGGATCTCTTCGTGAAAACGAAGATTCCCCGCTTATTGCTCATTCATCTCGATAAATAATGCAGCAGTTTAGAAGAGAGCTGATACGAAATTGTCAAGGCGATTTTTATTATACACGAGCCTCGTCGCCATCTACATGCGCGGAGACGCAAGGCTTCTCGCTATAGGGCCGAATCCAATTAAGACAGGGTCGGAGAGCAAAAAAGAAGAGCCGTCGAAATTTAAATCGTGAATTTCTCGATGATATATTTCGGTTTTATCTTAGAGACGAGGACTTCCGGTGACAGCGTATCCTTTGCACTGTTCGAAGACAGGAATAGACGAAGAATATTTTCTAAATCTTTCGTCCAGAAATAAAGATTGCTTCTGACGAGCGCGTGTTGATGTGTCGACTCGGAGATAATATTTTGACTATACGCCCGCTGCTTTTTCGCAGTCTCTTCTCTCGTCTTTTAATCCTCGGATTATATAGTCTCACGTATCGCATTGTGTGCTCGATACTCTTCCGCGTGGGCTTTGAATAGTGGTCGACCTTTTTTCGGATAAACGATGCACGTGAGCATGACAAATATACAGTCGATTCTCTCAATACGATTTACGTGCGCTGAAAACGATAGTATAGTCAGGAAGAGTGTGTATTATACGAGGCACAGCGTAGGCGGAATTTTTTCGCTGGCTCGGCTGTAGGCTTGGCCGAAAAAGTGCACCATCGATTATTGGGTTCCGTTATTCGACACTTTTACGCCATCGATAAAGAATCTTATCGCCAAGCTTTTTTATTTACAATCCGCAGTCCATAAATAACTCCTTCGATTCTCGCTATCAGTCTCGAGAGAACTCTAATCCCACGCGATGACTCGTTTCTCGTAATCTACCTCTGACTCAGGAACAAAAGATACCGCAGCACAGTATAATGCACTCACACTGTCGCGGATCGAGGCCGCTGGCCACACTTGCCGAGACACTCTGGCACTCGCCCATCAATCCGCCCAATGCAGCAGTCTATCCGAAAGCAAAGCTCTTATCACCGCATCGCAGCCCGAAACATCAAACGTCCGGGTTCTCCGTAACGAATGTCGACCGAAGCAGAGAGAGTCGCACAGGTCATCGTAGACAGCAATGTGCAAACACCAAGCCTAGACTGAGGACGAGGGAAACGCGAGCTAGTGCGTCTACCTATACGCGCCGATGTAAGGCCTCACTCGGTAATCCCTCAAGCGTCGCAGCCCTATACCGCAAGCAGCAAAGAGACGACAAAGCTCGTCGTGGGTTCTCCAGCAGTTGGACCCGTCGGTTCACGCAAGAGCTTCTTGAGTTACCGCGTGCCGCGCGATTTTAATATCCTCCGTATAGAGAAAGGTGTGCATGTGTCATTGGACGCGGAGAACTAGATTGCTCGTGAGCTACGTTGCAGACTCTGGCTTGGCTTACGACTTGGTGATATTGTGATGGGAATATAAATCGCTCGCCGAGGTTTGATGAATGGAAGTAGTCTCCGCAGCGGTGAATGAACCGTTGTGCAACTTAACTTGTTTTTCAGAACGACTTAGTTGGAGATTTTAAGTGTTTTTGTATGTTTTGATTTTTAAAGTTGTCGAGTATAACGAGGATTGTTCACTGCAGCCAATTTCACACGAGTGGAAAAACGGAAGGAGCTTTCGCAAGCGTTACGAAAACAGAGTCAAATTTTTGAGCGCTACTCTCAGCAGTTCACGCATCGATGCACTGTTTCAAGTCGTATCGCGTTATATCGCTTCCCAGAGAAGCGAATATGTGTACTAAAAGTTTTAATACCTCAATACGCGCAGTTCCGCAGTTTATACAACCCTGACAAACAAAAGATTCTAGCGACGAGTCTAAAGAAAAGCAAATAATTGTCGGACGAGGAAACGAGTTCAAAGATGCGTAGCGAGAGGAAAGCGGACTGATTATCCGTTTGTTTAGCGGTTCAAAAATAGAGAGCAGCGAATCACACGAGGAGCAAAGTGGAGCACTAGACCGGTCGTCATATATATAGTCTTGACCGGTTTAATCGCGAGCGTTTCTCGGTATAAACAAAAAGATCGAATTAACAATCGTCAACCTGATTTATGTCCTCGAAACAACTAACGAGCGTTAAAAACTCCCCTCAGGCAGAGAATAATCGTGCGAAGGAAAAGAGATACCCGTTGGGGCAAACAGCTGACGATGACAAGCGAGCAAGATTCACGATCGCGTGTCGCGCGCTTTCTATATAACTTTTCTTTCCCCCCGTTGCTCCAGATGCAGTCGCGTTCTTTTTTAATAGCTCCTTCCAGAAGAGGACCTGGCGGCGACGTCCCTGTATCTTCTGTGTATACCGTCACGACATTGCATCGGATCGAATGTAAGGGTAGACGCATTCGCTGTGTATTCCCCGTGACAGGGAAGAAGAAAAATGCTTTTTATCAAGGTAAATCACTGTTATCCAACCAGAGAGCTTTACATGAGTGAAGAAATTGGGCCAGAGCTTCGTGTGTGCTCGTCATGGTTTACGACGTTCGATATAAGGGCGATTGTCGCGTTTTGTCGTACGACGGTTACTCTTCTGTACAATCGCTGTGTTTAAAAGTTTAAGTGAAAAACTGCTTATTAAAGAAGTAATTCGACTTTTTTATACACGAAGATATTAAACTACTACAGTACGTACATCGACATCATCAGTCTCTATATTTCAAAATACTCGCACAACCCCATAAATTTCCGAAAATGTTTATTTTGATGCTATTCATACGCAGGCCGTGTCACCTTGAACCAGATAAAAAGCCTCTATTTTGTTGCCACTTTATTGCGCTGCTGACGCAACAAAGTTGCCGAAACCAGTCCCGCATTAGCATAGTGTCAAAATCCACCTTCGGAAAGCGGTTGAACCAGCTGCATCTGCTTAAGTAATTTCCTCGTCCGTTTCCTGGGCGCGGCAGCTACACCGATTCACAACATCGAGGAACGGCGGCCTTTCATCGTAACATTGACCGTCGCAGCGGTTATTCATTCTCTATATAATGACCATTGTAAAATTAGCTATTCTAAAGCTAGCCGGCTATCCTCGTCGTGCGAATTAGCCTTAAATTACACCTCGACGTTGTAGTTTCAATTAAAAGATGCTAATTTTGATTTTGCTCTGGTTTTGCATTCGCCGATCGCGAGATAGGAAAATCTATTCGCTATCTAGACAATATATAAGTTCTCGTAATCGTTGTCCGGCGCATGCGAATCGACTCGTAACGCCAACGAGTGAGGCATTTGTTAGGTGTCCGCGATTGTCTGGATAATTCGAATTGCAAATTCCATACATATGCGACAGGCGTGTACTCTTGGACGTTCTGTGTGTTTTTGTAATTCACTGTGCATTTCTAACACGTAAACTCAAATTCGATCAACGACTAGTAAATTAAAAAAAAATCGCTTAGAACAGCAGAACGATACACCTGCGGAACGACTCGAAAACCACGCAAGCAAATATCGTTCGGCAGCCTAGAGGTCAAAGGACTCGCGAACCGTGATATCAAGCGATTAAGCGTCTAGAACTACGTTGAACTTTTAAATAGACGCCGAGGCGGCGGCGAGGAAGACTATACTACTGTCGCGTGCGGCTACAACACACGGACCATTTATAATTCCTTCTAAAGAATGTGTGCAGCTTTTCATCCTTACCGAAGCCGATACTTTTTATGGTGTATCGCGCGCGGATCTTTCCGAGAGAAGTTTTTCGAGAGTAGCGATAATCAAAGCGTCCTTGGAATTTTCGGAACTTGTTTCGCGCGGCGTTAACTCATATTATATGCCCGCGCAACTATTTTGGGTAAGTCGTTTAAATTTATTTTTAAGTTCAGAGCTTTTTTCTATATAGTTTCTTTTTTACGGCTGTAGTAGCGAGGTTGAATCGCCGTTCTCGGTAAGCGGCGTGTGCAATTTCACATATACGGTGAGATTATTATTTGTGAGTTAAAAGCTCGTTTTCTGCGATGCGATTCGTTGGAGGATGTATTATTCATGTGAAATTACGTGAAAGACGTCGAGTAGTTCCTATTTTTCAAAGTTGTATAACAGGGCGATGAAGCTAGAATATACTCTTATGAGGAGGACATGCACTTGACAAATCGATATGCTCGAACTCGAGAAACGCCGATGACGAGCGATAAATATCCTTCGATGCGCTGCATTTCTCGAAGAAAAACTATAAATTTCTCACTGATTGTCAATAAATTTCGTCGCCTCTGGGAATAGACCTTTTGATTTATTCGATGTAGCACACAGTGTCTGACACATTTTCACATGCAGTAAAATTCAAGCGACAAACGCTGCATTAATTAACGCCCAGTTTCTAGTGTATTCGAGTACATTTAGCAGATTAGCACGAGACTCGCCTCTCTCGTCGCAGGCTTAGTAGAAACGAGCCGATTTTTCTCCAGTTCAAAGCGCTTCGCGCTGTAGCGTCGTTCGGATGTCCTCGCGGTCGTAAACCATATAGTATTTTTAGAGTTTACGAGCCAAATTCCACCCGGTTCCACTTACTTCGATCGACCGAACAAAACCGAGGGATACACCGAAATCCGACAAAAGTAAAAATCGTTTACCAACTAAAATTGTAAAATAAAAAACGAATCCTAATCGTCGATAATAAAAATATACGCTAAACGGCCCGAGTGTCAAAAAAAAAGCCGGCGATGAAAAGACGCAGAGCCGTGGCTGGAGTAGTCGCACAAAGTGGGACAAGTTCTCGCGAGGATGAGGTCAGAGACTATGTCTCGCATCGCGATGCTCTTCCCCCGTCGCATTCCCATGTCCGCAGTCTCGTTCCGCCGACAGTCTACGTATATACGTGCTCTTGACTTACATAATAGAGTTGCGGGATTTCGAGCGCTGATTCGCAGGACGTAGCTTCTTTTTCGATTATGAAAAAAAAAAAAAAAATTGATTCTCATCGTCGGATACGTATACGCACGAGCAAGCGTTTTAATTGGCTCGTAAAATGCCACTGCTCGTAAAGGTACGTACGTATAAATAAAAATTCAAAATAGTCTGCGGCATTATGCCATTCCGTTCTTCGGAATACGTATAATAAAACACTAATGCATTATATAGGGCGTATGCGCATAAAAAGCGCGTAAAACGCTTAATATATAGAGCCGGCCGGCGTTTTCTTAGAACTTTGATTTTCACCTCGGGATGCAGTACACAATGATACTTTTTGTCGGAGCGACGCGCATGCGCGACAAACTGGGTCACGCGCAGATGATCTCTGATGTCGCGCGCTTGAGTTTAGATCCTCCTTCGTGAGTCGGTATAGCTGAATTTCTCGGGAGTATACTAGATGCGAGTCTCGCATCGTCGTATAAAGGATTGGATTCACAGATGGACAAGTGATAGCCGGTCGGGATATAGGATTTCTGCGGGGACGACCTTGTCTGTCCGGGGATTGATTACAGAGGCCGGTGACTTTATCTTTGTGTGTCGGCGAGTGCGATACACTGCGTGTACGATATAAAACATTTTTGTATATGATTGCACCGTTTGAATATTAATATACCGCTCGTAAACCGGCATCGAATTAAAAACACAGCCCAAAAAGACACTCGATCCGCTTTCAGCTCACGTACGCAAAACCCAACTTCCGCGACCTTGACACTGACACTCCACACCATCGCATATTACATAATCCTTAAGCAAAGAGGTCAGCTCCGACGACTCGCACATTTTCCCTCCCATGAACAACAAACGCACACTTGTCGCTCGACGATGTCTCTCGAATTAATCGACCGCGCGGTTATATTTGTACGCGAAATCGTTTTGTAATTATCCGTTAATTGGCGTTACGAGAGAATGTGTATACGTGGGTGAAGATCGCATGTTTCGAGGGACCCTTCGCTGGATTGCCGTTATATAGTACGTGTCTGACGTGGCTTCGAGACGCGTGTGGCTGCATGCAAAACCGCATGCGAAAACCTAGAGTGCGCCTATACAGCTATAGTACTCGTTGCATATGCGTGTCTCTAATTGAGGAGACCTGAAATAGACCGTGATTTTCCCGCCCCCTTATGGCTTTTTCGGGTAGGCGAAAGTGCGTGCTTTATGACACTAATGGAGGAACGATTCCTCGCAAGCTCTTCGCGGGATTATACGCGGGAATTTTAAAAGCTATCGCGATTGGGAGTGGATCAACGCTGAATTATCGAGCGTACTTTACGTGCGTGATGCAAAGACACTCGGTGCGTCTATTTTTGAGCGGAAAACGGATAAATTTAGAATAATTACTCTCGGGTGTAGAGACAAGAGTGCACTGCGCTCGCAATGAAAGTACATCCGTGTAAAAATATTGATCAACCCACCCAGGTGCACGTCATCGCAAATAAAATTATTTGTTCGAGATCGCTTTCCCTATATTGTCTCTCTCAATACCGCTGCTATGCGCTCGGGTCAGCGGCAGCAATTTCACATACGTAATTCTCTCACAGCTGATGCCAATAGCAGAGAGAGTATTGATTGCTCTCTCTCCTCTCTCTCTCTCTCTCTCTCTCTCTCTCTCTCTCTCTCTCTCTCTCTCTCTCTCTGTCTATACGTTTCACTTGGCAGTGCGATATTCCCTAGAAAATACCCGCCGTTCTCCCCCTTTGCGACAAAAGCCACCACCACTGCCACGCGACTCCGACCGTGTGAGAACCTTTTCCCTATTATACGTATACTGCGTCTTTAAAGCCGGCGTTCTTTATTACGCATCTGCCCTTTTCCGGGTCCCACATAGAAGTAGGCCAACGCGACCGGTCTTTGTGTGCACGAGTGAGAGAGTAAACAGCAGCGCTGCTTTTCGAATTACGAAACTCGTCGGATTATAGATGTGAATTAAAGCTAATTATCAATTGAACGAATTGAATTTATGGACTATTGGCAATCGATTTTATTGGCAACGAGATTAACTCGTCATTCCGTGGAAGAACTATAAGCGCATTATAATTGTCTGTCGAATGTCAGCTTTACGAGCTGTAATGAAATTAGTTTTAATCAGCATGTGGAACTGGATTACTTTTGTAATGAAACGTGAAAGTACCGGTTTAAACTATTTTTGTTAGCCTTTAATGGAACGATATCGATCTTTAAGATCGTGCAATGCGAGATATGCTTCTACAAGTTTATTTTTAAATCCTTATCGCTTAACTCTTGTTGGAAAAAACCGCTCCAAAACTACTTATATAATCGTCATCGGTTTATTGACAATCAATAACACATTCGATCAAATGCCGCTCACGTCCACCTGATCCTCCGATACATCGATCGCCGTGTCCCCCAGCAATTTCCTCATCGAATAAATCAAACCCTTCACGTACTACATCTACACCGGGACCATTGACCACCAAACCTCTACACACGTACAGAAAGAGAAAGTCAATGAAAGCATCGTCGGCAGAGAGAGACAAAGCAAGCGCGTGAACAGCCCGATCGAAGGTTGTCGATCTATCGATCGAATCATATACACACTCTCTTACAGTCGTCGTTGGCGATTATCTCTCCCTACAAATCGGCCACTCGCGGCAGCAAGTTCGCTTCTTACAAGAGAATAAGGAGGCCATTAACGCGTGATTCGCATTGGATAGCGAGCAGCGTCCGTTTGATGGTTTAATTTGCTCAGCGCAGATCGAGATTAATGCTCCCCACTCTTTCGCTCTCCGGTGCGCTTTTTATCAGACTTGGCAGCGAGACCCTACGCGCTAATCGGCCGCGAGGAGTGTGTAAACATGCAGGCTTAGCGCAAATAGCACTTTTCCTTTGTAAAAATAGCCAGCAGCTGAAAGGCGCAGCTGATAAATGAGCGAAGGCTTGTTGCTGGAATTCGACCATCGCATTACTCGAGAGATAAGTCAATTAGACGCAATTTGAGGAATTGCGGTTATCGTACAATGGTTTAGAAATACATTTACGTAAATAACGCATTGCTGCGGCTCATTATTGAGACCACAGGGCGTGTCGGAGTCTGATGAATACAGGATTCGTTTATGACTTTATTATCCGCTATTAATCAATAACCGATCGATCGATACCGAACAGTATGCGTAATTATAGGCCTGCGAGGCTTTTATTTACACTGAGTCGCCTTTTTTTTCAAATTTTTTAAATCGATACTCTTAATTGCGATGTGAATATAGCAATATAAGAAGAAAACACCAAGCACACAGTTATATAGAGACAATGAGCCTCCGCAAAAACACAGACCCGAAACAGCGACTCGCCGGTTGATTGCGAGGGGCAAAAAAGTGCAGCAGGAAACCGAAGAGGCCGAAAGAGAAGGATAAAAATCAAAAGCGAAACGAAAATTGGGTAGTAGAGGAGAGAAGCGCAGAATGTGCAGTGAAGGTATAAAGTCGGGGAGAGCCAAAACAGCCTTGAACAATCGCGAGCCGTTTCTTTAACGTCATCCCGATCTATTAGCATGGTTGTGTTAAAGGGGAATATACCCGCAGGCACGATTTTTTTCGACTGACTTTCTCCGCTGCTCATGTTATTCAGATGAGGCTATAACTTAGCGCTGGTAATTGAATATGTTACCATGATGTAGCTTTGAAATATCGATATGGATATAGGAGGAAAAGACTAGTACGTCCGGGCTGATTATGCATTGGAGTTATGTAAAGATGAAATTCTACATACACTAACTATCACGATTTTTTCGCACTTTATTTTATTTCCCCCAAGTTACCGCGAATTTCGTCTGGTGCGATAGCGATGCGTGACCTTGGACTCCTTATACATATAATTTTTATCTCAATCGCCTGCCTCGAAATTTCGGCTTCTTGAATAAAAACAGCGATTGCGCCGTAAGTCGGACAACATAGATAAGTCGTCGGAGAGTTAATTTCTACAAAAGAAATTTCACCAGTGATAAAACGGATGCCATTGCAACGTTTTTGATACCGTTTAATAAGAGAGAAGTTTTATATGCCTTAAAAAACTACGCGTGCCGGCTTTTGCGATTGCTCAAAATTTGCATCTCTACCTTTGATTTCCGCGATATGCGCGTCAAACTGGCTCTTGCTGCGCATGTACTCGGGCTTGCTGTTCGGGACATTCTGCTGGAAGCTCTGGTTGCGGTACTCGGCGTACCACTCGGCCGGTGGTTTGTCCTCCATGGGACTGGAGGACCTTGACGCCAAGCTCCTGCGTTGAGCCAAGCTCTCCTCCGAGGGAAACTTGGCGAAGGAGGTGACCGAGCTGGACTTGCTGCCGGCCATGCCATGACTATGGCTGTGGCTTTGGTAGGCAGAGTCTTCGCCGACAAAGTGCTCCTCGCTCGGGGTCCTGCTGGCCTCCGTCAGACCCTGGCGCGACGTGCCATTGCTTCCGCTCAGGCTTGCACTGCGGTTTTCAAGATTGAGGGTTCGTTGCGGTTCCTCTCTTGTTGCCGTTGGATTGATCTCCGAGTGCTTTCCGATACGAGCGCGCGTAAATATTGACTCGACTGGTAGCACCTGGTCTACTCTGGCAGATAAGAGCCCGAGTGATTAATGGTACACCGGTGCGTATCGCAGCTATTTGCATATAGAGCTCGCGTTCCGACAAATCGAAAGCAATAAAGCACTCGGAGATCAATTCATCCGGCGAACAAAAGAAAGCCCAACAAAGAACGATCGCACACCTCAGAGCAGAAGCCGAGACCTCCCTCACGCTCTTCTTCACCGTGATCTTCTCGAACTTGACGACCTTCGCTCCGTTGTACTCTCCCTCCTCGACCAGCCTCTCGAAACTCTCCTCAAAGGACGAGTTGCTCGCTCTGGACGAGGACCTCCTAATCACGAGACCGGCATCGTCTACCAAATCTTCGCTACTCGACGACCGGTTCTGATGCGCCGACGAGCTGGAGAACTGCTCGAAGAAACTGACTCGGTCGCGCAGCTGCTGACCGGCACGTGGTGTGCTGGCGCGCGGACTGGGGGTACCGGCAAAGCCGCCCCCGCTGCTGTTCCGTGACATGTCGTTATGGAAATCACGAGGATATGGATCTCGAGCCCTTGGCCGCCACCACCGACGTCCTGCTGCTGCACCTGCGTGACTCACCGGCCAGCTCGACCCTCGGCATATTGACTGACCACTGGTCTCACTGTGTGTACGCCGTATACACACCAGCGACTACACACCTTCGGCCGATCCAATGTAGCGGGTGGTGGCTCGGAACAATGTGGGTTACGACTCGGAGCACGTGATGCGCTGCAGCAGCAGCAGCAACTCTTATCAACGGCGGAGTGTTAATAAATTTTTTTAATTATTCGCGGTAACGGCGATAACGTTCACTCTATATTATACTTTCTTCAACACTATTCCTATAAGTATATAAAGCTTTACTGGACGAATGATGCGTATATCACAATGAATCTTCAGCGAGGATTAGTTCCCTCGCGACGTGCAACAGTGGCACGTATCTTGCAGAACGGAAAACAACAGCAGTGTTATAGCACTTTTCTCGACGATCGATTGCGCGCGCACTTTCCCGCTCTACATATTATCGACACTGCGGCTGCGGGCGTGAACTCGCGGAAAGACTCCGACCAGCGGAAGAAACGATGAACGAAAAAAAAAAGAAGCAGCGACGACTGCGTTAAAGTGTCAAACGTATACTCTTAGGCACACGTTTACGCGGAATGTTCGAGCTGGGAATGTAAGATGTTACCTGGCGAGACGCCGGTTCGATACTGTTGTATTACGCCAGGCTGTGCCGCCACAGCGCAGTTGTCTGTCCCTCTCTCCAGCGAGCTCTCCTTCTCCAGCGGTGAACAGCGGCAGGATGGCTATATGGAGGGGCGATCGCGAGCGGCGCACACGCAGATATGAGTACACGAGAAAGAGCGAGATACTATGTACTTACACTACTCTACCCCCCCCCCCCCGGGGACCCCTCGCGACCCATGTGTGTATGTGTGGGGGGTGGGGAGAGGGGTGAACGACGATCCTGCACGCTTTCATCCCCCTTTGTTGGAGTGTGTCCTTCCGCCTTGTAGCGATGAGACTTGGCTTTCGTTTTTTTTTTTTCAAACG
>CM053172.1:63552441-63627463 GCA_012977825.3 Pteromalus puparum | reverse complement strand
ATGGAGGCGTGCGACGCGGAGCGCGCACACCAGAATATGAGTACAGCAAAAGAGCGAGATACTAAGTACTTACACTACAACCCCCCCCCCCCAGTGGACGCATGTGTGTATGTGTGGGGGGGTAGGGGGAGAGGGGTGAACGACGATCCTGCACGCTTTCATCCCCCCTTTGTTGGAGTGTGTCCTTCCGCCTTGTAGCGATGAGACTTGGCTTTCTTTTCTAACGCTGAAAGGGAGCACTTTTCTTTGAAGCGAGGACCGGCTAGACCGACAGTGCAAGGCTTTAAAGAGCTGGAAAGTTACTCGTACAGTAGAAGCAGATGACGTGGTCAGACGGATGGCAATCGGATAGTCGCCACAGAGAGTCACTTTTAACTTTTGAGATTGTCACTGCTGTGATCGTTGATGCCACTACATAAAATTCATCTTTTTTACACGATTCCATCAAATCTGGACACAAAGGGCTCTTACGGCCTCGATGAGTTCATCCAGTCCAGAGTATAGTTGATCAAGCCTTTTATCTTGCTCAACGGTGCGAGACAAGATAGCCAGGCGCCAGGGTGTAACTTCCTTTATGCGATGCAATTTTTTGGTAAAGAAGCAAAAGAAGCCTCGCGACGATCACCAATAAACAGAACTGGTTCATATATGCGGTATGCCTCGCTTCGCGATTGCGATAAGGTGTTATTATTTTTGTCAACAAGTTTGATAAAGCGATGATCTCTTTAATTCGGCGTATTAACATGCGTAACAATCGCACACGAGTTTCATAATGGAAATAGCTCGATGGATAAATCGCTGCGCGAGTTTGTGTGTATCTAATCAGCAATTGAAGTGACGCTTTCTCGAAGCGAGATAATAAAAATTGAATTTGTCGAGTGTGCGATTTATTTTAGAATTGATTCATTTTTGCTCTCTGTAGTACTAAGAATATTCAAATTATTAGATTAACGACTGAAATAAATAAAGCACGTATGATAGAGTTAAACTTAAGCATGAGCGGCCCAAGCTGGCTCAACAAAGCGGTTTGGCATAAGTGGCACACCGCTATATCTATAGTGCCCACGCAGATACTATTTAGGGAAATAAGAAACTGCCTATGCGCCACCTATCTTCACTGTGAGAAAGCTAACGAATTCTTGAGACAAAATTTTTCACCGATTCGTAACAATGACTTGCTACATTAAACGGTATGTCAGCGAAGTTTTAAAAAATCCGAATCTCCAAAATCCAAGCAAATAATCTTATACGAAAAATGATCAATGAGCGGTTATACACATTGCGAAAGCACACACATGACCCTGTAGCTCTAGAGTGAGAGCCAAATGCAAGAACGACTCTCTCTCGCTCGCGCTTATTGACCGCACACACCGCGCCAGCGAGCAAAGCGTTCGGACGTACGTAATACTTTCTCGGAGCAGCCTTGCGTAACAGTTAACATTGTGTGTACCAGCGCTGACGCACACGCGTTTACGACCAGCGCGGACGCCTTCACGCTCGGATTGCACGCGGGCCCGACGACCATCACCCGCTGATATTATCGCAAGAAATTGGCGTCTATTGAGCGTTTTTGCATTAATAAGAAATTTTGAATTCAGCACTGCAATTCCCCTTGCGCATAATATACAACTGCCGAGAGGCGAACGTGTCGCACATTATACGACAGAGGCAATCGGGCTAATTTTTTCGGAGCTCGGGCGTAGCCGTTGCAGAGGACAAAAGGCAGTAAAAGAAACCAGCCGTTGTTCCCGACGGCTCCGTGGATGGGAAACATAAGCGCATTGTGTTTTCGAGTTATATGCAGCGAGAGACTCCATCAGCGGTTGGGTGACTACGTGACATCATGCGCGCGGCAAGGGTATCGCGTGAGCGTTTAATTGTCTCGGAGATTAATTCGTGTGAGCCGAATGCTCTCGTGTAAATTGATTATACGCTTTGGCGATATTCAAAAAGTATTCGCACTACAAGTTAATCGATGCTCCGCGGATACTCTGGCAATTAATCATTGAGAGCGCACGAGGGATCAATGACTACTTAACGCGCGTATACATTTAAACGTGTCGTCGAAAACCGAAATTCTGCAACGTGCGTGTATGCGCACTTACGGGCGCACTTCCGAACACCTGCTTGACCTGCTTCCAACAGCCCGACACACTCTGTCTGTGTGTGTGTGTGCATCGGCTGTACATATACACGCGCGTACACGCCTGTAACATTATCAGCCGTAGCATTGATCCTGGAATGCAACGAGAGGTCGTTCGCCACTGCAACTTCCGCAAAGCGTTTTTGTTTTGCCGACTTAGAATCGAATTTTGCCGACAGAGAGTTGGAGTAGTTTTCTCCGGGGAATGATGATCGATCGTTCGCTGGCTGTTTGCGTATCGTTAGCGTCGTTTCGAAATCGTTGTATTCGTGCCTTTTTTTTGCGAGTTTATTTTTAGCGAGAAATCGGCACGTTCTACGCATATTTGATATGGTGCGATTAATATACCTCATCTTTTACCTGACTTTTGACAGAAACCTTAGCAAAAGCGAAAGTGAATTTAATGATATTCGTCAGTGACTTTGAACATGTATGTTGGCTATTTCGACTATGTCCACACGCGTAACGTGCGCGCATCGCTCGGCGAGCGGATTTTGTAAGTCCTTCAGATATATTTAAGAGGAAATTATGCGGAACTACGTAGCTTTTTAATCGAATTTTTTCCAGAATTTTCGACACAAAAATAGAACATTTACTCACGCTTTTTTTACGCTATACTCGTATTAGACGCCATTTACACAAGGCTTCGAATAAACAAACAAATAACACGTATAAATAAGTCCGCGCTTTTATCATCGGCTCGTATAATAATGAAAGTAGCCTTTGTTATTTTTGGCTTCGCGTTTTTTAAAACTCGACACGCGCGTATTTCCCGACGGATTTCATCCGGAGACTTTGGAATCGCATATAACATCTTCTGATCGAAGCTAACGCGACTTTTGTAGGTCATCGGTGCTCACATCCAAGACTCACATACTTCACATCGCATATAAATAAAAATTATTTCAACGACTTCGTTTATGTATTCTGCCCCAGATCTTCGAAATATTAAGCTCTTCAAAAAGACTTCCCCGCCGAAAATCAATACGCCCTGTACGTCAACAAACAAACCAATAAAAGTCCCCCCAAAAAATCAAATAGCGCGCCAGACGCAAGCTCAAGCTCGCGAGCTTCACAGTTCCTCGACCCCAAGAACTTTCCCTCGCGCGCATCGGTATAATTTCACTCGCGTGACTGCGCTGCTGCCGAGGCCTACACCGCGTGTTACGATTGTCGTTATATATGTACCTCTATACACGAGAGAGAAAGAGAGAGAGTGAGGAACCACCGCCGCGCGTATACGCACACGATTGTCGAGCTTCGTTAATCGATCATCGACGCGAATGAAAACTGACGGGATAGCTGCACCCGCATGTATGCGGTTGGCTCTATATATCTCTGCGGTGGACCCGCGTTGGCTCTTTATAAGTATTGCACGTCTTTATTCGGTGCTGAAAAATTCGATCTAGTGAATGCGCGAGCGAGAGTATAGCAGTACAAAAGAAATGCGATTGAAAAGACGAATTTCTTCGCCGTTGCGTAAGCACGAAAAATACCGGAGAGAAATCGAGCTGAGTATTATGCACGTCTCAAAAATTCGATAATAACGCTTTTAGCGGCATTGATTTAGTGCGTTGCGTCACTTCGGGTCCAGGAGCAAGTGAATCATGGCCGCGAGTATTTTTAGCGAAAACGAAGACCCGCGCCGAAGAAAAAAAACATCGTTACTATACTGTTTCTCTCAATTGTGTAGTGGTCTGCATAAATACTAAACGGTTACAAACTTCGCGTCGAGAGTAGTGAGCAAACTTTTTAGCGCCGACAGTTTTTTTTTCTTTTCAATCAGTGTCTGAGCACACAAATTGCATCAGACTACGCGGACGCGAAACCGTTGAAGAGTTGACTTCTGGATGTTTAAAAATACACGAGTTATCTTCGCTTTTTTCAAACCAATCGAAGAGCGTGTTATATTATTGAAAGCAGTATGATAATTTGCGTGCGTCAGAAGACGCCTAAATTTTGCATGAAAATTACGGCGTCTTGTTTGTCTCTTTTATAACCCACCAAGATTTTAGCATCTTTTAATTAAAATGTTACGCAGGGGTTACAGCGCGTTTACATTATGGTAATCCTGCCTCGATATAGAAACTTGAAAAAAAAAAATTGATGAGATTCGTTGCATTTTCAATAAAGAAGATTTATTCGCGTCTGCAGCAGGTTGAGCAACGAAAAGTTTAATCAGCTCGAGCCTATTTTCGAACAGGTTCAAGCACTCGGAGAATCCGATTGTTCAAGCGATTTTCCTGGTAAATAATATGGTAATGTTGACCTTGCGCCGAACTATAAATACGATAGCAGCCTAGAGTAGGCGCAAGGATATAAATCGAAATAAATATGCGCCTCGCACTCGCTATAATTAATCGGCACCTTACAAGCGTCATCGTACAGAGCAGCACAGCTGAGGCTTGCATTTTGAGCTCTCGGCTCTCTGTCTCTCCGTCATGCCTAAGAATATACACCCGCTCTTGCTTTTATCAACGAGCGAACGACACTAGACAGTAGTAGACACGCCGTTACATCAATAACGTTTGACTGGTCGCCAAAGTGCACGTATTTCTCTCTCTCTCTCTCTCTCCCGTAACGTTTACTCTCCAACCGATCCAAGGATATCGATCATAGAAGCTTTTAGTCGCTCCACCGGTTCTCCGAATAAATCAAATTCTCCGAATAAAAACTACGGCATACACCCACGTCGCGACGTGCCGAAAAGAAGAGCGACTCGCGAAAACGAAGAAAAGTGTAGCTCTATAGCGTATGCACACGTATATGAGATGGAGGCCGGCGAGCGAATGGACGAGAGTGTGAATGGCTGTGGCAGGTGCTCGTCATTCCTATTTATAAACAGAGCCGGCACGTCGCGTGCGAATATCTCGCTGACGATTCCATCCGCGCGTAACGTAGCCGATGATGATCACGCGCTTCGCCGCGTGTGTACTCAGAGACGGTGCAATTAGGTTCTGTTGATTATCGGCTGCACTTGCGCTTTTCTCGTGTTCGGTTCGTCTCTAATTGAAAGATCGGAGAGCTAACTTAGGGACGGAAGTGACTCAAGCGCAGTTATAGCATGAGCAGCCTATATAGTAACAGGGCCCAACAAGGCTGTCATGGCATAGGTGGTATACACCCGTTATATCTATACTCAATGAGTAGATTTTGATAGGAGAGATGAAAAACCGCACGTACGCCATCTATCTTTGCTGCGAGCCAGCGATAGCGGATTCTCGATTACCACACTGAAGTGTTAACTATTCCAGAACACTAACTTATATTGTAATGCGTCATTAGATAATTGTTTAATTGCAGACTCTTTTACGTTTTTACGACGAGTGCATGAGTAATCGCCCTCGAACAATCGTCTATTTTTATTTTACGATGCATTTAAAAACTTAAAAGTTCTTTCCATATTGTTCTGCCACTTATCAAAGCAGGTACACTGCATCGCATCTAATTATCTAATGATTCGAGCGATTAGGGATTATCAAATTCGACTAATCTGTGAATGAAATTTTAATTGGCCTCAATAAATCTCTTTCATTCAGAGGTAGGTCATGCCAAAACCAAACACATTTCGCAAATTTTCAGTTGAATGCACCGTGTATTACTTCACGCCTAAATTTTGCTCTCGCGAATGCCAAAAATCCGTATATTTTGACATCTGACATCACGATTAAAATTGCGTAGCTAAATTGGTACATCGTTTCTGACGAGCCGACACCTCGCGCGAAGCGTCCGCGCATATATTGCAATCGAGTCGGACAACGAATGGACTGCGTGCGTCTCTTACTTTCAACGCGAAAAAACAAAACACTTTTTTCAGCAGCTCGTGTGTGTTGGTTTTTTCACCCACAGGCGAAACAATAAACCGGGGCTCCTTGAAATAACAAACTGTGGTTTCATGATCTCACAGCTGATGCATTTCCGTTTTTTTCTCAGCTACGCGCGCCGCTGACCTTAATTCGCTCCGAGATGGACAGATGCTTTTAAAGATTCTAATGGAAGCAAAAAATCTGATAAATTCTTCGAAAATGCAAATTTAATCATATAAAAATAACGCATAGCTTCACGTCTAACGACGCATAAACAGCTAAAGACTTAGTACGAGGAAAGTTCCAGCGTCATACATTCCCCGCTCGTATCCAATCAATCACGAACGGCGTTAAAAGCAGAATCTTTGCGCAAAAAGGAAGACGGGAAGAAAATTAAAGAGAGAATAGACTCACCCTGCAGCTGATGAATCGTCGCTTGGTACTCGGCCAACTTCTCATCGACGTAATCCTGGCTTTGGCTGGCTATAATCTCAGCAGTACTTGGGCCTGAGTCCTCGTCGTCGGCCGACGACGGGTCCAGCGGCACGCCGACGAATTCGTACTCGCCCGGCCGGTAAGGTGCTATCAGGTACTCCGGAGGGCCGCATGGCTGCGGCGACTGGCAGCTGAAGCTCAGGGGACTCTATGCAACCAGAATAGATTAATTAATATCACGTGTGCGAGCGGCCGCTTGATTCATGAGACGCGAGCCTCTGAGGCTATTTCTCTGCTGCTTCTCTCCTTCCTATGCTTAATTCTAGAGGAATCTTCGTTTTGCCGCTCTGATGATGTGAGAGAGTGCATTGCTCGCGTGTACGCGATGTGAGCGGAGAGTACATTGTGCGCCGGGAGAGAGATTTTACCAGCGCTTAAAATAATTGAACTCGTCGCGGATTCCTGGAGTGAAAATAGGTTGAGAGATCGGAGGGGATTAAGAATTTGCGAATCGAAATATTGCAGAACTACTGTACTGTTTACTTTTTTCTATTTTTTTTTTTTTTTTTTTTTTTTTTCAAATAATTAGAGGGCCTTTTGGGAATCGAATGCCGGTGGTTAGAACGCGCTCGCGCTATCGGTTCGGCCATGGCTAAGGATTTTCCGAAAATCAAAATTCTTCGGATTTTCGAAATTGGATGGACCTGATTCGAGATCGAGATTTTTATATAAGAGATTTGCGCTTTTTGAAGGTTTTTGGGGCTGATCGTCGATTTTCGCTTGTTTCTTTCATGGGTAAAGCGCGATTCTTACCTGCGGCGCCGGTACGAATGGCCTGGCGGTGGCGTTTCCAGGCGCAATCGGCGACGGCCACCTGGGCCTGGGACATTGTATGAAACTCGCCGGTGGATGTCCGAAGACTGGCGACATGCCCGGTGACATGGGCATCATGGGCACTGGACTCATCGGATGGACCATCCCCAGAGCCGGGGTATGGTGTCCCATGGGTGGACCTCTTTGCTGAGGTGGCGGTTGCTGATACGGCGTCGGGCTGTAAGGTGAAGCCGGTCGGAAAGGACTAGGCGCCGAGGGCCGACCCGTCGGTGTCCATCCCCCATAAGGGCCACCCCGAGATGGTGGCTGCGACATGTTTATGGTTGTTTAGCCCTGTCGCTCTGACATCTCTGAAACAAACAGAATAACAGAGATTAGTACCGCGTGCGGAAGCATTAAATCTCGCTTCTGAATTAAGCGCGTGTCTCGTTTCATATAATCTTTCCGCAAGCTCGTGAAATAATCAATTATCGTTTACGCGCAAGAAAGTGCGGCGCGCCGCGAGATTTATAATGACCGCTTAAATTTTGCCGGTGCAACGCGCTGCAGTTGTACGCCACGTGTTTCACCGCTGGGGAGACGATGTCCTATGATGTAACTTTACTGTTCGTCCAGGAATAGACACGAGCGTGGCCTTAGTAGACATTGACTAGACGTAAAGGCCCGCTGCACGACGTTAGCTTTTCGAAATGGGGATTATGGTGTTCGTTGACTTGCGTTTTAATGACGTGTTGTGTAAATATATATCATTCTGGATAATTTTTTTTTCAAACGTCTCAGGCGCTGTCGTTTTAAGCTCCAAACGCGAAAGCTTCTATTTTCCGATGGACGCGCAAGCTTCAGAATACCGCAGCATTGAGTGCATCTGGCGAAAGACGTCAGAATCCAGTGTTTGTGTACGTAACCCCATTATTTGCGAAATCCGAGTGATTCCTCCCTTTGCTTCTGAAGCTATATTAGAATGTCCTCGATTATGATGGGAATAGATACATCGACCTTTGTTGAACTTGCAAGATCATACATCGCGTATATTTTTCATATTTGGGTCGGAAACAATGCGCGCTTTTACCCACGCTTCGCTTAATTTCGCTACACGTTAGTGATAAATCCGCTGAGCAATTGAGACAGCGCAATCTGTAAGACGTTATACAATGTTGCAGCTGCGAGCGACAGTTGCTATTCCTAATAACCAGCGGACGATAAAAATAAAGCAATAAATCTCGAATCATTAAAGAAGATGACAGACACGGGAAAAGTCTGGGTCGCGTCATCATCAGTAGCAGTTAGTATAGTAGTGCAGTGGACGTCAGCCAGAAGCATCTCTAAATAGTACATTTACTAGACGCGAGCATCGCTCTCTAGGTAAACGCAAGCATTGTGTCGTGTCCTCGCGCATCTGGCTCTTGTGGAGTCGATAGCAAAACACTGGCGCGGGTATTTACTTCAAGGGTTCAATGAGACTAAACAGCCCGACGTCTGATGCCTAGTCGAGAAAGCGGTTTCTGCGAGTAGGAACACGTGTATACACGTGTTTATTGCGGTTTGGTTCTTAGTAGATGCGTCGAGATTCGAGATAAATTTTGTTCGAGTTTGAATTTGTGTCTTGATATACTCGGAATGTATCTACTTATAGATGTCCATTTTTGCAAATCGATTGCCAATGATTTAAGACAGCTTAAAAAAGTTATCGCTGCATATAACGAGAAAACTATAGACGATAATTCACGTTGGTTTGAGAAAATAAATATTTTCGAACATTCCGATTTCGTAATACCGCTAAAGCTTCAATCAAAATATACCGTGAACTTTTAATGGAACATTAGACAAAGGAAAATAAACCATCAATGATCTAAGCTCTAATTTCCAATCGCTATACGCCGGACACGTGTAAAGGTGAATACCGCCTGAAATTCTATTATCACATTATACCATCTAATGATCAATAAACAAAGTATTCTCGCTTTCGCGTTTTTCGCAAAAGTTCCGCAGCTCTCAGCCGTCTACTCAGAACTGAAATCAGAGCAACGCGTGACCCAATATATGCACACAGAGACGAAGTGTCGCGGTGGTCGCGACTCGCGCTAAGAAGAAGTTATGTCACTGCACGGCTTTGGGTTAGTCAACTTGCGCTACTTTATTGCGTGTTTTCAGCTGGCGGAAATAAGTGCTGCGGGGACGGACGCACTGCGACGCGCTCGGAACGTTCAATTGAGCGGTATACTCACGGAAATACCCCTATGCGCGTGACCCGAAGCTAAACACTCAGCGGAAAACGATGATCGGAAGTAGTTTTTTAATTTTCGGAAAGAACATAACAGTGTCAGATTTCTGCTACTGGTTTGAAACATGGTCGATGAACTCGGTGATTTTCGAGAAAAAATGCGGGAAAAAATAACGATTTTATATCTTTGATAAGCAATCGACAGCTCGAGGCTCTCAAGACGTCTAGTGTCCGACGCTCTTAAGCTTTTTGGCCGGATACCGAGTGTAGGCCGCCTAAATATAGCGGCATATCTATTTTTACAGGCGGCGCTACACACGCGGTGCGCCGGCCCCCGTGTATACATTCAAAAGCCGATGTACCTATATAACTGCTTCTGCGATGCCCCAATGACTGCCATTTTCAGAAATTTTCATTATTTTTCACCCGTGGGAGTCAACGTACTCCGCAAAGTAGCGATTCTAGGATTATTTATGTCCACGGAAATGTCTTTGAAGAGAGAATGTATATCCGGATCCGACGCAGTTTTACTGCGCCTCCATATACCGCCAAAAGTCGTTTTGCCGAAATTCGCCAAGCTGCGCTCATTGTCAAGCTCGATTACGATATGTTTTACGACGCCCGAACTGCACTTTCCTTACAATGTCGTTTCTCTTGCGTTACTATTAAACACTGTACTAGAGTTAAAAGCGGTCGATACATTAACACCAAACGCGATACACGCCGCGGTGATAGGTGATATTTAACATCCTTTAAAAGGTGCATCCCCTCAACCGCGCACAAGAGAAAATAAATTCCCCCACCGACGGCGTCTCTAAAATATTGCGCCTCGCCGGTCTCCTCTATCCCCCTAGAAAAATACACAGAGAGCAGCCGAGTTCTCGGCTACGACAAGCAGTCGATACTCCAGAGACAGAGAAAAGTGAATAACGCAGTCAAAGGAAAAAAGCTCTTTCCGACTCGGCGCTTGCTCGAATTCCATAAATCAAGCGCGCGGGAAGGAATGATTAAGTAGTAGCTGCTGTGGCCTAATCGGTCCTGGCTTCGCGCTGTTTACATATCCGTCGAGCCGCTTCTTCTTCTTTCGCGGCGGTGAGCACGGGTGACACGTCGAAAAAAGAATGCACTCTGGAACCTTGATCTCGAACTTCGAAAGGTCGCGATATGTCTTTCTTCGCGCAACTCGACGCTGCGCTACTGCTCGGCTTCTGGCGTATCGAATGAAGCGCTGAACACTTTTCTTCGACCCTTTTACGATTTTATCTCTTGACTCGAGTGGCTCACGAGTGCGCGATTAGTCTGGGCTTTCAGAAAAATTCAAGATCCCTATTAATCCAAAATTAGAGATCGCGTGAATTTAGAAGGATTTTTGATAATCTGCGGAAAATATACAGCGATCAATCCATTCATGCTCATCAACGTGGACGCCTTCGCATTTCACATCTCTCTCTCTCTCTCTCTCTCTTTCTCTGTCGAGCTGGCGCAAGCTCTCGTGGAGAGACGCGCGGAAGATTTGCGAGCTTCGCCGATTCCCGGACTCTCGTAGCTTCTGCGCGCCGAAAATAAAGCGCGTGTACGATGTGCCGATCGATGGTCAGAAATAGGATGGCTCTGCTGGACTGACGTGTCGCCAGACACGCCAGAACCCGCTCGTTCGAGCAGAAAAATTATCACTTTTCCCGGTACAGTCTCGCTGCTGCGCGTGTCTGCGTCTCTATAGACGCTATTCTATCCAACATTTTTAAACGCGGAACTCGAAGAACCTATGACGGACAATCGAGAGTCACTATTTATTTTCGGGGTCCCATTGATCACTGATCTTTGTTTATGCGTGTCGTTGACTTACGAGCGACTGAGTTTATAAGTGTGTCATGGATTATGCTGCGTGAGTTTGGAGTCACGTCGTTTTACCGATTTTATTTTTGATCGAGCTTTGGAAATTTGGAAATCGGCCGGGTATTCCACCTCGTCACGTGAAATTCAAAAGTTTATCGCGTGTTTCATTGGTTTTTTTCGTGGATTTCATCGTATATACTTATTCGAAAAATATTTGTATTACAAAACGTATACAGGAAATATAATTCTATTTCAGCCGGTCGCCGTAAAAAATCAAGATCCCGCAGAAACGCGCGGCCCGAGCTTTCGTTCTATTAGACATTTTATTTTAGAATGCGGGATTTATTGCCTAAAATTATTTCTGATACGCGTGCTAAAATCGTCGTTGACTTTCATCCTGCTTCCAAGATTATGCTTATACTCTAACACAGAAGAGTTATGATCGATGAGCTTTCTGTATTATTTTTATCCGAAATATGAGATTTATAACTGTACACAGTACACTTGAAAAGTGTCTTGCATCCTACAATTCAAGTTGTGTGCTGAAGTGAAATAATTGTTAGAATTTTCGTCATGCCAAGAATTATTATAAACAGGTCGATGACACCAGCAAACGTTTTAGAAAACTTTAAAATAGACGATTGCGCACATTATATATTTGTCTGACGTTAATGAAAATGCGAGATATTTTGGAAGATTCGAAAAGCAGTTTAGTAGTTTTAATGAAATTTTTAGAACTGGGTTGACGGTTGTGCAACGCTAAGGATTATGAAATAACCGAACAGTTATACAGTTCCTTTTTTACACCGAAAACAAGTCAACTGCAATAAAATTATACGTAACTACTTCACTCTACCGTCTATTAGTCTTAAAAAAAGCTACAAGTCTGGACATGCAAAATGAATCGGCACTTACCCTATCGGTCAAACCGTGCCACCTCCGGAACAAACTACGAAGCAAAAAACAACAATCACAACGACGACGACTAAACTGTATACGAAACTTTGAAACTGGCTAGAATAAATCCGGCAATATCTATAATATTCACACTCGTTCGATCGATAAACAGGAAGAAAATAAAAGTTCGAGAAAGAGCTGAGACTCTGTCCGGCGGTAGGTCACGCGATCTGGATGACGTTCGTTTGGGCGCGCGGGTGTACGTCGCGGCTCGTCGCGAGCGAGTCAGCTGCCACGATGAGACTGCCTAGTGCTGGATCATCAGGTCTGGTCCAGGCTGCTCGAGACGCCGCCGCAAGCGGCATTTATATTTAGGCTTTGGCATCACTCGACATTCGGCGCCCGCACCGCCTCTGCTACTGCGGCTACTGCTGCTGCTACTATATACACTGCCTTCTTTCCGATGGATTTTCTACGATCTCTGCGTTTTTCCCCGTTTTTATGCCGAGAGACGTTGAATCGCGATTTTCCGGTTTCGCTGACTGGGCAATATTTCTTCGGGCGAATCGAGTTACGTTGGATGTGTGTGCGTATTCTTTTTTGTCCGTGAGGATGAGCAGACTTTGTTTTAAAGGCTGACGGCTGCAAACTTGGAGTGGACGATGTTTTGGTCGGGATCGGATTTTTGCATAAATCACCGTAATGCGAGTTACATAAGTGTACGGGAAGTAGTGGTTAGAGCTGATCGGTATCGATGTTTCCACAAGAAGCTTGTAATTTACTTCCACGGGCCATTTATTATTTAAAGTATACATGAGCGATCTGCAGCTACCAATTAAAAACAATACGTTATGATATTCAATAATAAGAGGCACCCACTCAATGTTGAGCTTGATGGAGGCGCGTGCGGCTAGACGAACACGTGTGTCACTGCGGTATCATCGATAATTTTGGCCGTGTAAAATTCGCGAAACAGAACGAGGGTGTCTATCTCGACCTTAATCAAGAGCCAAGTCAAGCATCCATTTTCTCGAATAAGACGACGTGAGTCCGCCATGTATTTTTGCTTCCTCCAAATATTATCATAAGGAAAGCACTCACGAACAACTCATCTTCTTTTTTATTAATCCAAACATTTTGACGTAACAATAATTAGCGCTGGAGAACTCAATTGTAATCGGCAATCGAAATGACCGGATCCATGCCGCCGTAAACGATACTCGATTTGTAGCTGTCAATCGCTACAACCGCTTTATTAGCAATGAAACGGGCCACAATCTGAAACGATCGCAATCGTTGTAAACAAGCTCGTAAAACTCATGAAAATACCAACTTGACACGAAACTTACGCTTTTTTCTTTCAGATTTATAACTTCGACGTTGCCTGTGCCCGAACCACCGACGACTACGTGATTGCCGTAAGGATCCCCATCGAAGTACCGAGCGGAATATAAAAATTCCCCGTTCAGACTTGATTCTCGGTTCATGGGATCGATAGTCTCTATCAGCTTGGCGCTTGATAAGTCCCAGATTTGAAGGCTGTCTTTGACAGTCCAGGAACCAGTGAGTATGTTGGTGTCCTTAAAAATTGCACGGTTAAGTGATAAATTTTCATATTTGTATAAATGAAATATTACTTGCAAATCAATGGCATCTCCACAGATGTGCGGTCCGTAGATCGATCTTATAGATCCATCGCCGACTCTCGTATCCCAGATCTATACGAATATCGAGTGTAAGATTAAATTGTAGAATACACACCTTACCGGCCGAACGGCTCGATTTTACACACGAAATTCAAGATTCACTCGCAAGAGGTCAGCTCAACTCAGTTTTTCAAGTCCCGTTTGCGCTTGCGTAAAGTTTATGGCGGTAAACTTGAAAAATAATCAAACGTCGTTGATAAATATTATGCAACTATATATACCTTAACAGTATCATCCCATCCTCCAGTAACGATGACATTTTTATTCGTTTGATGACATTTTATGGAGAATATTTTCATGTGATGAAATCTAACTGCGTTCTCGGGGATCAGGTTCGCCTTATCTTTTCGATAATTTTTTAACAACTAAAATATTCGAAAATTCTGCAATTTAGACAATTTTTTTAATTCTGACAAATTCATTTAATTTATTCGAATGCATTTAACTTTTCCAGTTTCTGCATCGTAAATTTTAAGACTTGCATCTTTTCCACCAGAAACTATGAACTCGCCAGATAGATTGATATCTATTGCATTAATTTCATTTTCGAATTCTTCAGCAGTATAAACATTAAAAATTTGTCACAATCTTTTTTAAGATAAAAAAAGTATCATATTTTTGCTTGCCCTAACTTATTTACCTTCAACGAACTTCCAAAATTCGATTTTATCTAATTTACATATAAATATACTTCCACATGCACTTGATGCGTATAAAATTTGTTTCTGGATAGGATGAAAGCGGCAACATGTTACAGGCAGAGACGTCTCCAAACTACTTCTTATCGTTGCTCTTAGCTCAGCTGTTTCTCCGTTTCTCAACTAAAAAATTTCAATCTTCACGATAAAGTATAAGTTTATCGCCTTTACGTATTAAGTATGTGAAAATCTGCATACCTGAATGCATCCAGACCCATAAGTGGTGGCTATAGTCTCACCGTCTGATGAAAATCGCGCACAGTACAATCCACATAAAGTATCAGGAAAATACACTTTACGTGCAACGCGATTTTGATCTTTAACAGTATCATTAGATTTCAATCGTTTCGTTTCAATCCACTCGTATCTACTCCTTATTTCTTCTTGTGATATCTTGCGCTCTACCAAGAAACCTGTCAACTTTGATTACTTCAAGGATTATTTAGTCTTTTATTAAAAAATACATTTAAATCACGTTTTTATGTCACGGTGTTGCTGCCAGGCGTTTAATATATGATCGATGACAATAAATTCAATTTTATCGAATGTATACCTGCTTATAGGCTTGATCAGGTCGATCCTTGTCAGACAATGAAGGAACCTTAGTGATCGAAGTGCTGGAAGTTCCTAATTTAAAATTATTAGAGATTTTTTTTAAGACTCATTAGGTTGATTAAGAAAATAATTACCATTAGTTTTTAGGCGTTCCATTGTTGTATTTTATTAAAAGGTTACACGCTATTTATTATTTCTTTTCATTTCATACAAATATGATAATACAGACGTCAAAGGTTATTTCTAACCTTTGATATAAGTTTGATCTGTGGCTTATTTCAACATTGACAATAAAGTATTACAAATGTCACCGTCTATACTAGTTCGGTAAAACGAGAAATTTATTATGCATATCAATTGACTAGTTCCATACTGTCACGGGGCCTAGCCTAGGCTAATAAAATGATGGAAGTGTGAGTCAAGCTTGTAAAAGAGAAGTGGAGAATTGGTTATGTCCGTCAGTAGTGTTCTGTGGATCTGACGTTACATTTGCGCTTGAGATGATCCGACACATACTGTTTTTGGCTATTCTACTGCCAATCATATCGTCTAATGCAGTTTTACCGAAACATCGAAGTAAGTTGCAACAATACTCGTGTAACGAATACAAATGAAAACTAAAGAATATCGTAAAACATGATTCCATGCTTAATTTATACCCTTTTTTAATTCAAAAGAAACGTATATTTAACAATTGATGTATTCGTACCGGGAATAGCGATAAATACGAAGGCTCGACATTATCAGCTGAATTTAAAAATAAAACCAATAATCAATCATTTGTTATATGTTCATACCGATCACTTGACAGTATTTTTCTTCTTTTTACTGTCATATTTTATGACAAGAATCAAACTACCTAATATTCTTTACTCTAAAGCGTAAAAGTTAAAAAAGTTTTACTAGGCTTGAAACTGATGCTCGAGCTAAACATTATCGCATCGTTTATCCACTTGTGACCCCATTCACTCAACGTAGACTCCAAATGCGTGTCACCTCAATATATCATGGCTTTTATATGTTTCTCAATCTTGATACCACTTTGTCATAGATAATTATGATTTGCACGCGCCTCTTTTCTTCAAACATTGAATTATTACATATTTCACTTATCTAACGTTTCAGAATCGCAATGCAAGATAAAAATACATTGAAATAACGCGAATTACACAGATATCGATACGTTATAGGATTTTGTTTCGTAATCAATTATAATATTAATAGCATAATCACTTGATATGCTTTCAGAGGCTTTGATGTGGAACGAAACATGGGTCGATCGTTTAAGGCGAAATCTGCTTCTAAAGTATGACAAATTTGCGAGGCCTACGCAGCATTACAATACGACAACTTTATTCGTGTATTTAAATATCATGCATGTGGAGCTCGTAAGTCATGAAAAGAAGATCTCATCAATCAGCCGATAAATACTTCCTGCTGTTTCGCTCGCACAGCTATAATATATATCACTTTGTTCAACAGGATAATAAAAAAAATACAATGAGCGTCAATACCTGGGTCCGCATGGTATAGTTGTAAATTTTTCCTCGTTTTCACCGCAAACGTAACGAATTCACGTCCAGCAAACTATGAAATACTTTTCAGAGCTGGAACGACGAAAAGTTAAAGTGGAACCCGAAGGATTATGGTGGTGTCGAAGAAGTTTCAGTTAGTATACATGAAATTTGGCAACCGGATCTTTATCTATATAACAGGTGAGCTTTTGATTCTAAAATTTATAACGATCGAAAATTCATCGATAATATCATTGCCTTTCAGCGCTGTTTACGGAGTAGAAAATTACGAAAGCAGGCATTGCATAGTGCGACAAGATGGCGAGGTAACATGGACAGCGCCAACAGTTTTTCACAGTTACTGCGAATTCAATTATGTTCTATGGCCGTTTGAAACTAATACCTGTCTATTAAATATAGGCTCGTGGACTCATAATGGCTATGAAATCGATACCAGGCTGCACGATGCAGGTTTTGATGTCAGTACATCAGCTTGGAATGAACAATAATTTAAAAAATAAATAAAGTGGTGTGATTAATTAAAAAATTTTCTGCAGTTAAACTATTATTCAGCAGGTGAATGGAAAGTCAAGAATGTTACGGCTCATCGACGCGTAAAAGTATATTCCTGCTGTCCTGAGCCATACGTGCTCTTGGACTATGAGATCAAGATGACAAGAAGCTCAGAATTGTATTATCACGTTATTTTCGTGGCATCCATACGTATGTGTTATTAACGCGAAAGTGCGATTCTTGTTACAATTGAACTAAATGTTCTCACATGAAATTTTTCTTTTTCCAGCAATGATATCCCTGATTTTAATAACTTTCTGGATGAGGCCCCAGAGCGAAATGAAGTTGATCCTCAACATTTGCGCTGTAACCGTTGATATTCTCTTTCTACTTTATTTTGGTTACAAGGTCCCAGCGAGAATAAACAACTTGCCTCTGATCGGTAAGTCTTTCGAACTTGTAAAAATAGTTCGTAATGAAATATATTTGCACAAATTTTAGACATCCATCAATTTTAGTGAGATTCTTCAGCGGATGCCTTTGCCAAATGTCGGTATCCATCATAATATCCGCATTCGTCATACACGTTTCTTCGAGTTCCTACGACATGGCGATTCCTCGTCGTATAAGAAATCAACTCTACGGAAAACTAGGAAGGTACTTAGGCCTTAGAAAAGTAATTCGAGAGGTAAGGAATAACGATCAAATAGATATGACTCATAAAGCTTCAATAGAAGATGACATTTCAAATCTCACACTTTCATTTCGTTTTTACAGATTGAATCTCAAAAATTAGCAGAACTCGAAGAAATTCACGATAACCAGTCGCCGAGCTTAGTGGCTTCCGATTTATCAATAAGCGGATTGGATAACGGCGATCAGCAATGCATAATTTCTCAATCACGAAACGTCAAGCGATTGGAGTGGATACTCCTGGCAACGGCTATCGATCGATTTTCTTTTATTTTGTTTTGCTTTATTTTTTCCATTCTCGCTATCGCTTACGTACGCGTTGGAAGTGATGCTTTTTCGAAAAACTTTAACATAATGAATATATCGCCGTCTTCTGAATCCGAAAACATGACTGGGATAGAATTTTTTTAGGGATCGTTGTAAAATATGCGTTTTCTAACTCACATGAAATATTTATTTTTTAAAACATAATAATAATAAAGGTTGTTTGTTGGACATGACTACTCATGGGATATTTCCAAACAAAATATATTGTTGAACTATGGATCTAGTAGGAATGCGATGTCGTTTTATCAGTATTATTGCTCTGACGATGCAATGTATCGGCTTTGATGATGACGATACAATAAAAATTATTATACTATACATTGTAAACTAAGCAAACGCAATGAATCATGATAAATATTATCTCAGAGTACATCAACAATTCGTGTTACTGTCTGACAATTTTTTCTTTCTCCTCTATTTATTATTAGCCAGAAAAAATATACGTCAATATTTTTGGCATAAAAAGCTACGTGTTTTCGCCCATTCAGACTTACGCAATTGTCATTCTTATCATATAAATAAAATCAGCTATATAAAGTAAAACATATTTAAGTGTTCGCTTAAATGTTTTGATGAGTTGTTCAACTGCGGCTCAATTCCAAGAGTGTATTGATTACCAATTTAAGTTAACCCAGTCAGGTGATGGAGGATTACTTAATGATACAATTAATAAGATTTTATCAATTGGTTACCGATAAAATTTAACGAAATCTTTCACTAAACTTAAAGCACTATTTTTTTAACAAACGTATTTGGCTTTCAAGGCGAATCATAGATTAGAAGTAACCTAGGATTTGATAAAATTTAACATCACAAATTAATCAATGAAATTAAATATAAGTATCAATAAAAAAAACAATTAAAATCGTTACAATTGTAAGTTTCCATTAATTCAGTATGAATAATTGCAATATTATGAAATACGTCAATAATTTATTGTTCTAATAAAAGGGGGAACAAATGTTCTTCCTTACTGTTTATAGCTACGCATAAAGTGAGTCGTGTTCGTTGAATAAGCGTAACGGTATTCCCAAGCTGCATCTAGCAACGAAAATCAAAGAAAACCTAATCCCTTTTTAAATAAAAGTCACTCGTTGCTCTTCCACGTACGTCGTCGCTCGATGACGTATTCTCAACCTACAAAAAAAAGCGTAATAGATTTCTCACATGCGGCCGCATTATCTTCATTCTTCTAGTAGAGTTTTAAGTAATCAGCTCAATCTGCTAAGAGATAAGACTATCGCGAAAGATCAGCACCTTAAAAGCGTAAACATTCCGCCGATGTGCAGCACCTTGTATAAAAGGTGATTCCTTCTTGTGGCGAACAATCAGTTGGTCACCCTCCTGTACTTCAGTGTAGATTCACCTGTGTCCATCGTTTCTTTAAACTACGTCGTTTCGCGTTGTGGTGTCGACCCGACTAGAGATAGTTTCATCAGTGCAACGGATCAAAGAACACTATTCGAAAATGGCATTCAAGTTCATTTTTGCCGGTCTGCTCATGGTTATCTTAAGCTCCTGGGAAATCGATGCCCACGGCAGATTGATGGAACCAGTGAACAGGGCTAGTGCTTGGAGAAGAGGCTTCAAAACTCCTAAGAATTACAACGACAACGCAAACTTTTGCGGTGGCTTCGGGGTAAGTCTTAAGCATGAAACCTGAAATACTATAATAAAAAATGTGTCATTGTGTTATTCGATTTATAAAAATATCAATTCATTGCTTCAGGTTCAACATGGAAGTAAGAACAAGGGAAGATGTGGAACGTGCGGTGACAACTTTGCTGACCCTCAACCCAGAGCGAACGAAAACGGTGGAAAATACGGAACTGGAACGATCGTTCGCAAGTAAGCTTTCTTTCTCACAACAACATGTAGTAATAGAATATATTACGTAACTTCGTACTAAAGCAACCAATTTTTAAATTTACAGATACAGTCCAGGCGAACATATTGACCTGCAGGTCGAAATAACGGCCAACCACATGGGGCACTTTGAGTTTTCGCTTTGCCCATTAAACTCTACAATGGAGCTCGAAACCGAGGAGTGTTTTGACGCCAACCGTCTCTACCTCCTCGACGGGTCGCTCGAGTACCCAGTGGTCGGCGGTAAATTGGGTATGTTCAACATCAAGGTCGCGCTACCACCAGGTTTGACCTGCGAGCACTGCGTGCTCAGATGGCACTACCACTGCGGAAACAACTGGGGAATATGCCCGAATGGAACCGGCAAAGTCGGATGCGGAATACAGGAGAACTTCAGAACTTGCTCCGATATTGCCATTCTGTGAGGAAACGGAAATAACTATCAAGTGACTGTACATAACTTTTGAATTATAAACACTCTCATAGTATATACGTGCCTGATTATAAGGTGCAGTGAGACGCTAGTGAAATACCTCGATACATGACGTTGTAATTTTTTATTGCAATAGAATTTGCTTAAAGAAATTTGACGTCGAAATATCTATTTTTATGTAGTTTTGCTGTAAAAGTGTAGATATAGAAACGATTTTATATGTAATAATGATACAACATTGTATAATTTACATTTATTATTTTTAATCAAGTTTGTAAATAACGCCATTATAAATACAGTTTTTACCCTTCATAGAAAAAATAAATTAAATCACAGTTTCGATAAGTTCTTTGCCTTTAACTGCTGGCGTAAAATATCTACAACATCCAGAGCACAACCCCAGCATAACGTCACTCCGCTTCCTCCGTGTCCGTAATTATGAATTATCTACAAATATTTCGCAAAATTAGAAAAAACAGGATATATCCACATCAAAGCAGTATTCATAAAGTACTGACCGTCAAGTATTGTCCTTTATCAGTACGAACGATTTCTGGTTCTAAACGAATTTGATTTCTTCCAGGTCGAAGTCCGACCCATTTTTTCAATACTTTGCCTTCCTACAAAAAATCAAGACGTATACTATATTACTAAGCAATCATGGATACGATAATTTAAAAAATATGGAAATAAGAAAACCAACATGAAGAGATGGATACAAACGTTTGCATCCATCCAGAATAAACTTCGAGTCATTTGGGCACACAGATATGCTGAAATCGTTTTCTTGATGTGTACCACCTAAAACCACTGACTCTATGCTAAAAACAAATTAGTTTATAAATTGATTATACAATCTAGTGACAAGAATGAAAATTTCAAAAATTCAAATACTTTGGAATAACATAATTTCCATCGTCGTCTTCCTCTGTAAAAGTTTCAAAAATCCAAGGAGCTTTCATCTATAATCAAGTGTGTAGTTAAAAATCAGTCCGAAACGTAAACACACAGATACGAAATGAATAATGATTTACTCTTATAACTTGGCCTCGAACTGGAATAACTGATTTATCAGAACATAATTCACGTGAGCCAATACCGGTACAATTGATTACTACATCAAACCCCTGGTCCTTCAATTTTTTCAAATCCTTAATTTTCGCTTTAACTATCCTTACGTCCATCGATCTCAATTTCTTCATTAAAAATGGTAGCAGTTTCGTTGGCTCGCAAGTGTACGTTATATAATGATGGCCAGCACTGAAATTCAGAAAAACGTTTGAAATAAAAATTTTCGAATACTTAATTGACTGGAACAAATCATTAAAAACATTACGTATATTTTTTTTTCTTTATTTCACTTAATCGGTCCAACTGTTTCTGGTTTAGCTTAGTATTACCGTAGATAACATCAGCCCAAATCGGCATTGGAAAACCGCCGGTCTCCGAAATTACTCGATAAACTGGTATCAAGGAAACTCCAACATCCGAAGCTAAGTCACTTTTCCAAAAACTTTCCATCCATTTATGCGTCACAAAAGACCATTGACTAAAGAAAATGTGCGAAAAGATTGCTTAGCTAAAATATGAAGAATTTTTTGAAAACCAAATTATAAGTAATTACTATAATTTGTTTTCATCCGTATCACCGAGAAAGAAAGGTGTCCAAAACCCAGCACTGCCATCGCCTGTCGTATCCGGCGAGAAATTCTCCGAAAACACTGTCAGTTCCACAGACGGAAAAGCTTCCTTCACAGCCACAGCCGTGGTAATTCCGATAACACCAGCACCCACTACTGCCACTCGCATGTTTGTAATTTTCTTTTATTTACAACAATTACGAACTTTATAACAAACAAATCCGCGGTATTTTTCGCCGATACCTACGCGTAGAACCGTGGCAAACATTTGCCGTATGAACTTGCGTCTGTTTTCGTACGCAGCAGTCGACGTACCGCTCTTATCAGTTAAAGGAAAATAACTAAGATATCAGCGCGGGAGAGACGGGAGTATTTGATAATTGATACAGCTCGACAATGTAGGGAATCATTTTTTTTTTTTTTTGATAACCACTGTAAAATTTAAAAAAAGTTTAGATTACAGAACCAGGTTTTTGACAAACTTAAGATTTACTGTATACAACAAATCAGATAATAAATATAAAACGCATGATTATTTCAAACTGATACATGATATTCGTATGTATTATACTGATAGGATATATTTAAACAGACTTCTCAAAAATACGTGATCAAACAGTACGTAACTACTACCACTAGTTATACACTTTGTATGCGATATCGGTTCTACAATAATATATAATAATAAAACGGTTTAAAAAATACTTCTATATCACTTGCTTAATATTAAGATTATTTTATGAAATTCAATTCGTAAACAAAAATAAGCATGTAACTCTTAATTTACTATGATGTGTTTATCTTACTTTCAGCTTTATCCAACGGAGATCTATTTTTGATTCTGTTTCTTCGCGCGTTCGACGCCGCATTTGCAGAATTGGTTGATTTTACCTTCGTGCTGACGTTAGATGCATCTGCTGGTCGATTTTTAGCTTGTGATGATTTATTTCTTGAATTATTATTACGACCTATTGGTCTCATATTCTGACTGTTGTCAGTTGCAACTGGTGGTCGGTTTTGAGCCTGAAATGGTCGTTCATTTGCTGAGCTAGTGCTATTACCAGTTGATTTCATCTTCGCACCATCATTAGGTACAATTGCTGGTCGGTTCTCAACCCGAGATGGTTTATTTCTTAAATTAATGGCGCGATCATTTGACTTAATCTTTGCGTTATTGTTACGTGCAACTACTGGTTCATTATCGGCCTTAAGCGTTTGATTTCTAAAATTGTTAGTACGACTTTGTCTTGGGGGAACGTTTTTGACGTCCGATTTTGGCTTTTCATTTGTTGGCCTTGTACTTGCATATCTTTGACCGAAACTGATATTCACAAAATCAGCAATTGTCAGTCTGTAACATTTGTGTGGGGAGCTTTCATACAAAGTTAAGCCAGCTGAAAAAAAAATTAATGTTTGATTCGTTGGTTAAGTAATAAAATAATACATAATCAACATAAATATACTGCGCTCTTTCTTAACAAACCTGTGAATGAAGAGTCAAAAAGAACTTCATACACATTTTTCCATTTGTCCTCCTTTTCTTGGATACCTATAATGGTTCCTTTATGGCCTAATGGGACTGTGAAGTTCTCTCTGCAGCAAATGATTCTATCAAGTAACTTATGCTGAGCCTTTAGGTCTGGTGGTACCAAACCTACTATTGTCCCCGGTCTAAATAAAAGTTGAGAAGATACTTCTGTTTCTACCACCTTGGGCTCTGACTGCTTTGATCGAAAATCGCAGAGAAATTTGTCTAGCTTTGGTACACCATCCAAACCCAAAGTCTTTGTACCGCATTCCAAGAAAGTAGTATATAAAACTTGCTGTTCGAGGAGCCATGTTTTAATAACGTTCAATTCGTTCAATCTGAAAATAGTCAATATTAAAAGTTTGTTTTCTTTGATAATGTTATAATATATGTGAATAAAAATTGAAAGTACCCTTGCGGAAAAAGTTCCGTTACTGTAAATGTGCTTGATGTAACGTTTTTGTTTAAATTCACAAAAAGATCAGGAAATTTTTCTGTGTAAAGTTGTAATAACTGGACCGCTTTTTGACTGTAATACCAAAAGTTATCCTTCTTGTGCGTGTATCCGAATAACTGCAATGCAAATATATTTGTAGATTAGTAAGATGTGAAAGGTTTGTTGTATATGTAAAAATCTAAAAGATAAGAAGTTCTTACTTCTTTTTGCTGTTTAGAGAATTTAATACGAAGTCCTATATCGTGATACTTTAACTCGCCGAATTTATCGGTATCTTCTATTACAATTAATGAACCAGTGATTCGATTAATCAAAGTCGAGTTGATTGGCAAGAACGTGGCAACTGTATTGGAATTCATGTAATCATTATTCTTAACGAAAAAATCTTCCCTCGATATAAAAATCGGTTCTTCGGTAACGGTCAATGATACGATAACGCGTTGTTGTCGAAAATTGACGCTCTTGATCTTAAAAGTGATTAATTTTAAATTTAAAAGTAATTTTTTTGGAGTAACAATGTGTTTTATGTATATATACTAATTCAAATAATTACCTGTCCCATAGAGCCATAATTGGGGTATCCTAGCATGAAACAACAATTTGAAGTAGCAAAAATATCTGTTATAGATTTGTACAACATCAGATCAACTCTTAGAAATTTTGCGTCTTTAACAATAAGTTGATAAGGAAAAATTGTCGAAAGAGTGCTCCATCTTGTTTGTAACTGCACTTTTCCAGAATTCCCATACACATATCGCTTACCCGTTGCGGGAAAAACATAAACTAACACTTCTGTTTTTCCAATTACAATACCATGACTTATTCTATACATTCTACAAAAATACGTTTGTTAATATTCTATAATTTTATAGAAGAGATAAGGATTCTTAAAAAACATAACTTACCCATCACTAATTCTAAAATAATCTTCTTCTAAACTTAAGCGAGAGTTATCGGATAATTTACTGTGTTTTAAATTATCTTCACTATAATTCTTCCAAAAGTTATCAAGCATAATTTTATTGGTGAAATCTGTTACGCCTATAACGTAAGCCTCTTGAAGATATGGCCAATTTATGTACACTTTTTGACCCAGTAGCTCCTTTGCTATCTCATCAAGATTGGATGTTGGTTTAGTTGACACATTCAAGATCATTTTCTCAACCCTGATAGGACGATTACAAATCGTTTTTGACTAAAGCAGTATATAAGAATTATCAAAAAAAGTATATAAATATAGCTATAAAATATCATACAAATAAGTACCTCAATCATTTGAAATCCAAACGTGTGCGGTATATGTTTAAAAGTGGGAAATCCCGGGAAACTAAGATCGAATCGAACATTTTTACAAAGACCTTTGACTAACTTATTCTTAGGCACATTCATATCTGCTATGTTTATTCGTTCCATTTGAGCATGGTTTATAAATGAACCAAATACTTTATCAACAGGATAATAACCGAGATCGGTTTTAGTATAAGTGTAAACACACGTCAATCCATTCGTATTTCTATGACGCTCTTTTGGATTTAAAGATGTGACGTATGAGTCCACTGCTATAAATATTAAAAAATCTTATATTAATAAAAATAAGGTGTCTAAAAAAACCTAATGTAAAAATAAGTTACCACTTATCAATTCCTTTTCATTAATGAAAGGTATTAGAACAATTGCCTCCCAGTCATTGCTTTTATCATTCAAGTCAATTTCAAATTCTTTTGGATAAAAGTGAATTATTGGTGAATTCGAATTTGTCAAAAGAAATCGCAAGGGTTTGGGCAACAAATGACTATTTGCTGGTGGTAGAACTGCTAATAAATGTTGTAATGGAAGAAATGGTTCCGCTATATCAAACTTCAAATTTATATTCTCTAATCCTTTTACATCTCTGATAAATGGTGCATAGTGATATGGAAAATACCATGACCAACTACAACAACCATGATAATAGTAATTTAGAGTCCACTGGATAGCTCTAATATATTCTTGAACTAATGGCAATATTAATGATCTGAAAAATTATTTACAAATTATTTGAGTAAAAAATTATGAAAATTTTTCTAATATCAATTTAAAATAATCATACTCAGAAAGATTTTTGAAGTTAAGTTTCTTGAGGTAATAATCCCTTCGTTGAACTTCAAAATTCGAATACTCCTTTGTCTTTACTTCTTGGTCTGAATCTTTTAAATCTTCTCTTTTGGATTCAATAGAAAGATGTTCAAAATCATTATTAATAGCATCAGCCTTTTTTGACTCTTCCATATTACATGTTTTACTTGATACAGCAGATGAAAATATTTTATGCTCAACATGGGAAAGAGATTTTATATACTTCTCAAAACGAGATAAGTTCAGTTCACCAGTTTCATTGATATATCCTGTAAAAATGAAATAAGTATTAGATAAGAAAGATTTTTTCAATAAAATATTAATCATTCAATCACCATCTAATGTTGGTAGAACTTGAATATAAACAGAATATAGCAGTGGCAGTGCTCCATTCACAATGTTCAAATGTGGTAACTGTGGAATGAAATCATTACCAACTAAAAATCCAATAAGTACCCAATCATCAATAATTTTTTCCAAGTCATAATTGAATTTTAATTTAGATTTTATGGGTGCAAATTCATACTCCAAGTATTCTCTGAATAAAAATAAATGAAGAAGATGAAAATCAGATTCCTCGGGTGTTAACATCTTTTTGGATTTGCCAAATGTATTTTTTTCACGCAATAGTGAAAAGTGAGGCTCATGTGTGCACAGACCAAGTACAATCAGATCTGCATCTAAACTATACAAACAGTGTCTGGTATTTGAATTATAATTTGGCTGTGCTTTGTGATATCGAATAAATTGCATAATTTTATGTTCGCCTTCTCCTGGTGCCTGAAAAATACAATTTTCAATATCATTTTTGTACTGTTTGCTATTCATAATTTAGACAACAAAAGTAATAATAATTTAAAAACCTCTGAACCACTGAGAATAATTTTACATTTCTGCCAGAGTGGATCTGTTGAGACTTTATAAGCAATGAAATGTTTCATGTGGTCTATCAAGTCTGCCATGAATACTGTTCCAGGTGTTATGGAATTAGCATCAAAGAGTTTATCAGTTTGTAAAATTTCTCTCTCCAAAAGAGAGTTATCTCTTGCCACTCGAAAACGATTGGCCCTTTGTTGATTCATTTTTGCTCTGGGTGCAACCCCATCAAAAGCTAGGAACAAAATTTCTAGAGGCTTGACAATACGAAAGATAATTTCAACGTATCTTGATACATTTTCAAAGATATCTTCATCTGAAAATTCTTTCTTTCCAATCCGAAAATGCACATCCGAATCAGCAGGATGTGAACAAGTATGAATGATAGAATTCATATCCAAGTACAAGTTGTCATATTGAGGAATCTGCAAATGGAAGAAATTTCTATAAATAACTACAGTTAAAACTACGAGCTAGCACTGGGTGACTCATGAAGCAGTATATATCTGCATGCACTTATCAGCAAGGACAGTCAACTTCACTGTACAGAAGCTATTCTAGAATTTATTCCGACATTTATTATAGCAAACACAATTGAAAAAATAAACGAATATACGTACGTCGTGCTCCTTGATAATCTTGTTGATGCAAGGATATCTCTCGCTTATGAAGCGAAAGAACTTAGGCACACCCATTCTCTTTGTTATTATAAACAAACTCAACACAACTTTGAATACACACAAGTAGTAGTTTTCCAAAATATAATATATACAAAAGTATAAAATACTCGATGTTCTTCTCTAATGTTAACGATAATCGAGGCGTTATACGATACGCTTCCTGTCGATAAGCGAAGACGAGCAGTTTACAAGTTCGTCAGCCAACAACAAGCGACTGCACGCACGGACACGTCGAATATGAATTCGCTGCACTCAAGACTCAACGCCGGAGTCGCCGAGAATCCGGTCGGCGAATGATGCAATATTGTCATGGTGTGCAGTGCGCACTGTGCAAATCGGAAAGAGCGAGAATATGAAGCGCATAAAGGGGGGATCCCCCTTCCCATCGTCCTCGCGAGCTGTGAGCAAAATATAAACACTCGCGGCTGGTCTGAGCTGGTCTCCTCTGATTGGTTTTTCAGCCGGCCACCATCACGCGTTCTATCGCGAAAACAACGTAGCTACTGTATACAGCTATACAGCATCTTTGTTGCATATATGTATAGAAGCTATCTCGGCTCAAAATAGAACGTACAAGACGCAGTGCAAGAGTCACGTGCATATTGTGTACGATAAATAATACATAATTATTTGACTAATGAAACGTGTATTATTATATTAGTAAAAAAAAGTTAGTTTATACGAGTTGAAATTCTACGGATTGATTCGACGAGAATCAATTGCTTATGCTCGAGCTTTAGATGGTGCTCAATCAAATTTTCGCGCTATTAAGTAATAAAATCGAGTCTGTTCATTATTTTACGCAAGGAATTTAAATCAACAGATGGTAAGAGAGAATTCTACTTATAGTACAGAATAAGTGGATAATTGGCGAGATTATCGCATATGGTTATCTACGATTCATCAGAAAGCTACTATTGCTACTAAATATAAAATGCAAATTTGAATATGTACGCTCTCAGATACCGTTTCCTTGGCCAGCAATGTCGGTCAAAAACAGTACTAGTTTCCTTATGCGAACGTACCCCAAGTTGGCGCGAATATTCAAATAATTTTCAAGAATAAACAAAATGCATCGACTCAATGAATAGCATGCAATCACACTCTAATTCATATAGATATATCAATAAATTAGCACTTTACATCCAATCTAACAATAGCTCGCAGCAAAGATAAAGAACCATTGTATAAATATAATATCTTTCCAAGAGAACGGCTATAATGAATTTTTTCGGTCGGACAGTGAGAGGGTCAGCATAGCAGCAGCATAGCGACTACTTACTAAGGAGAAAGAAATATAGCCGGAAGGAGGAATGAAACAACTATTCCTTTCGCACCGCTGGCAACAGCAGCAGCAGATCGCACGCAGCCCCTTCTACCGGTAATTCGATCGAGTCTCTCTCTCTCTCTCTCTACTGCATCTCTCGGCGTCGTCGTTTTTCTCTCTTTCTCTCTCTCCGACCGCAGTCGGATATGAAAGTCACACCGGTCGCTAAACGGAATTCGCCTCCCGTAAGGATAGTCTACTTATTTTATCGGCCTTCCAATATGCAATTCAACCTTCGCTGGAATTTGAAAAACCGCGCGGGGAATTCTCTGCAGTGCGCCTACTTATATTATATGCGATGCAAAATTTATATTTAAATAAACACATACGGCATCGGGACAAAGAGCCAATAAGCCGACAAACGTCTTAGTCATGCACGTCCAAGCCGCTTAATAATCGTCACGCGCACCAGAACCCCAAAAGAATTTAAATTCCTCGCGCGCACTCGAAAAAAAGTCTCACGTTCACGTGCGCTCGAGATATATTCCATAACACCTACACCGATATGGGTCAATAAGTCGGTGTGTCCGGTATAAAAATGCCGGTTTCTTTGTGGCTGCAGCTTCTCTTTCTACCTGATCTTTTGGCTCTCGCATCCCGTGATGATGCAAAAGGGGAAGAATGACTGACGGTCGGAAAATAAGAAGGAAATAATCCCTCGCTCTCGACTAGCTCCCAACAGGTGCGGATGCGCGCATCGACGATGACAATCTTTTATTAATGGCTTCTCGGAGCAGAAGAAGGTCGCTCTCGGGGAATATTTGAAAAAAAAAGAATTCTCGCGGTGAACGATCTATTATTGCGCGAGTGAACTACATTTATGTGACGTACCTACGCGTAAGCGCATCGTTGTGTATAGGTAAATCAGGTTGAGGGGTAATTGTGCAGCGCAGCGACGTTAAAGATCCAGGGAATGCCGATATGCGTCTTATGCTCCGGTATGATAAACGATGCCGCGAGCTCAGCTCGTCATCTAATGGATTTTCTGCTCGACATTATTTTTTTAAATTCCCGCAATTAATTCGAACATTGATCGATCAGAAGTAGCTCTCGGCTGTAAATCAATGAGTCGATGATTTTACGCAAGGATCTTTGCTTGATTTACAGCGATACTCAACGAACACAGCACTGCCCGATTTATAATTCATCGAGTCGTACAGAGAAGACAGTAGTCCACCCTATACAATACATTCGGTTGCCCGGAGAGATGGCCACAGCGCAATTATATCATATCGATTTCTCACAAAAGGGCAGAGCGCCAGGTTTATTACCCCCACATACACCGATATGATAACATCTATTTCTTAATAATCCGCGTATAGAACGATAAACAAACGAGTCTCGCAGCGTCTTTGTGTTCCCTTTACATAACAAGCAGAGGGGAGCTCTGACCCAAAGCGAGGAATCTGCAGGCAAAAAATCCAGCAAAAAAATAAGCTACACCGCACAGAGAGCGCAAACTCCCATTTTCCGAGACATAACTCCGCTGTAGGTGACCAACGGCATCAGCAGCCGTAGCGACAGCGACTCTCCTCTCCCGACCCGAGGTGGAGAAAATTCTCCGCTGCTGCACGCACATATACACACAAGCACGTAGGTAAACCGCATATAAGAGAAGCGAGAGAAGCGGTATATAGCGCACAAGTGGTATGAGAGAAGGACGGCGCTAGCGGTGACCAGGCAACGCGGCGAACAAGTATATAGGAAGAGAGAAGGAGAGGGCCCAGGTGAACGGTGGCGGTGAGGCGGCGGCGGCGGTGGCGGTGGCACAGGTTCGCCAGGCGAGTGCCGCGGGCCCCCCTGGCACTCTCTCTCGAGCGTCGGGGCCGAGCAGTAGTATTATATACACGTACATCGCGAGCCGGTAGCGGCCGCGCGCGCTTTTACCCGCCAAGGAAAGGAGACAGGAGGAAAAAAAAAACGCAGAAGCCGGATTTCGCGCTCGCATCGACGAGACATGACCCGGATCCCCTTTCTCTTTCGCGTGCCGAGGATGTCCCCGTGTTGCCGAGAGTGCCAAGCCCGTTTGTGATCCAGATTTGCATTTTCATATTTCGCGCCAGAAAACACTGCTGATATACTCCGAGGGTGTGACGACTACTGTGTGCTACTGTTATATATTGTGTGATTCGCGAGGATCGCGCTGCAGAGAGAGACAACGCTAGTGAAGTGTCCACGGAATATGCGGTAGGATGATGAGGGTCCAGGAAGGATGGCTCCCCATCGCCCTGGCGCTGCTCTGTCTGGTGTGCAGCATCGGCGGACGCGCGCAGGACATCAGCACCGCCGGACTCCAGCAGATCGGTACCGGTAAGAGATCGGTTATGCTATTCTAACGTATAAGATTTTGCCGATTTTCAAAGTGTGCTGCCTTGGAGAATTTTTAAAAAGAAAGTAGAAAGTACGAGACGTATAATTTATAATTATAAGCGAGGCTTAGGTCGACTTTAAATGAGTCGTAATAGCTACAATTACGAGCGTTTTTCGAAAACGCGGAAAGACGCGCAGCAAAAAAGCAACGCGTTTAAAACTCGCTATACTTTTATAACCTATCTCGAGCACCCGATGGCCGGATAAAAGTGCATTTCGCAAACCTATACCACGACAAAAAGCCTCTTCATAACTCGATCAAGTTCTGTGACCTGGAAACGCAATACTTTTCTGCTCGCTGCATTGTTGTCGGCGTATCAATCATCTCCAAACGCGTACAAGAAATTTCGTCGCGCCGCGGTATTTAAAGAACCGTAAATCGGTGGAACAGTGATTCGGTGAAAAAATATTCCAGGCTTTGAAGCGCGCAGCTGTCGCGATCGATGCGCGATGAGTCTGGAGAAACGCAAAGCGCGACGAGCAAATATGACTTTCCTCGATTAGTACCTGGCACACAGCTGCTATAATCAAATATTACGGTACAGCAATTAGGTTTATAGTTGCATTACTGTGACAAAATTAGCCGACGCGGTGGTCCCTATTATTTCTCTCCCATTTTTTTCCGCTGAACCGCCAGTAAATTACGTGTTGCGCTGCTGATAGACCCTCGCGAATTTCTTGGAAACTGATGCTCTAGACGGAAAATTGGGAAACACGGTCGCGTGGCAGTTTTCGAATGACTAAAACGTATGGACTGTTACGTGCGGACGACTTGTAGTGCAGGTATACCGCGATTTGCTCGAGACGAGAGTGTATAACTTTAACGATATGCTTCCAAGAGGCGTAACAGTAAAATTATGTGAGCGTCGTTCTAATTTTCGATCGGGAAGCGGTTACGCAATGCGCTATCTCTTTTTCCCAAATTCGCGTGCAGTTACTTTCATATTCATTGCGCGTTACGGCTCGTTTCGCCAACCGATTCCTAAAATTAAACGCAACCGATCGTCGAACAATGAGCGAGCCACTTGCGAAATCGGTTCGCAAATCGGGCAGCGATTTTTTTTCTACTGGCAGCGATTCAATCAGGAGGCACGCGGTGCGACTCTTGAGATTGCTCTCGCTAAAATCTGGATCGTAGTAAATAAACCGGGCGATATACGTTTATACACCGGCGTGTATGTACCGAGATTGCATCAGAATTTGTCCCAACACACTTCTCGAGCGGGATAAGTCGATCCGAGGTAAGCTCGCCTACTTTATTCGAAAATGGGTTTTTACTGATTGAAATTCGTTAGTCACATTGCGAGCCAGAAATGTATTATACACTCAGGACATCTTCTTTAAGAGCTGTATGCTCTCATCGCGCTCCCATAAATAGAGACGGCTCGAAAACTCCCACGCAGAAAAACGATCGAATCAAAACATCAGCCTACGAGCGTGGATTTCCATTGTGCTGAGCCGTCGCTGTGAGAAATCATAAAATCGCAGAGTTTCATCTGAACCCGTCATCTGCCGCCGTGATTTTGCGCAGAAGATTGACTTCGGGGAAAGAAACGGTGACCTTCTAGAATCGGCGGAATCGAAAATGACTTTTTTCCGCTCGGTAACGCAACGCGCGTCCAAAAGTATAGCTCTACACACGACCTATCTTTGGCCACAAAAAATCGTGTACACAAAGAAAACCAACAACGAAAAAGAAGAAGAGATGGAGGAAGAAGCGTCGCTCCATAAAAAATCGACTTCTCTCTCGCGCTCAGCCTCGTTCTCCAGAGCCGAGAATGGCCCTAGGAATTTCGGCGGTGCGCCGCCGCGCATATACCGGTTTCTTTCTCTCTCTTTCTCTCTCACTCGGCAACATAACGGCGCCGCGTATCGAATGGCGCGGAGGAGTGCGTGTGCGCGCGTCTCGAAGAAAACGAGTTCGTATAAACGTTACGCGCGCGTGTTCTCGTATATGTGTATACGTGTGTCTCTATGCGCTTCGAGATTTTCGACGAGCGACACACATTCGTTATTTGCATAACTCCAAGTTACGCCGAGAAACAATAGAATTCGAGGTTCTTTTTCGAGAACTCGAATAATGTCCGTGTAATTAGACGCGCAACAACAATACGCACGATTGCAGCCTACTCTCGGCTGCGCGAGGTGTGTAATGAGGGTAAACAACGTTTGGAGAAGATTATTAATTATAATCCGCGTACGGTTTAATCACGTTAATTGTGGAAAAAATAACCGTGAGAAAAACCGAATGACACTCCATTACACACAATCCAATCAATTTCTTCGTTCGTTCTATCCATTATATTCACCAGATTTTATCGTCGGGCATTAAAATATCTCGCAATCCGCAGACCCACACACTATATACTCGGTTCTCACAAACCAATCCATCGCTGCAAGCAGGATTTTATTAAAATCCCATCATCTATTATGTGCAGAGACTACTCGTATACGTATATGTATAGTGTATACACGAGGCACACAAACACTATAAAGAAGCATCGCATCTCTAGAAAACGATAACGCCGACCACATCCCATAGGTATATACACTGCAGCCTATACACAAGGCACAAGCGAGAGCCTGCCTCAACTGTCCATCGGCGTTTCTTTCTCTTCCTCTCTTTCTCCGCTGGAAAAATTCGCATGCCGGAGAACGGAGCGAGCGAGAGAAAGGTTAAAGACTCCTCGCGAAGGAAAAGAGCGATGGGAGGACGCGGGCCGGGACCGATCCTCTGCTGTGTATACATATATATACAGTATATACACGGCTCTCCCTCTGCTGTAGCTCGCGCGCGGGAAACCACGCGAGGTTTTTGCTCTCCGATGCATATCTCGCTCCTGCTGCTGCTGCTGTTGCTGCTGCGCTAGCTGAGACTTTTCTTTTTCGATTACACGTTGCGTCGTACGGTTCCTCTTCTTTCTCTCTGCTTATTTATATAATGTGCGTCTCTTCTTTCGACGAGTCGCGCTTGTTTTTTTTCCTTCGACGGAGCGTTACTTTGCTTTTCGGCGCGAGTTGCGTGCGAAATGATAACACGTTGCAAACACTTTTTAATTGGCTCTTCCGAAAGTGTTGTAATTTTACCAAGCCGAGAGAGAGCGTTATGGTATGAGGATTGGATAAAACGCTAGCAGTTACCTCAGAGTTCTTATCTGCTAATGGTCGCGCCGGCGCTTTCAATGACAATGGAAAATTAAAGTTCATTACCTCGAGGGGCATTTCAGCGAGAGTTTTCTTAAATTAAACCGGTAAATGTTTAACGAGAACTCACGTCGCCACTATGATTTCACGTTTTGTCTCGTTAAGTCGAATCAGACTAATTATTAATTATATCGAGCGGTTAATAATGCCGATACGATTAAAAGCGTTGAATTAGTTTAACGGCTCGAGGCATCGCGAGGAAATTAACATCAACTTTTTCGCGCGTGAAAGTCTTTCCAGGAACAGATTTGTATAAATTATATTATTCACCTGTAGCGTTCGAATATTCAAACGCGAGTCGGTAGAAAGCGCATCATCGCGCGTGAACTTGAACCTTCGTGAAAATTGTATAAAAAAAAGTGCGAAACCAGCCGCGTTTGCGGTGTAAGAAAACGGAGAGCTAATAACATAATTTTTAGTCAACCTAAATCCACAGCGGCGCCGCGCGTTTCCAAATTGAGGTAATTTCCAGAAGAATAATGCAAAGTGTACGGAGTGAGGCAACCTTTCAAAAGACCACACTCGTGTAATGTAAATTTTTCTCTCCGAGTTTCGCTCCCGCGCGCAAGGGGAAACAAAAGATGCGCTTCGCCGCATACGCTTTTCTCGCAACGCAAATTAATTATCGCTTATACAACGCGAAGAAAAGCTGGTACTTTCTTCCGCGAGTAAACTGAAAAAGACCCGATCATAAAAAATGTACAGTGTATATAGCGATCGAAGGGAGGTGCGATCCGCGTGATTCACGCTTGTAATAGCACCCGGCAACACGTATATCCATGGCTACCGCTTACTTACTACACAACGAGAGAACCTGCGGCTTGACGAAAGTTTCGTCAATAACGGATCGTCCCGGGCTTACGCGCGCGCGAGTGTATGACTAAGGACTACACGCGCCATGACGACACTGCCGTATACCGATGTGTGTTCCACATACCGATCGCTCAGCGTGAATTTCCATCGGTCGTGATGCGCGCACACGTCTCTCTCTCTCTCTCTCTCTCTCTTTCGCGCGATAAATTCGTTGCGATGATAAGATTGACAGGTTGCGCGGCGTTTCGCGAAGGCGTCACGTAACAGGTGGAAAATGAGAGGCGCGAAAGGACGTGAGCTTGGAAAATTCGAGGCTCCGCTTACAGCATGCACGTGTGTGTTTTTTTTTTTTCGTCCGCATACAGTTGAAGCGAGTGTGATTTACCGGCGTGAGATTCTCGGTGCAGTGTGGATTGGGAAACGGCAACGACGATAACGAGTTATGAGCGCTAATGAGCGTGTGCGCATATATAATGAAACGCTGATTGGGGGTTTTAGAAACTTTGATCGATCGCGCGTACCCGAGCGCGCTTGAAACAATTTACGAATCTTCCGAAAAACTTCATTACCCGGTCGACCAGCAGTAAAGCCCGACGACGGACTAATATTCTTTCTATGCAAATTAAGTTTTCTCTCGCCTCGGTCGTATACGAGAATGTAAACAGCTCTGATTGACGAAAAAGCGCGGATTCACGAGAGGCTCGTTTTCTTCAGCGTCGTAATGGGCAAAATCATTAACGAGACAATGCGCGCCGCATCCGCTAGAAATCACCGTAAGCGCACGCGCGCGGGTATATAATATATAGCAGAGCGGTGCGACGCCTCCCCATTTGGACTATTAGTGTACGGGAGCTTCTTCAAACTAATTGTGCTCGTTAATAATGGTTTTTTATCATCGGCGGACAGTTTGTTATTACCGGCGCATGCAGTGTGTAACGATAGCCTATAGGCTACCCGAAATAGTATACTCTTCGTAGCTCGATCTGAAATACGGACGCATTACATAAACAAACAACTGTTACTCGGAAAGCCAAGTGAGAATCCAATTACACGGCAGTCCCGATGCAAGTCCAGATAGAGCGACGGAGAAATGAAGGGAGGATAGGATTCTTCGTTAACCTGAAACCTCTCTCTCTCTCTCTCTCTCTCTCTGGCGGCGGATTGTTTCCTTCCGCGATCGCGCTAGGCTTTTTTTCGCACGTATACTTGTAACCCTCGTGTATTGTGCGCAAAGACGCCTGAAATCGTACCACACAAGCGAGAGCTGACTGCCTGATTTTTTCGCTCGTTTCTCTCCCGCGCTTCACACGCGAACGGAATACGCGTATCCGCAAGGCCGGGGAGGACCGTTATATAGGCACGGAAAAAGGACATCTTTGTGACTGCCAGCTCTCGCATAATTGTAGCGTATACGCGTGCGCCGAGTCGAGGCAGATTTTTTTTTTCTTTCTAAAGGAAGGGATTTCACCGGTTCGGAAGTGCAGCGAATCACGGGAGCGTGGAGTTCGTTAATGAACTTTTGAGCCGCGCTGCGATAAAACTAACCGAATAAACGGCGAAATCTTTGATCGAATTACAAGTCTCAGCGGGGAAGTTTCGTCACGCTCTCGAACGACATTTCAGGCGAACTTTCATAAATAAGTTGTAAACCGAGAGCAGCAACAAGAAGTAGCGTAAAAATGAAAACGGCAAATTACTGCTGCAAGGCGTGAGAATCGAGCGTTAATTTTATACAATCGGAGTGTATAGTCTATCGCGATTTATGGATCGGGCAAAAAATGAAATTCATTCATCGACGCTAATAATATTCTCAATTCCACGCGGCCCGCAACTGTTTACTAGGGGAAAAAAGCGCCTCGACTTTTCCACGCATTATAATTCCTCGCTATGCACTCTCGCCTTATTAGGAAAGCGCAGCTATGGCTCTTACATATAACGATTCCACACAGTCCTGACGCGCAATTAACGCCACAGACTCCGGGAGAGTCTACCGTGTGTGCACATGTGCATTCCATCACGGCGACTAATTAACCGCCGAAACGCGCACGCGCGTCATCGGCGCGAAATTCCGGATGAGAGTGTGGACCAACTTTCTTTCTCTTTTGCTATTGCGCAAAGCTCGATTCTACTGAAGTGTGTATGCATATACGTGTGCCAGATCTACATTTCGCAATGGAATTTTTATCATCGGCTATATATCGTCCTTGCAACGGGAAAGGTGAATTATCCCCAGATCCTTTTTTGCCTGCCTCGATGCAGTGACCTTACGCTAGAAAAGTCTTTCTCATTCTTCGAGAGCTTTGCGTTTCGTTTTTTCTCCAAGCTCTCGAGTACGCATATATACGCGAGCAGTTAATCGGCTAAACGCACTTTTATTGCTGCTTGTGTAAGCCTGCGTCGGTAAAAACATTTTTGTTTTTGGCTCGTTAGAGTATTGTAATTTGCCCGCGCACTCGCTGTAAATTTTTTTCGAAAACTTTGTATATACGAGAGCGTTAAGTATTAAAAAAAAAAAAACTTTCAAGCACGTCCGCGCAATCCGTCACTCGTTAAACGGATCCCCGAACTGCGCGTTAATAACACATGCAGACCGAAAGCTGCACGCGTAGGTCTACACAAGCGAGCGTCGGGAGAGGAGAGAAAAAAAGGAAAAGTATAAAAGGTTAATTTAATAGCAGTTTCGCCGGCGCGATTTCGTCGTCATAAATGCGCGACGGCAATTACTTTTTACGCTCGCGGAGAGGTATAAATATTCCCCCATTGTCGCGCTTGCAGCATCCAGACGCGACGATATATGTCTCACTGGAGACTTCCTCTTACGACGAAATGGCCGTAAGATCGTTGTGCTCTCCGTCATTTGCTGCAACTGTATAGCCGAGAAAAAGTTGTTGTGATCGGCTGTACACTCGCTGCCGCCGACGCGTGTATGTATCGCAAGGCCAGTCAAGCATCCGAGTAACCGCAGTGAGTTGCAACGCCTGATGTACGCTGATAATTTCTCGCGCAATTATAGATCGCAGAATCGAAATCAAAAGGACTTTTCTTTTCCGCGGTGCTTCATTATGAGAAACGCGAAACTCGTGTCTTGGAAGTGGCTTTCGAATGGGATAGTTTATATATTGCTTCGATGCACTTTTCTACAGTAGTATATTGTAGTTTCTCCGCAGAACTCTGATCGCACATTGTGCATCGAGTCGATAAGGGCGATGGTCTCGTTAATCCGAACACTCGATCTCACGCAGCTGTATACAGGAAAGTACGCTCACGCGCGAGTTTTCACCGGTGTCTCCTTTTTTCACGCGTCACAGAGCCACACATCAGCAACGAGGCTCTCACATGGTCTCGTTGACACCGGAGCGGCGGGCAATTAGTTCACTAGCGACTCTTGCGAAAGTTTTCTCTCTCGGCGTGGGTGGTGGTGATTTACCGGCGGGATTTTTCGAGAGATCGACTCGCGTTACCGTCTCTAGCATCTAGCGTATATTGTGCTGTATATATAATACACGCGAAGCTTTTTGCAGTTGTTATATACGGCGAGAAAGATCGACGGCCGCTTGTCGATTTTAACGATCTCTCTTGCTTGGCTCTGCTTATTCAAGTGGATCGCGAGCTGCCGAGTACAATAGATCTTTCGACACTTGCTCGCAACTGCTCTGGTTCTTTTTTTAATCTATACAAAAATAGTTCCTACTTAATTAAGATGATATTCCTTTTAATTAGCGCCGTTATCGCTCGGCATCTCACGTCGGGTCTTGGTTTTTGGCTCGAGAGATATGATCGTGATTTACGGCGATTTTCCTTTGGGCGGGATTAATTCCGAGTGAAATATCATCGTTGCTGAAACTAATTATCTCTGTCGTTTTTATTGCTCGCTCGAGTTATTATAATAGCTAGCTATAACGAGGGAATTGGAAAATTTCGTGAGCCAGATCGCGTTTCAACGTCACGCGGGAAAAAGCTTCACCCCCGAAGTGTCCGACCCCTAACTCTGCTCTATCAACCAAACAATCAAGTTTGGCGTGACGCGTCTAAAATCGACCTGCAGGTCATTCACATCGCGGATCGGTGTATAACGTGGAAGACGTTGCTGTACACACGGGGCGTCGCGGCAGGTGTACTACGGCCCTGGCGACTAATACTCACGCGAGAGAGAGAAAGACTGTTGTATACACGAGATCGCGTGAGAGGGCAGAGAACCTTTCCGAGTCATTCTCCGCGCTGCTCCCTCCTCGAGTCCGGCAAACTCTGTGTATACCCTATTCTATCCGAGATCCGAGGCGAACACGCGCGCAGCCGAGCTCGAGTTTATACGCGGCTGAATTAGCCCAGTGCGCGGCAAGAGTATTATAAGGAGAGGTGTACACAAGCGTGGAAAGTTTATAATGCGCGCAGCGCGCGGATCATGGGAAATTGCTTTTTTTTGTTTTTTTTTTTTCAAAAATTGGAGCGGAGAGTTTCGACACGATTTTCTGCGTTATAATGATTTACGAAGGATGCTGGAGATTTACGGCTCTCTCGCGCGCTGTATGCATAGCATAGGCGATATTGTTGGGCTTTTTGACCGAGGCTCATGAGAAACAATGTACAGGTAGATACGCATGTATAATTGGACGGTATAACTGCTGCAGTGCTCAGCCGTTATTCGGTAATTGAGTTTGTTTTACACGTTGCGAAACTTTTCGACTGCTAATACACGTCAGAAGTGCTCCTGACTTGAAATTTACTCTTCGTTATTGGCTCTTCTCGGTAAACCGACCAAAAATTTTGTAACCCATTCCGCATTCTTGAGAAACGAAACAAGCGATCCCTTGACGTCAATTGTCCGGCATTGCACAAGGCTCTTTCATCAAAATAGCCGCTACGCTTCCCCGAAGCGCATAAGATGGAGGCGCGAAAGCGTTGCGGAGATTCCCGATGACGACGAGTCGACGACGCAGCTGTATATATATATACTCCAGAAGCGGAGATTTCGACGCTGGCGCAAGCCGGATTCTCTCGCTGCCCCTCGTTATGTATTATACCTGCTCGCGTGTACTTACCTATAATACATACCGTTCGCGCACGAGATGAGAAACGTTTTGGCGCTATGACTCAACGGTGTATAAGATGTTGCGCGAGAGGCATTATTCGCCTTCCTGAAGTTGAATATATTTGCCGGTTCGGGATTACGCTATATATAAGTATATGCGCGGTTACCAAAATGTTGGCTCTGATGCGATGTTTATGGGAGTGAATATTTTTATCTATTTAAGCTATAACACGGTTACATCGACTGGCTTCGAATTTATTTCTCTCCGCACAATTAAGCGAAATTAATGCGATTAATATTGCGAAATCGGCATTGTACCGCGCATTTATATGGGCTGCAACGGCTCCAGTTTCTTTGTTCGTGCCTGCGTGTACTCACGGCGATTCAAATGAGCCCAGAAGTAGCTTCTCGTATAATACACCTAGTATATAAATACGAGCACTCTCATTGCTCAAAGGAGCGGGTTGCAAGAGCGGTTCCAGTTCAGTAATACCCTGACGTCATCTCATGCGCGGAGGCGTACACAGTCCTTCTGCTCGTGTGGTTTACCAAGTGTCTACCGTATCCTCCTTGCCCTCGGATACGTCGTGTTTGTGTATCGTCGGTTCGAGATGTGCTCGAAGGTCATTGTTGTGGTAAAAAAGTTGGTTTTTCGATCTTATGAGTTGACCATTACTCAGCGAGATTTTAGGCTGCCCAGATGTTATCGGAGAGAGAATCGGTCCATACCGATCGTTTGCGGTGAAAAGTAAAGTGTGAATTGTTGATAAAAAGTTACTGAACAAATAAATCATTGTCTGACGTGAAGGAGAAAGTCATGTATCAATAAAAGGATCTTTAAAATCGGTATCTTTCACAATGCGATCGGTAGTTCGCCTATGGCAAAGTAAAGCCCGATTTAAGACAGCATCACAAAAGGAAAAAATATGTATCATTCAAGTCGAACGGAGTGATTGATAGGCGACTGACAATGAGCCGAAACCGAAATTTAATTTCTACTCTATTCGTCAATCCGAACTTTCATCTCATCAGAAAGCTTCCCAATTTTCTCTCCGCACTTATATCCATACATCCAGTTCCGAAACAAACAACGCAATCGCACTCGTTACATGTGACCTACTCCACCGGTAGAATTCCTATGCACGTACAGGCTTTTGTGATACAGGCCGATGCGCGTGTGCGTCGAGTTCAGGGACTCGCAGGAGGTTTCCGCTCGCGAGGAAACCAAGTGAAGATCCTCAACCGATTTTCGGCCGGACAATGCGCGAAGACGCAATCTTTCGCTTCTTCATTGTGCTGCTGGAAAATCGAGGTGCGTTTACTTGCAGCGTATCAACGATCGATGTCGTCGGGAGACGATGAGGAATGAAAAACGCGAGTTCCATTCCATTGTTCGTGCAGGTGGACAATGTTTTGATGGGTTTCCCGCTTCTCCGGTGGTTACGCTTTTTGCGCTGGATAATAAATAACTCGATGCGTATCTTGGCGTGTCTGGCTTATATAATTGAAGATCCTTATATTTCAAGTTTAATAACGCCTCAATTAGATTTTCACGCATTCTTGCCGAATCTTTCCGAAAGGATCGGTGAAGTGAGATCGTCAGAGCCTCGTAAAAATTTCGAACTACATCGATCGGTACCGCGATTATCAGAATCGGTGAGAAATATTATGATTTCTCATAAAGCCTGGCAGCTGGCGTACAAATTGAAACAAACAACAAGACAAACAGCGAGTGGTTATCGAACAATAGAAGTTCTTGTGATGTTTGATAGTAAATCGGACCGATCGCAATTTCTTTTGTATGTTAAACACAGCGGCGAGACCGTTCCCTCGAAAGCAAGCGTCTTTTTTCGGTTAACCAATGGCAGCAGAGCAACTGCGGTAGAAAGCAATAAAAGTCGTTATTTATCGATCTTGTGCCCGTAAAGTTTTCGCCTAACCGTATCGAGGCCCCCACAGCAGGTTATTTTATTAAACGGCACCGTATCATTACGCTCTGCCCGCGGCCGCGATCGTTATAAGTCGTGAAGTAACAATCGGTATCGAGAAATTCTAGTCACGTTAAATTGCTGGTCGACTGTGAAAAGAACGATGCGTCGGTGGTTGCGAGCAAAACAAGACGCACCGCCGCAATATAACTTTCCAACGGACGTATTTTCATTTCTCCCCTTTCACGTGGCTCGTACATCGAAATTTGACATTGGCCAACGTGAATTTCGAAATAGAAAACGCGACTCGCTCTCTATGTATAATAGTGAAAACGAGGCGCGTACCAATAATGTGGAATTATAAGCGTTTATCAGATTCGCGACTGATGGAAAACGTCGCGTCGTCGGCTTTCGATCCGTGTCGCTGCATTGGAGAGTGAAAAATCGGCGTCTTTTGCCGGTTTTGCCGGTCGTGTCCTATTATAGCCTCGGGCAAGCGAAGAAATTGCGATTCTTTTCTTGTGTGCGTTTCACTTTTTCTGCCCGGAGATACTCTCCGTAGAGAGTCTCGTTTGAGACATTTTTCACCTACGATCAGCGATTTTTGTTGAAAATTCAGGAGGAAAATAACGATCGGACGTTGAAAAACGCTAATTGACGCTTGGTTAATGCGCAAAGTGCCGTTACGATCGCAATTGGCCGTCAATTAGAAATTAATCAAATAAAACGTTGAAGTTTCAGCGGCGTTGAATTAATTCCAAGCAGCTCCTCTAACAGCCACGCATTTGCACACGCGTATTAATAATCTCTTATCGTCATCGGTAACGAGCCAGCTCCTCTCTAATATACATTCAATACCCGTCCCTATTCACTCGCCTCGCGAGAAGAGGAGAAAAAAGAAATACCCGCGTTACGCAATCGGCATGTAATTAACGTCGACGCTTCTTCCATGCGATATATCGCACGCGCGCATTGTCCGTCGATCTCGTCCCAAGAAAATTAATCGCACCTTCGCGCATTATATACGTCACCGTAGTTCTATGCCCTCGGCTCTCGGGTCGAGCTGTGCACCGAATTTACCGTTTTATCAAAATGAGCTCTAATTATACCGCGGGGCGCTTTCTTCCTCGTTGCAAAGAGTGCATTTAATACATATACGCTATATATACCGCAAGCGCACGCGAGGAGGAATGTGCGCACCTGAAACCTGTATAATATAAGAGCGTCGCGCGAGTAGCACTTTATTAAAGGAGTCCTGTGCGCGCAGCTCGACCTTGACATATTAAAGCGCCGAGTTTTATATTTATATACGTACCGTATGCGGATATTATTCTTTATGGGGTTCTTGTACCGCCGCTTTTCCCGCTTTTTTATGAACGAAAGGTGGAATAATTTACGAAATTCATTATAGCGCTGCATCACAAAGGCAGCTGCATTGAATCTATATCCGAGAACATCGATACCCGCTGACCAAAGCCAGCTACGGTGCACTTTCACATGTCCATAAAAGCAAATAAACAAGCCGCCGAAAACAATTCTCTCGATCGAAACGGATTTTCTTTTTCTCCTAGAAATTCCAGCTTCTCTCCTTACGCGTCTATACACAGTCGATCGCGATCGGAGTCGAGGCCGCTCGCGCGCTCCTTCGAATCCACAATGCGACGTACCTATATACTATACATGTATATACGTCGTTCTCAATATATATATATACGAGCGTCAGCGACGTGACACATTCGCTTCGCCCCGCTGTATAATACACGTATACTTTCCTCTATACCGATCTCCGAGAAAACGAGGGCGGAAAGTCATGTAGCGGCGCCGCTTTGTGTCGAAGGAGAAAGAGAGACGACGACGCTCGTTATTATTGTCATCTGTGTGGCCGCTGGCGTCGGATCGCGGTATGAAAATTAAGGAGCGCAAGCTGCAGGCGCCCACGCGCCAGGTTGCTTTCGAGAGCGCATATATATATATATATACACGCGAGAAAGGCTCGACACACACGCGCGCAGCGGCAGCGAATAATACCGTTCCGCCGATGTAGGATCACCGTTACCGTGCTTTGGTCATTCATGTTAAATAGCTCTCGTGTGTCTATAGTGTGTGTATTGCTTCGGAGATTTAGGTTTCGATTGAGGCACCGCGGTTATAGGGATCTGGATGGAGACGATCGGTAATCAATTAGCGCGATATCGATGACTTTTACAACTTGCTTTAAAAGCCTGCAAATATTAGAATAACTCGAAAAACTGGGTATACAAGCTATCCCCGTGGTGTCCAACACATAAGTGCGCCAATGCGGGTTTTTCAATTGCGTAAGCTATAAAATGTGCATATAACCGGTGGTTTATGCAATCCACTAGTTAGAAAGCTCGTTCTCCCATAAAAATTGACGCGAAACACGCACGGAGCGGCGAAAATAAAGAATCGCAGGAAAATCTATTTCATTGTGCTCACAAACAACGTCGTCAGCGACGACAATAACAACGCGGCTCTCTCGAGAATAAGCCATAGGAATAAATTACGCACTTTCTTCCGGCGTTAAAAGCGTCCCTCCATTACAAACGATTTCGGATCACTGCACTACTGCGTACACGGCGCCTGAGGCTCGTAAAAAGTCGCGATTTTTACGAGCGCATGCACATATACACACATGGAGGCCTTTCACGCCTGGCAATTACACGTGTCGTTTGACGCTGGGATGGAACGCGATATTTCCTGTAATCTGTCCATCACTCTACTATGTGTTTGCGCACACACGGAAACGGATTGAAAAGTCGCGTCCACTACGTTTCTATGTCGCGCAGGACTCGTTTCAGCGATTTTTTCCTCTCTTCGTCGGCTTTTCCTCTCGGAAGCAATCGGACACGCTCGATCGAGCTCCGCTGCTGGAGGAAACGCTACGACGGAAAACAAGCGGAACTGAGTAAATAAAATGTTTATTGAAGCTCGCTGCGGGATTCTGATTTTTTCTTCTCCGGTGGAGTTGATTAGATCGAGGGAAAAATTGCCGGTGTGCGCTATGTGATTTTGTTTTCCTCGGGAGATCGGTCCGTTATCATCCTGAATCGTCCTTTGTTTGCTCCGGTCGATCGGGGTGATAGCTTGTATTTACAGGGTGATGGAACTCATGGAACCAGTAATTGAAATTGGTAGTAAGTTAGCGGGGTCTTAATTTATACCGACCGAGAAAAAGTCGGATGAACTCTTCAGCCGACTGCGATGGAAAATATCGCTTAAATTTTTCAATCGAACATAAACATGTTGTATATCGCGTTATCTGGCTAACGAAGTGGTTGCTTGTATAAATCGCGATAAACAGCGATGATATGCCTGATACACCGTCATTACGTAAACGCCTCGGTATATACAAATAGATTCATTTTCCATTTTCGTATATCAGTCTAACGAATCCCATTTGTAATTATGCACAAGATGCTCAATAAAATTGATAAATCATCACCTGCACCATCTGGCGAGCAACCTGCTACAGAAAAAAAAAAAAAAAAACTTGAACACGGAAGCAGCCGAAATTCCTGCAGCTTTCTAATAATTATATCACCCCGAACACGAAGCCACCGACGCCGATGAACCTTGCGCAACACGGCTCCTCATAAATTCAATCGACTACACGCTCATCGATACGGCAACACCTACATAATACCGTTCACTCAGCTGCTCCGGCAACTATATGCAGCAGCGCGTGCATCTCTCGTTTTGCGCAAGGGGTGGCCTATCTCATTTCCTATACACCACTTTCTATACCTCCGCGTCATTATCATATCAAGGAGCGATCTCCATGCAGCGCTGCCCACGAAGAATTTATCTCTCTCTACTGTGTTCGGCCTGTTCTTTTCGCTGCGCCGCGGCCCGTGAAATAAAAACGCTCTCGTCGATGAGAAAAAGTACGGCGTCGTGTGATTTCTGCCCGACGATCATGCTCCTCTCTATTTCGTATTCCGCATCTCTTTGCGATGCTTCCGCGAAATCTCTAACGCCTATAACGCTGGATGAATAATCCGTATGATTGCCGCTGGTGTAATTAGGGATATCAAAAAACTCGGTAATTTTTTTTTTCGAGTCATTCAAATTTATTTCATTACGCTCTCGGCCTTTCTCACGGCCAGGTTTACACCGGTGATCCATAAAAAGGTTGAAGAATCTAATAAATGGTTATGAACACGCCATTGGATTCGGCGTGGATTTGTGTGCAGTGGTGTTGCTTTCTCAAAAAAATTCCCAGCCTGAACAATGCCAGCCAGTGCCTAAAGAAAGAGAGATGAAAGTACAAGATACTAATCGCGCTTAATTGTGCCGCGGTTGAATTGATATTTTTACCGAGTGTTAATTAATTACTCGTGCAGTGCTGAGAAAGCATATAATCTCTATATACCCACGCGCGAGACAATGCTGTGGGCAAAATTTTAACGCGGAATAGCGACGCGTCCGATATATTAAATCTGGCGCTCTGCTTGTGAGCGCGCGATTCGAATTTTAATTCCTTTCCCGACGATCTCGAGGAATATGTGTGTCAAGGATGTGGCACAGTTTGCGTTTTATATTCTTGCATTTCACACGGACGCAAGTTAGATTCTCGGATTTCGTCGGCTTAACGGGCATTAGTTTGTACACTGCACATGTGCATATCGTATATATGCAATGAAAGCACACACACACAACACCTGTCATTTTCTCTGAACGCGCTTTACATATGCGTCGCGAGATTTATCCGGGTCGACGATCTTCCGCAGCTGCTTTGCAATTATGATTTAGGGTAGGTTATAACGATACGAGACAACCGCACGTGTGATTATAAAATTAAGACATCAGGAGTTTTATCTACAACTTGAAATGCAGTCCTGCTTTCGAAAAACAAGAAGATTTATCGTCTCGACCTTCGAAAGTGGACTTCCTCCCTCGATTATAGAGCGTAAAGTATTTAAATTTCAAGGCGAGCGATTCGATAACCGCCAACTGGTTGGGTTTCCATGTCACGCGCGTTTCCTCAAAAGCGACAATCCGTGTAGGGTTTGCAAGCGCATATATCCTTTATATACTTCGCTCGCGCGAATCAAGTATAAGATAACGATGGTAACATACGTGTTCTCCACCGAGAGAGAGAGAGAGAGAGAGAAAAACAAGTTCTTTTTAAAAGGCTTCTTGCCGTTTCCGGCCTCGCTCGCGCGCATTCCTACAAATGACCGACCGGTTCGAGAACCAATATAGCGTATGCGCGCAAGGGGTCATTACAAGAGTTCAGGATATTGCCAATCTCGGCGCGTGTGTAAGTGTGGCTTATAAAAGAGCCGGAAGAATATTATAAGCTTTTAAGAAGCAACACGAAATCGGCGATCCACTTATTCGAAAAATGCAAAAACGAGAAGAGTTGAAATATGGCTGACACACTTTTAAAATCGACGAAAAGCAAAGTATAAGCCCGCTCACAATCTACATCTCTCTAAGCTACAGCGAGCGAGAGAGAGAGATGCACTCTTATCCCCTCGGGCACATCTCTCGGCCTTATACGAGAAGTGAATCTCGCTTGTCCTCCTTATAACCGGCCCGTTTCATGCTTACAGAGGCGACTACTGCTGCTGCTGCTGCTGCTGCTACCACTACAACTGACGACGCCGCTACGACTGAAGATATACCGGGCGTGAAACCGTTGGATGCCGATGGCGTTATTTCAAAGAAGCCCATCGCCGAAAAGCCCGAGGCCGATACCAAGTCCTCCAATGAGGCCAAGAAGAAGATCATCACCGACTTCACCAAGCCCAAAAAGCCCATCGCCAAGGACGTCGAGGTGACGACGCCCTTCTCGGGACTGCTGCTTCACGGCGAACCGATCGTCGAGACCGGTAGTAGCACAAAAAAGCTGGAGGATGTCGAGACGACAACGGAAACGATCGCCTCGAGAGCCAGGGCGTTGAACGTCTCGGCCGGCGCCGAGCTCGCCAACATCTTGCACTCCAACGCTACCGATCTCAGCGACGTCAGCATGGATGACGAGGATAAGGAGATCGAAGGTGGGAAGAGTTTTTTACTTCACCGCGTGCCTGGAATTATTCCAGATATCGCAAACTCGAGATTTTCACTTTTTTGCGCTCGGATTATGTAGGCCGCGCTCGAATTCTAAATAAAATACTTCGTTTTACAGGTGGAGAGTACATCGCGTCGCACAACGGCACGATGGCCAACGTTACGATGGTGAATCCCCTGCCAACGGTCAGTCCAATGTGCGTCGACGGCAATAAGACCTACGCCATCGGAGAGAAAATCATCAGAGGATGCGAGGAACAGTGCACCTGTGCCGAAGGTGGAAGGATCACGGAGTGCGAACCCGTCTGTAAGTCGCCGTTCTTCAGATCCGACAAGAAAATTAGCGATCCTTACTGCTTCGCCAGGAACCTGCCGGAGAATCCCTGCTGCGCGATCGAAGTTTGCTCCGATTCGGGTGAGTGCTACTACTTTTACAATATATTTTTAATCGATTAGGATTTTGTTGGAAATTTATTGGAATGACGTTTATATAGCTCCTGAACCCGAGGAAACATGCGTCTTTGGAAATACCACAGTGGCTCGTGGACAGAAAGTCGAAGACGGCTGCACAAAGACGTGCATTTGCGAAGCAGGAGGTCACTTGAAATGCCAGCCGAGATGTCCGCCGAACGACACTGCGTCTGGCATAAACCAACACGACCGTTGCGTCGTGCTTCAAGATCCGAGGTAGTAATTTCGAACCCTCGTCGAATTCGAAGAATCCTTTTATTTCGAAACGTTGTGGATAATTTTTGGTCTTTTTTGTTTCAGTGATTCCTGCTGCACGATCACTCTATGCGACGTCACCCTGGGCGATCACGAAATCAAAGCCGAAACTCCAATAGATCTAGCCGTTAATTTAACGGATGTGAAGGTCCTCAACTCAACGGCCATCAAACTGAAGCTGTCATCCAAGACGCCCGACGAAGTGACGGTGGAAATATCAGAAAACAATCACGTGTGGAGTCAGGTGAAACCTACCAAAGGTAATATCTACAAAAGCCCATAAAAAAGTAACGTTTTCAATTTAGTTGACTTATGAAAGCAAACTTCAACAGACGGAATAATCTCGAATCTGCAACCGGCGCACAGCTACTTTGTCCGAGTGGTCGATGGTTCTCGAATCGGACCAGCGATTCACGTCTCGCTGCTCGCCGAAGTGACAAAGACGAGTGTAACTGAAAAGAGCGAAAAAGGCAGTTGTAGTCACCGAGGCAAAACGTACAAGATCGGTGCTGAGTGGTACGACGAGTGCATAGCCTACTGTCTATGCAACGAGACCGCGCAAACGGAATGCGTTACCATCGAGTGTCCAACGGACTTTGGTCTCGACGTTCTCGACCCTCACTGCCTGGATTGGGAAACTGTGCCTCCGAACCACGTTCCTAAGGCTCCTAATTGCTGTCCACACGTATGTTTATTAAAACTACTGTACCCTGAATCCTCAGTTCTTGAAAACACTTTGACAATACCTAATTTTTGATTTTCAGGAGGTGCGATGCAGAAATAATGGCTCGTGCGTGTACGAAGGAAAAACATACGACAACTGGTCCAGATTGCCGACCAATGTTACCGGTTGCGAGAAGGAATGTTTCTGTGAATTTGGTAACGTTACCTGCAGCGCAGCCTGTCCTCCCGTTACACCTCAACCACCTCCTACTTTGAATTGCAAAGGTCAAGCAGCAATACTCACACATTTGCCCGGTGACGATTGCTGTATGCACTGGGTCTGCGCGCAGACTGAAACCAATATGCCAGGTATTAACGACTTTTTATTCTACTCTGTTCTTTTTATCTCGCGCGATTTTATCAAACGCGAACAGTGAAAGTTTGAAAATGTGCGAATTTGATATGGTGTTGGATGGAGGAGAGAGTATACGAGTGTTGAAAAGCGAGGTGGAGAGTTGAGAAGCGGCTTACTTTGTACATATAGGATTATTGTTTAAAACTGTAAATATAGAAACTATAAGGCGGGGATGCGTATATAAACTGGAAAAAATCGCTATATTGTCGTTACTAACAAACAGGAGTTCGCGGTGTCCTCTGCCCTGTATCTAAAATATTGATTTTGGTAAATCATGGTTGTACGTGTCGATTGTGCGATCCCTTGGCGAGTTCTGTGCTAGATGCTGGTTTATGGTACCCTTTATATCGTTCCAATTGCTGCTTATCTAACTGTTTTGGAATGCAGACCTGACCGATGACCTTTATATTATACTTTCGTGATTATTCAATTCAATGACAACTGACGATTGCCTGGTGACGACTGTATAGGGGACTGTGACGACTTCAGAAAAGTGTAAAAAATATCTTGAGCTTAGAAGCGTGAATTTTACGAGAGGTTTATTGGTATTGTAAATACGTACGATGCATGCTTCTATACTGCTGTACTTTTCAAAGCTTGATTATCGTTTTACAAAAGCTTTGGCTTTGATGATAATATGTTGTTTGCATGGTGAAGCTTATACAGAAAAAGTTGAGAACGATTGTAGTTGTTCAGAATAAAGTGTACAAATATTTTCGTGACAAAATTGTAAAAGCATTGTAAATACTGCAGCATGCATGGACTCTGGACTGCTTTGGGTATAAAAATTGGTACCCTCGACAAACCACGTTATTGGCACGACCAAAACACGACATAACTCTCTCGTTACAGGAAAGAACGCGACGAACTACGTATACCCTGGCCCCATAGCCATAGACACAACTGCCAAGAAACCAAAAGACAAATCGGAATTCAGCAAACCCAGCCAAGAGTCACCCTTAGGCCCGTCCTTCCCCTGGCCAATGGCACCTCCCACTGCCACTCATCCGCCTCAGCCCGCCATGCCCCCCAATTCCGACGTCGTTCACTATCCCATGGATCCTGGTCATCCCACCGTTCCCTACATGGGACCGTACAATCCCGACTTCAAACCCACGCAGCCCAGTGTCGAGGAACTGTTCCACTTAACCAGCCACGCCGAGAAGGCCGCACCTCCTGTCAAGGAGAAGTCCAAGTCCAAATCCGATTCCAAAAAACCGGTAGACGCGTTCAAATCCCACAAAGACGGTATCGACCAGTTCCCTGGTCCTCTGGCGCCGGATCGTTTCCCGGAAAAGCCATATCTGTCGGAGAAGCCGACTCTGCCGCCTCCATCCAGACCTCTGAATCCCAATGTGGCGGTTCCTCAGAATCCCAACAAACTTCCGGGCCTGAGCAAGGGATCACCCGACCACGTGGAACAGCCTCAGTTCATCCCGCTGAATGTCCACGGCCACGATTTTGCTCCGAGCAACGGCGAGAACCTTCCCCCTTCACACTTCGACACTCTTCTCGAAAATCCAGCTGCCGGTCCTCCTTATGGCGGTCCGATCGGCTCTCGTCCCGAGTCCTCTAACGACCCCAACAACGTCGTTCCCTCGGCGCCGAAGAAGAAGGTGCCCGGCTCCGACATCTATCCCAGCGAGAAGGGCAAGCCATCCTCGATTCTGCCGCCCAAGCGACCGGACGTTCCCCCGAGGAACCCGGAGAACATCCCCGACGAGCTGTACCACCTGATCAATCTCCAGCACCCCGGTCTGATCCAGCTGAATCACGGCCCTCCCAACGGTCACCCCGGCCTCTACGACATCCACCAGGAGATCGCCGGTGGTCCCGCCGACAAGGCTCCTCCGCCAGTGCCGTCACCGCCCAACTACTTCGGGCCAGTAAAGAGCAAGCCGGGTAAGCCGCAGATCTTCACACAGAAGGACGAGAATGGCCAGACGACGTACCACGTGCACGCGGCCGAGGTGCCCAACTCGCCCCAACAGCTCGAGGAGCTGCTGGCCCACATAGCGCAGCACGACCCCAACAATAACCCCTACCAGCAGCACTACCCCGTAGCTGGCCAGCAACCAGCCAATGTGCCCGCGCCCCAGCCTGGTCTGCCGCCGCAGCAGCAGCAGCATCCGCTGGACGTTGATCCGCTGCAGCAGCAGCAGCAGCAGCAGGTCCAGGCTGCTGGTGTGCCGGTGCACTTGGGCCCACACGGCTTCGTCGCACAAGCACCGCCCGCTCCTGGTCAGTCAGGTTCGTTTCTCTCCGATCTTCTGTCGATAGACTCGCGACGAGTTTTGGGTCTTCTTGTATCGGTATATCGTTGATGCACTTGTTGCGGATAGGCTCTCGTTCCATCGTAAAGTTATAGTCAAGGGTGGCGTGAATCTGTAACGTATATCGAGCGTTAAATTTGCATAGGTTTAGCGTGTAATTGAGAAATCGATCTGATTTTACTAACCCTACGATTACCGATCATAGGTTTCGAGCACGCCATACCACCGATCGGACAATTCCCAGGAATCCTGGGACCAGGCGGCGCGAACTTGCCGAGTCAACAAGCGTACGAGATATCCGTCGAGGATTTGCGAGCAATCAGCGGAAACACCGTGCGCTTGATGTTCACCGTGCCATCAGTTCTGGTTGGACTTCACGGTCGAGNGGTCCGATCGGCTCTCGTCCCGAGTCCTCTAACGACCCCAACAACGTCGTTCCCTCGGCGCCGAAGAAGAAGGTGCCCGGCTCCGACATCTATCCCAGCGAGAAGGGCAAGCCATCCTCGATTCTGCCGCCCAAGCGACCGGACGTTCCCCCGAGGAACCCGGAGAACATCCCCGACGAGCTGTACCACCTGATCAATCTCCAGCACCCCGGTCTGATCCAGCTGAATCACGGCCCTCCCAACGGTCACCCCGGCCTCTACGACATCCACCAGGAGATCGCCGGTGGTCCCGCCGACAAGGCTCCTCCGCCAGTGCCGTCACCGCCCAACTACTTCGGGCCAGTAAAGAGCAAGCCGGGTAAGCCGCAGATCTTCACACAGAAGGACGAGAATGGCCAGACGACGTACCACGTGCACGCGGCCGAGGTGCCCAACTCGCCCCAACAGCTCGAGGAGCTGCTGGCCCACATAGCGCAGCACGACCCCAACAATAACCCCTACCAGCAGCACTACCCCGTAGCTGGCCAGCAACCAGCCAATGTGCCCGCGCCCCAGCCTGGTCTGCCGCCGCAGCAGCAGCAGCATCCGCTGGACGTTGATCCGCTGCAGCAGCAGCAGCAGCAGCAGGTCCAGGCTGCTGGTGTGCCGGTGCACTTGGGCCCACACGGCTTCGTCGCACAAGCACCGCCCGCTCCTGGTCAGTCAGGTTCGTTTCTCTCCGATCTTCTGTCGATAGACTCGCGACGAGTTTTGGGTCTTCTTGTATCGGTATATCGTTGATGCACTTGTTGCGGATAGGCTCTCGTTCCATCGTAAAGTTATAGTCAAGGGTGGCGTGAATCTGTAACGTATATCGAGCGTTAAATTTGCATAGGTTTAGCGTGTAATTGAGAAATCGATCTGATTTTACTAACCCTACGATTACCGATCATAGGTTTCGAGCACGCCATACCACCGATCGGACAATTCCCAGGAATCCTGGGACCAGGCGGCGCGAACTTGCCGAGTCAACAAGCGTACGAGATATCCGTCGAGGATTTGCGAGCAATCAGCGGAAACACCGTGCGCTTGATGTTCACCGTGCCATCAGTTCTGGTTGGACTTCACGGTCGAGTCGAAGTTCGCTACACCAGTGACAAATCGTGAGTTTCTCCTATTAACGTGAAAATCGAAAGTTCCAGCCTACCTACTCTGCGGAGTGGAAATTCTAAACAAACAGCTTTGCTAATTGCGAATTTTCCTTTAGAAACATGGACCCGTCTACCTGGAAATCGCAAACTTTCGCGCCTCCAGGCGACCTCATCGACACGGAAGACTTGGAATTCGACCTGAGCGGTCTGAAGCCCTCGACAATCTACAGACTGATGATAGTGGTGAAACTTCGCGATCTGTCCAACACGCACACCAGCAAAATCTACCAAGTTCGTACCCTCGATAAGGCGCCGATCTCGCTACCGACGGACATCAGCATCGATCCCGAGCTCAAGGTCATCGCCGTCAATTCCACCTTCGCCGAATTCGAGTGGAAGAAGTTCACCAATCAGGAGTTGCAGTTCATCGATGGCATTTATCTCATGTACAAGGCTGAAGACGAAAAGACTTACTCAATTACTCCACTGCTGCACAGAAGTGTCAATTACTACGTGCTCGACCACCTGAGACCCTTGACGTCTTACGAGGTTCATCTCAGCACCAAGGACATCATAGGACAGGCTAACGTGCTGGTCGATAGCAAAACGGTGAGTAACCGTGAAATTCAAACGGTTGAACAGGATGAACTAAAGCTTTTGACACTCTTACAGGTGAATTTCACGACCACGGCCGAAGCCGATCCTTACTCGTTCGACGTGAAGGTCGAGATCAAGACGATCAAGTCGACGGAAGTCGAGGTGTCCTGGAACGGTGTGCCACAACCACAGGAGAAGTACGTCAACATCTTCCGGGCTGTGTACCAGAGCGACACCGGCAAAGAGGACACCAGCACATTCAAAATCGCCAAGAAGGACTCACCGGCCAAGACGATAATCGGCGATCTGAAACCGGGAACTCGGTACCGACTCTGGATAGAGGTCTACCTGACCAACGGCAAGATCAAGAAGAGCAACGTTCAGGACTTTGTTACCAAGCCCGGAGTTCTGCTGCCACCTGGTGCTTCTCAACAGCAAGGTAAATTTGATCTCTGATGAAAATAGAGTTTGTACCAGAGGTGACTGGATTGTACTAAAATACTAATCCTTTTGATGGTTTTTTAGGAAAACTTGCGTCGATACCCCTTCACGAAGGTGACTACTATGGGCCCCTGGTTATAGTTGCTATAGTAGCATCATTGGCCATATTGTCGACTCTGATTCTCCTGATGATGCTCATGAAAAGGAGAACGAGCAGCAAGGCTGACATATCGCCTCGAAAAACCACGTCAGCCTACGACAATCCCTCCTACAAGGTAGAATTACAACAAGAGACTATGGGTAATTCACGCTTTTGTTTTCCTCTTCAGACTACACTGTTTTGTAATTTTGACATACCCTACCGTTCCTCTCCTTCAATGTGAATCTTAGATATTCAAATACTTGGAATCTAACGATGATCTTTGTTTCGTTATTTTACAGACCTGTGAAGAAACAGTTCCTAATGGTCGAAATAAAATTACGTCCGAGCACGAAATGGCCACGATGAACGGTAACAACAGCAACGGAAAGGAAACCGTTTAAGATTGTATAACTTATATAGATTATAAATATTTATTTATGTTAGAGTAATGATACAGCTAATGGCAAGTAGCTAAAATGCCCTTATCTTAAGAATCCGTCCAATTCAGAGAATAAGTTTTCCACGTTTCGCTAGAGTGAACTGGAGAAAGCCTAGTTTACGTTTAGATTTAGTAAGTTAGTTACTTTATGAGCATGAAATTTTTTAATTCATCCAAATTTTATTCTATCCCTTGTGTTAAAAATCAATGAGAAAAAATTGTTCAATACTCATGTCGTGTGTGAAATGTCCGTCATATACTATATTGTACACCGCATTATTTATACTTATACCTTTGTTATTGGCAGCTTTTATTGTTTGTTGGTTTCCGCACGAAGGAGAGTTCTTGAAACGTTGTAAGAAAGTTATTGTACATAGAATTTTATATATAGAGAGAATATATACATATATACATAACAATCGCGTAGACTATACAAAGATTTATATTATTTTGTACTTATACGTAAGTTATTCGTGAAAATTATTTCAATCCGTTCTCTAAGTTATGTTATGTTATGAATATTTACATTCAAAAAAGAAAAAAATTAATAAGTCAATAAATTTAATTTTAAGTTTTGTTCATTTGAATATTATGAACAATTGCTGCGTGTACTTAATAATGATTTATTCATAGGTATAAAATTTAAAGATGATTATTGTCTACGTGCAATATGGATATGTGCTTATAATATAATTTAAACCTTAGTTATGTAAGAACCTGGGTTGCGCAATACCAGTAATAATTTTTGTACAGAAAGCATGTGTATTATCAATAAAATATTATAATATAATTAAGCAACCGGTTTATTTTATATACTTATTCAGAAACAAGATGTGGGAATTTTTCAAAAGAGAGGGGCATAATTTTATTGAAACAATAGAAGAATTTTTATTTCGTAAAGATAACTATGACATAAAATATTACAAAGTCGACATTAAAAGCTATGTTAATGTTACCAAGAAAGTTGATTTTAGTAAAACAGTCTTAAAAATTTGTTCATATGCGTTATTGTTCAAATGTATATTAAAAAACTAAACAATAAGTCGTATAAACATCATACTGATAGAATTAAATTACAAGTATTTGGTGATGGTATCTTCCATGGAGAAAGGCTCAGTGGTAGGGGCGAATCTGGATACAACTTTTCCATTTTTGTCGATCAAAAATTTGGTGAAGTTCCATTTGATACCATCGGTGATAGTGCCGGCTCCTTCTTCCTGAGACTTGAGCCACTTGTACAGGGGATGAGCCTCATCTCCATTTACCTGAATCTTCTCAAACATGTCAAAGGACACGTTGTATTTCTTGACAAAGTTCAAAATCTCTTCGGAAGTTCCCGGCTCTTGTCCGGCGAACTCGTTCGATGGGAAAGCCAAGATTCTCAATCCCTTTGATTCTCCGTACTTCTCGAACAAGCTCTGTAGCTGTTTGTAATTCGTGTCAGTCAAGCCGCACTGGCTCGCAACGTTGACGATAATTGCAACGTGGCCCCGGTATTTATCCAATGAAACATCATTGCCGCGAATGTCTTTAGCGTGAAATTCGTAAATAGATTTAGCCTTGCTCCAGTCCGTGTCCTGGTTAAACTTAACATCAGCTTCCTTCGCTTCGGGACATTCCTCCTTTGTCTTATCACAGGTCTGGCCGAAAACACCGACGATGCAGACAAGGCCGAATATTACTGTAAAACCTGGTTACAAAATCTGGCATTAGGGATGGTACTTCGATTCCATTTTGATAAAAAGATTTCAAAAATACCGGAATTAAATGGCAAAATTCAAATTTTCGCGCGACGCGAGCAACTCTCTCAAAATACATCATTGGATGCGTGCGCATACTAAAGTTGGAACTACTATATCTGTCTCTGTACAATATATGTTTTATCGAAAGATCCATTTTTCAGTGAGAAATAAACAAACAGTAAACAGAAATATTGCTAGAGAAAGACGCTACAATCTCACATTCGGACACTCGCATAAATTTATGTAATGATATTCTGACGAGAAAATGTATTTGTAGAAAAAAAAATGACAAGAAATGTAATGATATCATCATAATTTGATAAACCAAAGTCACAAAAATGTAGAGTGTATATTTGAAATTAACACTGATAACGGCCGAAATCGATAAATGACAAAGTGATAATTTGATAAATAATTCATGACACGGCACAAATCATAAAATTACAAAACATAACCTAGAAGAATTATGCTTTTGTGTAAATTTAAACTGAGATTTAAATAAAGAAAAACAAAAGTAATTCTCAGCAGTATGATTAAATCAAAGAACTATCAATTATTTTAACATTGTTATATATTGAATCGCGTTATTTCGAAACATAATCTTTTTAGAACTTCAATATTATAATCTTAAAATACACGGAGAAATTTAGAATGTTAAATCGTACAAAATTGAGTTTTAATTAAAAACTTCCGAATATTTCATAATCTAAATTCAATTCTTCTAACTCCTGCAGCTATAGCATCGAACGAAAAAACAAACAATAGAAACTAGAAAAGTTATAAGTATGAGTAAAAAAAACTTACGCATCATCTTGCTTGACTTTCACTGTTCGCTGTCGGACTGACGACTGTCGACTGATCGTTTCGTTTCGTGCCGCGATAGTCCAGAAAATGCGCGTCTCGTCGCTGGTCTCGAGGAATTTATGTTTGCAGCGCTATATAGGAGATAGCCAGGCTGTATAGTTAAACGTCGACCAGACGATCCTCAAGATCACGGCCGAGATAATGCAGAATTATACGAGGCAACAGCCCGAGCGGAATATAATCATCTCTGACGTGTTTTTATCTCTTGATACCGGCACGCGAGATATATATGCAGTGTACATATATCCTATTTATGGGAATTAACCGGCGACTCGCCGGCGAGTAAAAACTATCCGTGATCGGTCAGGACATGTGACCACGTGTGTTTGTTTTATATTATGAAAACTTGTTCAACACGTTATGTTCCTCCGGATCGTCTTCGCCTTTTTTTGAATTGGCGGTCGTCTCCTCCATACTACTGGTCAGACGTGTTTGTGTTCGCTAAAAGATTATCCTTGAGGAAAGTATCACGGGACAGAGTAAACAGAATGCGGCGTATAGCACGTAATGACTGGAAATGTCTAATTTCAGCCTAATCATCGATGATTAATTGGTATTCAATTTCAACGGATGAATTATTGCGCGAAGACTGAGAAAACATTGCTATTAACGCTGCAACGCTCGTATAATACAGGTATCGGTGGGAAGCGTACATTGCATTCTAAGCTATAATAAAAATTTTTAAATGCGAAATTCTATTTTTCAACGCTATCAATTTATTCGCTTCTTGGTATATATTGCATAAATCCGTGCAAGTAGGTAAAAGTAATTAAAAACTTGATTCCGCAGTTTGAAAAAAATATTTTAATTTCAATGATATTTCTTGTAACGACGATGTCCTCTTTTCCTCTAAATTAAACCGTATGTAATTGGTTGTACCTGCGATTGTCGACATGAAATTCCAGTAGCTTTCGTGATCACGAATAATTAACTCATCTAACAAGTTATGACTGCTGTTGTGAAAATTTTATTGTTATACTGTTACTGACAGTAATTTCAAGAAGTATAATGATATTCAAATTGAAAATTTCCAATAAATTTCACAAAGTTGTAAATATTGTATATCATACAATCTTGAAACTAATCGGTTACTCAAAATTCAAAAGTATTGTTTTAGAGTATCCTCCAATTCGGTAGCAGGTCCGGTAGGCATACCCCTGTACACGACCTTGCCATTCTTATCAATGATGATCTTCGATCCTGGCATTATCTTGTCCTGAGTTGGAAGCTGCGACTTCATCCATTTGTAAACAGGATGCGCGTTATCCCCCTCGGTCTCGATCTTCTCTAGTACGTCGAGCGAGAAGTTTTTACTCTGGAAAAAGGCAGCAATTTCTTCGCTGGTACCAGATCCACTGCCCAGTCCGTCGACCGTGAAATTCACGATCCTAAGACCATCGGATTCGCCGTAACGGTCCACCAAAGCTTGGAGTTGCTTGAAGCCTTTCGAAGAAGCTGGACATTTGGTAGCTCCATTGATAGCAATAACGACGTGACCACTATACTTGTCCAGGGAAATCTCGTTGCCCTGGAGATCGCGAGCTTTAAAGTCGTAAAACGACTGGGCGCTGTTCCAGTCCGTGTCCTGGTTGAAATCGGCCTGGACCAAGGCGACGCAGATCAGAAGAGCGAGTGTCGGTGCGCCTGCAACCGTTAACCATGAATTTATTTAAAACCACACATACGATAAGACTTCTCAGCAGCTAGGATAAAAACAAATGTTATCATTTGTATTTTGCACAATAGCACGCTCATATCGGAGACATGTGATAATTTATCACACTTAGAGCTGTACAAGCAAATCACGTTAAAAACAAGAAGAATTTTAATGGGTCAAGGAGTTTGAGCGTGATTCAAATTTTTAACGAAGAAACTTTGTATCTCATGCAGAAAACAATTACGTGTACACTGTACAGCACTTCTTTTCAACAGCATTCTGCAATCTTGATGAGATCTTTTAGTGACTGCACAGTGGTTATACGTAGTATATAACATTATTACCCGACTGTATTATTACTCTAATACGTGCTGCATATGCTTGCATAATATGACATCCCTCCACCTTGAAGATTTGATTAGAAATGTATCTCGGCATACAAATTTGGTTACGACATAAAATCGGCATTTTAAGGATCGTTATAATGTTATAGTAGTTTTTTTACACCAATGAAATGAGGAAACTTTAGGCACAGTTCGAGCATGAATGAAAACAAAAAATCGACACTCAACTCACGTATCATCTTGCTAAAGTTGAAGCGACTTTTTTTGTCTGCTTCCAGCTAGTAACTGATGAGTTTTGCAAAATTTCGAGCACCAAAACGTTTATGCTGAGTAACGAGTAACTCCACATTCGTATAATTTCTAAAATGATGGTCAACATAACATCCGCCAAGCGCGAGTATGTCAAAAATACAAAGTCACATTTGCGATGACAAATTTATCATTATAGCATGCGTCCCACGTCCGTATTTATTATAAAAATTAATTCATGCAAAAGTGAAGATATTTATCATCAGCTTGTATAATATACTCATCCTCATTGTTTTCTTATTCGCCGCATAATGATAATTATAATTTTTATATACGTATATTCCGCGCATATACCAACATAATGTTGCGACTGAAGGTGCAACAGCTTAATCTCACATGAAATATAAATTAAGCTCTTGGATTGACACTTCCCTTTACAAGTGTAAATTTTCCACGAAGTATTTCACACCATTGTTGTTTTGGACGGAATTATTTTACGATCTTCTTTTATAACAGAGAATGTTCTACAGCATCCGGCAAGAGAAGCTGAAGAAGTTCGTAGGTAATAAGATATCAAATGCATCCGGTAATAGAATCCTTGACTGATTTTACACCGATTTTGGAATAAAAATAAATATAATATCAGTATAACCACCGGAGCCGGCAAGGTAGATTCCTACATCCAGCGAGAACTGACCGCAGACACTCCCTGCCTTATCAAGTTATCACATGACATCGAGCATTTGATAAGCCGTACACTAGCGCCACCTTTTCCCAAATAAAACCAGAATAAAACTATCGAACGAGTTAGCTCAGTGAGGTCGTAAGTCGTATGTGATGTGTTACAACAAGTATATAGCGGGATAACGAGAGACAGGGAGACGGAGCAAGCTCGGTCCAACAAAGAACAAAGAGCCCACAGCTCGCCAGCCAGCGCGCCTGCGTGTTTTATTCAATCAAGAATCTCCCATATCCCCGAGAGCGCAACTCGTCGGCTCTGAAAAAGCCCGCGGAGAGGGGAGCCGCGAGGAGAACGTGTTGTAGCTCGCTCGAAAGAAAGAGAGAGAGAGAGAGAGAGAGAGAGAGAGCGAGAGAGCAAGATAGCAGAGGGATCCGGGTCATCTCTTCTGGCCGTGTGCTGCGTGTTACCTATACCCCGTCTGGAGCTCTGCTGCCTGCCTGCCTGCTGCGAACGGGGAGAGAGAGAGCTTAGCCGTCATCACATTCATCGAGAGACCGAGAGAGCACGACGTGTGTTGTTTTTACAGAGAACAGAGGGAAAGAGAGAACTGCTCGATCGCTCGCTATTTCGCGCACAATCGCACGTACAAAGGCTGCAAATGGCTGGCTTCCGAGGGCGCGAGGACCGTCCGAACGCTGCTGAACTCAGCGCGTTATTCTTCGATCTGGACAACACCCTCATCGAGACGAGAAAGGGGGACAGTTTAGCCTGTCGCAAGGTATAGCCCATTAGTTCGCATTCGATACTCCCAGCATACATGATATAGATATCTTATTATTACTATAATTACGCCATACACCACCCACCGTATAATTTTTTTCTCTCAGAATATCTCAGTACCTACATATTATATATATTTTGGATTTTACGTATATGACATACTCTGCTAAACTTGCATTATATATTTCAGCACGCATTTTTTGTCTCCCCGTTCTCTAATTCTCTAAATCTCTATCCCCCCCCCCCCCTCGAGCTCCCCCCATACGTATACACGCACCTAATTATATAAATAAACACATGCATTATATATAAGTATACAGTATACGGTGTGTGCGTTGCATTCTCTCGCGACGAGAAAACACATCGTCTTCGTGGCCCACTATAAAAGCATATTACTCTCAAAGTGAAAGACTCTGCATGTAGGAGAAAGAGAAGGACTTCTTAATAGCCCTGATGACGATGGAACGAGCAAAAAGTACAGCTCATACGATGCATATGTATAGATATATAGACAAACAATAAGCCTTTCCGAGTTTCCGACTGCGTTTTACGCCGCTGATGCAAAGGACGCTAGAGAGGTCAAATACGAGCACGCGCACGACGTTACGCCAGACTATCCTATATAGCCGAGCGAGCAGACGACGTCGTCGAACGTACGACGAAATCGCGAACATAGCCTCTTTTGCACTGACGCTCGCGGGCCTCGTGCTTCCACCTAATTCTAATCCAACAGAAAGTTCAAAGAGCGGAAAATCACGGACGATGCTCAGTAAATGACAAATCTCTAAATTCCATAAAGAGCGCCGTGTAGAAGGGGCAGAGCGAATATATATATCTATACACGCGCAGTAGTTCTTCCGCTCCGCGTTCGCGCGCTCGCGAGACTCCGGAGAAACGTGAAGATCTACTCGGCGTCGCGCTGAGAAAAGTGAGTGTTCCAAGTCCGCAATACTCACAGAGCCTAGAGTGGAGGAAGATTCCTGCGTGGACGACGCACACGCGAGGGCTGCTACTGCTGCTGCTACTCAAGAGCCGAAATAGAGCGGAGGCTCGAAGCCGCGCGTAACACGAGCCGCCGATGCCCAATATAGTGCTTTCTCTCGCGCGATTATTTTAGAATCACCACTACGACGTCGGGAAGAGAGCGATTTTCTCGTTCCGGGCGTGCCTTGCTCCTTTTCTTGGCACCGGCGTTCCTGCGCGCGAACGGAGATAGCGAGAGAAAAAAACATTTTGGAGCCGGCCAGTTCGCCAGCAGAATCGCGCGCTCGCTCGTAGGTAGAAGGTTTGCCTGCGCTGCGCTGTGACGACATTGGAACATTTTTACGCGACTGAAGCTAGAACCATAAATCAGTGATCCCCTGCTGTACGAGTAAACAAGACTATTTTTACGCTGTTGCCATGTTGTCATATTGCTCTACGCACAAGGTTTTCCCACTTTGAGTTATTTCAGAAGTTGAGTAGCCCTCATCGAAACTGCTACAGGGCACCTAACTTTGCAAGGGGTAGCTGCACCCAGAGCTAATTTTGGAAGGTCTCTGAGTTTTAAGTGCTATTTTGGTACTTCCAAAAGAGTGTGTCAAAGGGCAAGGCTAGTACGGAGAAGCGTCGCTTCTGTGGGAGCACTGCCAGTTGGCTGAGAGCTGCCTTACGAGAAACAGAGGCATGCTGACAAATAAATTTTCATTGATTCTCTACTCTCTGTGGTGAAACCAGTGGGAACAACTCTGACAATAGTATTTGAGAAGAATCATTGACTTTTGATTGATACTAAACCAGTGCTCAAGATGGAGGTTAACAGTGCCCAAACTATTCCTGATGCAGTGAAGACGTGCGTTGCCATGCTAAAAACGGCCAACGGAGATTCAGAGAAATTCGCTGCTCTTTTCATGGTGACTAAATTGGTTAACGGAAAAGACTGCTCATCTGCTGCTAAGAAGTTACTCTTTGAGGCTATTAGTGCAAAGTTTATCAGAAAGTTATTGATTACTGACGATGTTCCTGTAGATTGCCCACCACAAGTTTACAAATCAGTGGCTTTGTCTATACTTACTGCATTTTGTGATGATCCAGTACTGGCATCCCATCCTGATATGGTTGGACATGTACCTGCTCTTTTGGAAATTGTTTCTCAAGCCGACGAAGATGCTCCTGATAATACCTTGATTATCGTAAGTGAGGCTTACAGGTGCCTACAGAATATTGCTCAATATTATCCTGGACAAAAAGCACTGGTCGAACAGAAAGCTATTCCTAAAATGTGTGAAATTTATGCTGAAAAGAGCTTTAAGACCGACGAGGCTTTAAATATTTTAGTAACCCTAGCTAACCAGTTTGGAGCAGAGGCATGGGATGCAACTGATACCGCACCCTTCCATGCCATCCTCAATAAGATTGCTTTAGACTTTGAAACTGATGGCGATGAGAGAAAATTTGAACTTTGTTCAATCTTGCAAGCCCTACTCTCTTCTTGCAGGCGAGATATTATTTCCAAAAGTGCAGGCAATGAATCTTGGCCTCAAAGTATTTACAAAGGCCTGAATGACATTTTAAGATCAAAAATTGGAAAAAAACAAAGAGATCCTGCACTGAAACTTGCATCCATAACTATGGAGTTATTGGGTGTGGAGTGGGCTTTGTCTGATGAAGAGAATCCCAAAGTTTTCTTCTTGTTGCTAACTCACTTAGCTTCTATTGAAGTAAAAATGCTGCTCGATAAAAAGCAAATAAAGACTGTGATGGCTGATGCTGATGTCGCTGTAGCTTGCTTCATGATTTTGGAGATTTCTTTATCCTACATTATAACCGACCAGCTAGATATGGAACAAAAAGAAAAACAAACTCTATATACAGCATTGAAAGGTGCTTTCGCTGCTGTGCTTGGCCTACTTACATCTGTGTCCAGAATGAAGGAACTCACAGATGTTAAGGAACGTATATTTGTCTGTGCCATGGTAAGAGTTTTAGCAGCTTGGCTAGCTCAAGAAACATCAGCGATGCGAACCCAAGTTCATGCTCTGCTGCCATACATCTTGACTGTAGCAAATGATACATTCTATGCACATCGTAATAAGAAATTAGCGGAGAAAGCTAAGCTTGGAGCTAAAGCCGACGAAGGATCTTCTTCTGGTGAGCCTGTTAAACACGACCCTCTCAGTGATATCGACGTTTTAAGACTGTTGCTGCCAGCCCTTTGCCATCTTGCAGTTGAAGAAGATGCAAGAAAAATATTGCTTCAGCATAAGCAAGATGAAGTTCTGTTTGAGTGTTTGTCATATCACTGGACCATTGTACATTACAAGAAACCACCAGTACCAAAGGCAGATCGACTTAAGGCGCTTAAAGAACCTGCGAAAGAATTGGAGCCCCATGTTCTAGAAGAAATGGCAGATTCAAGAACTGCTATGGTATCTATCTGCAATGTGCTCATGAATATAACCGTATTGGAGTCAAAATTGGTTGAGGAATCTCAAACGTTTATCAATTTGCTTAAATTTATATTTGATAGCTTGCCAGAGCTGAAGCAAATCCCGGAAAATTTAGTATTGCACGGTAATTTAGCCGTTCTTGGATTGTTGTTGCTGAAGCAGCAGGCCAAACGTATAAAAAAGAATGACTTCTCAATTTGCCGTTACATCCAAGCAACCATCAGATTCCTGTGGGATGCTTACATTGTAGACGAGAGCAATGATCCAACAGAATTGGTTGTCAATATTTCGTACAAGGAGCACTGGATGGAAATAATGGAATTATGGTTCTTGGGTATGCAAACAATGGCAGGTGTTCTGCAAATGGTTCCTTGGCTTTCAGAGTTTGCGATAGAGTCTGGCTGGGCCGAAGGCATAGTTGATACCTTGAAGAAAGTCAAGATTGGGGGACTGCAGCCAAATGTTAAGTCTGCATTCGAAGATTTATTATGTCACCTAGTGAAGGCTGATAAAAGTGTGGCATCCGTACTCAAGAAAGCAGGTGCATTGACCGTCTGCAGAAATCATCGCATGATGGAATTGGGAAAGAGTTTGTTTGGAGATTAAACTTCAATTTGTTTATTTATTCCGTAACATCAAATGTACAGTATAACTGTTTTTATTATATTGTCATTGAATAAAAGTATGAAAAGTGTGCTTTCATTATAATCGATATAAGTTCAATAATGCCAAAAATTATGTAGAATATACGTAAACTTTGTATTTTGTATAGAAAAAAAAAAGACAAACCAGATAAATAAATTTTCATTCGTAACTTTTTCTATATTATTCCAGCAAAAAAAAAGTAGAGGCAGATGAATTGAGTTGATCTAAAAACCCGTTTTGTCTATGAGGAAAACAAGTTTTGTTGACAAACTAAGATTTCAAAACAATTTTTATATTTATAACGTAAAATCTCGCGGCTCATAATATGTGATGATCATCCGAGTCTAGTGTCGTATAGATATATAATTATAAAAGTCAATGTGGTGGGTGACAGAGATGCTTATACATGTATAAGACTTTGTGACTCTAATGTATATTTAGAGAACATCACACCTGAAAATAGTATCCTGGCATCGGACGACAAGCTGCTCCTTTTACTTTCTTAGAGCGTCATGCGTATAATGCTGTTAATGCCTTTTTTCATTGTGCATGAAAAGAAAAACAAGTTTTCTGGCACTTGTAGCAAAAAGAAAATAAGACAAAGTGCCTTTGATGTTTTTTTTTAATTGTTTTCTATGCTGGGATAATGTTTGCGCGAAACGCGTGATACACGAAATTATAAAGAAAAAAAAAGAATTGTAATAATAATGACAATATATATCTGTTTATGTTTATTCGTTGTTAAGCATTTGTATTGATGGAAAAGATTTTTAATTAAATCTGTATAATTTCATAAAGGTGCATTTGATTATTTCTCAACCCCTCCCACTTGCCATAAGTATAATTTCTTAATTTCAGATATCATATAGTTTGAGCGCGCGATTCAGTATGTATAGCAAGCCTTTTAAGAGGCCTTCTTCCGACATTGAACAATGTTTTAGAAGGCCCCTTGTTAAGTCTTTCGCAAACTCTAATCAGAACAGAGAACAGCATCTGCAGAAAGAGCGAGAGAGTCTTCATGAGATATGCACACGCTATATGTAATCGTAAAGATAAAGAATAGTAAATTAATCGAATAAGTCTGTTGTTGGCACAACTGATTTTGTTGTGATTACAGCAGCGTCCATGGATGCCACCTGAAGAGTCCAAAATTAGTCGGCTCGAGTATTTGAATGAATCAATGCATTTTCTAGGTAATCATTAATAAGAATTAAGAGTCCTCATTGACCGCTCAATCTCCTCAATCCCAGAATTATGATTTATGTTTCAGAGACCGCATTGAATAACTCTCAAAATGATAACTGTAAAATGAAATGAACAAATTGAATGCACAAATTGAAATCAGAAAAGAACTTGACAATTATTGAATGCGGTTCGAGCAATTGTTCTGTCTCATGCATATATTGATATTAATGATAAATTAATCATGTGGCATTTTTCTCCCAAAAGCAGCTGCACCGCGTGCGCGCGAGCGTATGAAACAAACTAAAATGAATGTTGCTTTTTCCTGATTACCAACAGCTTGCAGATGAGCTGTCAGAGGAGTATGGAATAGCCCAAGATTCCGCCGTCAAGATCACGAGCTCGTATCTTAAGCAGTTCAGAAAGTGTCCAGACAACGTACAGTTTAGTCTAGACACTTGGCGAACGAGCCTCTGGAGCAAAGCCCTCGGAGAGAAGTATTCTTACCTTGCTAAACAAATTTACGAAAGATGGCTCTACCTGAGGTACCACTACCTCGCCCTCACCCCGGACACGGTCTCCATGCTGCACCAGCTGCGCAAGAAGTACCTCCTCGGTCTCATCACTAACGGCCCCTCGAACGCCCAGTGGGAGAAGATCCAGAAGCTCAGCTTGCAGCAGTACTTCGACGTCATTCTCGTCTCGGGCGATCTGCCCTGGGAGAAGCCGGAGGCTCGAATTTTCGAGGAGGCCTGCCGCTATCTCCGAGTTAATCCTGAAAATTGTATCATGGTGGGGGATAAGTTAGAGACGGACATTCTAGGTGAGAGCTTCATCCATTAACAAAAGCGCAGCTTGCAATAATAATATACATCATACGATCTTATGTTTGCAGAAAAATATTTGCAGTAATAGCTTGAACACAGTACACACATACTCTCTATAGTAGTGCATACGCATAATTACTTGCAAACCTTTTTTCACCTCTGTTTTGGTAAAATTAACTATAAACCTACGAAGCATAGTCCATTCCGATCGAAATAATGAGAAATAACGCATTTATATGTATAACGCATTTATATATCCCTAGGAGTGCTCGCAACGCGATGAATAATATATCGATTTTGTGATGTCATAGGTGGTATTGAAGCTGGATTTGCAGGAACAGTGTGGGTTCCCTTTGGTGACAATTGTCTCCTCGACAATGGACCAAAACCAAACTACACGATTAAACAAGTTACCGATTTAGTAAAGGTCTTGAACCGCGGACCGGACGCTCACGAGTACGAAGACTCCTCGTCCAATGCTTCAGACGGCATGTAAACTAGCAAGATCAACATCACCTACTTACTGCGAGCCATACAGTGGATGTATCTCGTCGATGAATCTTGACCAAGAGTACTCGAAATGTTGGCCAGATTTTTTATAATCAGAAAAGGGAAGAATCACTAATCAAAGTAACTATTTTTTTAATGCCGAGCGGTAACGAGCTTCATACCGCAGATCTGTATCCAATTTTTCAGATTTTCTCACGTTTGCTACATTTGCATACTCAATTTTTATTTCATCTAACGCTATGGTGACAGTTGGTTACGTACATGTCACGCGCGCGCACACACACACACATGCGTACTGCGGTAACGACGTTGCGAAGTGCATTTTTTGTGATTATTTAGTTTATAATTTTGTTTTCTTTTTTTTTTATTAAGAGAAAAGAGTACAAATTTTTTTTTCGTTTTCTTTTTAATCGTGCTGCGTTTATTTGGAAGGTCTAGATAATATATCGCTGTTGTTGCTGATGAAAGGTTTAGTAAAGCCTTAATTGACGAATATTCAACTTCGACAAGGGGAATAGGTCTGGATGCACTCTAGTGAGCCAAACGTCAATTTTCACGGTACAAGAATTTAAGCAGCCTTAAAGTTTAGCAAGTAAGCTTTACCGCGGAGCCGTTATTCTCGAACGGCTCTCCGCGTCAATCATATCTCTAAGTGTACATGCGTATTAAAAGAAACATGTAACAAATGTACAAAGCAAAATGCATATATATAAAGTAGCATCGAGGAGCGATGAAGAGAAAAAACACTTTACTAGGATTAATAGTGCGTAACTTCTTAAACCTTTGATTATGTTCATAACTCGATGTAAAATATAATGCGTAGCAAGTGGTACATGACTAGATTAACTACTTAAATTATTAAAATCGTTCTGTACGTATATATAACGTGTATTATAAATATAAATGTCGAGTACATTTAAATATTCTACTTTATAATACGTATGTACATTAAAGTATATTTTTCCACTGTACATTTTATCATTGTTGAACATCTGTAAACAAATCAACGGCATACAATACCACTGTACCATACAAAGTAATAGTCACGTTAAATGATCTGTCTTTCACGATTGAAATAAAGTCATTGACATAAAACCGATCACTCCTGCGTTTTGTTCGATTGAAATACCTGCTCTGCTCTAAAAATCGGCACTGTACGCCTGTACGTTCAAAGATTAAAATATTTGTACTATATTCAGTCGCTTCGGATCGATTTTTTCTCCAAACGTTGTATTGCACGAACGCCAAAAAAAAAAAACTAAACTTGACTAGACGAAATTTTCCAACGGCCAATATCCGAAAAAGTTAGAAGAGGAAAAAAAAGTAATTTACAAAGCTCCGCTCTCGCATCCTCTCAAGAAGAACTGTCGGAGCTTCGGCCATGCTTCTCGTCGAGCCTGTTCAAACAGCCACTGGGATTGGCGAGGTTCTGGCAGTTGGTCCTGACGAATTTGCAGCTATCGCCGCAACTTTTGACGGAGACTCGTCGACAGCGCTCGTCGCACTTGGCCCCAGCAGCAGAGTTTACATAGAAGTCGCTGGAAAGTTCGGACAGCCGCTCGTTCCACGAGTCCATGACTTTGAAGCCGCTCATTCCGGAGCTTGTGCGCTTTTTGATTACTTTGCCGGAGGACGATTGCTGCTGCTGCTGCTGCTGCTGTAGGTAATCAGGAGCAGCGGCCGAGCTCGAGCTGGACGACGACGAGCTGCCCTCGCTTATGCGCCAGATCTTTTGATCGTCGATGGTCGCGAAGTGCTCAAAGTACTCGCGCATCGAGGAGTACCTCCGGTTGCTCACCTTGATAGGATGGAGAGGCTCGTGAGGAAAAGGGACGACGATGTGTAGGATCGAGGGTTCACACCTTGACCTTGGAAGACTTCGAGCCCTCCCTACGGCTGCTCGACTCCGAGGCGTTCGAGAAGTCGTCCGAATACTTGAGGCTCTCATCGGAGCTGGCGGCTTGCTCGTCGTGCTCCTCCTCCTGGACGGAGGACAGCTCCTTCTCCTCGTGGTCGGACTTGTCGGCAACGGGAGATCTGTTGTCCGGCAGCTCGTCGATCACCGACTCGATGTCTTCCTCGATCTCTTCGATCTCCTCGGGCTCCTCGCTTCGCGCCGAGTCTCGTTTCTCGCCTGAAATGTATACGAGTAAACACCGAGCGGAAAACTTTTCTCCATCAGCAAGTTCATGAAATAATCTCTCTCTTTCTCTCGAATTGCCCGCTGCGCTCTCCTGCACGTCGCTCGAGCGCTCCGAAGTTTCCGACGAACTTTTCGCCTCCTTACCGGATTTCCTCGACTTCCCACGCTTCTCCTTCTCGGTGAAATTAATTTTCCTATTAGAGCTGTCCTTTTTTTGCGCCAGCGACTTCTCGGTCTCTTGCTCCTCGCACGGCCTGGAACAAACGGGCAGTGATTAAATGGAAAATTATACACTCTCGAGAATAGGAATAAAAAAAAGTCGCACTCACTGCGTCTTGCCGTCGCGGCGTTGATCGATCCTCCACCTGGCGCACTTCTCCAGCGCCTCGTTCTGCCTGTTCTTGGGATAGCCGAGCCGCGAGGTGTCTGGGGAGAGCGATTTGCTGGCAAAGTCCGTGCTCTCCTTACGCAGTATTCCGTGGGACCTCTCCTTGTGGTAAGCGCTACTCAACGAGGCCGCGCTGGTACTTCTGTCGACTTTTAGCCTGTGTGTATAGGCGACTTCGCTGCCGACTTGCACCTGAAACCGCGAGAGTTGACCAACTATCGAGAGCAGCTTAGGAAGTATAAGTTGCATACGTACAGCTTCGCAGAGCGACATGTCCTTGCTTCGCTGGAAGAGGTTCCTGTAGATCTTCTGGATCTGGTCGGGCTCCACATGGTTCTCCATCAGCGTCGACAGCACGTCCCTCTCGGTGACGAGAAACTCTGGGTTGGCGTCGACAAGAACGACGCTCTTGTTTCGCGGTGACGAGTTTGCGCTGGTGTTGTACAACTCGCCGTTATCCTGAAACTGCCGGAAGGACTCGAGCTTCTCGATCACTTTGTTCTCATTGAGAATCTTCGGAGGTGTCGGGGGTTTGGGCACTCGCTGACTCGCGAATTTCTCCGCGTAGACAAGATCGGCCTCGACCTCGTCCTCGTCCGAATCATCCATCATGTTTAGCGAAATTTTCAGCTGGTAGATCTCGTAGAGCATTTTCCTCTGACGGAATTAAATAGCTGATTATATTCAAGTTCAATGGCGTGACTGCAGACTGATGCCGCTCGGCGTGGTAAACAGGATCAATTAACGCGACTGATGGAGATCATTGAATCCTAGCAGCCGGGCAGCGCACATGGTTACTTAATTAAATTATCGGAGCCAACGCGCGCTTCTAAACAGTCCCCTAGCGCTAAACCGCCAAATTCGATGATCCTCATTAGTCGCCGAGCGAAGCCTCGAAAATAACTCGCTCTTAATTAGCATATTCTCTCTACGCCAACGCTCCAGCCGCATCAGCGCACAGCCTCGTCGAATTATTCCCCGATAGGTATTACACAGTCTGAATAAAACACGCGCTAATTAATGCGCAAGCAAACGAACTTCCCGTGGAATTAAGTATAGCCAGTTCTTCGCAACTTTCGTTTCGCGCGGAGTAGTCGCCGCTGAAAAAATACACAAACGTACCTTGTTCAAACATCCGGAACTCCTCTCAAGATGCTTCTCGAAAACTTGCTTTAATTCCCGATCTGTGTAAAGACCGTTCTGGACGATTTCTTGCGTAATGTCGTAGACGAACTTGGCGTAACGGGCCTCCTCCTCTTCGCCCCCACGGCTCGACTGTAACTTTCCTAAACTTTCCTCGTGCTTGGACTGCTGCTTCTGGCTTATTTCGCGTCGCGACAACGACGGACACCGTTCTTGCTTAGCGGACTGTGTGTCGGCTTCATACTTGCATTTCCTGTGAACATTATGCCGTTTGCTTATCCGGCTTCTTTATCGCGCGAGCCAATGTCAATTAACGCGGGAAATTACGAAAAACTAATTTTAATCGTTAATGAAACTGCTGGTGGATAACTTTCCGCATATAAAAGTAAGTGCGTCTCTCTCTCGAAACGCTATATCACGCGTTCCGACGCTTGGAATGGCTCCAACAGCGCGGTTAATATAACGATATCCTCGAAAATCCGTGAATTCGAGTACTCGGTAAATACACGCTTCGCGGAATTAAAAGCCGTGTAAATATAAGGAAAATTGTTGACTCAGACGCGCGCACGTTTTACAATACCTCGACCTCGCCGCACTGCAGGTTTTCGAGCCGTAAAACTGGTTGATTTCATCGAGCCTTTTTCGACATTTCAAGCTCGATTTCGGGCGGTCCTTGGTGGTGTCCGATCGCACACAGGGACAACTCGTGTCGTTGACGGCAGTTCGTCTGTCGGCGCTGTAGCTTCGTTCGTTCGATGAGCTCTTGCTGCGGCAGTGAACCTTGATTATCTCCTGCAAAAAACGGCCGACACTTGAGCTTTCCTCGGGAAAAAATACATAAAAACAGCTGGCTCGATCGAAGCCGTTGTAAAATCTCGGAGGATTGAGACTTTATATATATATATATATATATATATATATATATATATATACGGAAATACGCATAAAAATACCGCTGCGTCGATAGAAACGAAACAGCTGTGCAGCATTAGCTTTGTATAGTCATACAGCTCGGTAGAGGAACTTTTAATGTATCGGAAAAGTTTCCCCCGATAAAATTATTATTCCGCACTTTCCGCGTTACTTTTTTCGTTAATCGAGCTGCATTAGAGCTGATAAAAATAAAAATCGATCGTATAATAGCGTTATTATTATCACACTCGAGGGAACATTTTCTTCGTGACAAACGAGAGTATCTTACGGAGGGATGATGCTCGGTGTCATATGCCAATTTGTCGATGGTTTCCTCGGAAGGGCATTTTTCGAAAAATCTCAGCTTACAGCTCGACGGTCGACTGGGAGTCAAGGCGACGCATCTTCTCTGCATCTGAAGACGGGTAAATCTCGGGTTCCTCGAGTCCACGACGCTCTTCGCCAGCAATACCCGACGCAAGTGCGTACACATCGATCGGTGTAACGAGACCTGATCGACGTAGCTCTCCCCTGTTTGGTTGTACACTGCGTGGAACGTTCTCATTAGATTTTATATTTTACTATATTATATATACCCTAGCGGCGAGTATATGACATGCTTTCGCGGAGGACGAAAATAGAATTTGTTTAGCCGAGTTTCACGCGCAGCATAAATTAAAAGTATGTCAACAACCTAACTGTATAACCAAACGCACGTATAGATTACACACACTACAACAACAACAACAACAATATAATACAAAGCGCGTCGATGCAAGAATTTTCGGGGTTATCCATTAGCGTTACCTGAGCTCTTTAGATTCACGCTATCTCTGCAGCAGCGCGTCATTTTTAAAACTAGCCTCGGTGCCCGGCCAGGAACTTTGCACTTTTGTAAACTTCAAAGAAAAAACTTGCATGGAGAATTTCGAGGTGCCGCGTGTGTAAGCACGTATACACAAGAGAGGGACGTGATTGATCTGCAATGCACCTTGCCTCTGGCTACTTTTTGTTTGTCGGACGTTACTAGGCAACGCGGCACACGTGGACTCTCGGTGTCAGCTGATATACGTATGTGTGCGTTGTGTGTATACGCGATACTGAGTTTACGATAGGGATAACAACTATGGGGATAGCAATTGCTGTGATAAAGTCATTTTCTTTATATTACTATACCCCTTTGTTTGAAATGCGACATTATTTCTGTGGTTTGATGATGAGGCATAAATATCGAATTGCATATTCATGTCGAAATTGAATTTACCGGGAACAGAAATGCATCTCTATAGGGTAATTAAATTTGCATGTAACCATTGAAACGTGATTATGTATCAATGGTTACATGCGTATGTAATAATATATTTACAACGATATATTTACAACAATATATTTACAACGTATGTAATAATATATTATGAAATTCAATGCGAAATGCATAAATCACGAAGCGAGGAGGACGTCAAAGGATGAGAAAAAAAAGGCATTGAATTTTTGTTTTCATGTATTTATTATTGAAATTATGTTAAAGGGTTAGTCAAATAAATAAATTAACATCGCTATACTCTACGTAGTTTTTTTTCGTTCATGCAGTCGATCCGCGCAGCTTGTCACTGCAAGGAGGGGTGTGTCAACCCCTCGAACGCGTGGATGAGTTCCGTCGCTTTGACGCGCGCAACACGTTTAACATTATGTGCGCACCAGTGGCTAAGCGTCTCGACGCTCTCGCGTTTGCCTCGATTCGTACGAGCCTTCGTTCGTCTCCCTATATGTATATAATGTATATATAGCTGATGCTGCGTGTATTACTATATCCATATAAGTGTATACGAGG
>CM053172.1:63539843-63551908 GCA_012977825.3 Pteromalus puparum | reverse complement strand
GGGTGGGCTTGTTAGGTACTGATGAGCCTAGATATGCGTCTTGCGCTTCCTTGCGTACTTATTGCTACGTAACACACTACACATATAACTGTACAAAAAAATTTCTTCCAGAGGGGATGCTGATATATCATCGTCAATGCTACACTCAATCGAAAAAATCCATCGTACAAAAAAGACAAACTTGCTCGTGGGCCGGTGTTTTATCGCGCGAAACTCAGGATAAACGAACTTTGCGGAAATACAACACAGAGATACAGGCGAGAACTGCAAGCGTCGCTTCGCTGCGGAGTGTAAACGTCGTACAAACGGGAGCCGGGTATACAAACGATATTCCAAAAAGCGATACAAAAAGCCTCTCAGGTATATACGTGAGCGACGGTTTGTGTTGTACACATCAAAGGTCAGATCAATCTCGAGAGTCGCCGCGTGTATAATAGTTAAGTATACGCGCCGTACGTGTGCAGTTTAATAAATATAATATATACATTCCCAAGTGTGAGAAAAGAGGAGCCGTGACGCGTCGGCGTTCAAAGATCCCCGCTCGCCCAATAACGCGGGGACGATCGAACGCGGCTTCTATACCTCCTTCTTCTTTTTCGCTTTCCGTCGACGCGGCGAGGAGGAGAGCAGCTCCTTCTCGTCCCGCCAACGACGCCTCTTGTCTTCCTTATCATTATTCCCTTATCGCGTGCCGCGTTCGTAATTATGCGAAAAAAACTCGGTATACAAGTATCCCCGAGGTCTGCTCGATATCGTGCCCTACGTACATATTATGATTTGCATGAATGCGTGCGCATCGCGACGGCCGATAACGGCCATAGTATAGATAAGCGGCTTTGCGGCAGTTCGCGCTCGCTTTTGATAATCCCCCCGCAGAGTATGTGGTAAGTCTCCGGAGAGGAATCGAAAGCTCCCGTCAAAACCAGACTCGCGTATCATTATATAGAAACGCAGTCCGTTCAGCGGCCGTCGCTCGCCGCGTGTGCTCTAGGAATGAGAGGGATATGAGAGATATCGATTCGGAAAGAGGGTCGAGAGAGAGAGAGAGAGAGAGAGAGAGAGGGAGATAAGAGAGAAAATTGGACGAAAGTGTGCGAGACGGGCCGTGGCGTAATGACGTTGCAGCTGCAGACGTTCAGCCGACGCTCTCGGACGTTCTGGGGACGATCTCGTGACTGGTGGCGATCGCCTCCTTCTCCTTCTCCTCGGCTGCGCCGGAGATCACGTAGACCGGCTGACTGTTGTAGGCCAAGAAGTGCTGATCCGCCGACATGGCTTCCGCCGAGTCCTTCATCTTCATCTGCAAAATTCGATCGTTTTAGCTTATTCCCATCCCGTGAGAAATATAGCCAATATAGGCATCTCCATGTACCCACCTTCTTCCGGTACAGCACCAGCAGGATCAGCAGGCTGCTGATGACGAAGGCGCTGGCGGCGGCCAGGACGAGCGTGGCCGTCTGGAAGACCGGTGCCTCGAGCTCCGTGAGGATCTCCCGCTGCTCGAGGGCGACGACGCGGTTGTTGGCTGTGCCCGCGGTGACCCGGTGCGTGAACCTCGAGGTGGTCGCGTCGGCCAGGTAACCGAGGACGCTGAGCTTCTGCATACGGGTGAGCTCCTCGAGGTGAAAGGCGACGTCGACCTTGTTCGGGCCAACCACCTCGAACGCCAAGACTATCGACTCCTGGCTGATCTCTACCTGGACGCCGTCCTTAAGCCTGGCGCCCAGACCTTGTAGGAAATCCGTGGCCTCTTTGGCGAAGAGCGGCTCGTCCTCGACCGGCAGGAAGCTGCCCGGGAAATGCAGCGTCACCTCCACCGCCTCCACCGGGGTCGGCACTGAAACGCGACGTTCGTCTGAGCTACACAGAGTCTGCGACTGGGCAAACAGCTCTCAGTGTATGTGTACTCACGGCAAATGTTGGTCCCCTTGATGAATGGCTCAGAGCCGACGAGCTGATTTCCCGCCTCGTCGACGCACCAGCAGGTCTCGCCGGCGCACTGGGTCGGCTCGAACCTGCCGTACTTGTCGCAGATAGCCGGCACGAAGCCCCGCTCGCGCATCGCTTGACAGCGGCTGCCCAACACCTTGTTGATCTCCTTGCCCTCGGCCGAGAGGCCCAGGAAGGCGCTCTCCATGTAGGCCTTGATCTCGGCGTCGATCTCGAGGTTGGCCGAGCCGCCACCCCGGCCGCGTCGTGCCTGCCGGAAGTTGCACTTTGGCTCGGCGTCGCGGGTCAACGAGCCCTTGATCGGCTCGCCCTTCTTGTTCACGCACCAGCAGACGCCCACGTGCTCGAGGCACTGCACCGACTCCCAGGCTCCCGTGTCAGGATTGCATCTAGAGACAGAAGGAGATAGACGTTGTGAATGGCTTCGGAAAGTTTCGATGGACTCCGAAGGCCTTTTCGCGCTTCATTAGGCAGCGCGCGAAGTTTGATGGAATTTGAAAATCGCGACTCACCTCGGGAGGAACGACGGCTGCTTGTACTTCTGCGAGGTCTTGAGGTTCCTCTCGCGGAGTCTCTCGCACTGGGAGAGCACGGGACAGACGGTGTCGCAGACGAGCTTACTCGAGAAGTCGTTGTAGCCCGCGGAGCAGTCCTCCTTCTTGCGGCACTCGTTCATCTCCGAGTCAAAGTACCAGCGCTCGTTGGTCTCGTTCGTGGCCCTGTGGTGGACATCTTGACCGGGGCAGGGGGCCTTGCGAGGCGGTTCGAAGCAGACCTCCCGAGGCTTGGGACAGCAGACGGCGTACTCGTCGAGTGGCGACAGCTCGCATTTGTGGGTCGAGGGACAGCTCTGTCCGTGAGGTCCGCAGGTCGCCGGACTTCCGTCCTCTACCAGCAGGGGCGAGCCATTCGGGCAGGGGTTGTCCTTTTTGGGCAGACAGACCGGGACGGGTGGACAGGGCGGCGCGCTGCAAGCTACCTCGACCATTCTGCGCGCAACGGTAGAACGGAGTTTAGAATAATTTATCGACGGGCATTGTGGCGCTCTATTGCTGAATATTACTCGAACTCGCGCGGGTTAATTACAGCTGGAAGCGATGTTTATTTACCATTTCGAATTGATAGCCTCTATATATCCGTAACAGACCCTCGCCAACGGATTGATTGTCGTTTTAATTGAACTCTCGATTATTTATTAACTCTTCTCGGAATCACTGTTGTTATTATGCCGGTTCAAATATATGCGCGCGTTTCTTTACGCGTCGAGGAGCTTTCGAGTGATACTTAAAATTACTCGCTGCACGAGTGCTTCTTTCATGAAAAAATCCGTCTACCGAGAGGCTGGAACGACTCGGGCTTTTTGCAAACAAGTTCCTTTCGAATCCCTGTATAAAAGCTCCGGGGCACGTACAAAGAAAAGGCTTTTGGGAATGATTTTCCGGGGGAAAAAAAACTTTAGCGTGCAGAGTTGAATTGTGGATTCGAGGAAAAATTGACTACCCAGGCAGGGCTTTTCGGAAAAAGCTCGGATAAAGTAGAGACTCGAACTACTGTTCGGTCGAAAGTAATTGGCACAGTGGGTCAAGTGAAGCCGTGCACTATATAACATCTATATACTTTCGACCAGAATTCGCGCGCGTACATTTTAATTAACATTTTTTTTTTTCAGCGAAAGCAGCCCGGAGGATTAAAACCCCACAGCTTTTCCGAATTAAATTGAAAAAGCTTCCGCCAACTCAATTTATGCTGAATTTAATAAAAATAACCATATCACGATGCGCCGTTCGATCGCGTAATTCGAAAATAATACAGCCGATAGGTGCGGTGTATATGATCCATTGTTCGGAAATCCCGTTCTAAGCGCGAGTAAAATTTTATTGGTAAATTTCGGCGGCATTGTTCCAGTGAATAGGGAAAATTTGCTTTGTCCCGATTTCACGACTGACCGCTAAGCTCAAGTATAGCGCATATAATGTCCGCCCGAATAATGATCCAAATAATTAAGCCATACCTGCAAGCCTCGTTCTCTCCGCGGCAGGTGACAGTCTTGCACGGGTCCCTGCAAGCGCATACCGGACAGCCGGTGGTTGGATCAAGCTCGAGTCCGTCGTGGCAGTCGAGACCGCAGTCGACCTCCGGGCACCTCTGAGGCGCACCACACTTGGGCAGCAGTCCCTCGACGACCCTGGTGCCGGCTGCCTCGCGGCCCTCCTCGTCGACGCACCAGCACATGCCCGCGTGGCACTGCACCGGCTCGAACTGGCCGTCGGTGTCGCAGCGAGGGATATAGCTTCGTCGGGCCGGTTCACCTGACTCCCGGGCTCCATGTTCCGCTACGGCCCTGGCGTGTTGGCAGGCCGTCGCCATTACCGGGGAGACGCACTGCGTGCCACAGCCTGTCAGTGGAGCAGTCTCGCTTTAGTCGGACGAAAATAATGTTCTCGAAGAATAGCGATGTGTATACAAAGCCGAACCGCGGGTTCGTTATACGGAGGACGTGTCCATAGAGCTTGTTGTTTCAGGCCGCACTCGAAAGATAATGGTTCCAGGCAGTAACAATAGTGTCGTAAAGAGTTCCCTTTTCGAATTCAATTATGTCAGCGCGAGAAAGCTCGCGCGCGCCGCTCTCGAGACTTCGAGAGAATAAAAGCCCTTTTTCTCTGGGCGTAATTGAATCGCGCCTGAGAAACTCGTTCTGTCATCCCCAGCTAAAAGGGCGAGTTTTCGAAAAAGTAATAAAAAATCACACGACAATGCGATGTAGAGAGACAGCTGATCGTGGACTCGCGGCTCTGACCTCGACCGAAGACAATCGGGACAATCGCGCGACGTGTCCCTAGCCGTCGTCAAACATAATTCCCGGCGCATTGTGCAAGCCGCACTACCCCCTCGACGCTTCGCACCGGACAACAATGCGTCGCGCGAGCGCTGATTTTCAATTGATCGTTATCATGCAGATTCCTTCTCAGTTTTTCGAGCTTATTCAGTAATAACAAGGACTTGGATTTTGGACTCACCAGTGGAGCAGCACTTGTCGCCGGCAGAGCACTCCTGGTCGGTGCTGCAGAGCACCTCGCAGCTGGATGAGCTTGGCACCAGGTAGGGGCACTGTCCGGGCTTGGTGGCCAAGCAGGCAGGTACCGAGGGACAGTACTGGCCCGGTCCGCAGTTCACGTCGACGAGGGTGCAAGCCTCATTTGGCGCACACTTCACCTCCTGGCAGGGGTCGCGGCAACGGCACTGTCGACATCCCGCTGCGTCTGTAATCGAACAGGCCACCCACCTCGGGCTTAATGACAATGTGTATTTTTCCCGCGACGCGAGAGGAGAGCGGTAATTAGGCTGGAATTTCTTTTTTCCCGGTCTTAATGAGACTGCCGATGTGATTTACGAGGCTGGAAATTACTCGAGCGGATTACGTGAAAAGCGAATTTTAAACACGACGCGCTAGCAGAGAGCTAGAAATTAAGTGAAAATCAACGACGACTAATCTCTGCCGCGCAAGGAGAGAGAGAGAGAGTCGCCGAGCGCGAGCGATATAAATCATCCTCTTTAAGAATACATTACGCGCGAAAAAAAGCCCGCTCATTTCCATACTATGAATTTCAATGCGCGACGGGCCACGTTCAATTTGCAAGCAAATCGCACTCGGCGCGCGTTTATGATATAGAGAGCACACTCGTCGCGCGGTTGACCCGTATATCGCCAAGCGACTCCTCACCTAATTCGAAGCCGTAGGGACAGGTGAGATTGCATCTAAAAGCGTCGCAGAGATTGAGCAGGTCTCGGAGTTCGGCGCAGTCGGTGCTGGCAGGCTCGACTCGACTCTTGAGGGTCGCGCCGTACTCGTCAACGCACGAGCAGTTCTTCTCCTGGCACTGGAGCGCGCGGTAAGAGCCATCCTCCTCGCACTGGGGCGCGGGAATTGCCAGAGCCATTCCCTCCCTCGTGCCCTCCATTCGCTCGCCAAAGTCTCGCAGGTACTCGCACACTGTGAAAAAGAAAGCGAATTATGAGCGGATTTCGCACAGTTTCGAAGACAAAAAAGTCAGTCGTATACTCACTGGTAGGCTCCTTAGCGGGCGGCGGCACGATGGGACAGCAGACGGACTGCTCAGCCTCGGCCACGGGGGTGCAGCTGTGGTTTTGCGGGCAGGTCTTGTTACCAGCCACACAGATGACGGCGTTGCCCTCCAGGTCACTCAGAGGCGAGCCCGAGACGCAAGGGTTCTTGAAGGCGCGTCGCAGGCGACACTCAGGTTTCGTGGGACACAGGAAGTCGGGACAGCCGTCCTCGCGACGAAGCACGCACTCCTCACCGGGTGGACAGGGGTATCTGCAACCACCGCGAAATTGTTCTACAAGTTTTCAAAGGAGACGGCCTCGGGCGGGAGGTCCCTTTCTCCGCGCGGTATGCATAAGATATTATCGCAGTCATTTAGCGGATAAAGAATCCTTCGGCGACTGTGTATATAACTGTGTGCAGCGTACAGCCCCGAGCGGGAGGGAAAAATATTCTCTGAAAGTTAGCCAGGGTGTACAATGGCAAAGTATCCCGTGTCTGACCTGGTTCCACTGCGAGCACGAGCTTTTCGTTACTTACTCCCAACTTTGACTGTAGCGCGTTTTTTTTAATCATCTCGATTTTTTCTCTCAGCGTTTTTGTTTCTCGCCTCTACGTAGTACAGAGGTTCACGAGAAGAAAAATCCAGGCCGTTGGCGATTTTTTCCCTGGCAAAACTCTGCTCGATACATCTTTTACGCGAAGGGCAGCCGTGTTACACGGTGCTTTACGAGCTCGTTGTACGTAATCTCGAGGGAGTAAGAGACGTGCCGCTCATATCTCTCTCTCTGTACAGGCCTGTAATTGACACTCGATAAAATATGGCCGTAAAATTTTTACGAGCAGCGGCTCGTAAACCACCGCTAAGAATCCTCCCCTTGCAAAAACCGTCTTGTGCGCGTCAATCGGGCCCAAAGCTCAAGAAAATTTAATGTACGTACCCTTGGCAGGGGTCATCGCACTCGCAGGTAGGACAGCCATCAGCGTCAGTCTTGAAGCCGTACTGGCAAACCTGGGCGCACTGCTGGAGGGTACACCCGGAGGAAGGCAGAGATCGAGGTTTTCCTGAGGTAACGGGAGCCACCGTTGACTTCTCGCAGTCGACCTTCTCCGCTGGACCCATTGAACCGCTGACCTTCTGGCCCATCGCGTCTACGCACCAGCAGACCAATCCGTTGCGGGAACATTGGCGCCGCTCGTACTCTCCGTCTGTGGGTGTAAACAGAAAATATCGCTGAATTATTTCTAGGGGAAAAAGTAATCTCTCTCGGTCCAGCTTTCTGTTTCGAGAGAGATAGCGCGCGCAAACACACGGCCGGAGGAATTCTTTGCCGCAGAGGGATTCGCGCTTTAATTAAACTTCAAAAAGATCCGCTTTCAGCGCGGGATCTCCATTGAGAGCTGTGTGTGTGTGTGTGTGTGTGTGTGTGTGTGTGTGTCTATATATACGTGTACCGCGAGATACTCGAAAACGTGATCCGAAAAGTAATGATTCCATCAGTTTTTTGTTACTTTCGGGGAAACGAGAGCTTTGGTATATTAATTCGGAAATTCCGCGAAGCTGCACGAGATTTCGTTTAATCTTTTTCAATGCCATGCAGCGCAGCGGGGATTATTTTCTGGTAAAATGTGTATGCGAATGAGGGACGGGATATAATTCTTTTAAAATTTCGTATCTCCGCTTCACGCCTCTCTAGGCTTGTCACGTCTCATTACGAGGTGGAAATATACCTGCCAGAGGAAATATAAACATTTTCATTGTGACGACGAGTATTTTCACGATAATAGCGAGCGACGAGCTGCAGCACAATGTTTTTCTAAATCCCCGCGTAATTCACGCTCGAGGTGACTCTCCGTAGCCATAAATTCTGCGACACTTCGTTCTCGTATACGCTTCCTCTCTTGATACAAATATATCGTTTTTTTTTTCGGGAACAAAGGGATGTAGTCAAGCCGACGGAAAGAAAGACACGCGATGAAAAAAATTATGGAATTTTCGACTGCGCGCCCAAGGGAATCGCGCATAAATCAAGGAATAAAAAATGAAGCGTCGCCGTGAAACGTCGAGAGAGCGAGCATGAAAGCGGTAGAAGCGTCTCTTTGAATATTTATTCCGATGCGATGAGTAGCGAATTGCACATCAACCCTAATTAATTAGGCTTTTACAAGCCGTCCTCTCGAAAGCTCGTGTATAATCGCAAGCTAATTCGCAAAAAGCTGAAACGACGTAAACGATGCGCGAAAGATCGCGAAAATCCAGTCGACAGCCAAGCTAATTTCCTCTCTTGGCGTTGCTCTCAAGAGAGAGAAATACGATTTTTCAAAGAGCAGAGCTTTTTCGGCACGTCCGCTCACAGCAACGGCTTATAAAACTTATTGGCCGAGGCGTAAGCTTTACGACTGGTAGCGCAGGAACTTTCTATATACACTCAGGGAACAGCAGTAGCAGCAGTAGCAGCGCATGTGTGTGGAACGTGCCAGTCGAGTCTTTTGAATTCGATTGAGCTTCCCCCGTGCTATACTCTCTCGACGTATTGCTTTATTGTAGAGTGCTTTTTACGAATGGCGGGACGCGTTTTATATAGAATCTCGAGATTTTACTGCTGTGCTTTTATTTTTTCCCCCGTCGCTTTTGTACCGAGAGAGTTTTCCCGCGTTTATTTGCCTTTTTAATGACGCGAGGCGTATTGCAGCCACAGCGACGGGCGTTTTCCGATTCGTTCTACGTTATTAGGTGATAAAGGCGAGCGAGCATCGGGTAAGTTTGCAATTGTGCAGCGGTTTATTTTTTTTTTTTTTTTTCCCTGACGGGTGTGTTGCAATTCGCGCGTAACCGACGTAATCGAAATTCGAGTTTCGCCGATTGATTGATTGATTGAGATGCATCGGCGTTCGCGTAACATTAAACCGGGCAGACGAATTTTTCTAACGAGCTTGCAAGCATTGCGTCCAATCAAGCGATTTTTCCCCCGCCAGTCTGACGTCCTACCCGTCAGTGGCAAACATTTATCCGGAGCAAACTCTCTCTTGCTGTGCAGCGCACGCGACCGACATAATCCCCGGCGTTTATTTTTAATTAATAACGCGAGGCGCATACTAAATTAACAGGAGCAAACAAATTAGCTTAGCTCGACGCGAAATGTGCAATCTCGCTTGTGCACGAAGGCTCATAGTCGTGCGGAGAGTGACTCGAGCTATGCACAGCGTACAATGGGTCTTAATCAAGCTTTCCGCAGAGCGGCGTCATATCTGTCTTTTATAACACTTGTAAATGCGTTGCAGGAGAGCTGCTGCGTCGTCGGTTTATGCCAGCTCGACTAGACTCTAAAAGCCATAGTAGCGTGTACCGTATACGCACAGGAGAGCTGCAGTGGTGGCGGGAGCCGAAGCAGCCGAGCGAAAGGGGCTGTTCTCTTCTCGACGAGAGGAGCTTTCCAAACGGCTGCTGCCACCGCGCGTATACATAAGCTCGCTTTCTCTCTGCTGTACGCGCGCATAAAGTGAACTGGATGCGGGAGGTTTTAAGCCGGAGACTCCACCGGGCCTTTTGTTTTAATTATGTTGAGCACCTACTGTACACTGACTATCTTTGGCGGCGCGCGCTCGTTCGCGAGCTTTTTTCCTAATTTAGCCCACTTGCCGAGCGTTTGTTTATCGCTCGACAACACGCTCTCGACGAGGAAATGAAAAAAAATTTTTTTTTTCCTCTTCGCGGCCGAGAGGAAAATTAAAAATCCCTCAGAACCGCCACAGAGTTAGCACTCGACCGCGCGATAATTAATCTCCGTTAAAACTCCACGAAGCAGCTAATAACTTTATTATATTTCTCGTAATTATGGTGGTCGCGCAGGATGACCCGGTGAGCGAAGAGGGTGTATAAGCCGTTGAAGGTGCAACGCCCCGTTGCTTGGCTCCTTGCCAGTCGAGCGTCTTATATCGCCGAGTAGGCGGCTGTTTTAGTAACATCTTAACTCCATTAAATTTATTACGCGGCAAAATTGTTTTTTAATGGCGATGCGCACGCGAGCGATACCGAAAGTTCACCGATAAGTCAGGCCCCCGCGCGTCCTGCCGCGTGATCGTTAAGGATCTTTAATTAAGGCGAAAAATTTATCGTACTGGCTTGCTCTAATGAAGCCGGAAGATCAGCGAAACGCATAATTGAACGCGAGGAGTATAGAGAGTAAAAATGCCGCGTTTCTTCGGGGAAAAATTCTGCAGCTATATATTTCCTCGCGGAAGAGTAGAATTTTAAAGGAGTCCTCCCTCAATACGTTCCTTTCAAAATTGCTGCGGCTGGCGCGGGTTTTGGAATAGCATTTTTCCGCTCGCCCTACTGTGTTGATGCAATCTCGCGGCAAAAGGAGAGCGGCGGCGGAGTTTCATAGTTTCAATCTTGGAAAATGTTCAAGAGCCCCACGCTGCGGAATAAAGGCAAAGCGCGCAGCCGGTATGGCAGCCCGAAGTTCTAGAAATAATGGTTTTCGATAGACGCTCTCGTATTACAGCTGCTGCTGCTGATAAGAATGCCGATAGCTATTGCCGGAGAGGAGCCTTTGGCTATCCGATAGCGCGAGTTTGACAGTTTTCAATCCAGGATTAACGTCGGCTTGCAATTGCACGTATATTCGATGTTGTTATTGTACCAAGCCGTATACCGCTGTTGAAAAATGCCAGAGCGAGAGAAACGCAGAGAATAAACAGAGCCGTTGGAATTCTTTGTCGAATCAACAAGAGCTGTGTACCGCGCGGCGATGTGGGTAAACTCTGCGGAATTTTCAAAGAAACTTCGTGTATTTTCGCAGACTTAATAACTCTGCGCTGTGCGAATTTCATTTCCGCGGGAGTCTCGAGAAAACAGTATTACAAAAAGAAAAACGACTCACCTTCGGAGCACTGGGGAACATAGCCCCTGCCCTGTCTCTCGGAGATGCTGAGCAGCTCGGCGAGCATCCGGTTCCTGTGGCAGGCGCTCAGACCCTTAGGTGCGACGCAGACGCTGGCGGCGCACTTGTCGCTGGCACAGCACTTTTGCGGGGCCGGGCAGTCGAGGTCGTGGGAGCAAGAGCTGCCGCAGTGCTCGGGTTCGTCTGCGGGGCAGCTTCCAGCGCGCTTGAGCTCCTTGCTGGCGGGACAGCAGACGCCGTACTCCTGGCCGGGCTCCACGAGGCAGCGGTACAGCGGCGGGCAGTCGGGCTTGCCGGGGCTGTCACCGCAGAGGAAAGGCCGGGGCGAGTCACTGATTTGCAGGGGCTCGCCGGCTGGGCAGACGTTCGCCAGAGACTTGGCCTTGCGGCAGCTGGGGATTGGCGGGCAAGGCGGCCGGGCGCAGGGCACGTCGATCAGCTCGCAGGACTGCAGCCCGGGACAGCTCACTCCGCGGCACGGGTCGCGGCACTCGCACCTGGGGCAGCCAGTCTTGGGCTCGATCTGTGGAGTTGAGAGCGCGGTGATTAGCCCGGTAGTAGCTCGTTATCGCTTTTTCCACGTCGCGAACAAACACCCGATCGAATCGTGTCCGGCGAGGGGGAAAATGGAGAACGAGCGCGCTAATTGATCTCCCGGATGTGTACCCGCGACGATTTTTTCCCACCGCGCGCGGTACCGATAAAACGCGGGACGATCAATCTCCTCCCGACAGCTTTTTCGAGCGCCGGCAAAAAGCGCCCTAATTTCGCGCGCGGAATAATAAACGCGCTCCCGGTAATCCCCGGGGTTAATCCGGAGCGAGCGCATAACAAATCAGTGGCGCGCGCGCGCGGAAAAAAAGCAGAGAAGAAAGAGGGCGGCAGCGGGAGCTCCCCCATGGCCGCAAACAAAGGCCGTCGAATTACCTCGAATCCCAGCGGGCAGAGCATGCGGCAGGAGTGCGCCGGGCAGACCCGGGGGTTGTCGCAGTCGACGAGCCGGTCGCTGGCGAACAACGTCAACCCCCGGCCTTGGTTCGAAGCGGCATCAACAGTAGCCGAAGCCCCTCCGGCTGGCTGCTACTGCGATCGAACGAGCTACGGGCGAAAGGGCGTCGCCGGCGACCAAGAGCGCCGCAGCGTCG
>CM053172.1:63379160-63539214 GCA_012977825.3 Pteromalus puparum | reverse complement strand
GCGCCACTGATTTGTTATGCCGCATCGCCTCCGGATAACCCGGATTACGCGGTGAGCGGCGTTTTATTCCGCGCGCGCGGAAAAAAAGCAGAGAAGAAAGAGGGCGGCAGCGGGAGCTCCCCCATGGCCGCAAACAAAGGCCGTCGAATTACCTCGAATCCCAGCGGGCAGAGCATGCGGCAGGAGTGCGCCGGGCAGACCCGGGGGTTGTCGCAGTCGACGAGCCGACGCTGCGGCGCTCTGGTGCCGGCGACCTCGCCGCCGTACTCGTCGACGCAGTAGCAGCCAGCCGAGGGCTCGCACTGGATGCGCTCGAACTCGCCGGTGACGTTGTCGCAGCGAGGGACCAACTGGGCAGGGCCGCTCGGGCCCAGAGCTCGCGAGCGCCGCCTGGCGGCCAGGGCCAGCTGCTCGCAGCCCGTTAGCTCGCCGGGAACGCAGCGGTCCCCGCAGGCGGTCGGGCAGCAGCGCTCCGACGGCGACTGGCACTCCACATCGGACTTGCAGGCGGCCGAGCGAGCCGGACAGATATTCTGCTCATCGTAGGCCGGGCAGCGGCCTACCGGGCGAGTTATTACATTTCCTGAAACAGAGAGAGAGACGAGGGTTGCGTTATATATCGGAGTTGATGTTACGCAGTGTCCTTCCGTTACTACTTGTCGCGTTTATTGGACGTGAGACCGCACGAAATAAAACATCGAGGCCATCTTTTCTCTTTAGGGGATTATGACTTTTTTTTTTCCGCGAGCAGAGCGATTACGAGCGTAAAGAGGCATTAGGTAACTCTCGGCGTTTACGCGCTCCTCGCTAGTTTCGTCTTTTACAGCGAACGCGAAATAAGCGTAATTATATAGTGCGTAAAATTTTAAGAGCGTTATTAATTGAAGCCGGCCTTTACTACCGCGCGTATAACGTAATGATGGTGACTTTACGCCGGGGCGTTATTAGTTCGGCGGCAATGCCAAAGTGGGATGTAAGTTTTTATACTGGGGCCGTAAATAGCACGAGGAATAACATAATTTCGCTTGTGCACGCACACGTGTGATATATTACACGGAAGAATTCGGTCTAACGAAACAGAAACAAATTAGAAAGAAAGTTCTCGGGAATTCGATCCGCATTCCATGTTGGCGTTGGTGGGTCTTCATCAAAATCTTGACATATTATCGAGCGCTCGGATTCAATCAGCGAACTGATTGGCAGAAGCGGAAGTGCTCTCTCGATTTCCGCTCCGGAAATTTCATTCACAGGCGTATTTATAATATCAATATAAATCCGCGACTCCTCGGGACGAAGGTTCGTTAATCAATTCCCAGGTTCTCCTAACGAATTTCAAAAAAGAGAAACGCAGAAGAGTATCGGTATACGTACGGAGATCGAGGAGAGAAACGAGGATGACACGCGCGTCATCGCGACGATATTTGGCTCAACGAAGCCGGATATTAACGCGCGCACCGCCTTTCATTCGCGCGCTAGCGCACCAAGAAGAGAGAAAGAGTAGCGCTCGGCGAGCTCCGTGGAAATAATAAAAATGCCCCGGAGTCCGCCTAACGGTTCCTCGCATCCTACTGCCACACTTACTACACTTAGCTCTCGCGCGCGCGCGAGCTGCTAACGCGTATATACCTGCGCGCTGGCTATGTATATATATCAAAGAGCGTCGCGTATATGCCCCGGACACTTTTCATCCTTCTTCTCCTCCTCCTCCTCCTTTTTTCGCCTCCTTCCACATGTGCGCTACACTATATAAATCCCTCACTACTCCTTTCTCCTCTTCCGTTCTCGTTTCCCTTACATCCTCCTTTTTCGTCGAGCCGATGATTTGCTCGGCCGTTGGCCCCGCAGACTCTATATACTACACAGTCTCTTCGAGTGCGATTTTTCGAGGCCCCAATCCCGCGCGGATGTACTGTATCTGCAATTTCGTAATTGCGGCAACGAGAGAGACGGAGACAATGATTTTCCGCGCGATTGCTCTCGGGATAACTGGAACGACGGTTTCCCAGAGATTCGATTGATTAATCGAGCGAAAAAAACGTATCTACGCCGCGAAGCGATGTTTTCTCTCCCATTCTTTATCTTCGAGCGCCCCTTACTCGAGCTAATTATGTTTTATAGCCGAGCGTCGGCTTGTTTTCCGGCTTGTTCCCGGCTAATCGATTTATGATTGCGCGCTCCGCGATTTTTTCGAAACTCTCCTATATATATCAGCCTGTCTATATACATTTGCGTTGCATAATGAGTCGCCGCTGGTTAAATGCGCGTTATCGGAAGCTGAAAAATCTGACCCTAATGTCTGCCCAGGGGGGAGGATTATAATAATGCGTTTTAAAAACGACCCGGTGCTATCAAACTCTTCTCGTATACGTACATATTCATAAACTCACGTCGAATTATTCATCGCCCCGGTCGAAAATTCCCGCGACGATATACGCACGCATTAACATATAAATACACGCACGGCGTATGTGCGTCGAAAAACAGCGAACTCTACGGCGCCTTTAAACTCGCATCGACGTAAACTCGTTATCCTACTGCAGAGAAAGAACAGAGCAGAACTGGTGTAAACGCGTTAAACGAGAACTTTTCCATCGACTGCGGGGCCGTTTTATTGTTCGCCGCGGAAAAACGAAGAGTCTCCTTAATACGAGGCGCAATTAGTCGAAAAAAGACAAATAAAGCCGCGCGTTTACATTGAGCAAACGGTACTCTACATACTTTATAAACCTCGCGTATTTCATCGGTTTAATCGCGGTAGAGATCGCGGGAAATTTAAAATTTATCAAGATTTTTCCTATTCCGAGTCTGTCAGGCGTGTGTGCGCTGTACACGCACATCTGCCCAAGCTCGTCGGCTCGGGAAAAAAAAAGTTACCTCCGTCATAACTGTGTTTTTTCCCGACTATTCCTCGAGGTATTCTTTTGAACTCGGGAGAGCAAGCTCGAGAGAGTTTTACGTTTTTTCGCCGTTGGGTCGATGTTTCCACGTTCATGAATAATAACATCAAAGCATAGTCGAAAATCCTCCGTTCTTACGTGCGTACCATGAATGTCATGAATTTTTTCACGGAAAAGCTCGCTAAATTTTACATACGCACTGTGCGCGCGTCCTTTTTCTCGTAATTTCGGTAAATCATGCGAGAACTTTTTCCAACGCGTTATAAATCCCTATAGCTATACTCTCGTACAAAGGATTTTCACCATAGAGTATAGCGGTGTTACGAGAGCTCGTCCGGTTTTTCTTCACTCGCAATTTCGTTTTCCCGCGGTGAAACTTTCTATCGAAAGTGCAGCGACTGTGTGTCGCGCTTCCCTCATCCACATGCTGATGGACGTGTTTCTTCTCTCGCTATTCAGTAGTAGGTATATATGTATGGGAAAGTCAAAGGCGACAAGAATCGGCCGGTAATTAAACTAGCGCTGAAACTTTGCTTGCGCTCGAGACGAGGCAACGGTTCTTGCCAAAGACGTGGAAGAGCAGTTTGCAAAAGACGACGACGAAAAGGAAACGAACCATTGTTGCCGCACCGGATGATGATTTCAGGAGATCGATTAGACGCGCCGAAGCCTTTTACTTCCGTTGAAAGCTATATATAAGTTGCTGCGCGACGTTTTCTTTTTTCCTCTCGCTCTCGCGTGATCGCGTTGCGTTAATGAGATTAATACGCTTTGTAGTGCGCGAGGGAAGAGAAACTCGAGAGAGAGAAAAAACGAGGGCCAGCGATGATAAAATCGAATTTATTATTCTTCCGCGCGCCGAGGCAGTAAAACCCTGCGCCTAGTTACGAGGGCAAATTCGAAATTACGGGATTTTCGATTAAATTAAAGCGTTATAGAGTCGGCTACGAGCCGTAAAGTCAAAGTCGTGAAATAGTGACATTGAAAAATTTTACCGGCGCTGCGCGGCCTCATAATTGAAACTTTAAAAGCCTCTTTTCCGGCGTAGCGGCCGTAACTTTGCCTCTCCTCTTGCTGCACGAGATTCAAACTTTAAAGGGCAAAACTTGCGGCCGGGTAAACGAATCTCTTCTTTTCACTAATACATGCGTTTTTTTGGAATTTCGGTATATTCGACGGCAGTGAAATTCGCGTCGGTATAGAAACTCGGATGGTAATTACAAAGCGCTTAGAAAGCGCGCGCGATTTCCACTTTCAAACACGCGTGCAACAAAGCCGTTTGTTATTAGCGCTGCCGTTTCGACACGGCGAAATTCTCGCGTTGTAAATCAAAGAGCGAAATAAAATTTCTACTCCCTCTGCGCAAAAGCTCCGATATACACCTTCGATTACCATATTCAAATGCGAGGGAAAGAAAAAATTGAAAAAGGCGCTGATTAATATAATCTCCCGACGAGCCATTCGATAAAACAATTTTCCGGGCTGGGGGCCGCTCTTGCACGGCCTGTAATACAAATCGCCTTAATCTGCCGGGCCGCGCGCATTAATTCAGCCTGAAAATTCGCGCGCTGAAATAAATTGGATTAAGAAATTCGCTCTCTCGGAATTCATTAATTCTCGCGGTCTTTCTTTTTTTCTCTCTTGCTCGTCTCGTCTTCGGGACAATACGCCGGTATCCAATCAGAATTATCGTTCGCTCTCCAGACCAGTTCATTTCGGCAGCCGCGTAACGATTAGACACGCCTGTACGGCACACGAGAGATGCGCGAAAGCCGGAAATATAATTCGCTTTCCGAAAGAAATCGTTCATCGTTATAGAATGAAAGAAAAGCAGGCGGCGTGTGAAAGTTTATATACCTTTAGCGCGATACGGTTTTCGCGCCAGTGTGTACATCTCAGCTGTAGTCGTATTATTTCAATTAGGCGTATATGTGTGGCGACGACATAAGGGCGAATGTGCACTTATACACGTCAAGTACGTTAGTTAAAGCTATTACTTGCACTAGAGCTGGCAAGGGTCGTATACTCGTCGCAAGAGAGAGTGAGAGGAGGTAATACGCAGTTCTGCAGGAGGTGAAATCTCGTTGACAACTCTATATACGCTCGTATATACGTCATGTACGAGTGTACAGTCACGAAACCGATGTTCGCGGAAACATTCGTATAAGCCACTCGCAATTTCATTAGCGCGAGCGGATTTTACTCCAGTTCGGGGCTATAATCAGGCCGCGTTGATGTTTGACTTTTGATAATTAACGTTCTCGAATATATCGCAATTAATATTCGAGTGCATGGAAATTCGGCGCGATTATTCGACGTATAAAATAGCCGGAACTCGCTAACGAATTTCCCGCACTGCGATATTAATCAGCTAAATCTGCGTATAATAGATCGATTCGAAAAAAGCATGACAATTAACGCGCTTTTCGGAATATAAAAGCTATAGCGTCGATGCGCTCGTCCATCTATCCTATACTCGGCAGTCCGAATCCGGGTCGGATCTCCGCAAGCGGCAGAGCCATAAACCACCGCAGCGCGTCATATCATCCGCACTGACATATCGTCGACGCGACAGTTGTAGCTATGTGCCTGCACTCGCGTGTGTAGTCCTCTCTCATATCTTAATGTTCTATATACGCGTGAAGCCCAGCTCGCGATACAAGCCATCATATATATAATATACGTGCAGTGCGCGTACCATACGAAGAGCCAGCGTAATAAAAGAAACGCGCGTGTACTATAAAAAGTCGGATGAAAAATTTACTTTCGAATCGTTCGTTAGAGCGAAAAAGGCCGTCGGAGTTTTATCGTTGGCGAGGATGAAAAAGAACATATTCTTGTTTTTACAATCCAAATCCAGGCTGCAAGTTCAAAGCCTGGGACACGATATAGAAACCCAGGGCACGCGCCAAGTCGCTCGAAAACCCGTTGTTTAAACGAGACTGCGTTTCGCGCGCGACTTTCACCGGCTATATGAAATCACGCCTCGAATATATCTATACCTGATGTGGTGCGCGTATGAAGTGTGCCGCCGCCGGCTGTATGCGTTATAATAATCGACTTGATTTCGCTCATTCGCTAAAAGGGAATAAACAGTATCGCTGATCAATGTGTCCGGCTGTGTACGCAGTGATGGATGGTCCAAGCGAATACACCAGCGGACAATATACTCCGTATAAAGCGTTATCAATCACCAAGAGCCGACTGGATGTATAGATAAAAATAAAGGAGCGGGCGAGCATATAACAGCCGAAGCTCTCTCGGGGTATTACGAGTCAAGAGCCGAGCACACACTTCTTGCCTCGAGATATACGAATCATATATCAGAGATGGAGAGGGAAAGCTCCGCGTGGCTTCCGTTTTTCATCGATATTGCATTCGAATGCCCGCCGCTCCGCACACCTGAGGAAAAATAAGCGCGCACGTGATTCTGAAATAACCAGCGCGTTCCTACATAGGTACAACCTACATTTTTTTCCTTCTATTTCATCTCGTTGAACGTTGAACGTTTGCAGGGAGACAAAAATAGAGGACAGCGGAAAAACTGAATGCGAACAGCAGACGTTCTCCCTCTCGCGAGTTTACATCCGATAAGCGAGGTATTGTGTCGCGAGCGCCGCCGGCGGAGGATTCAATTTTATTTTTACAAATGTACATAAAGGCTAAGTGAGAGAGAGAGTGAGGGCCGCATGAATACCGCGGAATATCGAATTCCATTAAAGGCTTCTTCAATGCGCGTCGGACAGCGCGATAATGTCGCGCTCGTCACTACTCGCCACGGCTATTATATACGGAGGAGCGGTTCGATTTTCGGTACGAGTGCACCGCGCCGTTTCCGTTGCTTTTTACGCCGCCGCTCGCGGACGCGTATTGGAAAAAATATTAGTCGACGGCCATTCTAGTGGCCGAGCGATTGATTATTCGATTCTCTCGATCGCGCAATAATTTGTGGGTTAAGGAGCTTGGTTGACGAAAAAAAAAACAAAGCTTCTCCCCCAATTATACGCTCGCTAATGAAACCGGAGCGCGCACAGGTGCTACCATGAAATTCAATTCACGCAAATATTAGCTTTTATTAACGCCGGAGAGAAAAACGTTCATTATTATACGTCATACACCAGCTCCTTTGAGTATATACACAGCTCTTCGCTTTCTTGCAGCTTCGCGCGCGTCGGTTAAATCGTTCAGACTACGCTCGTTGAAGATTTTCCTGCAGAGCGCACACAGCTCTCGCGCAACAAATCAAATTTTCGGAAGACGCTCCAACGTCGCCGTAAATTACCGCTCTCTGCGAAAAATCGAACGCGCCCGCGGGATATTCGAAACTTTCGATTTTCCGCGCCAGCGGTAAACTCGAAGCCAAGCCTGCGCGCCTCCCTAATCGAATCCGTCGAGAGGAATTTCCGCATATGTGGCTGTATATATACGCGGCGTCTTTTGCCTCGATGAGCGCGCGCGCGTATATCGAGAAGCATCAGAGATGAAAGGAGATATTCTGAGCGAAGCAAGAGGGAAAGGAGAAAAAGGGATTATTCGAGAGACGTGAAATGCTGCTGGAAAATAGGTTTTGCAGATAATGAGATTTAATTCGATGCGCTAATTTGGGCGTGTGTGTTTGTTGTTTCGTTAAATTCACGATAACGCCCAACATTTGAATGCATATAATGCCATATTGCATAAAAGTTTATATATTGGATTCTCACTGTTCCCCGCGCGCACGGCGGCAAAAGTTAAATGGGCCGAAAACATAATAATAATTTCATTCGAAACTTCTAGCATAACACGGGATCACGCATTGCATTATAAGTTTTAAAATTGTTTGCATTAGAATGTAGCAAAGTTAAGATGAGCTTGAACTTTGAGCTCCGTTTTCGACCTGTCGCTCCTCTCCACGCCTACATACGTATATATACACACACCGTATGGACTAGGAAAATTATAATATACGAATAATTTCGCGAGTATAGCACTCGGAGAGGAGTCGACGCGCCTGATATCGTTAATAAAGGAGATATCTAATTACTCTCTGTCTCTGGGCAAACGCAATTTCGCGTGGAAGGAAAGTTGAATCTCGATTTCATTAGCAGCCACTTTGCGGACTGGCAAACATTGGTATATATACGGGCTCCCTCTCTCTCTCTCTCTCTCTCTCTCTCTCTCTCTCTCTCTCTCGACTTGATTACAATGAAAAATACAGTTTTTAATAAAAGTCAGCGGGAGCGTAATCCTGACAAGAGTCCGCCTCGTCGCCGTTAAATCGGGTCCCATCCAGTTTGTAAGTAGCTTAAGAAACTCTGGAAAATCCCATAAATGTTGAAACGCACAGTTAGCGCAGGCCGATTGAAAAATGAACGACGCGAAAGTGGATTCGTTCGCGAGTCTCCTAAAAACTGCGCGATATAAAGGCGAATATAGATATAGCTTACAATTGAAAATCGCGCGATAACGCGTACATTATTTATGCGATGCATTCTTGGCCCTCTTTCAATAATCCTTTCTTCGAAAATTCTTCTCGCATAATAGAGCGAGGAAAAGAGAAAAATTCAGACTCGGCGAGGGAAGAAAAGAAAACGCGAATTCCAGAGGAGGCTAGCTCTCTCCATGAAAAAGGAAATAATAAAAGTCGAGATGCCGCGAGGAAAAGAGAGAGAGAGAAGAAGAGCCGAAATTCTCGTACGTGACGTCGGAGGGCACGGGGATTTCGCCGTAAAAATCGAATGAAGGCTTAATCATTTTTCAGCTATTTTTCGTCCTGCCGATTCGGCGAAATTCCTCGATCTCTACCGGCATGGTCGTCCTCGTGCGCTGACTCGAGCAGCGGCGGGCTTGGAAAAATAGGTTTCCGGGCTTTACGTGGCTTAAATAAGGAATGTACTCGTGCAAAAACAGCAGTCGCTTTTTTATTATTTATCTCGAGCTTCGACGCTGACTGGAAAAAACGTGACGGTTGCTCGACTCGTGGATTTTTCTAGATCTGATGCTCGCACGTTTTCTGTAATTGAGAATTAATCAAGACGTCGCTCACGTTTTCAATATTTCTCGCGATCTAATTTCACATCAAAAGTTCGACTCGTAATAATGTGAGATGCTTATATCGAGCCATGGCGTATTGATAAATACATGCTTGTGGAAATTCCAAACACTAAAAACAGCCGTCGCGTACAATGGAACACAGCGTTATAGCGTATTTATAGCATCGACAATCCGCCTACACAAACAGCGAGTTTCGCGTTCTGTTTGCGTTAATCTTCCGCCGCGCCGGAGCATGGCGCGCAAACATTCATTAAATATTTCGCCAAACATCCCTTTCCAGAGCTCACAACTATACCGGCGCGTATATAGTTAATACCGAAGCAGTGATAAAACCTCCGGTCAAAGGACAAATTAATTTTCCGTCCCTCTCCGACATCGACTAATTTCCGCCCGATACTTCCGCAGACAGAGACATCACATGAGAGAGAGAGACAGCCTCAGAGATTCACGTCACGTACACGCGACTATATACGTTTCGAAAGCGCACACAGGTACTTTCATTTTCCAGCCGCAGCACTCGCCAATAAATAATCGCAGGAGACGACCCCTAAGGTAATGGTCCGTGTGTACACGCGTTGTGTGTACCTTCGGCGAGTGGTTTTTATGAATCCTGCATACAAGAGGTATAAAAAAAGCTCGGGAGCTTTCTTCGGATATAATCGCGCCGTGGAAAAAGTTGGTATACAACTCACGCGCAGAGACAAAGCTTGCTTTGTGCGCCGCGCGACGTTCGATTTATGGCGCCGCGCGCGTTTACGATATAAATCCTACGATTATTGTCGCCTCTTGGAGCGTCGTACAATTTCATGCATACGTAATGTACGGGGGTATACAAGTTGTATGTATATTGTATATGTGTATACGTACCAGCGGTAGCGGCGGCAGAGGCAGCACCGGCAGTGAGGCAGATAAGAAAAATACTCGACGTCACCCACACAACGGCGCAGGCGAGTTGCCCACCGTTGTTCGGCACTCGGCGCATCTTCAACGCATCAAGTGGCCTTTACTACTCCGAGCGGCTGCACCTGCAAAAACCGAAAAAAAAAGCCTCGGCGTTATTCACTTAATTACTCAACGTCCCTTTCAGCTTCGCAGCGGAGGCGGAGGTAGGAAAAAAAAAAGGAATTGCAGCAGCTATACCCAAAGAAAATCCTCGAACGAGCCGTGGCCGGCCAAACAAGAAGGAAACTCATCCGCCTTCAATTTCGCTTTACTTTACTGCGGGCCCCATCAGAGCTCTCGAGAGTCTATAGTAGGCCAAAAAGGAACGAGCGGAGATAAAGCGCGCCTGTCTAGCTTCGATTGAAAGAAAGCCGGCGTCAAAGGGCGGCTCTCGTGAAAAAAAAAACGAGAGATAGAGAGAGAGAGAGAGCGAAGCTACCCTCGTCCCGAGAAAAAATCAGAGAGGTAAAGGCCAGCCGGTATACTCGAGCTGAAATATTAAAGGGTATGTGCGCGCGCACGCCTATACAAAAAGGGAGCCTAATTTCATTATCCCCTGGTGACGTACAACCGCAGTAGTGAAAACGTTTCATTTGCCCCGCTGTGTGTATCTATTATAGCTATATATGTATCCAACTATCCACACCGGGATTGTAGGTGGACGAGGGGAAGCTTGAAGAGCAAGAGCGAAGAGCGACGCGGATGAGGAGAGCAGCTAGCGCTAAGAGGATGAATAACAATGGCTCCTCGGTCGTTATACGCCCGGGGAATATTCTAATGCAGTTGGTATAGTCCGTCTTTCTATCTCTATCTCTCTGTATATGTACCTTCTACTCGAGACTCTCTGCTACGTTATTCATGAGACAAGGCCTCGAGACTTCTGCTTCGGAAACTGCGGATCGCTACGTGCAGACTATAAACCCCCGCGTCGCCTTCTCTTTTTACCCCTGCCCTCTCAACTCATCTCTCTCTCTCACCCTTCTCTGTTTTCCTTTTTCTCGCTTTGCGGATTTCGCTTTAATGCCGCGCTTTATTTCTCCCCTCTCAAGCGCGTTGAAATTTCGCTCTGTAATCTTTTTCTCGAGAACAAGACGCTCGTCTTCGTCTCATCTTTTTTCGCCTCTTCGTCGTCTTTGTGATTTTTTAAACGCCGCAGCAGCAGCCGTACACACGCGTTACGAGGCTCTTTTTACGAGGCTCCCTTGCTTTATGCCCGGCGTCCTATATATGAGTCGAGGGAAATGCCGGCTCGGGACTTATTAAATTATTCATCTGTGCCGCTGCAGTGTCGTAAACGTGCGGAATTTTCGATATGTGTGCGCGCTTGGGAGAAATATATATAACTCCGCATTAAATCGAGATTCGATTGAATTTTTTCCGCCTCCAATTATAAGAGCTTTAAACAACGCGCCGGGATTTATCCTCCCATTAGAGTATATATATAGACGAGCTCGAGTTTGCCTCCGGTGAGTTATGCTAATTGGCCTTGCGCATCTCTTCGCGCACGGTATCAAAGCGACTCACGCGATATCGTTTAAATTCGAGTCGCGCGGAAAGCATCGATCGTCGAAGGTAACGACGTTTTATTATGTGTGAAGAGAAAACAACGCTGACGACATGCCCTCGGAGTTTGTTCTAAAAGGATAACACAATAATCATAATGATATTAACGTTATTGCATCGTGCTTGCGAGCGAGCCGTGGTTCGTTGGTTTTCTTAATTGCCCGTTGACGAAATTTCGTTGCGTCAAAGGAGCTTCCTCGGCGTTGAAGAAACGAAATTTTGCTCCAGCTATTACACGCACAGATTACAAGGCCGAGTGCCGATCAATCGATATTGCTCTCAGATTTTTCCTATAACTCCCCGAGGCTCGCGGGACAAAGTTTCAGCAAGAACTTTTTCATTATTTAGCGCCTCGCAATTAGCCGCGAGAGAAGTTTTCTTCTATGCAAAGTCAAACGAAAAATCAGAGGAGCCCAAGTCAAACAGCTCTGCCCCTCGTACAACATCGGAGAAAGAAAAGTTCGCTTGAAATTTAATTTTCGAAAGCAAAGAAAAGTGTACAACTTATCGGACTTATTTCCCAGCACCTCCAAAACCGTTGACTTTTTACGCAAGATCGTTAACCCGCGAGCTTTACGAGGACATTCGAGAGCCCTGCATGGATTATCGAGCTCCCGTAAAAAAAAATGCGTATAATCAACGCAACACATAATTCAGCCCGCAATCAATCTCCCCTCTCGCAAAAGGCACACACATATACGCAGAGCCCGAAGCTTCGCCTGATATCCACTCGACGGATGAGTCCCGTCAATTATCGCTAGTCTCTCTCACACTCCCCGAACTTATCCGAAAACGGATTCAAAGTTTCGCTCGTCGGGACTCGAGGGGTATTATGAATAATTCAATTAGCCTGCTCCTCCAGACAGTCATACGCGCATAGCCGTACCCGAATAGAAATTATCCATACCGCGCGTGTATGCCTGTGTATATATGCGCGCGTATAACGTGATTAAACCCGTGTAGCGGTGGTGCGTCCCAGGCCGCAGAATCGACGTTCTGATTGAATCAGTCGCGCTCGAGCGCTTTCCATGTTTTTGCCCGGTGCAGCGTGACGCGCGAAGCCGCGTGTATTCTTTCGCCGGGTCAAACACGGCCAATCAGATTTGCACATGTTGGCGCGAGTTCTAATGGAGCCGAATCAAGTTGCCGTAAGCGGTTTGTGTTTATACGCGGCGGAGAATAGGCTATAATACTGTCGTTTGTTTGAAAAATCGAACGTTCTTTTTCCCGCGCTCGCACGCGCGCCTTCAAAGGGCACATTGAAACGGCCAAGCTCGTTATGTACTCTCGGCTGTATATATTGCCGCGCGCGAGAGTGGCTTAGTTAGCGGAGTGTTATGCGCCAGTGGAACGAGTCGAGTACGGTAAGACGAGGGCGTTGTTTCATCAATTTTAATTAAGTTTACATACGCCCCCGACGTCGCGCGCGTATGTTTGAATTTCATCGCGAACAAAGTTTAATTCAAAGCCGAACGCTCGCGCGCGCGCGCGCGCGTGCCTGCCAGTTCTCCGTGCAGAGATATTTAATTACAACAAAACGCTCTAGCGCTTGCGCTCGGACGATGAATGGGGATAATACAGGCTTTTGTGTCGCACGCTCGCTCACGCCGCAGCCTTGTAATATATCCTTTTAACGCGCGTATTAATGCGGCTCTAAATAGACGCGCTGAGAATGTGTGTCGCCGGTCTGACGTTATGATCAAAGGCCGCTGCTTGTTCTTGCGAAGAATTAACGAAATCGTGCAAATTCGAATCTCGCGTTAAGTGTGTGTGTGTGTATATAGGGAACCTCTGCGCCATAAGCAATATCCACTCTCGGAGTTTTAGGATCGACGGCGCATATCGTCCGATCGCCGAAATTACGGCGGCAGGCGCGTAACTCCACGAAAGGCCCCTCGAGGGGTGGCCGGGCTAATAAGCGGCTCCTGACGCGATTACCGCCGTGTAATTACCCGCCGGGCGTTTGAGCAACTATACGAAGCCATGCTCCCTTTCCTCCTATATACACCCGTACTCCCTGATGTACAGCTATATATAGGTTATACGTATACCTGCCTATACCCGGGGTAACGACCGACTCGTAAATTATTCATGCGCCGGGGGGCTATCTCTCTCGTTCGCTGAAAATTTCATCGGCGCTGCGCTCTCCCTCTCTCTCTCTCTCTCTCTCTCTCGCTCGCGAATATAATTATGACGGCCAATTCCGCGGTATGTTAATACTGCGAAATAAAGGGACGCGGAGAGTATCGATCTACATCTCTCTTTCTCTTCTAGCTCCGCGTCGGCGAACTCTGAATTCCGACGTGTTTTACAAGGCTTTTTACATGCACGCTCCCGTACACGAGAGCGGTTTAACGCCGGACAGCGGAGATGCTTCCGTTTTAACGCGTTTTAGGGTTAACCGACCATCAAACGCACCGAGCAGAGAGAGAGAGAGAGGGCTCTAAACGTTCGACTCTAACAGCCGCCGCAATGACACACTCGACTCCCGTCTTCGGATAAATCAAGTCCTCTTTTATGCCTTTAAATTAACTGCAGGGAGAATAGTCGGCAGAACGATCCTTTTAAGCGTTTTATATGCGCGCACTCGTGAGTTTATTTTCGCGCGAAATTCTGCCCTGCGTACGCGTATGGGTATAAACGCTTTCAAACAAAGTTTGAACGCTACCGCTAGCCGAGCGTAAACATTTTTTCGTAACGCTGCAGCATAGTTTTTTTTTTTTTTTTTTCGTGCTGCGATTTTATTTTCAGAAAATACGCACAAGCAACCTTTCACTCGGTATATTTTCATATGTATACGCAATCTCCGCTTGCAATGCGTTTAGGATATAATATAGAGCAGCTGTCGAACAGAATATTGTAGATTATAATATTTCGTGGCATGTTCGACATCCGAGCTTTGTTAGAGGGAGTCCGGCCTCTCGGTGGAAATTTCGGCTAGTCGCGATGATCGATCATAATTATTGCCAGGAATTCGCGCGGCAATATTGTATTAAAAGCGGCCATGTAATGGAGATCACATATATAGCCTTTCAATTCGCTGCGAAACAAAGCGAAATGTTTAAAAAAAAAAAAAAATCGATCCTATATACTCGTCGAATGGGATGATCCAACAAGTTTTCGAGTAAATTAGCACTCGAGTGCGCGTGTACAGGTACATCGGGAAAAACAAACGCTTTTCAAAGTCCCGCAGGCCTTTGGAAATTCGACGGCTGTGCACACACACACACACACACACACACTCGTATTTACATTTTCTTTTTCCAATGCGTTGGCCCTCTATTTTTGCACTGCATAAACTTTTGCCCTGCTGGCAAATAGAAACACTCGGGAAAACATTCCAGTCGCCGCGGGTGAAAAATATCGGCGAAAATTCTTCGTAAACTCCGCTTCCACACTGAAAAACAAATGTAATCTCCGACTGCAGCGCGAGTGCTTTTTGCGGACGGATTTCGAGCCGTATATATGTATACGTTAATCGACATAACGTAAAGGCTCTTACGCGCGTTGTATCGGGAGAGGAAAAGTATAAGCGGTAGCCGTCGAGCATCTGCTTATACAGAAATGCCATTGGACGCGTGTTATTCAGGTCAGACTCGTCACTCGAGCACCTTCCGGGTCGATGGAGTGTGTCTCCTCTGCCGCTCTAAACCTGCCTGGCAGTAAGCGAGAGAGAGAGAGAGAGAACTTTCTATTGTCATACGCACGAAGAGGTATGCCTCGCGCCAACGTCGCGTCATCGGCACTTTCATAAAACGCCCGCGCGCGCGCTCGAGACACACTTTGCAGCTGCAGAATTTCGTTTTATGTAGATCGCCCGACCGAGAGAGAGAGAGATATCTTTTTTCCTGCAAAGCTGGGTGTAGTTGGTGGTTTCGGCGTACGTCATGGGAAAGAACGTCGATTTTCTGGATGATGCGCGCGTGCATCGGTGCGATATGCTATAGTGGTGGGCGATTTCGAATAGACTACCGTGGCCGTTTTCACTTTTGACGTCACAGCGCTGGAAGATGATACTGTACGCTGGAAATGCCGCTTTTTCCCATACACGACGAACCACAGCGCGTAAAGTCCCTCTTTTAATTGAAACACACGAGAATTCCGGCGTTATTCATCGAAATAATTTAAAACGTGTAAAAGCGCGCGTTTTTCCAAACGGTCCTGGGAGCAAAAACGGAAATAATTTAATTTCCCGCGTGCGCGGCTCTCGCCGAAATTTTCCATTAACGTGCTTTAATAAAGCCAGGAATTAATATTATACATTTCCATCGGCAATCATGCCGCGCATCACAAAAGCCACACGAGCGCGCGCAACTGCAGTTTGAAAATTTGCAATTAAATGGCCGTCAAATTCGCTATTCAATTCGCGGCGCGAGTTATTTCGCCGTTGAATTCTTCTCGATGGCGAGCCTCGTGAATTTCAATCGCAATTATTACCTCCTTTCAGTACCCGAAAAGTCTCGCCGTTTTCACGCGTATACATACACTGCACGTATAGCGTCTGTCAATAGAAACGGCGCGATAATCCGCAGGCAATCAAGCCAAAAACTGTTTGCCACGATTAATTATAAACCCGCCCGCAGCGCAGTCGAAAGGTAATCCCGAGAGCGTGTCTATATACACAGAGGCTGAAATAACCCGAACTCGGCGGTGGATTAAACGTTCCTTGGATTTTCATCCGTCACAGCGGAGCGAAATACGCGATTAAAATGCTAATTAATCGGCGAAATTCCCGCGACAAATGCATCGAGTTCGGCCAAAGACTGCGCGCGGGAACTCGGAGCTTAATCTGTCGCCGGGGATATATATATACGATCGGCCGCGACTAATTCAATCGTTCCCCGCAGCTTCGGCCAAAACTTGCTCCGCGGACTCTGCCGACGACATGTGTGTGTGCACCATATCGAGGATGTGCTGCTGCAGGTCTCGTATAATTACGCTTTTTTTAAAGCCGAGTGCAAAAAGTTCACCTTGCAATTTTAATGAGATTTTTACCGGTATACTCGCGTGAAAAAGAGTTTTTGAACTTTTCTCCGAGGAAAATAAGAGAGTCGAAAATTCGACGAGATAACTCTTTTTCCGCGAGACCGGAATACGAATTGAGCCGCAATGTGCTACGGGATTCAATTAAATTGCAAAAAAAATCCTCTTACGGATCCCTCGGCCATTAAATGCCGACCTCCGGCCGTGCGTTATTCAGTTGCTGATTCGGACGAAACGCGCGCGAGTGCAATTGCCAAGGCCAGCTGCATCGCAACTACAGCCTCGTGGTTTTCCGGGCGTGTTTCGACCCTATCTCCATATATATATACGCTCTGCAAACGGTCGACGCTTCGATCGGCTCCGAGAGAGAGTGCAGCTCTAAAATATGAGATTGCGACCAGATTGGACGCTGAATTATTCAATGGCAGCCGCTCATTCTTCCCTCCCCGAAAGTGTCGCGCGAAAAATAGCCGCCGAGTAAGGCCGACTAACGATTTCAATCGGTGCGAGCTATTCGCTGAATTTTTCAGCGATGCATCATCGCTTCCTCTCTTTCTCTCTCCAGCCGTGTGATTGAAACGACGAATTTCGACAGGTGCGCGTTACTTTATACGCGTAACGAAAATCGGTACGAAGCAAACTCGATTCTTCATTCTATATATACAGCGGCGAAGCAGGGGAAAACGACGCAACGGCGCGAAATAATCACCGGTCGGGCTCCATCCGCTCGAAAAATCGAATCCATCCCCCCCGAGAAAGATAATCTTTCTCGTGTCTCAATCCGAACGGAAGCGGCTCCTCCGTACACCTGCAGGCGCGATCGAGCTAGAGAGAGGGAGATGAGTTAACAATAAATATCGATTTTACGTTCGTGGCAAGCGGTAAGCAAATTACCTCTCGAGAGCTGACACAATCCAGTCGGATTCATCAGTATGACAGAGACGAGAGTGGAAGCTCAATTCCGAACCAATCTGTTTATAACCTTCGAGATGGACTCCTCTATTTTTAAGCGAACAATCGAGTCGAGTGCAGCATGGAAGAGCCGAAATAAGCGATGAAAAAACCGAGAACGATCGATCGAGCAATAAAGGAACAACAGCTAGAGAGTATAGGTATAGCCCGAATTTCGCGGTCTCTCCACTCAAAGTCTGTCTGGTGTGCCGCTCTGGAGGATATATATATATATGCAGATGGAGAAACTACGCAGATCGAGTCCCGAATAAACAGTCCTCTCGCTATCTCGCGGAGGATATTCCCTGTTATTACTGCAGTAAAAGCTGCAGACGAATATCTCGAAACAATCGGGATTTCGGCGACGCAGCAAGAAACGTGAATAATCACACACGGATCGACGAGGAAAGGTTAAATTCGTTTCTTAATCAAGCTGCCGTGGCGCTCGTTTGTAGCTGTGAGAGCGGGCGGTTCAAATTTTACCGAAAATATACATTATTCACGCGGGCGGTGCGTGGGTGTGGCCGACACTGCCGCGGCTGTTCAAACTAATCTACCTACGTAGCCTTTTAGCGAGATGGATGTTCTCTCTCTCTCTCTCTCTCTCTCTTACTGCCGCTGGCGCGCGCGCGAACACTCGGCTGCAGAGGCGAATTTCTTTTGAGAGGGGCCGGAAATAAAAGAACTCGCGCTGCTATGTACTATATACCACTATAGCAGTGCGCCGGGAAAGTTTCTGTAAATACACTCTCGGCGCGCACTCTACGAGGGATATAAGTAGCTTTTTTCTTCGGCCAGAGATAGCGGGAGATTAACTTTTTAATATGACCCGCGCCTCGGATACAAAAGTCACGCACGCGCAAGCGCGGGAGTTTTGAAAATTATTTCTCCTTGTTCGGATATTAAGTTTTTCTCGTCGAAAGGGAGTGTCCGTGATCTCGCGACACCTCGAAAGGATAATATCGAGATATGTAATTGCCGTTGAAAAATACCTGTATGTTATCCGGCTTTAGCGAAGGGCAGTGAGGTATAGGGATTAAAAAAAAGGAAGAATTTAGCGGGGGCATGTGGCGAGCTCTTTCTCTGTCCCTCTGCTTTATTGAAAGCAGTAAATCTTGACGCGATCCCTCCGCCTTTTTTCTCTCTACCCTCTGCGCACTGTATGCAGCTTTAAACTCGTCTCCGGATTATTGCTCTTCTTTCCAACGATACGAGCTTGCAGCGCTTGTGGGTTTAATAAAACACCGCAGGACGTGTACACGAACGACCGAGATGTATCGCGAGAATCATCGAAAAGTAACGACGTCAGTATTTGTGAACCCTCGGGTTGTATCTCCGTATCTAATCCGGCGACTCTACTATACACTATACTACTAGAACACAATACAGAGAGGGTCAGGCGCGTCCGAGTCTCTCCATTATGTCGAAACTTTGCGTGGCGGCAACAACTCGTCGCGGGTCTGCATATATCGGTATTATAGTTTACACAAGGGAGTACAGCAACGGCGGGCATTAATTCACTTCTCGCTCGAATTCGAATCTGCATAATCGATTTGTCTCTCCCTCCCTCGCCAGCTCTTCCGTTTATGCAATTTGCGCGCACGAAAAATTGCCTCCATGATTCATCTCCCCCCCCCCCCCCGAGGCCGGCGCCGACTACCGAGAGAGAAAATCCGCGCGAGAGAAACGAACGCGGCGCATTTGTCCGTGTATACACCTGCAGCAGCTGCAGCAGCAGCGGCTCCTCGTTTCGCAGCTAGAGGCGAGAGATGTGTAGCGGTACCGCGGGAAATTGAGCTGTTATATCAACAGGTTAACCAGATCGGAACAACGAGCGGCTACTAACCTGCGCTCGGGCTCCTGACACCGATTCCTTCCCTGCAGCGCATTATACAGCCGCCACCACCTATATATATATCTCACGGCTAATCCGAGGCACATAAACGCAGCGTATATATACGAGAGGATTCACTGCGTCGTTAGTGGCTCATCGATTGACAGCGCAACGGCTGCATATCAGAGATTTCCCGTTCGTTAAAATGCCCGACGATGGCGGCTTTGATGTGTACAGCGGCCCTTTGACACTGTGAAGCCATAGCTGTTATATACGCGCCGGTTAACGCTGATGTAACCCATCGGTCTACTGCGAAATTTCGTAACGAGCGTCCCTTTGTCTCTTTTTCGACGTTCTCGAGCGGGCGATCGATCGCCGAGCTATTTTTCGCTCTGCATTAAAGCTTCATCGAGACTCGCTTCAAGCAGACACGTCAGGTTTATACGACATCTTGAGACTTTCCGTTTTAACTCGATTCGCTGCTATATTCTATATCAGCGCGAGAGTCGTCGTATACGAGCAATTGAATTGGTCCGCATAATTGGGAAGCGCTCGGCCAGAAACAGCAGTTCGATAAAACGATAAAAATAAAAACGCTAGAGCGCAGACAGAGACCTAGTCGAACGGCAAAAAGCTCCTCAATTAGTAGGGTCGTGGCTCGGTTAATTAAAAAAACAAGCGCGCGGGAGCCGAATGAGAGTCATAAATTCATTTTGGCTATAGCAAGAAAGAGCGAGATGGAAAGCCAGTCGTGCACGTAGCGGCCATACGTATGCGTATAAAAAATTCGTCCCGATTTGTATTCCCCGGGAGTGCATGTAGGCGAGGGAATTTGTACTGCGGAGGGTAAAATTCGTCGCCGCTGCTGCATAGTGGCACACACGTGCGCTCACGTGCAACCTCTCGTGGGTGCACCGCCGGCGCTATAAGTCAGGCTAGGTGTACAGCCACTACTGGTTTTCAGCAAACACGCGCGGCTGCAGCCGTGAATAAACGTCCATTATTTGGAATCACCGGCGACTGCAGTAGAGCGTCTCTCTCTCTTTCTCTCTGTTTGCCGACAACTCGTCGAGTGTGTTCGTACTTTTTTTTTGCGCTTCGTGTACGCTGTGTATGCGGATTATAAATGCGTTCGATCGTTTGAATAGTGGAGAGCTTTTTGATCCGACCCTTAGCGCTTACGAAAATCCAACGGCTTGCCTCGTTAATATTCAAACGCGAGAAGCCGCGCTGGAGATTGGAAGACGGAAAGCTCGATGGAAAAGAAGATTATCCGTCGAAAGGAGCTTTCGCTTAGCTCTTGAGTATTAGGAATGTTAACGTATGTGCGCGAGGATTTAGCTGAAGAAACGCGACAGTTCTCTATCGCGTATCTCTTCACTGGAACAACAGCGTGCTATATACTCACGCCAGTCCATTCACTTTTGAGCCATTCGCCTTTTTTCTCACGCTCCGCTAAAACGCTGACATTTTTCGCGCAGACCCTATACTCTACGCACTGCTCTTTTTTCCAATTATACTCGCAAAGATTGATGACTCCACAGACCTTTTTTCTCGCTCTATTTGAATTTCAATGTCGACGTAGCGGACTTTATCCAAAAAAGAAAAAACCAAAAAAACGAGATTGAAATTCAAAACGGAGATCGGCTCTGTAAACATGGAACCACGCGTTTATAATGAATGCGGCCCACTCACCTAAAATTCGAAAGTCAGCGCAGCCGGAATCCAGCGCGTGATTTCTCCAAATTCAAAATCTTCTTCCAACTATCTATATGTGCCTCTGCGTATCACAACAAAAATCCAACAACTCGAAGCGCCGCACTCGATTGAAAAAAAAAAATAAAATAAACCGAATGGATAGCACTGGTTAATAATAAAAATCCAAGTCCGCAGGTAAACAGTCGGTCGCGGAAACGAAGACGCAGAGAGTAGGTATACAGTTCGCGTGGAACGACGCTCGGCGGAATACTGAAGCGACCTGTTTCCCGAGCACCGGCTGTAGAGTATACGGCAGCGCGGAGGGAGAGCGAGTGCGCAGGAGGAGGAGATATCCAAACGCGCGCGCGAACTATACTGCCGCATGACCCCCTTCCGCGCAGAAGCAGCTCCGGCGACGGTTATAACGTGCATCGCTGTATAAGCTATAAGCCGAACGAAGACGTGCTAAAGGCCACCGAAGCTCTTCTTTTTTTTCCCCTCTGATACGAGCTACGCTACGAACTTGCGAATGCTCGTCAAAAATTAAGCTTTATTACGCCAGACCGTATATATAACTTCCAGTGTTTCACTTAGGAAATGAAATTTTCTTTCCCTCCTCTTTGCAAACTTGAAATATATATATGCCGCTAATTACGCAGAACCACCGCCGCTGCTGCTTTGCGTTAGGGACGATATAATGGATAAAAGTAATTTGCATAGAAATTTCAATCAGCGGAACTACTGTGTTCGCCGAATAAATTAGTTTGCTGAATTCGCAGCAGACTCGACCCCGAGTTTTATTATGAAAAATATCGGCTGCTGCACAATGGTGTAATTGAATCAGAAATTTTTGAATTCAATCGTACCTCCACAGAGGAATCGTAAAAATTTTACATCACGCATTTCGCGTATATTATTGAAACATGACTCACGTAGGAATTTATACCGTATATATACCCACAGCGAAGTTATATTACGGCTCTCTTACATGTGAATCACATATACGCACGAAGTTTGTACGAGTTGCATAAGAATCGCGAGAGCTGGTAAGAATCATAGATCGAAACTCCGCTCGCGTATATACGTATTCCAATGCTCTCGGTTTGCCCCTCGTAACAGATACATAATGCTCGGCGAACTGTCCTTATAATAAATTGGCTTGCCGATTGTTTGCGTTGTAATTAGAAAGAAAAAAAAAAACGATAAAAACGAGCTATTCGACCCAATTCCTTGTATTTCCCATGTGGCGTACGCGAGTTCGATTAAACCTGAGGATCATCGAGAAGTCCCTCCGTTTTCATCAACGGAGAGCCGCTTAATTAGCGAGGCGCTCCAGCGTCATATTCACTATACTCGTCGCGCGAGTAATCTCTTTAAAAACAAAAGGCCCTCCGCGCTCGAGCGGATCCACTCATCAACTGTACGCGTATAGCTTTGTCGGCGATTGATTTTTAAAAATAATCGGCATTTCCCACGAGAGTGTTTCATTGTTTGAGATTTCCTTTTTCACCCCTGATTCACCGGCTATTGCTATATTGAAATGAATTATTTCTCGCTTTTCACCGATGCGAGAGTATATAGCGTCGGTTGTTTCAAAGATTTTTGCAAATAGAAAATTAATAATTCTAGAAAGTCGCGAACCCACAGCACTTTCTCTCCCCGGCGCTAAATGTTTAAAACATATCCGCGCTCTGCGCCTTACGCAACGGTTGCAATAATTTAAAATTACAGCTCACAGCCGCGTTTACTGCTGTAAAAAATTCGCATAGTTCCCAAATGATACGTCTCTAATTCTCGAATCAATTATGCGTTCAACATTTATAACGTTTCGACGACGACAAAGGCCACTTTTCCGGCGCGGGAAAATTAAAAAGAAGGAGAAAACAGAGGAGCAACGAAAATTATCTCATACACAAAGGCGTGATAAAGAAGACGGCGAGCGGTTCAACAGGTCGATCCGCGAGCAGCAGCAGCGGCGGTAGCAGCGCATTCCTAGGCGCCTCGGGGCGCGGATCTCTTCGATCTCGGCTGGCGCGCGAGCGAGAGAGGCCCCAGTGACCGACATTCCCGTTTCCATTCTTCCTGATCCTCCTTCGCCGGATGCTACGGCTTACGGATGCTATGTGCGATATATATATATATATATATACGCGAGCGCGCGAGTCAACGATCGGATTATTCCAGCGACGGCGCTTACTTATTTCAACTCGCTTACCTCAGACGCCCCTCTCCTTTTTCCGCTCGGCGAGAGGTGCGATTGACTCGCTGCTGCTGCTGCTGCTGCTGATACTACTGCCGGTACGGTTAGACGTGCGGCCTTTCTTTTTTTTCTGTCTTTCTCTCCGTGTAGTATAGGTATATTACTGCTACTGACATGCTTCGTTTCACGATGAGTGATTTATGAAGGCTCGCGCTTGGTATAGCGTAGTAGTACAATATGTATAATAATCCATCATGAGTTCGGATCAATCGTAACGTTAGTGTGTATTTTCGACCAGAAACTCGCATAATGCAGCCCGATTCTCTCATCCCCGTGTTTCCGATATGGAAAAGCAAAAATCGCCGACAGGGAGCTGGTTAGCGGCTAATGACTTTGCATGTTGTGTAGTTTCGATACACACCGCGCGGTGCACGGCGCAGATGTTGGTAACCACTTTGCCGATATATACAGGTGTTGGGAACTTGGCCGCCGCGACTTAATTTACTTGGCCGCTATACGCGCGGCCTATTTAAAAGTTTCGCTATATAACTATGAAAAATAAAGGAAAAAGTTTGAATTTCCCGCGCGATGACAAGTTGTGCGGAAAAAAAAGCGATTCGTTGTCGACCGCCATAATACTACGAGTAGTAGCGAGTTTTTTCGGGTCAACGTGTGGACCGCGCGAAGAAGTAGGTTAGAGCCGAATATCTCATGCTTAACGCAGCTCGGCAGAATTAGTGGTATACAAGACGTCGATCCCGGAATCGAGACGAATCGTCGAGCAATTTGTCTTGCGTTAAGAAATTTCGGAAAATCCGCAGCGCTGCACCACCTCCAATTAGAAGTGACAATAACTCCGAGAGAAGCAGAGACTACTCCCTCCGGCAGATTTCAATTAAGATATTTCCCAGGCGGAGTAAATTTATTCCCCCGTCTCTCTCTCTATCTGCAGCATCCGCTCATCAACGTTCGAATTAATTAGAGAATCTCGCGCGTTGCTGTAGCAGTGGCGGCCGTCTAAGAAAATAATAATCCGAAAGTTCCGCGACGAAGCGCCGGCTTCGCTTATATTCGGAAATAAGAAAATCTCCTGCCATCGAATCGCACAAAGCCACTTAACGATCCGCTCGTCGTCGTCGGCGAGCGACATAAGTAATCCAATTAGAATCGAGAGCCGAGCAGCGACACATTGCTCCTGCGGATTAGTCGGCTCGGCTGTTTCTCTCGATCGATAAACAATAATTCTCCCTCTCGCGTGTAGTTGCATCTCCGCCCCGGGCTCCGGATTCAGTTAGGTGTGGAGCAGCAGCAGCAGCGCAAAAGTAATTACCGTTAATTGCTGTTAGTCCGCGAGCAAGGGTATATCGAAAATTTCACGGCTGGCGAGTACACGCGTGGCCGGAAGTCAGCGAGAAAGGCCCTTTGCCGAATTACCGGAAGCCCGAGTTCGCACCGGTCGCCACATTGTACAGCTCCCAGTGCACATATACACGTATACGGCCTCGGAGGAACGCCGCACCAGCGGCTCTTGTCTTTTATGCGCGCGCGCGCGCGTATAACGGTAAACTTCTCATCCGCATTGTCCGAGGCTCCTATATACACGTGTAGATATAGTATAACTGCGCGGGGCCGTTACGCGAATGCGTGCAGGCGCCGTGACCGCGCTGCAACCGAGGTTGCATTATGCAGGCGGCCTGTCATTATACTCCGCGCTCTCGCCGGGGATCGAGGAGCGAAAAATTTCAGATTCCTCGCTGCGGCCGGAACGACGCTTCCGCCTATTGGCCGCCGTTGTGTCATCGACGCGCACATGCCATGTATATTCTAAACGCTGCCGGGGTGTATGGGGTATACCCGCAAAATCGCTCGTAAAACTCGGGGCGAATTTCCATAAGGGAAGAAGACACGCGCGAGCAGAGGGAAATATAAGGCTGTGTATAGTGGTTGAGCATGCATGTTTTCGAAATTTTGCATACGCCACCGCGCGCGGGGCATTCATATAAATTGTCCGCTTTATTACACGGGAGAGAAGCGTTGAATGCCGCATTTGATGGGGGAGAGTCGGAGGAGCTCCGAGAGGGAGCTCGAGGTCAGAGGGGGAGTCTCTCTCTCTCTCTCTGCAGTCGTGTTTCGGCTGTGTGTGTGTGTACGTGTAAGTCTGTAGCTTTTTCGCAAAGTAGGACAAGCGGAAACGCGCTTACTCCGCTGTCTCTCTCTCTCATCTCTCCTCTTCTATATCACGAAGAATAATATGCATTATGCAGCCGGCGGCAAGCTCGTGGATTACGTATTATTCCCTCGTAATAGAAAGTTTTCGGCTGCTACTTTTTTTTCACTCCGTTCGATTCAAAGCCGCGTGAAAAATCGTAACGCTAAACAGCCCGACGGACATTAATCACTTGAATGCCGCGCGTAAACACACGGGATATAATCTTAGAGGATGTATGACGTGCGTGCGAATGTATGCAAGGGAAAAACCTATAATGCTACGTCAGCTGACATGATTAAGCGGAGAGGAAAGTTTAATGGATATCCTCGAGGATTCGCGCGCGAGCGTTCTCGCCGCAAGTTCAAAACTTCCCGCCGAATTTTAAATAAATTATGCGGCCGCGTAACGTTATCAGCTCTCCCGCGCGCTTTTGGTTACTGAGGCTCTGGCGTTTTTGCCGCTGATTGATCCCGTGGTTTTTGTTACAACGCTGCGAGAGCTCTGGCTTGGGTATTGATTTTGCAATATTTCATTTTTAACACTGCGGTAGTGAGAGCCGTCGTTTTATCAAAAGTTAATCAATTCCGGGAAGAGAGTGCGTGTAAAATATATTTAGCCGGTGTGGGGTAAAAATTTCACAGCTGTCATTAATTTTAGGGTGGGTTAAAGGGTAGGTACATGCGCCGTGGCCGTTAAACTTTTATACCTATATATTCGCGGCAGGTTAAATATTCATATTTGTATACACGGCGTAATGCTTTTTCGATGCGAGAGCGCCTCGAGCCGTATTTGCATACGTTCATACTAAAAAAAAAAAAAATACATGCACTGTATTTCGTATATACGCAGTAATATGGAAGTAAAAATTAAAAAAAAAAAAAAAAACATCGACAATTACCAGCCACTTATGTAAAATCGACTCGAGAACAGCGTCGAAGAGAGATAACAAAGGGAGTTGTATTTCCCTCGTCGCGGGTCTATTCCAGCTCTATTCACCTATACATATAATGCACGCGCACAGCGAAGCCTCACCTCATTAGTATTTCCATCATACAAGGCGCCATTATATCTCCCGACTGCATTTGTATTCACATTTTCGTCTCTCACAGTGGCTCTCATCCCAGCTCAGGTCTGGACCCTCTGTACCCAGGGAGTCGTACCGCTTAGTTATGCTTTATATTCGACCACGCGAGTACGCCTTTGTTTATATTGCATAGGTATATACATGCGGAGGTCACTCTCCGGGGACGTGATTTGCGAGATGAGCAATTACACGGGCGGAGAAAAACGAGAGCGGCATTAGCATATGTATAATAAGAAAAAGAGGTGGAGAGCCACGGAGTCTTAGATACGGCCCTGCGAGCCTCGACAATGAGAGCCTCTGTTTGAACACCTGAATACTTAATAAACGGATAAAAATGAGCATTAATAATGACGCTCTCTCTCTCTCTCGGCTGCGAGTTTAATCTACATTTTTCCGATGACAAATATTCCCTAGTCGGAGAAGACGCTTCGAGCCGAGCACATGGAGTCGATGCCTGCTGTCGCTTCCGTCGATATCGATACACAAAAGCTGTAGATTATAGTTTTTCGTTTTCCTCGCAATAGCCGCTTTAAGCTCTGGAACGTTCGTCCGAACCGTATAAGCGTTCCATATGTTAAAGGCTGATTTGTTTAATCGAGTGCGAGCTTTCGGTAGACGAGTAGAAAACTATTTTCGAGTGTTGCATGCGGAGGCAAGTTCGATCCGACGATGGAGAGAACGAATTCCGAGGAGTACCAGAACGGCGGCTTCTCGAACAAAACCGAGGTAATTATTAAACAAACTTTCCCTCTCCGATACAACAGCGAAGAGTACCTAATGCTTTTCCGTTTCATCGCAGTCGGATAACGAAAGTAACGAAGAGCGTTACCCACAGTCACCGGTACTACTGGATCTCGATGAAAACTCAAAACAGCAGCAACAACGGCAACGGCTTCAGCTCCAGGAGAACGATTACAACGGCGCTCAGCACACGGCAGGTTGTTCACTCGTATATGATTATAATTTATTGGAAAATTGAATGAAAGTGCGATAATATGCGCGTACATACGTTGAATTTCAGAGCTGACAGAGGAGGAGCTGGTGATTCGCCGACAGAATTTGCGAAAGCGATGGCAAGACGCCGCGGCATTCGACCAACGCTCGCTGAACCAGGATGAGGTGCTGGTGATCCGAGTGCCAAAGCCGGAGCTCCTAAGATCGCAGTCGGGCGGCGTCAAGCCCCGCGAGCCTTCCCAGACCGAGAAGGGTTTGTATACGCTTTTCTTAGAAAGATTTGAGCGGACCGCAGCTCATCTGGGCGTGCAGTCTACCGCCGGATTTGAGCGCGACGTTGTTCATGTAGGCGGCTCGCAGACTCTCGTCGCCCTTGATGAGTATCCTCTGGGTTAGCGCAGCCTCTTCGTCGGTCCTCGACCTGAAGAGCGAGGCCAGACCGGTGCTTCTCTGATAGGAATCTCTCTTGAGCGGTTTTGGCTCCGACGCGGCAGTAGAGTTATCGACGCGTTTGTTGGCGGGCGAGAGCAGCTGGAAAAAGTCGGCGAAAATTCGTTTCAGCCAAGCCGCCGACTGCCTCCTGCTCTTGTTCTCTTGTGGCACCGGCGGAGATCGTTGCTGCTGATCCTCTTCTTCCATCTCCTCTACCTCCTCTTGCAATATCGGCGCTGGACTCGTGGCGGCTTCTTTTTCCCTCGGCCTGTCCGTCTGGGTGAAGGAGGAGACGTCTCGGCGTGGAGGAGCAAGGATATCGGGAAAGTCGAGCTCCGACACTTGCGTCTCGTGAGTTCGGCGGGTCTGCAGCAAGAGCGAAGCCTGAGAGTCTGTGTAGGTGATCACGGCCATTTCGATCGACGGCTGATTTATGTCCAGCTTTGCCGGGGGATTGCCGCTTCGCTTCTTCCTCTTCTTCGATGCTGGACCGAGGCGGGATTTGCTCGTCGGCGATGCATTTTCGGAAGGGAAGATCCGGAGACAAGTCATTTTCTTGCGGGCGTGCGGCAGGGGTTGGCGGAAGTATTGGAGTTCGTTCAATCTCGTGCCTTGTTTTCGGAAAGTTTTTGGTTAGATTGGATGCTATGCTCGACGTAGGGTTGCGTTACTGACCTTTCCGACTTCTCTTCATGTTTGCTCTCGTTCGGTCTCGATGCTCGTGGATTTGGTCATTGTTTCTTTTTTTTTTTTTTTGTATTTTCGTTCCGTTTTTCGCGTTCGGCTGCGTCCGTTTACACTTTTGAATTTTGAGATGAGGTTACGCGATCTTCTTTTTTTTTTCTTGCGAATGAAGCTTCGTCGTTCCGCAGCGGGCAAGTAGTAAAACTCCGCTGCGATCAGCCGAACCCCTCGCACTAAAACAACACAATTCTTTCAGATTACAAGAAGTCCGCCTGCGACAGAGAGCGCACCCGGATGCGCGACATGAACCGAGCCTTCGAGCTTCTCCGTTCGAAGCTGCCCATCTGCAAGCCACCCGGCAAAAAGCTCTCGAAGATCGAGTCCCTGCGCCACGCCATCACCTACATCCGTCACCTTCAAAGCCTCCTGGAACCCCAGTACAGCTACACCCCGGTACCGACCTCGTCTCACCCGACCCCTGCACCGCCGCCACCCCCGACTTACTTCGTCGCGCCGACGGGGCCCTACGCCGAGGTGCAGCGGACCCCAAGATGGGACGCCTACGCCTACTACAGGTACGACTACCACGCGCCGGCTTTCGCCGGCCTGCCACCGATGGGAGTTCCCGGGAGACCTCCGCTGCTGGATCACGAGCACCCGGAGCATCAGCAGCACCAGCAGTTTGCGTATGACCCAAGACCATAGCTGCCTTCTACTTTGTAATAATTTTAGAGCTGTATTTTTCCAAGAGAGCGTTTGTATATTTATTGTAAAGTAATTTTTGTATGTTGTGCACACGAAATCAATAAAACACTTTGTCGATATATGGATGCGTATATAAGTACACGCGGTGAACTAGTTCTCGCCGCAGCCCTTCCTAGAATGTCACTCAACGCCTCGGAAATAGCTCTCGAGTCCCTGAGGAAGAGCGCGTGCAGCCGCGCATGCATATATACTGTATGCCACATACATATAGTAGACTCGCGCGTGACGGTATATACTCGCTTGGAATTGTAAATTGCGCCGCGAGGGTGTCGAGTGGATGGCGTGGAGGGAGATGCACGCGCAATCGCTACGCGAGACTTTGACGTCCAATTGGACAGGGGGATTCGAAAATTAAACACGAGATAGCTCACTTTGTGGGTGCGAAAATAAGAACTAAGTATTGTTGCAACCAACATCAGCTGTTTGGTAAAAAAATTAAAGTTTATTATTGCAATTATAATCCTTTTTTATAATATCTGCGCGATCGCGGTAACGTTGCAGTCTGCAGTGAGAATGTTGTCGTTATACACAGTATAGGTTTGTTAAGATATCGCAAGTTTTCGATCGTTAATTCTTCGTCCGTCTGTTTTCTTTCTTTTTTTTTTTTTTTTTTTTTTGTTAGTAAAAAATATATTACGCAAGAGTTCGTAGTCAAACATCGCTCACTCGGTCGTAGCAGAGCGTCGTCACAATGGTACAGTGTATATTATGTATGTATGAAAATGCAAATCAACGACTTTTCTCCTTTTGCTCGCTATCCGTCGCATACACACACGAGTTATAATAGGCTCTCTTTTCTCTCTTTTTGATTAACAATAGTTTCTAAAAAAACGTCAATAACAGAAGTCGTATACGCGCTCTGCACACGCACACATACACATTGCCCACTCTTATAAAATGATTTCTAACAGTTTCTTAATTATATATAAAAATATAATTTATATTGCTATTAGATCTCTTCGTTCTTTTTTTCTTTTTTAATAGACTGCTGATAAATTATTATATTAGAAATTTATGTACAAATAGCAAAATTTAACAATATCGTATTAAATATCTATACTATTTTGAACTACTGGAGTAATATTTGGAGGGACTGTGGTTGGATATATATGTACAGGTAGATCCCAGACTTTCGTCTCGACTTCTATGGTGGATGGTGCCTGCCAACTCGTGGTATTCTCGTTGGGGAATTCAATGGGTTTCACAGTCGTCACGAATTCAAAGTGCAGTCGCCACTTCAGAGTGACCAACTCGGTATTGAAGTCCGGGGTTATATGAAAGGGGATTGGCAACATGAGGTGAGTATACAAGAAGCCAATGACGACCTCGTGGTGCTTATTGTAGCTGCTCAAAGCTGCTCCAGACTTTCCTCTCTTATAGTCTTCGGCTATGTGCTCCTCCGATTGCAGAGTCACGGAAACTTGAGTGCACGATACGGTTGCATTCGAAAAGTCAAACGTCCCGACTATGTCCTCACCCAGCTTGTAGGAATTTTTGAAAAGGCAAAATCTTACAACCCGACCCCGCTCGTTTGTAATGTTATAAAAGTTAGGGCTACGCCTCGCCGTTATGTTCTATAAATATTTTTAAAATTTCGCTTAAAGTCCAGATATTTTTATCATCATATGGGTAATTACATAGATTTATAGCAAGGGCTTACCTGAAGTGTCTGCATAGCAAGTTCTATCGGTGTCTCTTTTTGTGTTTCTATAAACGTATTATTAGGACTCAATTCTACACTGTCGCTGCAGGCTGCTCCATCAGGTAACTCTGAAAAAATATGCCCTGTTAGAGGAAAATTTAGCTTGTTTCATAATTATGCCCATATCAAGTGTCCCAAACCTTTTAAAGACAATACTCTGAAAGGTATCCTTAACAATTTAATCTGTGAATTGACACGCTGAGTACCTATAGTTATCTTATATGAATATTTAACAGCTTGTCCTCGGTATGAGGGAGGTGAGTGATTTGGAATGGTTTCTTTATATACAACTGAAAACATTGAAAGATTTCAGTAAAGAACATTGCGCAATTGTACCAAAACTCAATGAAAGTCTACTCACAAGATTTGCTCTCTCCAGGGGACAGCTTCAAGTCACAAAACAAAATTTTAGGTTTTGTATTGAGTACAGCATGCCCATTATCACTCGAAGATGGAGCAAACGTTGTATCTGCAAATGTGAGAATCACTTAGATAGCAGAGTAGAGAGATAAATTAAGTTACTTATCGAGAGGTATTTACCAGTATTAACAACAGCAGGAGTAACATCTGCTTTGATTTTATCACCAAGAATCAGTTTTTCGTTTATCGAACATTGGCAATGAATTTGGGCACTGGCCCAGGCAAGATTTTCAAATAAATCACTGCAAGAAAGAGATATACAGATTATAAATATTCACAAATAAAGGTATGAATATTTTACAGTGAGAAAACATAAGAAATTCGCACCTGTTACTCTGAGCCTTTTCAAGAGTCGGACTTGCTGGATAGCTAAATGTGACCATGCACTCAATAACTTCGCTGGTAAAGAATGTGGATCCATTAAGCAATTTTGCAGTGATGTCAATCATCTCGACATAAACAATACTAAATAAAGACTATTCGAACGATCGGACTTTTTCATCAATCATCAAATAATCAAAAACAAGTCCATTGCTTAAAATACGAGATTACGTCCCACATAACCTCCGCGAGTCCAAAGCGAAGAGTGCTAGAATTGTAACAAAGTAGGGCGTGAAAATAATGACAAAATGAAAGACGATCAAAGTGCCGAGTCAATTGTTGTTCGTTTACCCCTCGACATCGATTTATCAGATTTTAACGAGGATGTTTAAGCTTCGAAAAGCTCTGACGTCTACTCTCTTCTCTCTTTCCGTCCACTCTGTCATGAATGGCGTCCGCTAGTAAGTGTCCACATGCAACAAAATGCCACTATACTTATAGTCGGATAGTAGGCACATCGTTATCGTTGTCGCAAATACCTATTATGTTTTCGCGATCTGCCGTATGTTATTGTCAGAGATAAGTACTCGATTGTTGTGTTAAAGTTGATATAAAAAGCGAAAATAAAGCGTAATACAAAATAATTTGTATGTCTCGGAAGGTAACGTTCACAAACTTATTTATGCAAATTCAAATTTAATGCACGAACATTTTTAGCTTCACGATCTTTGCAATATTTTATTTCGCGTTCGTGATCGCAAAAAAGTTGTAAAAGTGCACGCTCTGCATATTATTCATATTATTATTATTATTATACTTGTTTTTTCAAGTTTGAGGTTAAAGTACATACTTGCTTTGCATTGTTGTGAAATATTAATTTAATTTTTTGCGTATTTATGTTTGAAAAGGTGGATGGCGATTATGACAAGAGAATCAGCAAGAAGTTGAGTTACTTACTACGACATGCAGCTGTGAAAAAGAGATTGAATATACGATCGGATGGCTTTATTGCTGTTCAAGAAATTTTAAAAGAAACACCTGGGTGCACTGTAGAGGACATTAAAAGAGTTGTTGCTAATAACGACAAACAGCGCTTTACCTTAAGTAGTTTTGACAATGTCCTTATGATCAAAGCTAACCAAGGACACACTATCAGTCAAGTAGATTCGTTGAACTTAAAACTGCTGAACAACGTGGACTTTGATATTGTCCATGGAACTTATTATAATTGCTATGAGAAGATCAGACTTGAAGGTCTGTCTCGAATGAAGAGGAACCACATACACTTTGCCAAGGGTTTGAATTTCATTAATGGACTGAGGAGGAATGCAGAACTTTTTATTTTTATTGATTATCCCAAAGCTAAAGGCGATGGATTAAAATTTTACGAATCTGAAAATAATGTTATTTTGTGTCCTGGAAATTCTGAAGGTTTTATCGAAACTAAGTACTTTTTAAAAGTAGTTACTAGAAGTGGTGAGAATTTATAAATAAATAAGGTAAGATTTTTTATTTGAAAATTTGTTTAAAAATGTCTTCAAAGTCAAACTTATATAATGATTCAAATTCTAGGAATTGTATTATTCAAATACAATAATGGGGATATGGTGTGAATTTTGTAGAATCAATCTCCAAGATGAGTACTCTTATAAAGGACATATCCTAGGGAAAAAACATTTGAAAAATGAAGAGTATGAAAAATATAATAAATCACTCGTCCAAAGATCGGTATTCGTTTCACGTATTCCAGCAGAAATACCATCGAAAAGTTTACTAAACTTCTTTTCCCAGTATGGAGCTATAGCCCAGTTTCGTTTTGGCCAAAATTTTTTAATTCTGGAATTTTATAATGAGTATGGCATTTAACATTCCAATCATAACACAAAATAACTTGACTTTAATATGCACTAATTTTACTGTACTTTTTGCAGAAAGCCAGTCAAAGCATTATTGGATAAGCCAATATATTTTAATAGAACAAGATTGAACATTTCACGTAGAACTCTTCACAATAATAGACGTACGTAAATTTATCGCCTTCAATATTGATGTTAGTAAGTCATGTACAATATACCTATCATACATTTCGTTTTTAGCACCACCTAGAGAAAATAAACCCAAAGAAGAAGAAGCTATCAACGATACGGTGGATTTGAATTACGAAAACTTGAAATCAATTTTTGAAGTCGAATTGACGTTCGACGAAGAACTTGCGGTATTCCTGGATAAAGTTGCCATCAAGGAATCAGATATCATATGGCGTTATGAACCGACATGCGAAAAGTTAGACGAGATTTTCCGGACTGTTTTCCCAAAATGCAAAACATATAGATTTGGTTCTACGGTGTCTGGATTAGGATTCACGAATTGTGATTTGGACATTTACATGGACCCTGGTAAAATTTCGTCAATAGTACCCTTACGAAGTTATTTAAGATCCGCTATTAATAATTTGATATTTTTTCAGGTTTTCCCGTGTGTCAAGAAAATAATGGTAACCTAGGTCGGAACGTAGTGACTGCATCTGCGGTATTTTTAGAAGTAAAGAGAATTCTTTATGCTAGGTCGTCTATATTTTCGAAAGTCGTTCCGATCCCTAAGGCAAAAACTCCAATAATCAAATTTGTCTACATGCCAACGAAAATCTCGTGTGATATCTCGTTTAAAAATAGCTTAGCCGTTCATAACAGTCTGTTGGTGAAACATTGCCTTTCTCTGGATCCACGTTTACGACCTGCGATGATGGTCATCAAGTACTGGGTTTCAAATTTCGAGCTCAAAGGTGGCGACAAGATGTCCAAGTACTCGCTGACGATGCTTTTCTTATTTTATCTTCAGCAGGAATCAGTGAAGCTTGTACCACCTCTGATAGAATTGAAGAGAAGAGTGGTACCCCAAATAGTCGAAGGTTGGCAGGTTAATTTTGATAATAGCAAATCAGCGAATAATGTGGATAACGAAGGTGTCGGCAATAGCAAGAGTATACCAGAATTGCTGCACGGATTTTTCGACTTTTACGCGCGTTATGAATTCAAACACAACGTAGTTTGTCCCATCGACGGTCAGTCGTATAAAAAGGAATCGTTCAACGATGTGGACAATATACCCGAAAGCATGGATAGGTACAGAGAATATTTAAAGACGAAAGAGACGCCGGTACCTTTTCCCATAAATAAGACGATGTGTGTACAAGATCCCAATGAATTGAATCACAACGTCACGGGCAACATTTGCGCAAAACATCTCGAAAAATTCCAAGCATACTGTGCTGCAGCTGCGGAGATATGCGTAGCCGCTGCTGAAAAAAATTACAAAGAACTACTACCGTCGATCTTCTCGCTGACCATCAAATCTTTGGATAAGGAAACCGACATTTGTTTCCTCTATTACGCGAACAATTACATTAACGTGGGACTACCAGAAGATTTCGAATCAAACACCGAGATCGCGGATAAAACATTGTTCATGAACGAGAATTGGTTCAACTTGGTCACAAGTCTAACGCAGAAGTTCTTGGAAGGAGTTCTCAAACTTCAAGTCCAAGTAGCTACCGACGAACGCGAGCAGAAACAGCAGAAAGTGGAAGAGCAGTCGGACGTTCATTCGAACGATCAGGATAAAATCGTACTGCATTGTACAGGGGAATATTGTTTGTGGAGAGACAGGAAAAACAAACTCAATGCCCTTGACCCAAGCATGAATTTACTCGACAAAGAAATTCAGCTGACGGAGACTATGTTCAAGAACTTGAGCGAGAAAAACAGGCTCCAAAAATTGAAAATCGACTTCGATTTTCAGATCTGGAAGAAGGTGGAAAAGAACGTCCACGTGATCCTGACGTTGTCGAACAACTACAGTACAAAAAAAATATTTACCGAACTCGCGACTTACATAAAGAACAAATTGCCGCACGTGTTGAACAAGACCGTGGCTCACATGCAACAATTCAAAAAGGCATCCATTACCGACTGAATCGCATAATATATTGTAAATACGAAGCGCGAAATACGCGATTTTTAAAAATACTTTCTATAAATATTTGTACAGAGTATAGACGCTAACTCGAATGAATTTTATTAGACCTTGCCAGCTATATGATCTTTAGATGAAAAAGTACTACCATTTTACAGAAGAAATATTTGTTTATTTACAAACTCATCGAAATAGTATTTTGTGCAGACTTGTTGTCGACTACGTCAGTTTACCGATTTTATGTAAGCCTAAGTGATGAAAATAAATGAAACACTTTATTGAACTAAACGGAGCGTCGTTTTGAATTTCCCCCGCCCTCTTAGATTCGCGTCAACTTCCCTAGAGCCTAGGGAAACAACCAAAGAGTGACAACAGAGTCCATCAGGACCGACAGAGAAGGTAAACGACATATAGTAGGCGGCTCGTGGTGCGCGCGCGCGCGCGTGACGGGCTCCGGGCGACGATATGCAGCGGTTTGCTTTCCCTGGCTGCGCTTAGGGCGTGCAGTGCAGCGTGTGCACTCACTTGCATACACATCGTACCCGGACTCTGCTCTTGTCTCGAGAGCTACTCGCGCGCGCGCGAATCTACTGCACCTTCATTTCCTCTTCATCACTCACGCGTTCTCTCTTCTCTTTTCCCCCCTTATACTTTGTAGTAAATATATATATATATATATATATATTATAAACAATAAACAATTGTCAGAAGGCAAAAGAAAAAGGCAGAGTGACTTTGAGAGGGTCCGAGCCGAATAGCTAGACAAACTACAGGAGGAAAGTGATCAGTGCAGCGGCTGATTCGCGAATGAAGAGAGAAGCGAGCAGTAGTCTGGTGCAGCCGCTCGTCCGCAGCAGTCGGTGCAGAGCAGCAGCGGTGACGTCGCATCCACGACATCGTCGCCGTCGGCAGAGCTGCTCAGATCTCAAGTTACCCGGGAAAGCTGGGGCCAGCTCCTGAAAGAGCTGCTCCGACTCGTCCGAGGGCAGTCTAGCCGAGCCGGCAGCCGCGCGCCGCTTTTGTTATTATTTTGCCGCGGTGCTTTTGACCCTACGCGCCGCCGCCGCCGGACGAGTTCATTGTGAGAGCTCGCGGGGGTGCGCCTGTACTGCCGTCCGCCAGTCCCGCGTCTCTCTCTATTTTGATACTCCGGCACGAGACCGGAGCCCGTTATTGCGAGCCATCCTCGGAGAGGAGTCTCGTGCTTCTGCTTCAGGAGTCCGACTGCTCCGTTCGCGGAATCGAGGAGCTGCAGCGTCGAAAAGCAGCGGCAGCGAGCAACCACGTGACGAGTGCGAGTCGTCGCCGTCGCAGCAGCAGCGGCGACGGATATAGAGAGCAGAGACCCGAGCGTTGTCAAGCGCAGCGCTGGCCGTGTAGTGGTGCGACGCATACACAGAACAGAGCCAAAGCAGCGAGAGACGTACGATACGACGGACGTCGCGGCGGGCCAGTGTATAAGCACAATGCGGAGCAGGAGCAGGAGTAGCAGCGCGCCCTCGGCCAGCGACAGTAGCCGCCGACGGCCGTAACCTGACTGTGTGCGTGTGTATATCCGTGTGCTGTGCCGATGTGTGCGTGTGTATATGTATAGATGTACTCGGTGCATGTGTGCCAGTGTACCTAGGTGTATTACTGTACAGTGAGACTGCGCCTCGATGACGACGGGGCCGTCGTCGTGGTTGTTGTTGTTGTTGCTCGGCGGCAGTGCTCCGCCTTCTTCCTCCGGTGCAGCGGGCTCTCGGCTTCGACGACTCCGCAGATGAGACTGGTCCATCTTCGTCTTGGCCACGAGTGCTCCGAGTGACAGCAGTTTCGCCTCCGAACATCGTCGTTCGCGGGAAATTCCGAGCGAGCATTTGTTGTTGTTGTTGTTGTTGTTGTTGTTGTTGTTGTTCCGTGCAGTGTGCGTGTGCATGCATCAGCGACGACGACGTTCGACACGCAGCGGAAAAAGGAGAGCGCGCGCTGAAATTTACGCAATTGTCGTTGTTGCGAAGGAGAGAAGAAGGAGAGAAAGGAAGGAAGAAGAAGAAGAAGAAGGAAAGCAGCGGCAACAGCGACGGTGTGTGCTGTGTGTTGGTGCGACGTGTCGGAAGGGAGGGAGGGAGAGAGAGAGAGAGAGAGAGAGAGAGCAGTAGCGGAGCGGAGCAAAGCAGCATAGAGAGCGCGCGCGCCTCCGCAGCAGCAGCAGCGGAGCGACGACTATACTCGTCGGGGATATACAGTGTGTCCGTGCGTGTGTACGTGTGAGAACGACGAGGCTGCTGCGCTACTCGTCGTGTCCCCCGAAGCTGCCAGCGACGTTTGTGCGTTGTTGCTGCGCCGCGCCACACACGGGGGTGTGAGGAAGAGTGAGAGAGATAGCTACTGCTGCTGCATTTTCGCCTTCCCGTCCCGTAGCAGCAGCAGCAGCAGCAGCAGCAGCCGCGGGAAGCGCAGCGACGCCAGTAGTGTCTTCGTTCGGCCGTTCCGTTTCTATACGCGCGTGCTTGCCCGCCCAACCGAGCATCGCGGCCTGTGATCGCTGCTACAACACACGGATATCTCTTCGCTCGCTGCCTCGTCGTCGCGGGCTCGCCGTGGGCCGGCTCTCCAGCAGATCAGTGCGCGTGTGTGAGTGTCGTGACAGAGTACAGCGAATACCTACACAGATACGCACGTCGTCGGAGCAGGAGGAGCGGAGGACGGGAGGGAACCGCAAGCGAGGAGCGAGCCACGAGGCGTCACCGAGGAGCAGCAGCAGCAGGTGAGTAATCGTTCCGGCGCGTCCCCGCGGCTGGCCCCCGTCCCCGAGTGATCGAACGCGCGAGTCTGGCGCCGTCGGAGCTCGCCTGGGCATAGGACCGGAGCGGAGGAGATTTCGGAGCTCTCAGATCGCAGGCGCTATACGCCACAGCGAGAGAACTCGGAGCAGCTTTGAGGTTAGGAATCTCAACGGTCGAGTGGCTCTCGCGTCGCGCGAGAGCGAGGGAGACGGAGAACGCAGCCAAGCGCCGCCGCCGCCACTGCGCCCCCCTGTCTCTCTCGCTCCGTCTCGCTCTCGCACTCGCGCTTCTATGTGCAGCGTTTCTCGCGCGCGCGCTACCTATACCTACACTGCCGCCACCGCCACGAGAGACACGGAATAATGGGCGTGCTGCTACTGCTACTGCCGAGGAATCCTCGGGAGGAAACGCGTGCGTGGGCGAGTTCCCGTCGCGTGTGCTGCTGCTGCTGAGAGCGCGAGCGAGCGAGAGCTCGGAGAGTACACGGTTCGCCGAGGGACAGCTGCTGCTCTAGCTCCTCTCCGACGTGTTGGGAAGCTCCGGATTCCGTCGCTATACAGTCCGCCGATGGGCATCATCCGAGGGACGCACAGACGAGCAGCGGCGCCAGTTTCTCGGGCTCGCGTATCGCCGCGAGGACGATGATGGAGCGCCCGCGGAGAGAAAGAGAGTGTCCGACATAACCTCAAAGCCCAATGTGAGAGTCGTGAAGTGACTGTGTGTGTACTGTGTGTCTCCAAGCGGATGGTGATACGTGTCTGCAGGCTGTGCTGCTCGCCTTTCCGTTGCGGAGCGCGACTCGTGAGTTGTGTTCTCCTGTGCCTCTCGTGTCCGTGTGTCCGTGTGTGCATGTGTGCGAGATTGCAGTTTGGGAGCAGCAACGGCGCAGGTAGCAAGGTCAATGCACTTGCGGACGAGGATTTTTCGGCGAGGAGCCCGTCGCTCGCCCGGAGAAAATGTCTCTGTAGCCACATAGGTACGCGGCGTAAACAAAACCGAGCTGCTCTTGCTCTGCACTGTGTGTTTTCGCGTGTCATGTGTCTTGTATGTGTGCTGGACGCTCCGACAAGTGCCGCCTCCGGAATTTCGCGCACGACTTTCTAAAGCCGATCCGATCGCCGTCCGGTCGCGAGATTATATGTGTGCAGTTTAATTATGTAAAGCCCTCTCCGTGAAAGTCGGAAAATTCGGTGACGTCGAAACGAGGCCGTACTTACTGATGTGTGTATGTGTGTGTGAGTGTGGCGAATAAATTGCGCAGGATTTCGCGGAGTATTTTATCAAAAGTGCAGCAGCGGCGCCGAGGCCAAAGGTCACCGAGCGCGTGTCGTTCCTCCCTCCCCCCTCCCGACGGCTTTTTTGCTTCTTTTTTCGCGATACGTAGCAGCAGCAGCAGCGCGAGATTATTGCGTTTTATCCTTTTTTTTTTGTAGTTTAGCGAGGTCGTAGAGAGCAGGAAATGAACGGTTTTTTTCGAGTCCGCGCGCGCGCGCGCGTGTGTGTGTGTGTGCGAAGATCAGCTGGCCCGAGAGAAGTCAAAATTAGCGGTGAAGCTCGGCGAAGTGAATTTATGGAAACTGGGTTCGCTCGCACAGGTCGATTTGAAATTTAAAGCAGCTGGGTATTTTAAAATTTGCAAATGAGATTTTTGGCGCCGATTTCGAATCCGGTCTCGATAACTCCGACGCACATTTTCCACTACTCGCGCGTGGCTGTCCCGGAAAAGTTTCACTTTTCCTTCTCGCAATTCGCGACGTATTCCAAGAAGCTCAACGATCAACAACAAAACACGAGGGATACATTCGCGACCTTGCAAAAGCCTCATGCGCTGCACATGTGCCTCTTTCTCTCTCGAGCCGTTGAAAACTAATAAAAGATGCTACGGTGTTTATTTATCCGGGTAGATGAGAGAAAGCCGTCTAGTGGGGGTATACGAGCTAGAGAAATGTCACACACGGCTCAACTTTTGTTTTTCGCGCACTCGTAGTGTGGGTGAAAGAGAGAGGGAGAGAGAGAACCTCGTCGAGGAAGTAATTAGACACTGCGCGAGTTTGAGGTTATTCCTGGAGACGCAGCCGCGCGGCTCCTAATTGCTGCTGCTGCTGCTGCAGTAGTCTGCCCCCCTCCTACTCGGCTTTTTATCCAGCTACTCCGCAATCGAATTTGCTTCCGGCGAGCGTTTTTCTGATGTGCGAGCGAGCGAAAAAAGCCGCGGGTTCGCGCACTAAATTTATATCGGGTGAGGACGCGAGAATTACATTCATTGCGCTTGACAAGCGAACAATTTCGAAATAATTCGGAGCTGCACGGAGGCTTTATTCGGGACGCACGCGCTCTCGACTGAAACAATAACTGGAATTTCTTGTTTCTCGACAAACGGACTGCCTTGGTTCTTCTCTTTCGAAATTTTTCTCTATCGCGCTGTACGTTCAGGGATTTTTCAGATTTGTTCCTCGTGCTAATTTCGCTTGGCAGCACGATACCGCGTAACCTTCTCCCGGGAGATCGATAAAATTTTCGCGAAATACGCAAACTCGTACGAAAAAAAAGATTCGCGCAAAGACATCTGCTACTACGCACTGCAGAGAGAGAGAGAGAGAGAGAGAGAGAGAGAGAGAGCCACGTCCCGTTATTATTCTCTGGAAGAATTCCGTCATCATCGCGTTGCTATCGATAACGCCGCCGCGCGAATTTGCCAAAGTGGAAAGATAAGTCGAGGTAGGCGCGGTCGCCTTTAAAAAAGAAAAAAAAACGATCGCCCTGAGCGGACCGAATCACGAGCGTGTCTAACGAGACTCGAGCTTTCCTCTTTTTCGACGTGTCGCCGATGCATCGCGGCCAATAATCATTAGTCACTCGCTTTCAATATCGACGAGTCGCTACTGCTGCTGCTGCTGCTGCTGCTGCTGCTCCTGTGAGAGACGATGAGCAGCTCTACGTGCTGCAGCTGCTAGGAGAAATTTCGAGCGACTGGATAAAAAATGCTGCCGTTTTAGGGGAGAGCTTTTTTTGCTCCGCGCCGTTGTCTCCTCTCTCGGGGTGAACGGATGCACGTGACTAGAATCGCCGAGTTAATGAATCGCCTTATGCAATAATGATAAATATACTGCGGTGCTTTACGTCAAACAATATAATATACACGATGTACGCGGACAACTGTATCGGCGAATATCATCGAAGTGCACGCATTGCTCCGAAGACACCACACGTGTGTCTCACATGGCAGCCCACGTGTGCAAGCGCAAAATAACAATTAAAATTTTAGCCGATAGATTCTCTAAAATACGAGTCGTTTCTTGGCAGCAGTAAAACTCGCAAGATACACGCAGGCTTTTGTCAAAGTGTCGAGCCGCGCGCGGGAGAAAACAACGCGTATAATAAACAAGGGTACAAGGTAAAAACGCGCGCGTAGTTGCATAATTACAGACAGGAAAATCAACCGTTTGGCACAACAAGAGCTGCGGTAGTTACTTTCGATTGCAACGTGGTGTAGTTCTCCGCGCGATGACTGTGTAAAAAATGCGCGAGATACAGGCGAAAAAAGGTTTTGCAAATAGTTGCGAAAGTCGGTGCAAAAAAAAAAAAATAGTTGAAATGAATCAGCGCTGATTCACGCTATAACTGCTGCAGCAGTAGCTCATCGTTGACGTAATTTCCCTTTATCGCGAGCGTTCATTACACAATGTAAACAACGTGCCATGCACTACTCCAGCATTGGTCTATATAGTCGATTCGTTCAATCTCTCTCGTTCTCGAGCATCGTCGTCGTCGTCGTCGTCGTCGTCTCAGCCCTATAATTAAAAATCTATCGACCCGCTGCTTGTGGAGAGAAAAATCGGCCGAGGGCGAGTCGTATATACAAGAAAGAAAGGAGCTTCGCGCTGCGGCGGTGTACGCATTGATCGGCTCTCAAGCTGACCCGATGCTATTTAAAGGCATCATCCCAGATCGCGTACACGACACGCGCTCGCGCGAGACGAATTTTATTCTAGGATCGTTTAATGGAGCAGCGATGAGCGAATACTGATTGCATATACGTAATAAGCGCGATGATCAGGCACAGCGTAGGTTTCATTCAGGCGCTCGTTATACGGGTGGAAAAATAATTTTAACGCGCGAGGAGCGTTAACTATCGTTTCCTTTCACTCGCAGCCTTCGGACGAGCCGTTTTCCTCTTACTTTTCAAAACGAGCAGTGCGTAATATCATGTGTATGTGGATGACTGAATGACAAATACCCCGATGCATGTTACACTATGAGACTGATCGATGCAAAATATCTGACGACTCGTTTTCCCGTTTTGCAGATAGCGTCATGAAGTCAAGCACCTTGTGAACCAGTCCGCATGCCGTATCGTCTTCGCCATTCATCCTCCTCGATCTGAGCCCAGCGAAGCGCAGTTACATCCGAGATAGATATACGTAGCCGGGCCCTACCGGAGGATCGCGAAAACGGCGAGGGAAGACAGAAGCAGCATCAGGAGCAGCAGCTGACGTCAGCTGCAAAGCACCAGGAGCAGCCTGCAGCACAGTCCTCGTATGCAAGCGGCCGAGGTTAGACGATCGCTGCACAGGCGGAGGACTCGCCGAAGTGGCGGCAGGCGTCCTCGCTGCCGCTGTCGCTGCTTCTCCACCTCGTCCGGCTAGGATTGGACCAATGACGACGACGTATCACTGCTGCTGAACGCTTCGAGAGATCGAGAGACTGCAGAGCTTGAGTGCAAGGAGAAAGAATCTGTCAGGACCAGAAACGGAATCGAAGGATCGCAAGCGCGGCCAAGCCGGTAGAGAGAGAAAAGACAGGGGCACCTTGGGTCGCCCCATGTCGTTGTGAGAGGAGACCTGGGGACTGCCTCCCTGCACGCAGGGGCATGGAGTACGGGAGCGGCGGGGGCGGCGGCAGCGGGGCCGGCCGCGGTGGCGGTGTCCAGCCACCCGCGACCGGTGCCAGGGGTATCGTCGCCGGCACCGACACTACCGACGCCGCGTGGCACAAGCATGAGCAAATGATGATCATGGAGTCGAGGCACAAGCAGCAACGTGAGTATACTTTTTTTCAGTTTTTCTTCATTCGTCAATCTTTTATACCACCCACCCAGGCCACCCCCCCGATGAGAAAGTCGGATTAGAGAGCTTTTTCCGACCACGGCGAATACAGTTGTTTTCGAAATAGGACCAGCCTCCTGCGGGAGATATTGAAGTACTTTGCGTTATTGTTTGAGCGATGATCGCTCCGAGGAAAATGAAAGAGACGTAGCTGCATCCCAGACGTCGGAGAAATTCTTTGTCCCGCGAGAGCTTCTCCGGCTAAGAATAGACTTTGGCATATAAATCTAACGAAGATCTTGGGCTGAAAAGCTGCTCCACGTTCCGAAAAACACGCACAAAAGAACGAGACTTCACCCTCGCATAATCGGAGCCAGAATGTAAGAAGCCACGACTGATATACACAGGAGTGGAGACGTGCAGCAGCATAGCCGCCATTAGGGGCCAATAGATCGAAAATCATTTACAGGCGCGACGAGAGGGGTGCGAGCGAGCAAGAGAGAGATAGAAAAAGACAAAAGACAGAGATTGATGGATGTGCGCGCGCGCGCGCGCGGCAAAGTATAAGTAGTAGGGGAGTCGCTGCGCGTTCGAATGCCGCGCGCTTGCGATATATTTTTGAACGCCGGCAAAGGTCCGTTCCTCTATACTTAGCCGGCTACTGTCTCCTTTGCGGACAAGAATAGCAGTCACGTTCCGTTTCTTATGCGCGCAGCGATAAAAGAAGAGACAATCGTCGCATAGACAACGCGCGCGTAGGTCGGTATAGAGGGTGGCTTCTTCGTATTTATTCCAAAGAAGCTGATTATTTCAATACGAGAACGTCTTGTCGAGAGTCTTTGCCGGCGGCGATGATGGCTAAGGAGAGGGCTAAGGGGTTGCTCGCGAGACAGAGATAGAACGTCGCGATATAGAGGAGGGAGGAAGCAGAAGAAAAAAAAAAGAAGCTGCCAGTTGGACCGCTGCCTGACCAGCGGCTCTCGGGCAATTTGAAGACTCTCACCTTCTGGCAGAGTCCGTCCAGCCGAGTGTATCTGTGCGGGCGCATAGGCGCGATGCGGTGTATTTTCGACCTGCGGCATTCCTATAGCGACTCGGTCTCTCTCTTGTCGTGTGTATGAGTGTATGTGTGTGTCGCCCGCCCTGTCGATAGCCTGGCCGCGAGAGACGTTGACCCGTCGACTACTAGTCGTCGACGACTCTACTTCTACTCTTTTATCCTGCGCCTGCTCGAAAGTCCGCGAGCGCCTGTCTCGGCTCTGTGTATATACTTTCTTTTCGCCTCTTCCTCCTCGCTCTTCCCGCGTCCTCGCATCGATTTTCGACGCATCGAAATAGCGCATTTTTACGGCTATTCCGCGAAACTCGTTAGTCTGAAAGTTTTATTGCCATTCGTTAATGCGGCATACGCATCAGACCAGCTCATCGATCGACTGATGAGAAATAATGAGCGGCGATCGTGTGTCCGAATGAATCGTGCGGGATACGCTCGACAATATGATTATTTCAGAGGCCATTAAAACGACACTTCCTCCTCGCGGCGAGTGTGTATCCTTGCCTCGAAAGAGTGCGAGAATACTCCATCGCCGGCTATCTTTAGAGCCACAACCGTCGCCTTCCCGCCCCGACCTCGTTTTCACGCAAACTCCGGCTATACAGTATACAAGAAGCTGCGGCGTACACACGCTCCGAGGAAAAATAAAGGAACGTCCTCCACCGAGACCCACTTTGCGCCGCGTACGTTTGATTATATCGTATGCTCTTCGTCGCGCGCGGGATGAGCCTCTCTCAAATGAAATTATTTTCCAACTTTGGGATTTTTTCCCCCAACAATGCAGCCAAATTTAATCGTCGAATATGTCATCCGATCTCTCGCGCATTCCTCCTCGTTACATCATCGCTCTATTTATACACAGAACGTCAGGCAGGTCGACTGACTAGCACTCGGCTCTCGGTTCGAAATTTCGACCCTTGACACATAGAGCGCGGCGCGAGATCAGAGAGCGAAGAATCGCGCCCCTTCGAAAGTCCAAGCTGTCGGACACGGCGAGCGAGCGGAGTACACAGAGAGAGGGAGAGAGAGAGAGGAGTCCAGCGGCGGCGGTAGCGCCTGTCGCCGGGCGAAAATCGCGCGTTTAAAGGCCCCCGCATGTGTGTACACACACACACACACCGACCGGCTGCGCTCGGCAACCGACGAGGCACGCGCCTGCGCTCGCCAGACATCAGCTGAGTGGATCGCCGACCTCGGCTATATACATCGAGCGCGCGCTGCTGCTGCTGCCGCTGCTATATCCCCCTTCTTTCTCTCTCTCTCTCTCACTCCATGCGGCGCCCCGTGTCCGTACATCTTTTCAGCGGCGCAATCTCTCTTTTGTCCGATTGTCATCTTGAACATCCTACGTTTTGCCCTTTATTCGCCCATTGTTTATGCTCGCGCTTTATCGACGCCGGCTTTTATCGAAAACTACCGCGACGACCACTCTCGCTCGTTATATAGATCTACTTTTTCAGTTTTCCAAACGGAGCAGTGTGGTGTATGGGTGAGTGCCTGTGTGCAGCAGCTGTCTGTCTCGGCTAAATTATGGCCATTAGATAGAGAGGATTTATGGCGTTATGCTGATTGTTGCGTGTCTTGTGCGACTCGCGCCGGAAGCGACGAATCTGATCGAAATTATAAGGCTCTTTTCGAATATCTCTCCCCGTGACGAGGCTCAGCGTTTTCCCCCTACTCTCTTTAAAAGGCCTCGTCGCTGGTAGGTATATCGTTTCGGAGCGAGCCATGAGAAAAAAAGGCGATTATTCCGAGTCAATCGCGCAATCTGCTAACGAGTTGTCCGTTCTGGCGAAAAATGCTCGAGATAATCGCGTTTTAATCTCTTTCCGACTGATTTTTTCGAGGGATCGCATTCGATATAATTCCTCGGAATAATAACACTCGTCGAATTCGATTATCTCGCGCTGTAGCGCCGGGGAAGAAAAAAAAATGCCGCTGTTGCCGTCAAAGGGGCCACAAGTGTTCGACCGCGTTACGGCCTTTTCCCTCCCCCGATCGCTCGGTTACTTTAATCGAACTTGATTTTGCTTTGCCGGAAGAGGAGGAGAGCAAGCGGAAGTGGAAAAATGACTTTCTTTTTCTTTTTATTTTCGTCAAAGATTTCTCTTCCATTTTCCAGTCGTCACCGCGGCGCGCACGAGCCCACCGCGTCGACAAAGGACGAAACGGATAGGGCGAGAGAGCAAAACAATGCGCTGCCCCATAGCCAAGTCTCTACTTTCATTTAGCTCCTCCACTTGACGTATATATACGTGTGTATTGTGTCCTCCCTCGATTGAAAAGTAAATTAACTGTCCTTCGAGTACAGTCCCTCTCGATGACGGCTAGTTAGTTTATTGAAATTTTGAGATCGAATCGTATACGCGCCTCGCTATTTGCGCTCCACTCGAGCTGTGTTCTTTTCGAGTATCGCGCATCATTCCGTTAATTAAACTTGTTTCGCGTCTCCGTCCCAACAGTTTTCTTCACGCGCCGATTAACGCGACAATGTAGCGTTTCGTACACAAGACGCGCACTCCCAGCCTCTCCGTTTCCGGATATTAATTTTATAGGCGATAAAGACTTTTTCAAACGGAAGCGCCGACGCTTCCGCGGCAGTAAAGTGCACGCGCGCGGCGTTTGACGCGCTTCGTTAAAATTCTGACGCGCACGAGCGCGCTTGCACAGTTGGAACGCCCGCGATGCTCTTCTTGGCACTGCCGGACCGTAGCCGGACACTTTCCACTTGGTCGAATTTTTCCATCTCGTCTCGCACTCGTAACACTACGCGAACACGCACTTCTCGCATATAACCGTGCTCGAGCTTCTCCTCATCGATAAATCCGCTCGTAAAAATGAAAAATCGGCCGGAGATGCTACCGTGAATCCCGCGCGGCAAAACTTCCCATGCATATTTCATCGCGGTCGAAAATCCCGCGCGCTCCATCATAATATCGAGGGCTGACCTCCTGAACAAAAAAAAAAACGAAAATCAAACTTCCCGCGTCGCGCGCTCGCGCCTAATGATAAAAGAGATCCGATGAGTCAAAACAACGCGCTTCCTCTTGCATTTTTCCCGATACGCAGACGCGCGTGCGATGTATGTACGTGTGTGTGTTTACCCATCGGCTCGCGCATGGTATGAGCGCGCAAGAAGCTGCGGACGGCCAGGCAGAGAGAGAGAGCAGAGAGAAGCTAGAGTCGGCGGCTTGTGCTGCTGCTGCCGCTGCTCCACCCCCGTGCGCGCGGCCTCCCCCCGACGCGATCAATACGCGATATTCCGCGCGCGAGAGAACCAGCAGCAGCCCCTGTCTCTCTCTATTCTCCAGGTCTCTCTCTCTCTCTCGCTTTATCGCCGCGAAGTTTTTTCACTTCGTTTTCTATACTTCTCCGCAGCGACGGTGGCATCAGCAAGCTTCCTTCTTCAACAGCTGTCTGGCAGCGCGCTTTTGAACCTGCCGCCCGCGCGCAGCCCTCCGGGCGAGAGTAGGTGTTCCCCGATAAGGATTTTTCGCTCGCTCCGCGAAAGGACGCTTTTTTCGAGTTATTTTCCTTTTCGAGCGCGCTTTTGAACGGAAATTAAAATGGGAAAGTCGTTCCTGGTAGGATATGAGAATTATAACGATGCCTCGTCGTGCGACACCGCGGCGAATTCGACTCGCGAATTCTCGAAATCCTCTCGCGCAGCGATCGATCAAAAGAGAAGGAGAGAGAGAGAGAGAGAGAGAGAAAAAAAAGCAGCTCTCGCATCTGCATCTCCCCGTCGTGATTCGCTCTTCCCTCCGGTTGCAGTAGCAGCGGCAGCAGCAACACGCGCGTTTTCTCGGCAGCAGCAGCAGCAGCCGGCATGGCGTGGCATAGCGTCGGCGCATAGAGCAGTTCGGGCGCGCGCGGTCTCTCTGTTGCTATGCCGGCTTCTCCTGCCTCCTCTTTTCGTCCCCACTACTCTTGCCGCTGCTGCCGCCGCTGCCGTCGTCTCTCACTCTCTCTCGCTCTCTCTCTCTCTCTCGCTCTCTGTCTCTTTCTCTCACTCTAGTCCTCGCACCCTCTGCGCGAGCGCGAGTCAACCCCCTGCTTTGAACCAGGAGGGAAAGAGGGATTCTAGCGTCGACCGGCGTCCTTTCTCTCTCTCTCTCTCTCCCTCCGCAGGATGGGTTCTCCTCTGCTCTGTACGAGGGGGAGGCTCGTGTCGGGAAAATAAAATAAGAAATCGCAAAAGGGGATCGAGATTAAGACGAAGTGGACAGCGATAAGGGTCAAAGGGATGATGCTTTCTCTCGCGACTGATGTGGGAATTTTCTCCAAAATCTCCTGCTTTGCCTATATCGACGAGTCGCCTGATTCTCGCGATCATCCCTTTTGTCGTGTATAATACTGGACGCAGCGATGATTACTTATTCTCTTTTGCCAAAAAACGCCCGAAAAAGCTCGAGCGGAAAGGGGAGAAGAAACGAGGCGCGCCTGTTTCCTCTCTTTCGAAAAAGATACCGAGCGCTCGCGCGACATCGGGAAAGAATTCGGCTAAAGGGACGTGTACAGAGAGCGGGAGAGATAAAAAGGAAGTCTCGACGGAGGCACACGTATATACAGAGAGCGAGTGGATCCGAGTGGGGAATAAACAGTTGGAGAAAGAGACTTTGTGCAGCAGCAGCAGCGTTGTCGCGCCTCCTCGATCAGCTGCTTTCGAGGCCGGTTAAACTATCTTTTTCTTTCTCTCTCCCTCGGCGGCTTCGGCGGCGGGAATCAGAGAGGGCTTCTTTATCAAAGTCGGCCGCGCTCCTCGGAGCTTTTCCTCGATCTTGCCTCTGACCTCCGCGCGAGAACGGATATTACACCGAGAGAGGTGCATTCTTTATTGTTGCTGCATTTTTCACGCACACTTTGTGCAACGAGACGAGACGCGCAGCCGAGTAAAAGGCTCGACCTTGTCTGCGCACATTGAGTCACGCGTTGTCATTCTTTTATACGCTCGCAGTAAAAATAGGATATATAATGAGAAATGTGAATCAGCGTAAAAAAGAGCGCAGGCATAATATGCTATATACCGCGAGAGGCTAAACGGCGCATCGATCACGCACGATTAAGCAAACGCGACTGCTGAGTACTCAGTCGTCAAGCTCGTCAGTGGAAAGAAAAAGCACGAGACTACTGTAGCAGAGAGCGCGCGCAAGAAAAGGGTTGGAAAGCCATTCATCGGAATGAGTCGCAAGGCCAATGACATTCTCTCTATATACTATACGCTACACACTGAACATGTCTGCTCGCAATAACGGTGAAGCTCTGTACGCGAGCGTGGTGTGGTCGAAGCGAGCCGGCTTAACTTCCGTTGGGCAAGATCAGTTACGCGTCCGTGAGAATTGCTGCGGAAAGAGCGCGCGCGCCGAAGCCATTTCAGAAACAAACCGGCGCTCGTGTCGCTGCGCGGATTATGTTGCAGCCTTCTTCTCTCTCTCTCTCTCTCATGCCCCTCTGCAGCCGCTGTATATACGCTGACCGACGTACGCCGATTTGTATCGATCAGCGATTGAAAACGCCCGTGATAAATGGGATTCGGCTATGGGGCTTCCCTGATTTTCGTTCTCTCTCTCTCTCTCAGTGTGCGTGCGTGATCAGAGATCAGCTGTTTATGGAACATTGCGCAACGGTATTATCTAATTGCGAGCGAAACGAGTATTTCCGAAAGCTCATAACGGCCTCCACATTACTCCGCATATTCTCGGCGCGGACGAAATCCCCCAATGACAGTAAGGTCGCAATAAAGCGAGCCGGAAGTCTTGGAAAGAGGCTTGTCCAGATAGAGCGAGCGAAAAAATTTAATATTTTTTGAGGACAATAAAGTCGGCAGCGCAGTTAATCCTGGAATTTTTGCGTGCTTACTAAGTATTCCGCACATAATGCGGCAGTGCGCGCCGCGCGCACTAGCTCTTGCGGTCTTCATAAATTCTCATATCGTAAAAACACTATGAATTATTCAGAACGAGCAGCACTTAAATATAGAAGAACTCATGGACGCAGAAATTAAGAGGCCTGCGCCACTATGCACCCTATTTATTTTTTTCCTCCTCTCTTCTCTCGCTCAGGTCTCCCTCCCTTATACGCACACGACCACGTGCGCGCGTTTGCTTATGCAGATCGGCAGCAGCTAGCGAATTTGCAATTGGACGATTTCGCGTGCAGCTGATGCGGAGCGGGAGAATAAGCTCTCGCTTGGATATGGAATACTTTCTATTCGACGCTCGAATGTCGTAAAGTAAGCGTAAAAGTCGCCGTGCAAAAATAGCTACGCGTCTTTTTAAAATACGATTATAAACTCTAAACTCGAGCATAGCGACGACAGCGGCAGGAATGACGAAAATGCTCTCGAGTCTTAATTGAATTTAGCGCAGGCCCGTGTCTCGCTATCTCTCGAGAGATACGTCTGTGGGTCATCCTCGAGGAATTACCGGCCTTGTGTGTGTATCACGCTCCGCGCATGTATATACATCTGTTTGTCGCTGCTGATGCGCGCATTGCATCGCAGTGCGCTGCAGTAGCAGCAGACGACGAGGACTGTCCGTGGGAAGCTTCGGCATTTCCGGATGTAGGCTGCGATATAATAGGAGAGTCGAGTGCCAATTATGAACCGGCGACTGACTGAAATCCCATTTTTTTTTTTTTTTATTTATATTCTTCAATTCTTCTTTTTCGAAAAGAAAAATACACTTGGCAAGAGTCGGCCCGCGCGATCGGGTAATTTTTCAGCGGCGCGTCGTCAACATTGGCAAACTCGCGGTGTAATAGCCGAAAAGTTTGGCAATTTCGAAAGCTCTTTCTTTTTTCGCAAAACGACCCGCACACCACGTGCTGGCATCGAACGCTCGCCATAAATCCTCCCGAAAAAGAAAAGGTCTTTCTGCCTTCTTTCGGGGGAAAAAAAATGAGGAAGCGTAAAAAAGCACGAAGCCAACTTCAAAGAACCCTCTCGCGACGACGATGACGTCCATTGCATGCAAGCATCACGGGGAGCACGGTGTGACGCATCGCGCGCCGGCAGCCGGAGGCTTTACTTCTGGAGCCGGCGAAAATAAAGAATGAAACTGCAGCTCAGCGGCGGAGAGACGAGAATGAGCGAGGAACCGAGAATGAACGGCTGCTGCTACTGCTGGGATGTATTCAAGAAGCAGAGAAGAGAATGAGACAGAGAGAGAGAGAGAGAGAGAGAGAGAGAGAGAGAGAGAGAGAGAGAGAGAAGGTCAGAGAAAGAGAGAACAAAAACAGAAACGGAAAGAAGCTGAGGAGAGAGTCGTACGTACGTGCAGTTCTCCACTCTCTCTTTGCGGTTATTATTTTTCCGCGAGCTCCTTACCTCGCCTACTATATACACACTCCCATCTTCTTCACCTTCGCGTAGTCTACGTGTCTCTCGTAGTGCCAGCTCAAAGAGCCCACTAAAATTCTTGAATCTTTAACGGCGTGTGTACTATACCGCGCGCGCGCGCGCTGCCGTTAATAACGACGACGACGACAACGGCGACGACGACGACAACGGCGACGGTATAGCGGCTCGTTGAAGAATTCGCGCGCGCAAGCTAGCGTGGGCGGGGGTAAAAAGGAGGAGGGGAAGCGGCCTGTAGATCAAGAAACATGAATGAAGCGGGGAATGCGTGCTGGCTATCGCTGTGTCAGGCTGCTTTCGTGACCTCGCGATATAGGGGCTCTCGACTGCACACCGTGTGTGTGTGTGTGTGAGTGCAGTGAGCGTGTGTGTGTGCCCCTCGAAGAGTTTTCGCTCCTGAATGAATTTTTTTCATTATTCTTATCGCAAGGGGAGGATTAAAAATATTTTTTAATGAATAGAGGCGCGTAGGCGCTCGCCATTCACGTTTTTCGATTAAAAATGCGAACGTGTGTAGGTATCGATTCGCTCGCAGCTCGGCTGATATGAACTTCTCCTCCGCACGAGCAGCGAAGCCGTAAGTTCGTTTGGAAAGCCCGATGAAAAAACGTCCGATAAACGATCTGTATTGTAAGCGCAGTTCTATCTCTCCGGCTGCTGGAGAACTGGTATATGAACGCGCGGCTGCGGTAGGCTCGTCGAGAGGTAGGACGTTTTCCTCCTCCTCCTCCTGCCTGCGCTGCTGCCGTCAATCGATTCGGGCTCCTTCTCTGTCTTGAATCTCTCTCTCCACCCCCGCAGCAGCAACCCTGTCGCTGCAGTCTGGCTGTACAGAGCAGAGCTATGCACTCTCTTTTTTCGAACTGCTCGCGTGGCAAGTTTCCCAGACATGCAAATGAGGCAGCTGCAGAGGGAGAGGGAAAAAAGGCTCGTGAGAGAGAGAGAGAGAGAGAGAGAGAGAGAGAGAGAGGAGGGAGGCAAATGGAAAATCCAGCCTCGAGGGGTGGGGGTCGCGGTGTAGTGCAAGAAGCAGTGCACCGGCGGAGATGTCGACGTAGCGGGGCTGAAGTGGCCTGATTGAGAGCCGCTACTCGAGCGTGTTAATGAATGATATTTTTTTCATTCAACCGCGCCCTGGCCTACATTTCGCGCTCGTATTATGCGCCGCGCACGATCCTGCGCTCTCCGGATAGTATACTATATCACGCGGAGGCTGAGCGAAGCCGTCCGCTACTATACTTGCAACGTAGTAGGAGTAGTAGGTTGGTCCTGTGCGCGAAACGACTGTATTCCGGCCGAGCATCGATCCCCGAGGGTGACCGCCGTGCAGCGGCCCGATAATGATCGATAAACTGATAACTGAATGGCCGTTGTGTTCCAGTGAGCGGGAGGACGGTGACGGGAGGCGCGCCCCTGTATGGCCGACTGGTGGCCGAGGAGCCACTGCCCGGCGCGGTCTGCGGGGCCGGCGGCACGGGCGGCGGCTCCGGGGTCATGCCGCAGGAGACGCCGGCCGACATCCACGCGATGCAAGCCAGGATACCCCACAGGTTTCGGGACCCAGCCACTGCGCCACTCCGGAAGCTCAGCGTCGACCTGATCAAGACCTACAAGCACATCAACGAGGTGAGTTTTGCACAGCAATTTTATTGAGATCGATCGGGAAAGCGAGCGCGCAGCCCGCACGCGATTTCCGGGCGGAATTATCGGAGAGCGCGAGCCACCGCTAATCCGGAAGCAATCCGGCCTCGATTTGCGCCGATCAAAACTACGCTCCCCCGGCGCTCTACCGGCAGATGCGCTTTTTCCTCCCCCTGGAAATGCGGAGATTCGAGAACGTACGCGCCGATACACTCATGGGTTTTTTACGCGTCGATGGACCTTTCGCGCGCGGGTTCGAAGTGAGTTATCATGATGCCCGCCGGTATGGATTTTCGCTGGTGCGCCGCCGGTTCTTTTGTTTTTGTTGTAGACAAGGCTTTTCATTTAATTTGTTTCTTGCACTTGGACGTATCGTCGAGAAGCAGCTGGTAGAGTTGAAAAATGATTGTCATCCTAGTGGAGGAAGTGCGAGTTCTATGCAGAAAGTAAGATATCATTGCTCTGCGAACTCGTTAGAGGAAAAAGAAGATCGCGACAATATATGTACTGCACTTGCTTGTAGACAAGACCACATAGCCGAGCACTTTTTCTTTGTTTCTTTAATTTTTTCCTATACTTACACGTCTCGCACCAAACTTCCACGTATAAATAAAAAATGGTATTTGTATGGAAGTTCAGCCTACACTGCACTCGTAGCTCAAAACCGTCAGTCGCACCATCAAAAATCATCGCCGCATCATGACGATTCGCACTTCATAACTACAAGAAATAGCCATGCACGCGTGCTCGTCGTGACTCGGAGTGAAATATCCCCCACCGCCGATATCAGCGGCACTTAATTGAGGGAGAGAAAGAGTGTATACGAAGGACGACTGCTGCAGCAGTGGGAAAAGGAATACCTTCGTTCGAGTCTGCTTATATAGCCGTATATCTGTAGCTATCCTCTCGCTTCCGGTGAAGGGAGGGGATGCAGGCATGGACTTGGCTCGCGCATTCCTGCCTATCCGGAGATATAGAGTGAGAGGCTGCAGCCCGCGGAATCCAGCGTCCGGATGCAGCCGGCTGTGCCACCGTAGTTATGCGCGCGATGGACTGCCGTGTGTGTGTGCTGCTGCTACTGCACAAGTATATATATAGTGGGTCAGCAGTATGCGCGCCCGTAGACTATACTGCAGTTCTCCGCGTATTTATATTTTCATAAAGCCGAAAGTGCTTCGCTCGGCCCATAAATCAGAGCTCGTAATCAGTCCGTCGAATAATTAACGCGCAGCTTTCTCTCCTCGAGCTCCGATGCTTCGATAAAACCGAAAGAGACTTTGCGCCGGGCGAAAAAGTTTCGCGGGGCTGAAAATTCACGCATTTATTCGAGAGAGAGAGAGCAGGAGCTTTTGGCCAAGAGACAGGCACAAGTTTTTCCGCGCGCGCGCGCGTGCGATGCGAGTTTTCCCCTCGTATATATGCTAAGTGCTTCGCGGTATCCATTGTTTTCCGGCGAGCGCGCGGCCTGTACTTCCCGATTGATTTTATTGGTTTCCCGTACCGCCGCCGGCTTCCGCGAATTCTTCCTGTCGCATTATGCTCTTTCTCCTCTTCCCTCTATACACTTATATATACACTGCTCCAGCGTCTTTTGCTCCCCTGATTTTCTCGATTTACCCTCCGCACGACACGCTCCGAAAGAATAATGCACGCATTCCCGTGCGTGCACTTCCGAATTGGCAACTATTGCGCGAATACCTTCTTCTCGGCGCGCGGGGATTATGAATCTCCGATGAAATTCTTACTCCCGGATCGTTTTTCCAGTTCGAAAAGTATTTGCCGGCGTCGGCATCTGACAGGCTGCAGAGAGGAAGAAGAGAAGGAAATTATCGAGAGTCGTCGGGTTTCTTCGAAGACGCCGCGAATAATTACGGCGACGCGACCCAGATTTTCGACCAACTTATACTCCCCCCCCCCTCCCCCATCGACGCTTACAACAATTTCAATTTCCAACTTTGCGTGTCCCTCGCGCGCGTTAGAGCATGGATTTACTTCGAGATTTCAGCGTCGCATTTCGACTTCGTCGTTTATCGCGTTAAAAGCGAATTATTAATATCCCGAGTGAAATCACAGCCATACCGAAGAAGTAAAAGTTCCTCGACAGCGCCGCGAGCTTTCATTTTTTAGAAGCGAATTTATACTCGATACATATTACTACGTCGTCGAAAACAAAAAGGTCGTGTGCGCAGTCTTAATTGCGCAAAGTGCGTCGCCGCGGGTATATACGCGCTGGAAAGTACGGATTTTCTCGGAACGAAAATAACGCAAACTGGTTATTCTCGTATACCGGATCCCGGTTTCACTTATCATTAAACTTCGCTCTGTCCCCTCCGCGGGAGCAAATATACCATAAACCATCCAAAAACTCCCGAGATGCAAGGCTGTGTCTCCTCGGAGAGTCGCGAAAAAAAAAGAGAAGAATCGCCGACCCACGCGCTAATCCATTGCCGGCCAAAAACTTTCCGTCGAGGCCGTCGCGAAACACCGTGACTCACTACTCGCTCCTTCTTTATTGCTCTTCCTCGCATTTGGTGTTTTCCTCGATGATCCGCGTGGAAAATGGAGCGAAACGCGTGAACGACATGTAACGCGATGTTTGGCTAGGTGTCACGACTGCCCAGGTACATTATCTCTCGTTTAGATAAGACGCCGCACGATAAGTTGTAGCTCTCCTCTTTATCTTCTTTGCTCTTCCTAATCTCCGTCCTGTCCGCGTCTGTGCGGGAAAATGTCGATCGCGAGAGTGCGTAACACGCCCTTTTTCGTTAAAAATTTTTGACGACTCTCCAGTACTACGACGGCAGCCCGATAAATCGTGATTGATAATCCGCGATCCCGATTCCCGCGTATCCGCTCTTCGTGGCTATATACCGTATAACCGAAAAAGAAGAAGACGAAACGAGCACGAAAGGCTCATGTGTCTCTGTCAGAGTATGTGTTCGCGGATTCGTGCAATGCATCGCGATTGTTGCATCAACGCCGCTCGCGAGCGCGGCGGCAGCAGCCTGATAAGACGTTGATAACGAGAGGAGATCGGTTGGCGCCAAAGCTCGAAATTTTTCCTCCTCGCTCTCGCTCGCTCCATCCCGCGCACTTGTGTGTACATGTTCAAGGACAGCTTTGAATGCGGCTCCAACTGAATCGCGATTTCCATGCAGTGTCCTATTCGTGAATTTAAAAATTCCGAAGGCAGAAGGCCAGCTGATGTATCGGTGACTCGGCGTTCCATTGATAAACCGAGAGCGGACGGAAATATCGATCCCGCATCGCTTCTCTGTATATGCTAATCGACTGGTTCGGCTATAGAGACGAGTCGAAAAGTCTAACCGTCGCAGAACTATACGTAGGCTCGTATAAGTGTCTCGAGAGCCAGTGGCTCATCACGCGAGCTCTCTCTCTCTCTCATTCATAACTCGGATCGCGCGCGATTTCCTCGTCGCAGCGGATGTACCTCTCGCCGCGCAAATGTCGTGCCGCTGCGGGGAGAGAAAGGAGAAAGGCGGAGAACGAGAGCGATCGAGAGATTAACGAGCCGTACGTACGTAGTTTGTCGCGTACACGGGAGAAACTCGACACGCCGATGAGTTTTTTTTTTTTTTTTGTATTTTTAGCCGACGATATAACCCACGCGCGGCCTCGATCCACTGCAGTAGCGGCATTATGCTGAAGTAACGTTAATTACAGGCAGTTTGAAATTATTTCCAGGGAGCGGGTGGGAGTCGGGCCGGGGTTTATGAACTTCAGCGTTGCATATTCAGCGCGCGGCTGGAACTTCAAACGGCAGGCGAGCGGCGCCGGGCGAAAAAATCGATAACGATTATCATAGCACAGCAGCACGCGGTGCTCACTTGCGCGAAGTTTTCGCTATACGTAGTTTTGACTTCACACTGCGGTGGAGTCGCTCTTTCGCGAAAAAAAAAAAAAATTAATAATCTCCGCGCGCATATTAGCCAAAACGCCGCGCTTATCTGGCGCGATAGTATCCATCGGCGCGAAAAAATGGGACAAGGTTGTAGCTGAGATACGCGCCTCGGGCTCATTACTACTATGTTTATCGGCGCAACATGAACAACGACGTTACGCAACTGCGCTAGCGAGTTATAGAAGTGCCGGATCGCCGAAAAAATCGACGAAGCACGTGCGCGCATCGGGACTTTCCTCTCCTCTGGTCCTTCGCGACCCCCACTTGCTGTACACATATATATATATACGATCAGGCGCGCACCCCTTTGCTGCGCGCGCGCGCGCTTTTGGTGGCTCGCGCCCTCTCGCGCCATGGCGAACCATATGGGGCCGCTCATGCACTCGCGCATAGCAACAGAAACGGACTGTGCTAGAAGCGCCGCACGTCGGCTGGCTGGCGCTCGCCTCTCCTCTCCTCTTCGCTTCTTCGTCCTGTCTCTCTCTCTCTCTCCCTCCGCGTAGCTCGTGTGTTGCCCTCTCGCGCGATTGTTGCCGCTTTGTAATTGGATGGCGGAAGATAAAGGGGAGGAAGTCGATCGACAGCCCCCGTAAGAGAGCTCTTACATATTCATCCCTTGCTTTTCTTTATTTTTCTCTCTTTTTCCCTCCCCGACGGTTTTTCGGGCGAGTTTCGTGTTTTCGTATCGCCAAAGCGATTTGCATCTTTTGGATCGACGAGGGGCTGTTTTTTTTCGAGAGCACGGCTGTCCTTTGCCGGCGCGCGACTCCTTGTTTTCGTTTCACGGCCCGCTGTAAAACTCCGACTTCCGGCTAATTAAGCGCATACTGCACACACGGGGGAGAGAGTATAACGAGGCCCACCTGGAGCGTTATACGTACGCGGTAGAGGAAAAAAAACTCAACAGGTGTAATAAGGGACGACCCATTGTAAACTACAACGAAATCCAGGCATCGGGCGGCTCTGCCGCAGTAGCAACAGCGTGATTTTCACGTGGTCTCTCTCTCGGCGGTGGCGGCGGCGCGCGCGACGCTAATATCGATTGCACTCGAGCGCGTCGGCCAGATCGGATTCTGCGCCGTCCTTTTTTCCTTCCCTCTCGCCCGCGTCTTTCCATGTACCCGTCCGCGCTCTCTCTCTCTCTCTCTCTCTCTCTCTCCCTGCAACGGCGAATCCCGCAGCCCTGGCTTTGGCATCGAGATACGCGCTGCAGCCACGGGCGAATTTCGGCGCGTCATTTTTAGCCCGAAGGAACTGAATCGCCTGCACAATGCGCCGCGCGCGTTTATTGATTTATCGCGCGCGCGCGAGCGGGAAAATCGAATGACACACAGTGGTAGGTGCAGCAATATACAGCTGGCGAAGTACGAATAACGCCGCGAAGCACGCGAAGTCGAGGATAAAAAGGAAGGGAGTAATGGAAGGGGCGCGCGGGGAGAGATATTCAAAGGCGAGCAGTGCAGTACGTCCGCACACGCACGGGAGAATAATAGAGAGGGAAGTAGAAGTCGAAAGCAGTGAAGTCGGCGCACGGGGGCGCGGAGGGCGCGGGGGCGGAAAGACAGAAAAAGCGCGAGACAGACGGAGGGGGTTGAGCGCGAGGGGAAGTTACCCTGGGGCTGCTCTCGGCAATGTCAATGACCTCGAAAGAGTGCCGCTCTCTCCCTTCCACTCTGTGTTATCTCCGCTTCTCTCCCGCGATTCTTATCACAGAGACGCGCAGCCGCACGCGTAGCCCTTTTCCCGAGGAGGAGTGGAGTATACGCATTTATCGGCGCGAAAAAAATTTCGAAGAAACTCCTACATCCGCGGCGGAGTCGAGCTGCGAAAAATCGCGTAATGCTCGCCGCGGGTAGAAATAGCCCGCAGCGAGCGAGCGGCTTATAATAGGGTGGTGTTGTTAAGGGGGTACGAGTCGGATGCCGCAGTCACCGACCCGAGCTTCGGCATCGATTTATCCGACAGCGACGACTGTTCGCTTCGTCTTCGAACCTCGCACTATGATTTTTTCAAATTCGAGCATTGTGCCAATCATGAGTACGAAGCATATACCTCTCTCCACCCCCCCCCCCCCATCGCGCACTAATGACGGGCTCTTTCTTGACATTCAAGGTATACTATGCCAAAAAGAAGAGGAGGGCGCAACAGATGCAGGGCGAAGACGGCTCGCACAAGAAGGAGAGAAAGCTCTACAACGACGGTTGGGACGATGACAACCACGACTACATTATCAAGAATGGGGAGAAGTTCCTCGATCGGTACGAGATCGATTCGTTAATTGGTGAGTTCTTGCCTTTCTTTTCTTTTTTCATTCGCGGTATGCTAATGGACTGCTTCAACGTATGTACAAGCAGATCGGAGAAAAGTAACCGTCTCGTTTGATTGCAGGTAAAGGCAGTTTCGGCCAAGTGGTTAAAGCATTCGATCACGAAGAACAAACTCAGGTGGCAATAAAAATCATCAAGAACAAAAAACCCTTCCTAAATCAAGCGCAAATCGAAGTTAGGTTACTGGAGATGATGAATAGAGCGGATACCGATAACAAGTATTATATAGGTAGGTTGCACCCGAATCTTCGATTTTTTTTCAATTTTTCCCCATCGTCGAATTCAAAAACTCACAGCACAAACTTTGCCTTGCAGTTAAACTCAAGAGGCATTTTATGTGGCGGAACCATCTGTGTTTGGTATTCGAGCTACTGTCGTACAACCTCTACGATTTACTTAGAAATACGAATTTCCGAGGGGTGTCGTTGAACCTGACGAGAAAATTCGCACAACAACTGTGCACTGCCCTCCTGTTCCTGTCCACGCCGGAATTGAACATCATTCACTGTGATCTGAAGCCTGAAAACATCCTCCTGTGCAATCCCAAGCGAAGCGCAATAAAAATTGTCGATTTTGGCAGTTCGTGTCAACTTGGACAGAGGGTACGAACATTACCGTTTACTATTTCACAGACAACCTTCGAGTATACTCATGTAAACCGATCTCGCTTTCTTGCAGATATACCAGTACATACAATCTAGGTTTTACCGATCACCCGAAGTGTTACTAGGCATACCTTATGACCTCGCGATAGACATGTGGAGTCTGGGTTGTATTTTAGTAGAAATGCATACAGGGGAACCTTTGTTCAGTGGAGCCAACGAGGTAAGCTTGTGATTTGTGGCATTCAACGGAGATGATCCGATCGAAGCGACGGTTAACCGTGTAACGACAACTCTCTTTCTCCCGCTAGGTTGACCAAATGAACAAAATTGTCGAAGTGCTGGGCATGCCGCCAAAGCACATACTGGACCAAGCGCACAAGGCGCGGAAGTACTTTGATAAAGTCCCCACGGACGGCTCGTACGTACTGAAAAAATCCAAGGAAGGCAAGAAATACAAATTGCCGGGTACCAGGCGGTTGCACGATATCCTGGGCGTCGAGACGGGCGGCCCCGGCGGCAGGAGGCACGGCGAACCCGGCCACTCGATCTCCGACTACCTCAAGTTCAAGGACCTGATACTGAGGATGCTGGACTTCGATCCCAAAACGCGGGTCACGCCTTACTACGCGCTGCAGCACAACTTCTTCAAGAGGACGGCCGACGAGGGGACCAACACGAATATCGCCGCTGCCAACAGTGCCAACACCAGTCCGGCGGTCGTGTCGATGAGCCAGGACCACGGTTAGTACACGTTGTCACGTACGCAAAGTCTCAATTTATTCTATACTCTTGAAAAAGTATCCATGTTCAAACAAACCACGTCCTATTGCAAGCTTAGCCAGTTAATGCTTTCAATCAAATTCAACTAAAACACTTCATGCTGCAAAGTGACTTTTGGATTATTTGTCCATGGAGGCGTGCGACTTCTCGGATAGCTTTTGCTTTGATATCAGAAGCGAAGTTATCTCACTCTCGCAGTGCCCAAATATATCATAACTATTATTGGATTTTTATTTCTAGAGGACAACACGTTTACTTGAAAAGAACTGCCTATATGTGCTTAATATCACTCATCATCCATTGCTCATCAGTAATTAATTTGTTTTTTTTTTTTAATTTTTTTTCAAAGTGAAATGCCTTTATGAGCGACAAATCAATATTGACGAAACTATTTTTTGCTCAATCGACAATCTTCAATTTTTATCAAGATTTTCGTCAAATTCTCAAAGAATTACACAAACAGTGACAGTTAGGAAGATTTTCGATTGATTTGTATTTGTAACATGCTCTAGCAAATGGCTATACTAAAGATTGGAAGTTTTACTCTGTGCAGAAAGTAAGAGGTTTCTTACATTAAAGCAGTCGGCTTTAAACTTACCAATCTGAAGCGATCGTTTTTTTTTTTTTTTTACATTCTTATCACCGCAAACATCCTCATTTTTATGCAGCAATTTAGTTTAACAAGAGGGTCTAACGTTACGTTTTAATTCTTTAACGTTTAACATGATTTTTTGTCCGTATTTGTGTCTCTAATTCGATTTAAAAGCATTAATGAACTGTATGTATGTAACATTCGATCCTCTCGCAATATCTCTATCCTTTTCTGCTTATAACGATTTTTGTTCCCCCCTATTGTTTATATAGCACGCCGCAACGTAGATCATTAGTTTTACTTGCTGGCGAGCAGTATCATTATCTTTCGTTCTTTTTGCCCTCTAATTTTTATTTTTTTATTTTTTGCACAAACTAAACGATACTTGTTGTTGTTGTTGCCCGTAGATATGATGGGGGGACAGTACGTGGCTCGATGACTGTCGTATCCGCGGGGCGGCGACGACCTGTCCTAGGCCCCAACCCTAATCTTACTTACTAACATAAGTAAGTTCTATCTAACAAACAAATCCTTAAATGCTGAGAAACTAACAAACCCCGAATTACAATCTCTATTGTATTCCTATGGCCTCGGATGTATTGCTCGAAGCCTTGCTTGCAAATGCTAAAAATTGATCGAGAAAACTGTAAACGCCAAGTAATGGATCACAATACTAACCTTGCCCAGAACTTGGCTTTGAGTTTCTACTCGTCAACTAATCTGTCTATGTATGCTTCATCAAAGTTAAGTATCAGTATAGGAAAATTATGGTTTCCTATCAAAAGATACAATGTATCGTAGAATATGTTGTAATTTGATAAACGAGTGCAGTGTCTTTTTCTGTATATTATATCAGCAACATATTCTATGAATACGAGCTTATAGAATTTGCATCAATGTAATTCGCATCGTCGTTTTACCATCCTTTATTCACGCATGACTTTAGCTGCTTGTATCAAATCTTATAAATGTAATGCAAAGAGCGTGGACAAAATCATGGCATGTCTAATTACGATCTTAATTCTGCAATATTGCGACAATTTGCTAATTATTTGATGAAAATTGATTTTACAAAAAATGAAAAATCGTATAAATTAGTTCTCAAAAATATTCATCATAAACAAAGATCACTTGCTTGCTGAAGCTCTTCAATTGACGTGTTGTAAAAATGCATGATAAGCTTTTGATCGAGTTAAAATGAATAATCACTTAATATTTACCTGAAAATACAAAAATTGACTTGGATAAGTTTAATAACCGATACTTTTATTGTGTTTAAAGAATCCCTGTTTTGATTAACCAAGCATGCTTCGAGAACGACTTACTATGAATAAAAGAGCATACATGTGACTTTTTCTGCAAACCTCAAAACTTATATACGTGATACTTCTTTATGTTTCGCTATTGTACGAACACTGTTCTTCTTTTTAATGCGAGAAATGAACAAAGCTGTCAACACATTTTATATTCTGTATATACGTATTTCTTTGAATGCACATTTAGAATATTTTGATTCTTTCATTACAGTTCTTCTTGTTTGTTTAAAAACCTCAACTTTCTGTCTTAAAATTGACAATGTCAAATTAAGCCCCGTAGCTGAAACTGAGAGTTGTTACCCCGTAGATTTCCCGTAGCAACGCATTGATTAAAGAACAAAAAAAGAAAAAAGAATAAAACTGTACATGAAATCGTTCTCGATGACCTTGGCTCGATTTTTCCGTGGTCGAACGACACTATTGTCTATACATCTCCTAGTCTAGTCTTAGCCAACCCAGTCCAAAGGCCCTCATGTTCATTACGTTTTAGTACTCGAACCGTCCTAACGGATGAAACTGTAATCTCTTAATTGCGGGTACATCGATAATGTTTGTAATAGCTGCAAAGTGCTCGAATGAATAGAGTCCAGTGTTGAAAGTACCCGCAGATCAGAGAGACAAGGCGTCATCCGGCAGGTCTTGTGCGAACAAACAACTGATTTTTGTTTCTCTGCTATTCTGTAGGACTGGTTAGCATGTCTGGACAGGGCAGTAGCAGCGGCGGAGGCGGTAGCGGTAGCAGTGGCAGCACCGGCAGCGGTGCGCAGCACCAACCGGTGTCGAGCAGCGGCAGCGGCAGCTACCAGCCGATGGAGTGCGAGTCATCACCGCGACACACGCTGGGCCTAGGAGGTAGACGGCCAACGGGCAGCTTGAACGCGCCGACGAGCTCGGCGCCGGCCTCCATCGACGCCGGCAGTGGCAACGGCGGCGGCAGCTCCCTCATACAAAGCTCTCTCGGCTCGTACAACAGCCTGATTCTTCCTAGCATTCCCCACCTGCCCGCGGCGATGATGGGCTCGCCGATGAGCGGCATCCACCACCAGCAGCCGAGCTTCTACAACTACGCGAGCTACGGCGCCGGTCCTGAGGGCCACCGCCAGGTGGTCGTGCCCTCGCAAGTAGTCGTCGCCGGGGCCAAGCAGCGCGCCGATGCCGATCGCGAGGACAGCCCGATGGTGGGTGTCTGCGTGCAGCAGAGCCCTGTCGCCATCCACTGATCCGAAGCAGATCACGCAGCCTCAGCCATCGCCGCCGCCGCCTCCTCCAACCCGTCCCCGTCGTCTCCGTCTCCGTCCTCGTTCTCGTCGCGATGATCGACACGACGGTGAAGCCGCAGGCACCACCGGCTGTGCTGCTGCTGGGAGCTCTTCTCTCCTGGACTGACGACGCACTCGTCTGCAGCTCTTTACGGATTTCGGCCGCCGCCTCGTTCGCGGAGATCCGACTCGAGGTTTCAGCTTGTTTCCAATGTTCGGCGCTGACGATCGAATGCAAGGAGAACCATTGAAAAATGAAAGAAAGAAAAAACAAATGAACACTCCGGTGGAGCACATGTGCTATCTGTTGACGAATTTTCTCTGGATCTGTAACGAAACGAAATACCTGATCGAATGCGTTATGTGTATTGATTTGTCGCTTTTTGTAAAACGAATGTTATGAACTGTATGCTTTTCCAGAAAATTACAGATTCATCAAAATTATATATGCAAAATTCTAGTGAATTGTTAAAACGCGAAACTATAAGTACCAGTCTCGTGAACTATCCATTCTACTTAAAATTGTATTCTCGAATCCAACTGCCAGTTATGCTGAACATACTTCCAAACAACACAGAGACCCTTCCTGAACTGACGACTAATAATTCGAGCAAACGTGCAATGTGAAGCGTTTAAATGGTACCGATAAATTTGACAGTCCTCTGGGTCAGCCTCCAGGAGAAACCTCTCGATCTTCACTTTCTTACCTCCTGACACGTAGCATCGACCTTGTCGAGAGCCGATCACTTATCGAAAGAGATAAACAAAAAATGCTGGCACACGTCTCGGTCGAAAACATTGTGTGCGTAATACGTGTGCGCGCATTGCGACGAAGAAGCAAAAGGCTGACAATCACGACAACGAAGGATCGCAACCGAAGAAATCGAAAATAAAGATTAAAAATCAAGACGAAGCCAAAGGGTGTTAACCCCTCTTCCTCGCGTCACTCGACTGCGGTCAAGCGCCCACACGCCAACTTCCATACTCGACGGGACGATAAACAAATCAACAAGTCGACCGGCATCCGCGAACCAAGTCGAAGGAGTCAAATCGAAGAAGAACGAGCTGTACACGGAAGGTTACTCGTTTATTATCTAATGCTAAAGTATGTGTGTGTATATATCAAATCTATATATCTATATATGATCATATATATAGATATAGGCAGTATCGTGCCGATCGGCGCAGTATACGAATATATAAATTTAACGAAAAGAAAAAAAAATAACGCGAAGATAGCCGGGAGGTGAAGAAAGCTGCAGAGAGAGGAAGAGCGCCGCGAGTTACCTCGAGAGCATGGATGCACGGGGAATTACGGCCTAGTGTGCGGATGAAACCCAGCCTGGCCTCTTTGGGTCCTGCCCGACAGACACTTAATTAAAATTAAATTTAAAAAATATGCAAGGACAAAGCAAATTTAGTCGATAACGCGACAATGGATAACTTTTACCATATGAACTGTGTGGCCTAGAGAGGAAAAAAGTGATAATTACCTATTACTATTACATTAAATGAAGGAAAAAATACAAATAAACAATGTAATCATGTACTCCGATAGAGTTTTATACACGATGTGACGAATGTAAAAGGTACATAGTGCGTATTCGCAGTAAAAATAAAAAAAGAGAATGATTGTTCTTTGTACAATACGTTTAGGTGAATGCAAATGAGAATGCAGCTTTAGGGTCTTAACTTGTAAGTTCAGAAAAAGTGAATGAAAGCGCGAATGAGTGAACGTACCAGCGATAACATGTAAGTGTGTGCGTGCGTGAAGAGAGAGAAAACGGGAGGGGAGAAATATGAATTTGACTCTTTTATTTACTTCGAATCGGACGAGGCGTTGTATGTGTGCATAAAACACGCTGAGCGGCGCAAATTCCAGTTTGTTGCTTACAGGGACTTGAAACAAACTTGAGAGTCTTTGCGCGACTTAACAATACATATTTATACATAAAGTATTGATAAGAAAGTTGAAGTGTAAACGCTAAGAATCATCATGAATGATATAATCATATGAGAAAAACTAGGTACTTTGTAATAAAACAATACACGCGTATCACAAGTACATGCGGTCCCAACATCGTTATTGATTTTTGCCGTTTTTATTTTCTCCTTTTTTATTATTATTATTGTAAACCACAATTTTGCTCAGCCTAGTGAACTTAATGAGTTAATGAGTTCGAGGGAATGCGAAAGGAAAGTGACCTCCGCAAATTTTTTAGATACTGCTGTTTTCAATGAAGTAAACAAAACAAGTACTGAAATATAGAGAAACACTGAAACTAGCTAAGATATTCAATACGTAGACTGAACAAGTGTTTGTTAAGATATTATCGCAAGCAATTTTCGTGCGCAGTATTTTCATAAGACATCGCTGGTCCGTCGTTTTCTTGCACACGTTTATTGTGCAGCAAACTCTTTAAAACTACGATTCCTTTTTTAATACCTAAACGATAAAGACTGTTAAAGTATTTACTACATAGTGAACGTGTGTCAAAAATCAGCGGATAAATAACTTGAAAATACTGCTATCGAAAGCATGTACATTTTAATAGTTGATATTCCTTTAATTACATCAATATAACGTTCAAGGATATACTTTCTTCTTTTTAATAGCATTATTTACACAATTTGTATTGAAAACGATGAATTTTAATCAGAAATTTTTAAAAATGTCGTAACGTAACAGTAAATTTTTGGAGTAAAGCAAATGCTGGGAGTCTTTTCTCGCATTCTCATATCGTGTTCGCATATCGGTTTGGCTGTCGAGGAATTCGAAGCGACTGTAAGCGCGAAACCAATGCATTTCATCCAGCTTGTTAAAGGGCTTAGGATAAACAAAAAGAATTTCATCAATCATTTAGCTCGTAAACGACGAATTCCTTTGGAGTACGTACAGATTTTTCAAGTTATTTATATATTTTTATATCGCAGTGTCGACAACGTGTAAATGTATATTTCTATGCCCCTCCTCCATATGACGTCAGGTATGCGACCGTTGAAAGCCTTTCTAGGATCAGTGAATTTTGTTGGATATCTGCGTCGTGTGCTAATATGTACTTTTTACCTCGCGTTGAGATTGGTTATTAAACTCAACGGTGACTTTTGAAAGTTGTTGTAATAAGTAAATGTCGAATCTGCCGCAGCCAAACGGATAGTAGTTGAGCATACAAAACGAGTGAATACAAAAACGGATGCACGTTTAAGACGCATAACAAATAATAACAAAGTATCACAAGTTCTCTTGACAAGTGCGAGCGATGCTCAGAGTTTTCTGTGATAAATTCTGACATTCTCAATGAGAAATAAAAAAAAGAGAATAAAAGTAAAATAGGAAATAATCTCTAATAGAACGGCAAAAATCAGTACGCTTTTTCAAAGAAGCAAGGAAACGATTAAAAAAAACAATAGATAATGTATGATTTCAGATGACCCTCTTCCAAGTCTCTCTGTTAGATTCTGTACGCGAAAGTTATCACGCTCAAATAAGCTAACAATGGCTTCCTTCGCCAGAATTAGCTTTATTTTAAGCCGAAATCTTTTGAAATCGAAACGTTTGACGTACGAAAAATGTTCTTTTCTGAAAAGAAATAAAAGTAACCGAATCATTGACGAATTGCGGTGGCGACTTTCGAGTACAGAGTTACCTTTGACGATGCATCGAGGCATTTTGTTCTTTATTTGATTTTTTTCACATGACGATCGTTAATGTTCGAAATTATTTGTTATCATTAATAACAGAGTTCTGTAATTGATTTAAGACTATGAATTTTAGAAAATTAAACAAGAGGACCTAGGTGACATTCAATTTAAATATTGATTTGTAATGCGTTAAAGTTAAAAGTTAACAATAAATTAATAAAAATTGTAACTTTTTCGTGATTTATAATTTAAATTTATCCACGTTCATCGAGTTATAAGTACTGCTTTCTAATAATTATTACAAATAAGCATTTTACTCACATTAAAAATCAATATTTTTCCTCGCTTTTCACCATGGGCCTCTTTAAAATAACATTTAGGGACAATTTCTTTTGTGGCAGAGTAATAATAGCGACTGCGAATTTAAAAATATGTAGAGCGGATTTTGGGAATTAAAAAAAAACTATTCAACCATTGTTAGTTCGTAATTGTAAAAACTATTAAAAGAATTGCGTTTTTTTCTATTTTCAACATGCACGTCGTTCCTGGACGATCCTTTCGCCACTCAACAACAGTTGACCCTTAATACTGAGTATTTAAGCCAATTAGCAAATGACAGAATTGTACACATTACATAGCATAAGAATCAGCGATACATGCTCTAAGAGATTACATGTTGCAAATTTCTATTTATACGCATAATTTTTTTTAACCTACTAATACGGAATACTTTGGCAAACGAATTTTTAGCGCATGCCTTGGGTTAGAATCAACATACGTATTCATGTATCATAACTTGTAATGTATGTGATCTTTGCTACTTTTTTAACAATGTCAGTTGAAATTTGCCGTTAGCTAATCGAATTCTTTCAAAGTTTCCGTCGAGCAATTTATTGGTCTGATGAAATATTACGCCTAATTAAATTGTAAATCTTTAGAGCATGTGTGGACTGAAATAACATAAGTTTCCTAAAGTCATGTGTAAAAACATTGTGTTCAGAAGAAATATACTACAATACGACTGATAAATGCCTGCAAAGTGGCGAGCAAGCGTCCATCGAGGAACATTATTATATTCGAGCGAAAATATACGTCTCGATCGTCAATTGGACGCCACCGATCGGAGCATATGAGGAATGAATGAGAATAAGAAAAAAATTAAGCGCTAACATTTAAGAAACAAAAACCAACCGACTTATAAAAGAATACAATGAGAAAAATTATAAAGAAAAAAAGATGTGAAAAACCATGAACTCCATATGAGACAAAGAAATTGTATCTAACCTGTATACATTGTCATATTATTATTAATATTATACATAATATTGTAATTGAAAATTTGAAACAATATTACATAAGGTTAATAATAAACAAATGCATCTCTACTATTGCTTCCTTCCTTTCAGTTTTTACGTTTGATTTTGTTATTATTCAAACTATTAATTTTATGTTTTTTTTTTAATTTACCGTTTTTTTAAGTCCCTAGCTTTCAATGGAAATTTGCAAATGTGAAATACGATAAATAAATAAATCCATGAAGAATCGGAAGCTTTCAGAAAGTAATATTTTCTTTTGTTCAAATAACCTTTATGCGAGGTGAATAAAGCAATTGATTTTCCAAAATTATTTAGAAGCGTAGTTGCCAATACCTGGAATCTTCATTTATATTTCATATATAGGTATTATAAACTATACATAACAGTGCATGAAATAAATGCGCATCGGGTTCGGGTCCACAAACCGTTCCGTTGGCGGCCATGTCTCAGTTGGCCAAAGCAAAGCAGTTGAAAGCAGCCCAGCAGCCGAGCGATATAGATGGTTGGCTTGGCTTTGCAGGCGCTTTGCCTAGCAGTCGTTGCGTTGAAGCTGTATCAGAGAATATAGAAATGTATTTCTATATTCTCTGGCTGTATCTTATATAGTTTACAGCCGCGCATCGGCGCATGTACGCAGTCAATCCACCTTGTGTATGAATTCCACATATTTTATATATCAAAACAAATCGCGCTATATACTTTTATTAAACATCATAATGTTTATTTAATATATATATCAGCGTGATAAGTGCCATTAATAATTCTGATGATACGTGTGGTTTATTATTGTTTAGATTAGTTTAGGATATCTTTAACATAGCGCAAAGCCGCAGCGATGGCTTCAAGGTTAAGTGGTATGTTTTGTATTTTAATATTATTAATAAATCTTTATGTAACACGCTATAACAATGTTCCGGTACTAATTCATGTTCAATAACTTTTAGAAAGCAGCGATGCATCGAGTGATGCGGAATCTGTGGAGTATAACCATGGAGTTAAGAGAAAATCGGAGAGATATTCCTTTGATGATAGTTCAGAGGAGCAACCATCGAAAATGCCTTCTCTTGGTAAGTTATTATATCTAGGTTACACAAATTTGTTTATAATGTTAAATTGTATATTTCAATTAAAGTTGATCTTTTTTTAGATCCAAGTGACAGTTACTACAGTAAAGATTCACAGTCAGAAGAAGATGAAGAAAAAGAAGATAATCATGACTTTGAAGCACCGAATATAAACAGTTTCTACAAAAATCAATTCAATGTTAAGTCAGATGAAGAAACAGATGAAAACGGGCAAAGCTCCTACTACCGTGCTAGTAGTTTATCAGGTATGAATCATACTCTTACTCCATCTATACCTATAGTATACACTGCACTATTAAAATACTCCTGCAACGATATCAGTTTAATGCCTTTCTACACTTGTAGACTTTCATTTATTTGCAATACTATAGCATTTTAGATAAAATTTTTAATGAAAAATTTTTAATATTTCAGAAGAAGATAAGGATGATGTACTAGAGTTAAATAATGATTCTACAAAAAAATCTGAATTAAGCAAAACAAATTTTGGAACCGCAAAAGAAAAAAATGATTCTGCATCCAAAGCAGAGCGTATGATGATGCGTATGGGTTACCAAAAAGGAAAAGGTTTAGGTAAAGAATTACAAGGTAGAGCAGAACCAGTATCAGCTTCAACTCAAAAAGGACGCAGAGGTTTGGGTCTAGAATTAAAAGAATTAAAAGATGCTCACATCGAGTTTAATCCAGATGAAGAAGTTGTGGAAGTTCAGGAAGAAATATTATGGTTAGATAATCCATATAAAGATTCTCCATCTGTAGAAGAAGTAACAGAGTGGAAAAATGTAAGGAAAATTGGCCCATGCAAGAAGACTATTGATGGAGAAACTACATTCTGTGATGAAATCGTTGTTAAAAATATCATTAATTCTAAATCAGTGTTTGATAGACTTGACAAAAATGAAATGCGAGAAGCAAGGACACGTTCTAATCCATATGAAACAATTCGTAATTCGATTTTTCTCAACAGAGCTGCTGTTAAAATGGCCAACATTGACAAAGCTTGTAATTTCATGTTCACACAACCAGCCAACTTACAGCCAGATGACTTGCTGTATTTTGCAGATGTTTGTGCAGGACCTGGAGGATTCAGTGAATATATCTTGTGGAGAAAAAAGTGGCGAGCAAAAGGGTTTGGTTTTACACTTAAAAATGAAAATGACTTTAAACTTCATGATTTTCATGCTGGACCATGTGAAACTTTCCATCCTTATTATGGACCTAAAGAAGATGGCAATGTTTATGACCCCAAAAATCAGACAGCCTTAAGAGAATTAATTATGAAACAAACAGGAGATCAGGGTGTACATTTTATGATGGCTGATGGAGGATTTTCTGTCGAAGGACAGGAAAATATACAGGAAATTCTTTCAAAACAGTTATACCTTTGTCAGTGCTTAGTATCTCTGATGATTGTTCGTACCGGTGGACACTTTGTAACAAAGCTGTTTGATTTATTCACACCATTTAGCGCAGGATTAGTTTACATAATGTATCGCTGCTTTGATCAAGTCAGTATTTTTAAGCCAAATACATCTAGACCAGCCAATTCTGAAAGATACTTAATATGTAAAGGAAAGCGATCTGACATAGGTCATATTGTTGACTACTTGTTTGAAACTAACAAGTTCATATTCAAAAACAAAGAAAATGACATTAAAGATATTCTTGAATTAGTTCCAGTGCAGAAATTAATTTCAGAAAAAGATTTTTTTGAATATTTAAAAGATTCAAATGAACAATTAGGTCAAAAACAAATTGTAGGTTTAAAAAAAATTGCCGCGTACACAGAAGACAAAACTCTGTTTGAGACTAGACAAAAGACCATGCGGGAGGAATGTTTGAAACATTGGGGCCTACCTGACGATACACGTACTTTACCGCGCCGAGTGAGTCCCAGTACTAAAGCCCAAGAGCTGCTACAAGAGTCGGTAAATGTATTGGAGAAAAGCGCCGTTAAAGATGCTATTGAACTTACAAACGCAAACATAAAGTCTACGATTTTAGTTAATGAATATGATTGGTTCTGTATGCCATGCTCTTCTGGAAAGGGCATTTCTAGTAATGGTCAAGAGGATGAAGCGCCTACATTTTACCTTGGAACAGGAAGATACCACGTGTATAGGTATAAAAGAGGTTCTTGGGAACAAATTGGAAATTCAGCTATTGAATTGCCAAGAGATACTTTAGTTTATGCAGAAATGGTAACAGAGTTAAGGAAAGAAGGAAAAAGTCAGACCAAAACTTATGGATTACATATTTTAGATGCTTTTACTCTTGGAGCTGAAAAAGTTTCAGATAAGCACATTACTGAAAGGTATTGTATCTTTTTATATTCATATTAATGATTTTTGCTTGTGATGTAATCAAATGTGAAAATAATTTTTTTTTTGTTTTTCCAGGTTACAACTTGTAAGACTGTTTTGCAAAGCTCTTTGGAAACCAGTGCAACAATCCTGTTATCCAGTACGAGTAAAAGAGTTGTTAGCAGTTAGTCATCATCTTGATGAGAAAATACAACTGGAGACCAAATCTATGAAAAATGGCACAAAAGTATTAGGATACTTTCCATACAAGCATTCTTATGAAAATGACGACAACAATCCATATTATTACACTCCAAGGAGTATTATATTTTTTAAAGCTACAGAAGAACCTTGGGCTCGACACAAGAGTAGAACAAACCAAATGTACTTTTTCAACAAACAGAACCGACAATCCCTTTGGGAGATTCCGCCAACAGCCGCAGTTACATTTGCTAAAACTATAGCAACTCGAATTATTTGGAACTGGCCATCTGACAAAACGTTCAGTATGAACGATTTCATAAATTGCATAAAACAAAAACACTCTAGATAGTGCTAGATTTGCTTATGATTTTCATTAGAACACCTTTCTAAAACGTTTAATCTAGGAAGGAACTTAAACTTAAGTCAAACTTTTTTTTTTAAGTTGTTTCCGTTTTTTCATTACTTAGGTCAGAATAATCCTTGTAAATATGTAAATCTGTGAAAAATTTATTTACATCAACTTAGAAATAAATGAAATGATTAGACCTGCAATTGATACAATGCATCTTTTGTCAATATTATCAAGTATTTTTTTAATGTTGTTGCTCCTAAGATGGGAGACATCTCACTACCAAAATCCAAAATCCTTTGCCTTCCAATCGTTGCATTTTTTTCTGGTTTTTCATACAAGAATGCATGTCTTGTATGTTCTATAATAGCTATGTATGACCCGTCTAAAAATGGTCAATAGATTGATTAAGAATATTAACTTCAACAAATACAAATCATTTAAATAACAAATATTTACCAGGTGGAGAAACACAAAATTTTTTGTTTGTTTTACTAGCTTCAACATATCCAAATCCAGGGAAAGTGTAGATATGCTCCAAGTCCCAATCTTCACCATCAGATTCTCTCATGACCCAAGTACAACCATCATGATCATGACGTAAGCATATTATTTGCCCAGAAGATTGTTTTTCTGTGAATAAAACTCTATTGCTACTACCCAGCATAGCCATATGCGTGATATTGTGAGCATTTAAATCAATTCTTTGGAGAATATTTTCTGAACCACTTAAATCACATTCTTCTAACTGTTCTGAATTAAAACCAATAGCAGGTTGTCCTTGTGTATTTGACTCTTGTTCACTTGAACACAAATGGGATAATCTAAAAATAAATTTTAAATTAAATCAATTTTATAGGTAAAATAATTTTGCAAAACAATACACTACCTTGAATGAATTTCAGCAGCTAGTGCCTCATTTGGTAGATATTCCCCTCCAGTATCACCTTTTAATAGTTCACTCCACATTAAACCATTCTCAGACTTGCTCAGTTCAACTTCTAGAGTATCCTCTTTACGTTTCCATGTCGTCAAATCTGATTCCAGTCTATTAGGTGTTTCTCCACTTAAAAGTACAACATCACCTACAGAAATTGATAATGAAGTTGGCGTTGCTTCTACTTTTGCAGTAATATTACTATATTTTTCAGGAATTTTTGTATAGACTGTGATTGAATCCTCATCTTGTGACCAGCAATATTGGGGAATTTTTATTTGAGATTCATTTGTAGATTGATTTGTTTCATCTTTACGTTTTATAGGATTTAAAGAGTCATAATCAAATTCAACATGATCTTGACTTATAACATGACTGAAACTTCCATTTTTTTCAATATAAACATGTTCAACTGCACCTTTGACTCTTAACTTTTGGATATGTAGTAATTTTAAAACTTGTGATTGATCTTCTGATTTTTCATTATAAATATAAGATAAGTATAAGAGTCTGGAAAATTTCTTTCCTTTCTCTTCATCTATTTTATACAAAGCAACAACAATTTTTGAATTTTCTTCTATAAACCTTGCATCTAAAACAACTGCAGATTCAATGTCAAATGTAAAATTGTTAAAATTTTTATCTTTTTTTATCAGAAATTCAAGTTTTCCATTGCCATTGCAAATAATAATTATATTCTTTGATGCAAAAGCCAGAGAGGGGTTGTACAGACGTGATGATTTACTGTCAATATTTTTACTTGTGTACATTAAATCCAGCGAGCCATTACTTTCAAATTTCCAAATACATCCGCTGTTGTCAATAAAACAACACGTAGAATCATAAGGATTTTTAAATAAATGATTATGAAAGGCAAATAGTCTTGCTTCTAACCAAGAATCCTGGGATGAATTCAGTTCCAAACGTAAAACTTCTAAAAAATAATGTTTGATTTGATTACAAATTATGCATATAAAGCTAGCTATAGCACTTTTTCAGCTAAATTTGAATGATAGATTTTAGGTTATATTTACCTGTTTTTAATTCTTTTTCACATTTAGGGGTTGCAGTATCAGAGCAAAACAGATATTTTTCAAACTTGGAATTTAGTAATTTTCTATCAGGACGAAGATCGACAATTATTGTCATTGTAACATAGAAGTTCGAATTGATATTATTTGACGAATATATCAGCCTCGCAAGCGGTCGGCTGCACTGTATTTTTATATATATACATCTGCAGTGTAAACATGCATGACTATATATAACTACACTTCATTCACGCGATGGATACTTACTATTACATTTACACAGGAAGTATACCTATATAGTATGCAGCAGACGCTCTTGGTTATATTGCCAATACCTAAGACAGGAATCAAAATAAAATCCAATGACGGAAAAAAACTGAAATTTTTGTTAACATATCTGTTTATTACAAACGAGATATTCAGGTTAAAGTTCATACATATATCTAAGAATTGTTTTAATCATTGTATACATGTATATATGAGTATATAATATATATAACTTTATTATACATCATGTATATATAATTTTTCTTCAATATTCATTCTTTAATAGATATATATATATATAACATAATATTATTAAAAAGCTATTTATTCAATAATATTTAACAAAGTATCAATCTTTTTTGTTATGAATTTCTTAAATACACAAGAGTATTTATTATATTTCTTATCGCAGTTCTTCTATGTAAATATATTATTATGTTATTTATAATAAATAAAACGTGATTCTATACGTCAGATTTTAGTATTTATGTACAGTAGTAACAAAGTTACCTTCAAGGTGTCAACTGTTCCGTAATAATATATTAAAGTATACTTTATATAAATAATAATTATAAGAATCCTTTTAAATATTAATTATAATAATCACAAAATGCATTAAAAAATTATAATGAAAAAAAAAATGAATGAAAAAACACATTGTGTGTAAAGGTCCAGACAAAATCTCATTAAAGATCTTAAAATGTGCCCATATTTGAATAATGAATGGTTAGACTTTGGTAGAGAAACATGATTACATTGTGAGAGGGTATCATCTGTGGTAGAAAAATAGCGTAGCTGCCCACAACAAGCGCTGCCAGATCCAGCGTGGCACCCGACAAGGACCTAGACTAGCAACAGATCCCGCTAAGTGCCTCATCCAGTCCCAAAGGCCTCTAGGAGCATGTCCACCATTAACGTAGAGTACATAGGTGAAGCCATCTTTACACTTTCCTCTTATGTAATAGTAATAAGGAAGAAAACTGTGTAGCCGAAAATGGCATCTCTGGTAGAAACGAATTGCCGGCCCGTTACTCGACAACACGTGTAGGAACACCGCTTTGACGGACGAGCGTTCCGGGGCAGTGACATGGGCCAACAACTGCTCCAGTAGCAGTGAGGCGATGCCGTTTCGGCGGTAAGCTCTCCTCACGCCGAGACTAAGTATGTAACCGACTAGAGAATCTATACCAAAACTGGAGCACAGGATGCCCCGGTCCTCCTTGTTGAGCTTGGCATATGGCTTGATTTCCGCGACGATCAGGCCTATGATGACTCCGCCGTAGACCGCTGCCAGCGCGTAAAAGCGCGACGAGCTCGTTATGTCCTCGTACCATGAGTAGGGATAATCTGTAAGAGCAGAATATGAATATTTGATAAACATATAATAAGACAAGTAGTTTCCTCAAGTTTGTAAGAGCCTAAAAACAACTCACCTATGGGAAACCAGTCTTGACATAGTGCACGAACTTCCTCCAGGTCGTCGGGGCAGAGGAATCGAAGCTGCACCTCGCCGAGGACGCAGAGGGGAACCGTGGGTGGCGAGCTTGCGTTGCTCGGGCTGCTGACGTCCTTGTTGACGTGAGGAAAGTATCCGTTGGGTGCGAATATATAAGGTCGACCATCTCGGAACTTATCGGCCTCATCGTTGACGATGCCGCTGTTTACGCCGCACAGGGGGCACTCGCCCAGGGGACACTTCTCGTCGTCGTCCTCGTGGGCCTCATCGGAGCCGTTGCCGCTGTTTGCGGCGCACAGGGGGCACTCGTCCAGGGGACACTTCTCGTTGTCGACCTCGGGCCCGTCGACGACGACGGCGTTCTCGGCCTCCTTCAGCCAGATTGTCTCGTAGCGGTCAAACGAGACGGCGGTCATCGCGACCCTCTTTTCGCATCTTACCGATTATCGGCTGATGCCTCCTGTACTGCAGCTGCTCCAAAACGAAGGCGACTGTCGTCACGTCGCGGCTGCTGCTGCTGCTTTGATTGTAAACACTGTCGAGTGCTTCGCGGACATTTTGTTTGTTATCAGCCTGTCTGATGTTCGCTTTTCTATATAACCTCTCTACATGAACGACAAGTTGACCTCCGCAAAAAAGACTTCTGCTACTAGTCGAGCTAAGTTTTCTCGAGACGTCGTTACGGAAAATCCTCTCCCGCTGAGTTTTTCTAACCTCGACGCTGCGTGCAAGCTGCGTCTCGTCCACGGCCCTCCGTAACAAAAAGCAGCAGCAGACTCCAGATGCTTTGCTCGTCGTTGGGTATTTAAAAACATAACCTAGATCTGCTATACTTATATGCTGTAGATTGACGGACGAGGTCTGTGTCAACACTGGCTGCGCAGCGACAACGCGAAGCTAGCGTTCCTGCGAAACTGCGACAGCTGACAAATCATTTTATAATCTTCAGCTACTTACTTAAGTACAAAGAAGTAGGAGGTAATCAAATAACGCGTTAATAACTGCGCTTGTCGTCGAAGGGCGGGAATCGCATGAAGCAACGATTCAAAACACAGCCGTGTCCACCAATCGAATGTTTCGCGAAAAACCTTTAACTCATCGTTATGAAGCTTTTTCCATTATTTGCTAGAGGCCTTACATGTGTTTACTTTCTGATGGAAGCGCGACGTCATCAAAATACTGGCCAATATCGAGAGAGATTCCTTTTAGCGCGAATCTCAAAATTATGAATTATGATGATTGCGATTGAACTTCAAACTGCGCTAAATTACGAACTGATAAGATTGCGTTGTCCATTCCATTTGAAATATTTCTATCTTATCTTTTCTTAATCACGATTACTCGCATAGTTCTTTGAGAAAAAGCGTATATATCGTGTAATTCGGTTTTCCTGTCTAATAGCAGTCGAGCTTATTCATTTGATGATCTCAGTTTATAACAACCGGGCGTATAATCGTCGAAGCGATCAAGCGCGCGATAAGCAGACAGTAAATTTCGCTCATTAAATTTAATTTATTAAAGGTTTTCACTTTGAGGATCCGTCATCCGCCAACGGGGACGTTCCCCCCGAGGGGTGTGGTTTTCATTTATGATCATCAACTGCAGAGAGTTCGCTATTAGGTATCAATTGGCTACTCCCTCCAAGCAATGAGCACCTAATAACGCTATATTCAAACCTGTTCGCCACCTATACTATGAACGGCCCGTGAGTCTCTGGGTATATCGAGTACACCGCCGAGGTCAACACACGTGTAAACAGCCGAGTGTGTAAGTGTGAATTCGGATGTACTCGTACTGTACAGTGTGTATTATAGCAGCTCGCGAGTTCGAGAGCTCATCAGAATATATAGGTATAGTATAGTACAGCCTATCGTCACACTGTGCTGCCACCGCCACCGCCGCGTCTCTGATGCTACTGCTGGACAGTGGACACGCACACGAGCGCACCGAGCGCAGTCATACAGTACACTAGTACAGTACTATAGTATACTTAGTAAGTATAGGTACTGTTTTCTTGTTCCCTGGAAATATCCCGTATAACTGACGCGAATAATCTACAGCGCGACGGCGACGCGAGAGAGTAACCTGCAGCAATCATGTCGCAAGGGACCTACCGCCATCGCTCAAAGTATCCGTAAAGAGAAAACCGTAGTGCCGCAAAACATAGCTGCGATCTGCAAGCGAGACGGAGATAGCCACATACCACGAACTAAACTGTGATCTCTCGTGTGAATCGTGTCCGGGGGCCCGCTGCTGCAGCTCCGCTCGAGGCTGGCTATACAGATTACAGGCTATAATAGCACGTCAATAAACAAAGACAATATCACAATTCAGCGGAGACTCGGAGAGAGAAGAAGCTGCACGTCGCCCGAGGTGTCTTATTTTATATATATATATATATATATATATATATATATATATATATACTTTCGTTTGTTTGATTTAGCGCTGCCGCCGCCACCGCTGCGACGCGACACGTCGGGGATTCCTCTGTGTACTTCTTACACTTATTTGCTACATATATACATATACCTACCTCGGCCCTACATAGCGTTAGCGGCCGAGAAAAAGAGTGAAAGAGTGGGGAGCATCGCGTCTCTGCCTGTCCGACAGATAACACGGCGGATCGGCCGTCCTTTTCTCTCGTCGTGCGGACAGACCTGTGACTTCCTGACTGCTGCTATACCTACTGCCCCTCCTCCGCGTACATCTTTCCTCACGCGCACGCTGCTCGCTCTCTCTTTCTAGCCTATACCTTCGGTTTCCTTTTCTCGCTTTTTTTTTTGCCTTTCGAAGCCGTGCATAAGTATAACTTTCACGCCACCCGTGCGTGTGTTTTCGCGTCTCGAGGAAAGTGCGGTTCGCGACGCGGGGGGAAAAGAAGTGTCACCAAACAAAGAGAGCGAGCTATATAGCTGATTTTGCATTGTGTTTGTCACCTGGTACCCTCTGTTTTGTTTTCCCCAGATTCTCTGAGATACACACATTCCCAATTGGTGAAGATAGCTCCAGCTGAAAAGTTGTTGGGCATCGCACCAGGAACTGCTCCCAGTGCTGCTGTCAATGAGCGAACTGTGGATAAAGCTACTCATTGCCTAGCGGCAGAAAAATAGTATACACCGAGTCAACAACAACCCACCAAGATGAAGAGTGCTTTGCCTAAAAAGGAGAGCAAGATGCGCATCAGAGCATTTCCTGTAAGTATGCCATTTTTTTTGCATTGATAGAGATTCTTACCATCTGTGAATCACTGAGAGAATCATTTTTTCTACTCCAAGAGTGAATCTGTTATGGCTCAAGCTAGCGTGTCCCTTGTGGAGTTTATTTTTAGATCATTGGGCATAATTATAGACCATAAAATTGCAATGGGATAAATTTTCTGCAATGATTTTGCTTTATTTGCAAACATTGCGTGTGCGCTGCTTGTCAGATAAATTTTAGGTTATGAAGATTCCTTTTGCCAGTTTAGATCTCCTTGGAGACTGCACAACAAAATGTCAAATACTTGATATTCAAATTTTATACTAAAAGAAAAATACAAAAAAAAAAATTGGTTAGTTTTTCTTGTTAAATTGCAAGTCTGAAATGTGACACTTTATAGAGACACTTTGAATTTTCAATACAGTTAATCTTACTCAAAACAGTCTGGAAACTAAATTAAAATGATCTGTAGGTTGTACTTACAGTTTAAAGTCTTTAATGTTGGGATCAACTGCTAAAAAGTTTAAGTATACTACACACATTACTGATCCTCCAATTGATAGTCAAAAAAGATCACCATGTTCCATACTCAGTATACAGACTCCAAAAGAAATGATTGTAGAAACTCGTGCTGTAACAGTTTTACCTCAAGAAAGTCCAAGAACCAATCATCTTGTTCTTTTATGATCACAGAAAGACTTGTGAGCATAGTTACACAAATGCAATTTGTTGTTCTACTTTTATTTATGTCTATGTTTGTTTACAGACATCCATGGATGAGAGATATGTAGAGAATATATGGGCCCTTTTGAAAAATGCCATCCAAGAAATTCAAAAGAAGAATAACTCTAGCCTCAGTTTTGAAGAACTCTACCGGAATGCATACACAATGGTTCTCCACAAGTACGGGGAGAGATTGTACACAGGATTGAAGGAAGTCATTACACAGCATTTAGTGAATAAAGTGCGCAATGATGTGCTTGAGTCTTTGTACAACAATTTTTTACAAACATTAAATCAAGCATGGAATGATCATCAAACTTCTATGGTGATGATTAGAGATATCCTCATGTACATGGATAGAGTTTATGTTCAGCAAAATAATGTGGACAATGTATTTGATTTGGGACTAATCATATTTCGTGATCAGGTGAGTTATCACGTCGTTTTTATTGACAAGTAAATACTGAAATCTATATTTTCTTAATTCAAATTTAATTAACTCTTGACAGGTTGTTAGATATGGATGTATAAGAGATCATTTGCGTGACACTCTATTAACAATGATTGCTCGCGAAAGAAATGGTGATATTGTTGACCGCATTGCGATAAAAAATGCATGTCAAATGTTAATGCTATTAGGTATAAAAAATCGACAAGTGTACGAAGAAGACTTTGAGCGGCCTTTTCTGCAACAAAGCGTAGAGTTTTACAAGGTAATTTTTAAATATTAAATTGCCAACATTGTTTATAGAATCATTTTACCATGTTATTAACTTTTTTCTCTTGTGCTTAGATGGAATCTCAGAAATTTTTAGAAGAAAATAGTGCATCTGTATACATAAAACAAGTTGAAGCCAGAATTACTGAAGAATCAGAAAGAGCAAAGCATTATTTGGATGAATCTACAGAACCTCGGATAGTTGAAGTTGTTGAAGAGGAGTTAATTAAGAAAAATATGAAAACAATAGTCGAAGTAAGCATCGTGGAATTAATGATCTTCAGTATTTTCGGTGTCCTTGTATATCTCATTTTGATATTTTATTTTATAGATGGAAAACAGTGGAGTTGTTCACATGCTTCAGAACTTGAAGACTCAGGATCTTGGTTGCATGTACAAATTATTTTCTCGAGTTTCTGATGGTCTAGATACTGTCTGTGGCTGTGTATCGCAGTATTTAAGGGAACGAGGGCGCGCATTAGTTCAAGAAGAACAAGAATCTAGTACTAATGCAGTTCAATTTGTGCAAAATTTATTGGACTTGAAAGACCGTTTTGAACACTTCCTCCACATTTCGTTCAACAATGACAAACAGTTTAAGCAAATGATTGCATCAGACTTTGAATACTTTTTAAATTTAAACACAAAAAGTCCGGAATACCTTTCTTTGTTCATTGATGACAAGTTGAAGAAAGGTCTTAAAGGCGTAAGTTTTTTTTCATTCTTTCTATTAGTTTTTTTTTGTATGACTGAAACCTTAATAATAATATTAATATTTTTTTTTGAAGATGACGGAACAAGAAATTGAAGGCATTTTAGACAAAACAATGGTCTTATTTAGATTCCTTCAAGAGAAAGATGTGTTTGAACGTTATTATAAACAACATTTGGCCAAGCGACTTTTGCTGAATAAATCTGTGTCTGATGATAGTGAGAAGAATATGATATCAAAATTGAAGGTGAGCTTTACACATACTACACGAAAATGATTCTCAATAGAGTGATTTTGGCCACTCGTGTCCTTAAATATACAGAGTCAAGGAGCTTTCAACGTCGACCTAAATATCCTGCTTGCTATGAGAACACCGAGTCCCGATCCTGTCAAAGATTCCTTGGGTTTAACATGCCATGTAGAATAAGACACGAGTAATAAAGACACGTGTTCTTAAATTTCGACCTCCGTTTGAATTGCGTTTCGGAACCGCATGCAAAATAAGTCAACAATGTAAATATAATCATATTCAATAATTTATTAATTTTTGTTTCTCTAGACTGAGTGCGGTTGTCAGTTTACATCGAAATTAGAAGGCATGTTCAAAGACATAACCGTTAGTAATACAATAATGGAAGAGTTTAAGGAACATACGCTAGCTAATGGAGTGAGTACATTTTGCATTTCTCAATTCTTCAAATCTAATCAAAATAATATAAATTTGTGATTGCTCTGTTTGCAGATGACGTTAAGTGGTGTGGATTTGAGTGTAAGGGTGTTAACAACTGGGTTTTGGCCCACTCAAGCTGCAACTCCCAAGTGCAGTATGCCTTCTGCACCTCGTAATGCCTTCGATGCCTTTCGCCGTTTTTATCTGGGTAAACACAGTGGTCGTCAGTTAACATTACAACCACAGTTAGGTACGTCAAACGCTCATTATAACTTTCCAAAATGTGTTTCGTGCAAATGAAAAATATTGATAAATAATGAATTTTGTTTTCAGGTTCGGCTGATTTGAATGCCACTTTCTATGGACCTAGAAGAGAGGAAAATATGCCAGAATGTTCATCAACGTCTCCAGGGTTCGGAAACAACGGTAACGGTCAGCGCAGCAGTGGAACCATAACCACCCGAAAACACATCATTCAAGTTTCGACGTATCAGATGTGCGTTCTCATGCTGTTTAATAAGAGAGAGAAATTAACATACGAAGAGATACAAAACGAAACAGATATCCCTGAGAGAGATTTAATAAGGGCACTGCAGTCCTTGGCCATGGGTAAAGCAACACAACGAGTGTTGTTAAAATACCCCCGAACAAAGGAAATCGAACCATCTCATTCTTTCTGTGTAAATGATAATTTCAGCAGCAAACTTCATAGGTAAAATATCTTCATTATTTTTTACAAAATTGTAAATGTATTGCTATTAGCAATGCGTGACTAAGTTACGACTTTAATTTTTCAGAGTAAAAATTCAGACTGTGGCAGCAAAAGGCGAATGCGAACCTGAGCGGAAAGAAACCAGAAGCAAAGTTGACGAAGATAGAAAGCACGAAATAGAGGCTGCAATAGTCCGTATCATGAAGGCTCGTAAACGAATGGCAGTAAGTTTTCTAGATTTAAAGCATTTTTCTCGTCACCCGTTCACTCTTAACGTAATCATTCTTTCAGCACAACATACTCGTAACCGAAGTGACAGATCAGCTACGAGCGAGATTTTTACCTTCACCAGTTATTATTAAAAAGCGCTTAGAAAATTTAATTGAACGAGAATATTTAGCCCGTACGCCAGAAGACAGGTTAGTTACATTGATTTTTTAAACAAAGCCTAATTTCTGTATTTTTTCTATTCAATCTGATACATCGTTTTATTTACAGAAAAGTCTATACGTACGTCGCTTAATCCCATTGAAAGGGATTTGTACAAACATGTAAGTGTAACATACAAGAAATACTGTAATCAGTTTATAGATGTAGTTTTTGAATATTGAGTATAGAGGCGCTTACGTAATTTTTGCAAATAGTGTATTTTTTTCAGAAACTACCGGGTTTGGATCTTAGTAACCCAAATCTTCATGAAGCGTTATCATAAGTTTAAGAATAAAAAAAACTGTCAGAAAACTTGATTATAATAATGAATTTAAATTATTCGAATCTTGACAAATGTACTTTTGACCATCCTTGTTCATTCCTTTTGCTGGTCGCAGTTTAATTTACTTACAATATCGATGCATTCAGTAGAAATAGTGAATAGTGACTTTGTAAAATAGTTTTGATTAAATTTTTTGTATAAGAAAAACTTATGCGATAATTTGGCCCATTCTATTTAATTCTCAACATCAAAAACGTAGTCGTTATATTTCTTAAACAATGCCACAATTTTTTTTTACTTTTGTAATAATTATATCAATTGTAAAAAGTACTTCCTCTAGCGAAGAAAGAACACATCCTAAATGAAAATATTGTCTATTTAAAGTTTATTCAAGGCCATTTTTAGTAATGTAATGGATTTTCTAACATTAAAAAAAAAAAAGGGAAAAAAAGAAATTGTCAGTGAAAAAAAAAAATAAAAGGATAAATTTTATCAAGCGTTAACCCGACATGCGAAAATTTAGTGCGGCAAAGTATTTTATTTTTAAAATATCCGTCTGGTTTTGTTTACTTCAGCTGTCTGATTGATGCGAACATAGATAGAAACTCTGATGTAATTCGCGAGGTTTGAATTCTGCTAGCTGAAAAAAAGGAGAGAAGAGAGTAGTTGACCGAATCAAAAACTGTGCGACTTTTATAAAAAACAGAAAAAGATTATCTAAGAAAATAAAAAATGTATTTATAAATATGTACCGACATTGTTACTTTTGTTTAAATGATTTCATATATTATTAAAGTGTTTAAAGATCTCATCTCTTATCGAATTATTGCAAGTACTTTTTCCGACAAAAAAATTCCACAGACGTCGCTAATCTCGATGCATCAGTAGATCGGCCCCGGCGGCTTATCTTCAAATATGCGTGACGACGGTCCAAAATCCAAGACCCAGCAACTAAATAGAAACTTTCACATACATACACACAGTATAGAGTAGAAACGAAAAGCGATAAAGCTCACATTTTCGTATCAATCATTGGTTCGCGATGAGCACACAAACAAAGTGCCCGGCGAGATAACGTTTCTCTCTCTCTCTCACACAAGAATCTCCCAGAGCAGCTCTGCAGGCATCAGTGTAATACCGCAAGTGTATACGAGAAACGGGGGGAAAAGAGGACGGTCGCGAGCAAGATCATCGGTCTCTCTGCCCATTTCTATCACCGTCGCTGTGCCGAGCGTATTCGGTAGTGTCCCGTGATCTCTCGAGAGCAGATCGGTGCAGCCAGTGGCACGCATCGCGCATTTGACATTTTCGCCAGTACAACAACAGGAGCATAAAGAAGAAGAGAAGTGCGCGGAAGGAAGAGAGGGAAGAGAGGTTGGAAAGTTCAAGCGTGCGCCGTTACATTAGGCATATTACACACGGACTGTAGTTGTGCGTTTGTGTGCACATCTCCCTCCGCAGTCCGCGTCGTCGTATATATATAGGTACCAACAGCTCGTCGTCGCTATGGCCGGTCCCCTCCAGTTCTGCTGTCGGTCTGGCTTTGCGGGTCTCGCTCGAAGCGCACCTCGGCTACACTTGCCAGCTCGAAGTGCCATTGTCGCTTCGTCGTCCTTCTCGTCCGGACGTTTCAACTTCGCCGAAGAAGCTTCTCTTTGCCAATCGGCCGCTCCCACTTTCCTAGACGTCAGGTGCTTCAGCGCGTCTTCTGCTACCATGGCTGCGAAAATCAAGGTAAATAAAGATCTTTTTCGCTATTTTTACGTACTTATAACTTGCCGAAAAATTCGCGAATGATATCCACACCCTTCTATAGCTATAAATAAACTGTCATAATGACGGCATTTTATCGTTCGATTTTTACGTCCACACCTTGATTGCGATAACGCTTGACTACTATGCTGATTTAAATGCCGCATAGACGAGGCTATATCTAGGACGCGAGAGCTTGCAAATATTGACACGCAATCTCGCGCTGTGCAGAGCGACGCTTCTCGCGACTTTCAACTCTGAAAAATGAGGCCGCGGCTGTCTTCCACGTATACATCGTTTTCCGAGGGCCCGATGTCTTTTACTTTCGCGCAAGGTTCATCGACTCGCGTCTGATGAGGGGAAAGGGATGTACACACTTATAAGCTCGTATATGCAGCGTTCGATATTTTATCCGGCCGGCTTACGTGACCGGACGCCTCGCGCCGGCATACGTGTATACCTATATACATGCGCACACACGTATGTATATATAGCTCTGTCTGTATATAGCTAATTTGAAATTCAGCGGCGTGAATTGCAATAATCGGGGAATCACGATCGCGCCACACGTTTTATCTACACACAAGCTTTCCTTCTACTTTTCTAATGACAGGAGAGTGGCTGATGTGTGCTCGTGGGCGTTATCTTCAAGGAGTGGGAGCGTCAATCAGTTTATTTGCTCCAATTTGAGATCTGCTGATGTTTTGATGAATTCGTACCGCTCCGATTGGCGACGCGAGACTTTTAATTGGACTATTGCTTCTACCGTTTTGCAAGAACGTTGCATTTCTTTCAACGTGCGCGCGAATATTATCAATTTTGCAGATGTCTCAGATCGATACAATGTATTTATCGTGTAACGATGGTTTAGAGATAACTCGCTGCCTGTACGTGCGGGACTTATCGATCACTAATAAATTTTGCAGCGTCATGCAATAAACTAATATAATAATTCTTAAATGTCAACTACAGGCTGGACCCGTGGTCGACGTCCTCGGCGACGAGATGACCAGGATAATCTGGGACCTGATCAAGCAGAAGTTGATCCTGCCCTACCTGGACATCGAGCTGCACACCTACGATCTTGGCATGGAGAACCGCGACGCGACCGACGACAAGGTCACCATTGAGTGCGCCGAGGCGATCAAGAAGTACAACGTCGGCGTCAAGTGCGCGACCATCACCCCCGACGAGAAGCGCGTCGAGGAGTTCAAGCTGAAGAAGATGTGGAAGTCACCGAATGGCACCATCCGTAACATCCTCGGCGGCACCGTCTTCCGCGAGGCCATCATCTGCAAAAACATCCCCCGGCTGGTCCCAGGCTGGGAGAAGCCCATCGTCATCGGACGTCACGCCCATGCCGACCAGTACAAGGCCACGGACTTTATCGTCCCGGGACCCGGCAAGCTCGAAATCAGCTGGACCAGCCCGTCAGGCGAGAAGATCCTGCACACGGTGAATGACTTCACGGGCCCAGGTATCGCCCAGGCCCAGTTCAATACCGACGAGAGCATCATAGCCTTTGCCCACAGCTCGTTCAAGTACGCCATCGCCAGGAAGTACCCGCTCTATCTCTCCACCAAGAACACCATCCTCAAGCAGTACGACGGCCGCTTCAAGAACATCTTCCAGGAGATCTACGAGAAGGAGTACAAGTCGCAGTTCGAAGCGCTGAACATCTGGTACGAGCACAGGCTCATCGACGACATGGTCGCCTACTGCATGAAGTCCAGCGGCGGCTACGTCTGGGCCTGCAAGAACTACGACGGCGACGTTCAGTCCGATACGGTGGCCCAGGGCTTCGGCTCGCTCGGCCTCATGACCTCGGTGCTGCTCTGCCCCGACGGCAAGACCGTCGAGGCCGAGGCGGCCCACGGCACCGTCACCCGCCACTACCGTATGCACCAACAGGGCAAGGAGACCTCGACCAACCCCATCGCCTCGATCTTCGCCTGGACCCAGGGTCTGCTGCACCGAGCCAAGCTCGACAACAACGAGCCCCTCAAGAAGTTCGCCCAGACACTGGAGAAGGTCTGCGTCAGCACCATCGAGTCCGGCTTCATGACCAAGGACCTGGCGCTCTGCATCAAGAAGGCCGAGGATGTCAAGAGGACCGACTACCTCAACACCTTTGAGTTCCTCGACAAACTTGCCGAGAACCTCAAGAAGAGCCTCGACGCGTGACTTTTCAAACTCGAGGGTGCTGAGCACGTCGTGTTGCAGGCCAAGTACTGAGGCGAGGCTGTTGCTGCTGATATGCGTTGTACGGTGAAAGGTAGCTCCAATGCGACGAATAGGCAATTAACTTGTGAATCAGCGTTGCGCCAAGGAGAAAAGATAAAAACGCAGCCTTGAACCATCCGCCGCACATACTTACATGTGATGAATACCAAGACTTCGAGTGCATTTATACACATATGTTGTACATGCTTTATTTTTCCTGTAGATATGTTCACGAGCATATATTTATAATACGAAATTTTTTTAACATAAAATGTCTTTTTCTATATTTAAATCCGCTTACTCTCATTTTGAACTATTCTAAACCCACTATTAATATGCGATTACCGTATTATCCTGTTTTTAGCTATGCACATTGCCAGCGATAACGAGCACACTCGCGATAAGTGATTAATATTAGTATTGAGCAACGACAATGTCATAATCGCGCGAGCGCGAGAAAATATTTATCGTTCGTATACTGTATTAGCGAAAACACGTTTTACATAAAATCGATCTCTGAACTTCGGTGAAAACATTCACAGTGGTCTGACGCAAATCTTCGCTCGTTGTTTGTTATCAAAATTGTAAACATAGNGCTGCACCGAGCCAAGCTCGACAACAACGAGCCCCTCAAGAAGTTCGCCCAGACACTGGAGAAGGTCTGCGTCAGCACCATCGAGTCCGGCTTCATGACCAAGGACCTGGCGCTCTGCATCAAGAAGGCCGAGGATGTCAAGAGGACCGACTACCTCAACACCTTTGAGTTCCTCGACAAACTTGCCGAGAACCTCAAGAAGAGCCTCGACGCGTGACTTTTCAAACTCGAGGGTGCTGAGCACGTCGTGTTGCAGGCCAAGTACTGAGGCGAGGCTGTTGCTGCTGATATGCGTTGTACGGTGAAAGGTAGCTCCAATGCGACGAATAGGCAATTAACTTGTGAATCAGCGTTGCGCCAAGGAGAAAAGATAAAAACGCAGCCTTGAACCATCCGCCGCACATACTTACATGTGATGAATACCAAGACTTCGAGTGCATTTATACACATATGTTGTACATGCTTTATTTTTCCTGTAGATATGTTCACGAGCATATATTTATAATACGAAATTTTTTTAACATAAAATGTCTTTTTCTATATTTAAATCCGCTTACTCTCATTTTGAACTATTCTAAACCCACTATTAATATGCGATTACCGTATTATCCTGTTTTTAGCTATGCACATTGCCAGCGATAACGAGCACACTCGCGATAAGTGATTAATATTAGTATTGAGCAACGACAATGTCATAATCGCGCGAGCGCGAGAAAATATTTATCGTTCGTATACTGTATTAGCGAAAACACGTTTTACATAAAATCGATCTCTGAACTTCGGTGAAAACATTCACAGTGGTCTGACGCAAATCTTCGCTCGTTGTTTGTTATCAAAATTGTAAACATAGTGAAGCGCAGGAATTTGAAATTTCGATTAGCATTCAAGTATTCTTCAGGCCATTGAAAATCAGCAAGCCACTCATTTGAATTTTAAGAAAACACGTTGCATTACAGAACGAAAAAGGCCCGACGAACACACACATACTATTCGAGCTAATTAACGATTTTAATTATCGGCATACCCGTACGAATTTTGAAGCGAAAATTGCCAGTCTCGCGCCAAAGCGGAGAATTTGATTAGAATCGAAAACAATCACGCCCACCGACCTAAATTTAGAGTAGCATGCATAATCGATCAAAATAAAACAAAAAGCGAAAATCAAAACAACTGCGCAGAGACGTGCCTTTTTAATGGAAGCTTCTACTACGTTCGTTATTAATTTAGATTTATAATTTGTAATAATATAATATACCGAGAAGCATATAGGTTTTGAGTTGTCTGGCCAAACTCGACATGTATCTACTTGGAGGCATTTCCCAACTACCCAAGACAACGAATCTATTATTCATACTACTGCAGTCATAGGTATGTTCCAATACCTGTTGAACTAACTCAAAAGAAAACTTTACTGTACATAATAATTGCGAAACTCTGCATTTTAAGTATTGGCTCCACCTGCTGCAGGAACCTACCTTATTGGTCACCGCGAACACACCTACATTACTCCGTCAGCTAACGCCGCCACCGGCCAGTCCACCAACGACAATCCGCACAGGTCCAGACTCGCACTTTCGCGGATAAAGAAATTTCCTTTGCAGTTCGCGCACTCATTCGTGCGATAATGTCCAAACAAGTGACAGTCTCGCATATCACGTGACCCCGAGAAGCCGCCACTTTTTACGAAAACGCCGCCGCGGCGCGTGCACTCGTTGCAACTCACAATAACTGTACCTCCGTGAAATTTAGTGTCTTGTACGCCCTTCAGACAAAGGGCCCACTCTCGTCAGTGTCATTTGCGTTTTGTAATCTTTCTAATGCGTCGTTGCGCCAGTTTACTCTACGAGCTGAAGTAGAAAAACGTGAAGGACAGCTGAAGATAGGCAAATGCGAAAAAAATGATAAAGTGGACAGGACAGAGGACAAGCCGATGGACTCTTGATGCAGTTGGACGGTGATAAGTCTTCGGTCGTCGGCGCTTGCCGCTGCCGTGTGACGGTTTTCTTGTTGGACGTGCCGGTGCAGCGCCAGTTCGCCGATGATCATTTTTGGTAAGTCTCTCAATTACTTCTGACACCTGTGTTTGTTTTTAATCATGAGCTGCTGGTTTACGTTACGACGTGACCATTTTTCCCGTTAACCTAGTGCACAGAGTGCGATACACCGCCGCATGCAGCGACGAAATGAAAATTAATCGAATTCAAACAGCGAATTAATAAGGACGATCCGATAATTCTCGTCCCTCGATTCGATCACGCCGTTATCGGTTTAACGATGAGGTTATATTTTCGGAATCCCGAATATTTCGTCTATTTTCAGAAGCACCGTGACCTTCTATAACGAGCGAACCGCCAAATTGTTTTTTCCTTTTTTTGCTCCCGCAGTTCCACGTAGCCGATAAAAACACTCGATATACAACGCTTCCCGTCACTCGCTTCCAGGAACTATACGCTAGAGTGCAAGACATCGAAATTTCACCTAATAATAGTACACGGGACTCGTCATCGCGCGCGCGATAACGTCATTCGGCGTGTTAACGAAATCGAATAAAAAGAAAATTCCTTCGACACGATAATTGTCGGTTCATCGGGAAAGAATTTCCAGTCAACGCGTGCTAGTGTAGATATATAGTTGCGGACTATACGGGTTTACAGCGTTAACTCGATTTATAAATAATAAATCGTTTGCAGGAGGCTCGAGCGCGCACACTGCGTTCAATTGATCAATTTAGCGTCTAGCTCGTAAATCAATTAAAGGCTGTACATGCGAGGCGTTGAAATGGGAGAACCGCGAAAAAGCCCCCAAATTCGTATGTGTGTGTGTGTGTACATAAAAAGGCGAAACGCAAATAATTCGTGCGGTTGGGTGGGTGTAAAAAAAGTTCCCCCCTCGGTCTATAAACGTCAATAGAGTGTACGAATCGTTAATCAACCGAGTGATGGTCGATGTCATTCTGCTTGTGCGAGATCAGTGGCAGATAAAGTCAGTAGCGGTGAACGTCAATTGCATTGAAATATTGAAATGCGTTTTCCTCTCGTGAAAAATCCTTCAAAGACGTCTGTCCCGGTCTCGAACGAGAAGTTGGAAAAACTGATTTAGAGGCTATTTTCCTCATTTCGTTTCTACGCGGCGCGGACGTGCACGCGGCTGCTAGCAGTCTCTTGCCGGTTGAGAGATGCAGCTCGCGTATGTAGGACGTCTATAAAAGAGGGTAAATAGACGCGCGAACGCGCGAGAGCAAGTTGGTCAGATTTGGCAATTCCGGCTACGGCCTTGCACACATTTTCCCGGCGTCGCGCGCTCGCGAAGACAATAGGGTGCGGAACCTCGTTTGCTACATCGAACGGCGCTGTATACTGTCTCTCTCTCTCTCTCTCTCTCTCTTGTGTGTTATAGGTCGCATGCCTGCACGCAAGTTATACAGAGCGCGAGAGGAGAGATAGAGATTGTTTGATAAACTTTTACCTTTGGCGAGAATTCGCTGCGCGCCGGCGGGTGCGAGACCGAGCTCGTAAATATGAACGAGCTGTACCGCAGGTGTCCCATATATTAGTATCGTAACTGACCTCAGCGCGTCCCTTTTATTCCGCGTTTTATCTCTCTTCGATCCACCCTTTTTACGCGCGAGCGCTATAGTTTTATATATCTCCCGCCCTTGGCGATTTTTTTTCCCCATCGTTTCTTACTTACATACTCGAAGAATGGAAATTCGAGGAAAAGTGCAGTGTGTGTACACAGAGATATGAAGCGCAATATCGTCGAGGTCTCGCGCGAAATCTGATTACAAGAGAAACAATTCCCTTTCATCAAGCGGCGAGCGCACACGAGACGTATTTATCAAATCACGCATCTCGTCCTCGTCCCTTGTTCTATCTCTCCCGTATAGCCCTTTGAATTCTACCTCACTCTCGCAGCTCTCTCTCTCTCTCTCCTTTTTCCATAAATCCTCCTCGTCTATCTCCGGAGTTGTCGGACGACTACGAGCGAGTCGAGTTAAAAAAAAAAGGACTTTCGACGAGTAGGAAATCCATTGTGTCCCACACCGGACAGCTCTCGTTTCCGACGCTCGTGCGTATATATGCGTGTATATGCATGTATCCAGTTTCCCGCGAGCACACTAATGTCGCGGCTTTTTTTCCCGATCTGCGTCGTTCTTCTTCTCGGAAATTTATTTTTCCGCTGTAAGAGAGAGAACTGATGGGCTTTGCAATTCGAAACTCTGTGTCTCGCCCGTAGCCATCCAGCTCTACATAGGTACCTTGTAAATGCAATATAGTTTCTGCTTGTTTTTTATTTGTTGAGAGCGACGCGTGTGTGTATCGGGTAATAGAATCGCCATCGCCATAGAGGATTCTTTCTCTGATGCCGCTGTGTATTGCGCTGCGCTGTTTCCGACAAGAAAATCAGTGTGGATATTTTCGCTGGACGCGCGATATCGAGTTGCCATCCACTACTGGGACGTTACGATTTTCCGATGTCGAGGTTGGAAAATAAAAAAAGAGACAGCGAGAGAGAGAGAGAGAGAGAGAGAGATATGACTTGTTGCGGGGATTTTATCGATTTTCTTTATTCGATTCCGTGCAGTGCGCAGTCGGCATTATATGTGTGTGTGTGTGTGTGTGCCCGAGGAAAAAGGGAAAATTTCGTGATCGTAAAAGCTTTTAATGATTTACGCGCTATAATACGAGCAGTCGCGCGTATTATGTTGTCGGGATAGTAGAGGGGAATAAAGCGCGTTTTATTTTTCTCCTGTTCGCGTGGATTGATTGCTTATAAAGTATCGACGCGAGGGAGTATTGTGTGACATTTTATAATTTCTGTTTCAGCGTCGATAAAAAGAATAAAAACGAGGTCGGAGTGGCTCTCGCGCGATGCATTAACGTTTTACGACTCGTTTTTTTATTTTTTTCCCCTCCATATTACAGCCTGTAAACCTTCGTCCCGTATACTCTCTCTCTCTCTCTCTCTCTTTGTAACGTAATTTTCCGAAACAGTGGCTTCATTGCATATTTAAATTGCCCGCGCGCGGGATGCAAGGTGCGTGTGTGCGTTTTGAATATTCGTCGCGAGCGAAAAGTTTCTAATAAAATTTCCCTTGTTATATCGGCGCTGAAAAGTCACTACAAACTCTCGTCGTGTATACACAGCGATCGAGCAGATGTGCGTCGCTGATCTAATTGAAAAATCCTACCCTTAAACAACTGTGAAAATGATTTTTTATTCCGAGAAACACAGTGACACAAACCGCTCGAGCACACTCATGAAACATTTATCGATCCATAAAAAACGGAAAATCGCGGCGGCAGCAATAGTCTTTAAGATCCTCCTAAAGCAAAACACACGAGAGCCATCATCATCCTCGTGCAACGCCTGTCTTATCGCCGCAGCTAGCTCCAATTTATTTATTTATTTATTTAGAACCATTTTACAATGCCTTTGAAACAGGCATCCTATAGAGGTAAATAAAATTACCTGTACATAGGAAATGGTATACAACAAATATAAGATATAAACTTAATAGATAAACTTAAAAACTAAAAGCTTAAAAATTTTCCTTCGACTTTTTGTTTCCAACCTTGAGTCCTGCCATTATATTACACACCTCTTCCCCTCCCCCTGCAAATTTGTATATAAATCCGTGCGAAACACGCGCGAGCGCACGAAATTTTTCGATAATCTCCGCCGGGTGTAACCTTCCCCTGGCCGCACATTATATACTCCGAGCAGCAGCGCATCAAGATTACACACGTGCCCTTGTCGAATACACACACACTCACACACACAGCATACAGGTGATTTTCTCATTGCGACGTTGGAGAGTCCCTCGGCTCCTCTTTCCTCCCAAGAGGTTGCCGCCGCCGCGCCGTTGCTGTGCGCGGGAAAAAGTTGCGATAATGCGACGTCTGGAAGACGCCTGATAAAGTCGAAGTCGGCAATTGTTTCGGTTGAGGGAGGACTTTTCACATACACCAGAGTAATCCACGTTATAATGGCAGGCAGCTGAAGATAGAGGCTTGGTTATTGTTCGAGTGCGTATTTTACGCGGTGAGCATAGGCATAGGCCGAATTGTTGTCGTGTTTACGGCTGCGATGAATCGTCGGATTGCAGTGCTAGAGCTGTGGAGAGGATTATTATTGAATGCTACTGCGTTCTTACGGTCAGCGCACAATTTCGGATAAGGAATAGTATTGTGCAGTTGCGGGGATCGTAACGCATGCGCGGTGAAAATTTTCGCAATCGAGAGAGTTAACGTTCTTTTGCATCGACCAGACGAATTGATCAAAATCTTTGAAGACGGAGCGGTCTCTCTTTGTTTGACAAAGCATAAGGCTGTTATTTAAATTGATCTACAACGCTTGCCTACTCATGCCGCCTTCGAGAGGATAATTTTTTCTAAGTACACTTTCGGAAAAGATAGAAAAGTTTTAACGTAACACCAGTTTCCAACACTTTGCGAAACGAGTTGACGTAAATCTTTGTTTAGTACCGCAACTTTTTATTTCACGGGCTATGCGCGAGCGCGGTCGAGAAACAACTTGCCAACTACGACAATTTAATGTTCATGATCTGGAGTGAGATTTTCACTACTGCGCGATAAATATATTCCGCTTTAATTACACTTTGCGATTTATTCAATATAACCGTAAAGGTTCCTCGTATCATCGCAGTTGGGGGTGATGATGAATGTGTGGGTGAAGTTTTTTTGCCTCTCCCTCAACCCTTTTCTCAATCGCACGCTTTATCATCGACATCAAACAAACTTATTGTTCGATCCCAGCATCTAATTCTTCTTTTATTGCTCCAATCAGCGTAATTTTCTCGGCTATCGATCCCCCGAGTTGGACTATAATATCGATTTCGTAATCAATGCGTATAGAGAGCAAGTTCTCGCGTAGCAGTTATATGCACGTAAGTGTTCGGCAAATTTCCAATCATACCCGAAGCATGTGATTCGAATTCCCAATTGCGCATAAGGCACAGCCGTTCCGTCTTCGAATTCCCAATTGTCCACAGAGCGAATGTAAGTCTACACCCGCAATCACGGATATGCATACAGATAGTCACTTCTCCTCTCTTATATTCCTCGGAATATATTTTGCATAGGAAAAATCGAGCGAGAATCCTTCATTTAATCCGCTGCATGATTTATCGGAGATTATATCGGCGCCTAATTCGCATGTAAAATGTTTGCTCGCGAAAACTGAGTGCTGAGAGCATTAATTTTAATCAAACACGCATAAAATATATAATTGCCTTCCCGCATAATATACGCGGAAATCAGCATAATATTTACCGCGCAAAGCAAACGGTACACACACACAGATCGGATAAGTCGCCGGAGGAATTCCGCGATTCGCGAAACCCTCGCCTTGCGTCGTGCGCATACGTATATACATACAGCTGATGTGATCCGCACGCGGAAGCGGAAGAAGCGGCTCACGACTACCGCTGCTATACCACTACTACTACTACTACTACTACTGCTACCTCTATCCGCAAGAAAGAAGGAGTCGTGCGAACGATGATAAATTCAGCCCTCGTGCATCCGAGGCTAGATAATATCGCACGAGTGTATGCAAATTGATTTTAATTGCGGCCCTTTATTATATGCTTCTTCTCCGCAGTGGCGATTCGCCTTATAATCCAGAAAGCTGCGATAATTTTTACCGTATAACGAGCACGATAATTATTTAGCGCTATATTTAGCTCCGACGAGAGAGAAGGTTTTACCCGCACTAATCAATCTAGCTAAGAGGGAGTTTTTGCGTTTCAGAGCTCAGCACCGCGCTGCTATTTCGCGTTGCGCGTTGAATTTAAAACGAGACGTGCTAATTGTGCCTTGATAAAATTCGCGTGCGTCTGCTGCATAGATAATAATTGCACTCATAATGCCGCCTATTTTACAGAGTTAATATGTATAAAAATGGAGCTCGCGCTATATACGTATATATACACGTGCTTTCCTTTTTTTTCAGCGCCGATTAATCCGTTAGCCTTCTTTATCAAGTACGTTCTTGAATATTTTTAGATGTCTCGCGCGGACCTTGCACTTTTCATGAAAAGTCGAAGCGAGTCGTGTGTACACAACACGTTACTTATTTTGTGCTTCGTCTTGACGTAATTTCCTGAGGCGCATTGAATTGGAGATTCCCTTCTGAACTTTTAAAATGATGAAAGATTCAATCTCGCGACAGCCTTGAAATGCGCTAATTTTATTCCAGAATCAAATTACACGATAGACGATTTGTCGAAAAATTTTAGAAAATCCAAAAGGCAATTTTCCGACTTTTCTGAAAAGAGAGAGAGAGAGAGAGAGCTGAAAAGTACAAAAATTGCCTTACGTAAGTCTTGAAAGGTCCCCGATGTATTGGTAAGTGATCGTATTTGCTCCCAGGCGTACGGAATACAAATTTCTAACATCGCGCTTCATATATTGCCCTATAAAATATTTCGCAGCCTTCACTGGCGCGCGCGCATAAAAGTTTTAAAAATTTAATATTCAGGAGTTAATCCATATCGATCTCACGCGTGACAGTAGACCTTTAAAAAAAATATATATAAATACCCGTATTTCGTCGCCGGTCTATAAAAGCTCACTTTCTCTCTCGGCAATTTTTCACGAAATGCCAGTGAAAAAGGGCGAAATAGCCGCCAGACGGACAGAGAGAATAAAGAGAGCATGAGTCTCCGACTTGAGCGCGAAAAATTGCTGATGGAACAGAACCGATAAGGACGGTAAAGAGAACTAGACCGACAGCTATTTACCTCGATCGATTGAATTTAGTGCTTTTCTATATTTTCTCGATATTTTTCCGACGGAAGCTTGTTTTTCAAAACCGTTTTATTCTCTTTATTAACATTTTCATTCAAGATCATATGACATCTCCACTTTACCCTCGTTTCCAATGATAAAGAAAAGAACTGCATCAATCCGAAACTCTCCCTCGGAATGAATCCAGACTCGCGGTCAGAGAAAAGATGAAATTCTTGAAAAATTACACCTCACTCTCCAGCTAGCGTAGTCGAGCAATTTTATCTCCTAACGATTAAATACACCGCCGCGCTTGCGAGCACATATCCATCATCCGTCTGGTTCGGAAAGCGAGTTAGACCGCACCAACCTACTTCGGGGGAGAGCAGTACGGGTCGCGCGGAATGAGCGATGCTCACGTACATGCTTCTTTTTGCTTCTTATTAACTTTTTCGCCTTACCGCACCACCAGCACCTATCTCGCCTTGTATCAGCGCGACGATAAAGGCGACAACTTGAAATATCGTTGTCGCGTGTTGCTCGGTTTTTTTTCTCTTTTCTTTGTACTCCTTTTCACCGAGCGATTTACGCCGAGCTTTTTTTTTTCTCTCGCTTCGCTTCGTTTCCGCTCCCGTGTGTTTGTGTGCGTTCTCGTATACGCAAAAACAGAGACGGGGTTGGGGGTCGGTATGGCTCGATATCTCGCGGCGGTACGCTTTGTTAATTAATTTGTATAGCGTGAACATTATCGGCGTAATTAATTAACGATCCGTTGATGGACGATTTTCCCGCGTTTATTCGCTCATCCCTCGGTGCGTATATATAGTGTATACGGCGATTGCATTGTTGTTAACGAGCCGCGGGTTTTCGCTTTATATAAAAGCTGCGCTGTGCGTACGCATATGCAACGTTTGATGTGGCTTTTCCGGCAGAGGAAGTCAGTTATTAAAGCTGCTCTCTGCGCGTCGGTCGCATGTTTGTGGATCAAAGTTTTGTGTGTGCACATAAACTTTAGGCGTAATCTTGTTGGTCGTATTCATTTACATAAATTACACAAGTTCGAGAGATTGATGGGATGTAAATGGAGGTGGCCCAGCTAGTAGGTGTTGCGCGAAAATTATATCGATCAACCTCGTTGATTAAATTTGAGAAGAAAAAAAATTTCCAAGCTTTCGATCGCATATAAGGCACTTTGAGAAGGAAGCCCGGCAATCCCGTGCAGAAATAATCGGAGCTATTTTCCGGTGAGAGAACGCGAGAGTTCAAAGTTGAGCGAAGCACGATCTCGTGTGTGTGTGTGTGTGTGTGTGCTGTAAGCCAGCGGGCAAAAGCCACAAGGCAGCAGCACACACGTGAGCTCGAAAATAGTTAATTTCCAGGTCTAAAAGTCAAGAGGTTATGGCACAATACACGTCGGACCGAGCCAGCCAGATAAAAAGGGGATTCTATTTTCTCCTCTCTCCAGTCGTGCGGTTGCTCTGACTTTGCTGTCCACGTGCTTTTGAGCACCAGCCGAGAGCTAAAACAGCCAAGAGACTTAATGCGCGCGGTAAACGATAAAAGCTTTGCCGTCCTCGTACGTGTGTGTATTCCAGAGGTTTATCCGTTTTCCGAGAGAGAGAGAGAGAGAATCAATTTGTTTTTCCTCTTTGTGTTGCTCGGAATAAAAAACTTGCGAATACTTCTGTATACGAAGCAGACGAAAATTTATGAGGATAGTTTCGGTCAAACTGCACGATCGAGAGCGCGAGTAAAAAAAAGGGGGTGGAAAACGATACCACGCGCGCTCGATAAAGCACAGAAACGATATTACAAAAGCTCGTTCGACACACTCTAAAGCGGGACGCGAGCTAGAGAGAGAGAGAGAGAGAGAGAACTGGCTGTGATGCACACGCGCGGCAGCTATATACTCGCGGGAACACAGAAGTTGCATTTTGTAAACATTCAATCGATCCGAATCTCTCTCTCTCTCTCCCGCGACCGCCTCGAAACAACACACTGTCGGGGGACTGTATACTCGCTCGCACTATTAATAGTTATCCGATAAGGTTCCGTGCTTCGGACAAACTTAGCTCCACCCTGTCCATATTACAATTAAGGCGAAATGGGCCACGGAGAGAGAGAGAGAGAGCAAGATACGCCCTGCTACTACTCCCTCCGTCTCTCTTCGTTGCAAGCTCGTGTGCAGCGTAGCCTTGTTAATTATACCTAGTAGCAAGCGAGAGAGAAGCGGCCGTTGTTGCCGTTCGCGATACTTTTCCCAGTACGTGTGATGCTTATCGTCGCGGCCCTTTAACCGAGAGTCAGCTGAAATTTGGCGAGCGAGCGAGCGCCACTTTATCTGTGCCTCGAGCTGACTCGCCGAGAGAGTATTTGTACGGGTTATCAGATCTGCGATGAATCGGGAACTGTGTGTCTACTATAGGGATGCCTGCTCGAGTAGCTTTTGATGCGCATAGTTTTTCCAAGTGGGCTATGCCATTGTTCGAGTCTACGAAGCTATAAATTTATGGGTGGAATAATTGAAATTGTTTCGGCCACTGCAGAAAAACACTTACGGGCGACTGAATTCCGCTGACGTGATTTTATCATTCCCTTGTTTTCGTTTCTCCGAATTTCGGTGTCTAGCGTTTCTTCGCGAAATCGTGTCAGCTATAGGTTTTGTGTACACACTAAAACTGAGAGATCGGGCTGATTTCCACGGCTGCGATTAATTTTTTTTTTCTCCCGCTGTGTGTAATAATTAGTAAAATAAGAAACGGCTCTGTTATAGCCGCGATGAAATACCAATTCGATCGAGGAATTTCCCTCGGTATTCCACTCTCGCCGGATGTTCCGCTGGAATTATTTGAATCGCAGTGCCGCCGCATACCGATCAATCGGGGCGAGCCATCGAGAATCATGATTTCGAAAAATATTATCGTACGAGAAGCACCTCTCGATTACCAATTCAATAATTGTAATCGCTGTATTAAAAGACGTCTACAACGAAGAAGTCGAAGATGAAAATGCAGTTTTTCATCGGTATGTATTACCTCTCCTCCGTCTTGGAAATCTCTCTCTCTCTTTCTCCCTCCTTTTTATCTTAATTCCGATCCCGCCTTCTCAGGATCTTGATAAGGCTTAGCCGGCTAACTGCGGCCGCTCAAATCGCTGCTGCTGCAGAGAGAGAGAGAGAGAGAGAGAGAGAGAGAGAGAGAGAGAGAGAGAGAGAGAGAGAGAGAGAGAGAGAGAGAGAGAGAAAAAGANTGCCTCGAGCTGACTCGCCGAGAGAGTATTTGTACGGGTTATCAGATCTGCGATGAATCGGGAACTGTGTGTCTACTATAGGGATGCCTGCTCGAGTAGCTTTTGATGCGCATAGTTTTTCCAAGTGGGCTATGCCATTGTTCGAGTCTACGAAGCTATAAATTTATGGGTGGAATAATTGAAATTGTTTCGGCCACTGCAGAAAAACACTTACGGGCGACTGAATTCCGCTGACGTGATTTTATCATTCCCTTGTTTTCGTTTCTCCGAATTTCGGTGTCTAGCGTTTCTTCGCGAAATCGTGTCAGCTATAGGTTTTGTGTACACACTAAAACTGAGAGATCGGGCTGATTTCCACGGCTGCGATTAATTTTTTTTTTCTCCCGCTGTGTGTAATAATTAGTAAAATAAGAAACGGCTCTGTTATAGCCGCGATGAAATACCAATTCGATCGAGGAATTTCCCTCGGTATTCCACTCTCGCCGGATGTTCCGCTGGAATTATTTGAATCGCAGTGCCGCCGCATACCGATCAATCGGGGCGAGCCATCGAGAATCATGATTTCGAAAAATATTATCGTACGAGAAGCACCTCTCGATTACCAATTCAATAATTGTAATCGCTGTATTAAAAGACGTCTACAACGAAGAAGTCGAAGATGAAAATGCAGTTTTTCATCGGTATGTATTACCTCTCCTCCGTCTTGGAAATCTCTCTCTCTCTTTCTCCCTCCTTTTTATCTTAATTCCGATCCCGCCTTCTCAGGATCTTGATAAGGCTTAGCCGGCTAACTGCGGCCGCTCAAATCGCTGCTGCTGCAGAGAGAGAGAGAGAGAGAGAGAGAGAGAGAGAGAGAGAGAGAGAGAGAGAGAGAGAGAGAGAGAGAGAGACAGAAAGAGAAAAGCGCACTGCAGTAGGACGAGTGGCGCGCCTTTCTCCTTTTTTTTTTGAATTAAAGATCCCTCATCTCTGGCGCGACGAATGGATCTCGACGACGATGGATATAGGATCGTCGTCGTCGTCGTCGAAAGAGACGCGCGCAGCAGATATATAGACTCGAAAGGAGCAAACTCTTGAAAGGCGGGCCAAGTGAATTTAAATCGAACCATTATCCATGCTACTCGTTCGCCGACGCTCGCTCTCTCTCTCTCTCTTACTCTTATATACCCTATGCCATTCGGGCTCCGAATCGCGAAATGAAAGCCTTCCGGCGCAAAGTGCCCCATTTCACGGGTCTTCGCTCGTTTCTCTCTCTCTCTCTCTCTCTCTCTCTCTCTCTCTCTCTTTCTCCCTCTCTCTCTTGTTTTATGCGCCTGTCGACGTCCTTTTTATAATGAACCCATGAAAAATTGCAAATCCCCGAGCCTCCACTTAATTTTAGTCTCCCTTCTGTACACACGATATCCCTCTCTGCCGAGAGTTTTCGGGGTTCAAAGCCCTCAGCGCTTATTGCGTCTCGTTCTTACCTTATTTTCTCGTTTATTTTCTCAGAGTCTGGCTGTGCGGTGGCGGCATGTTTTCGCTTTTTTCCCCAACACCCTCGGCTAGGTTGGAGGTTTAATGGACTCTGATATTCGGGGAAAGAGCCGCGCGCGGCTTTACCACGTGTTGTTTTAATGCGGGCACTTTTTGCCGCAGCTCCTTTACGGGGTCGTAGCAGCGACCTTAATAGACTCGCGCGCGACTGCTTTTGAAAACTTATTTTTGCATTAAACAGTCGGTGTAAAAGTTCAACGGCAATAAAAGCCAAAGCTCTTTCTCTCTCTCTTGTGACTTGTCCCGCTGCCAGACACGTATACGCGTTCTTTTCGCCTCTCGCTCTATATACTCACGCCTGGGCTAATTACCGGATGATACTCGTCGGCGCGCTTGATTTACTGCCGGTAGTCTCGTGAATCAAAAGCTCCGGCTTAATTATTCAATAAGTCGACGAGAGTCGGTGACGGCGGCGGCGCGATTTCATTTTCTCTCGCGTGATTTATCCACCCGTGTGCACTTGCGTTGCAGTATACAATTACTATAAAAGTACCTTTTTTTCTCTCTTTCTCTCTTTGTTTCCGCTGCTTAATCTTTTTTCTCGACTCTCGCGCAGCAGCGAGGGGAGCTGATGGGGGGGAAAATAACGAGGACGAAAAGTTTTATTCGCGCAGATCAGAGTTGCGCTATGTAGAAGCAGCGATCGAGAGAGGGAGATATATAAGCAGCGGCGAACGGTCTTATCTTTTGTTTCCGCAAAGTGCGAAAGTTTCGTTACACACTCGAATATATATATACCTGTATATAAGCGATTCAAAAATAACACCGGCGAAAAGAATTGTAGCTGAACTTTGGTCTTTCACGAAAAAGAAGAAGAAGAAAAAGAGACGAACTTTGGTGTGAATTGAATTTTCGAATATTCGAGCGCGCGCGGGTAAGTAGTTGCGCTCTCGATAATTCCAAAATCAAAGCAATCAGCTTCAGTTGCCTCTTAGCATAAAGCTCGGGCTTTTCAGCGTCGGCGGGGGGGCGTCGACTTGTTGGGCGCTTTTAACGGCAATAGCCTCGGATAACTTGAATGTTCTCTCTCGAACGGTGGGCGTCCGAGTAATAGCCGGTTTAGCGAGAGAGCTGTACATTTATTGCGAATGGAACGCTCAACAACTTCGACACTATGTAGCTCGACGCGATGGACAATATAAGCGTGCACATAGCCGCCCACCGAGTCGCCGACAAATAGTCGAGTGCTTGTAATCAAGTCGACTATTCGCGAAGTGTTGAAATTGCGTATCCGCGTGGGTGCCTATGAAATTGAAATCGCTGCTGACTTTGTTTTTAGAATATATAAAAGATATCGAAGAATTTCACGAAAGTAGCAAACTGATGGTCCGATTCGGAGTAACAAGCCGAAGGTGTTCGTCGCGCAGGGAACAAGACAAGCGTATCCCTCGCGACAAGGGTAAGCCGTTCCGGAGAGTACAGCTGCGCCAGGGGAAGAGGCCGGCCGGAAGCGAGATAGAGTTAAAGTGATTTCCGAAGAGTCGAGTGGAGAGTAAGAGGTGGCGCGCGGGGGCGGACGGGAGAGGAACGAACAGAGTGTAAAACAGAGCGAGATAGCGACCCTCTACCTTCTCTCTCCGCGATGCAGCAGTTGCCGAGGCAATTATGGTCTCTCGAGGGACCGAGAACTTATTAAGGTCAATAGAGTCTGCATCAGCAGCATCTTTCATTCTTTCTTTCTTTCTTTCCTTCTCGCCCTGCACCTAATCGCTTCCGCTTTTATTCTTGCTTTATCGCCGCTACTTTTCTTCACTGCCGCTGCTGCGCTGCCCTTTCCCCCTTTATACTTCCATTTCCGTCGCAACTATACACTCTTTATCGCACGCGGATTACATATACTGTTTACCTTTGCCGTCTTTACTCCCGCTCGTTTTCCTCAAATCCGACCGGATATACGCGCGATGGCTCTCTTTATTCGACCCGTAAAAGTACAGCGATTCGTCATTGTCGATTCAATTCGCTCACTGTGCTTCGGAGAGAATCTATATAATCTAGCTTCTGCATTCTAAAAAACGCCGCGCGCGCTCTAAATAATGTCTCGAGCTTAAACTGTCTCTCCATCGCTCGTAACTGTACGTGTAAGCCATTCATCGTGGCTCTCTTTTCAATCTTCGCCGCCACGCAAAACACGCTGTGCCGCACATCAGAGCGTATCCCATTAAAGTCGAGAGAATTTCGCGGATAACGAGTTGGCTCTTCTCTCTGTATATGTAATAAGCTTCAGGACTTTTTAATATATACTACCCACTCTTCTCCGATGAATCATGGGCATCGTTCGACTCGCGGAACCTAATACGCGAATAATATGCCCTCGAGAGCATTGCGAGTCCAAAAGAGCTGCGTTTGTCCGCTTTTTGCGCCATGCTTTCTTTATTTCTTCTTCAGCCGCAACGTCTCTTTGTGAACTGGCTGTTTCTTCACCTAACGAGTACTGGGGGATTACAGCGATTGAAAGACTCGTCTTTATAATGGGCTTTATACAAAGCGATCGATTGAACCACGATTCTAAGAGTATGCGCTATATAGCTGTAGCTTCTTTCAGTCGCCATTACATGGTTCCGATTGTGAGTGTATGCATTTACTATATTTATTTATATGAATTTACTTCGTTTTTCTGTCCTCTTAGAGCCTATGAAAGTTATATTTCGGAGAACGTGGCCCAGGGTATTGAAAAAGCCCGATATGTGAGCCCCAGAGATACGCGATTTTCGAGGTTCGGAATTGAGGCGATTTCTCGAGTTCCAGAAGTCGACCTGCAGCACCAAAAAGTACATGATTTTCTTCGTTCTTTCGTACTCTTGTAAGCCTGTGTAGGTTAGATTGACCCTAGACCCCACCGGGATACCGAAATGTGCACCCAAATATATATATACACACACACACACACACACACACACCTATATGGGATTTTCGAGGTCCGGTACGGGTTGATATTTCAAACATCTCAGAATTAATTGCGAACCTGTATTTAACGAAATCGAAAAATGTATAATATTGAAAAGCGAGGCTGTTAATTGTCGGCACGGTTTACAGAATTGACTAGAGAGACGTTTGGGTTCGGCTGCGACCGAGTGTACATAATTCAAATATTGCTCTTGTCCGAGTGCCAAAACGATTCCCCGGCCTTACGACAGGGATAATTGGTTCACTGATTTTGTTTATTTGCTGCGCGTATGCTATGTGCGTGTCCTGTCGAATTTCGGACGCGAGAACTATGCCGCTATAGCCTCCGAAAATTGTCATTGGCGCGGTGGCTATTGGGTTCGACTAAATTAGTCGGATGTGCAGCGTGTAATGGCCGACTCTGTCTCTCTGTCGATTATTCTCCCGCCTGATCCAGCTTGAATCCAAAATTTAAACAAGAGCCTGGCTTCAAACCTTGCGTCCGACCACATCTACCTGTTTCTACTTTTGCTCATATTCGCGTGGTTCTAAAGGCAACTGCAGCGAACTATTGGTCCGTAAACGCGGACGGGAAGCTAGACGCTTAATTATAGCACGTATGTATTAGCTATTAAACGCGACACCGCTTATTATGCACGTGGAAAGCTATATATAGACCGCAGAGACGAGAGTGTATATTCGCGTGCAACACACGAGCACTTTCGACGTTGCTCTCCCGGGTACCTAACGTACGAAAGACAAAGGTATGGCTCAGAAGGAGAGACGATGACGAATTAAGTATAGCGCGTTGAGTAGAACCGAACGGCGGCGACGGCAGTTATGCCAAGTCGAGGTCGTCAGAGCGAAAATTGCCTCTTCTCTGACTTGCAGGGCCGGTGTTGCTGCTGCGGCTCCAAATTGACACATTCAATCCGATATCGATTACGGGAGTCTATATAGAGCTGGCGCCTCTGCAGCCAGCGGATTTGGTTGACTGAACTCGCAGTGGCGATTCCATTTGCCGATGGCACGAGAGAGCTGCGCTGCATAGTCGCACGAGCAACGGACCGAAAGAGAGGGAGAAGCGTTTATCCTTCTGTATCCTTTTAAAGGAGCGCCTCCTGTCAGTCGAGATCAAATTCAACTCTTGCGCTTATGCCGTGAGCTATACGGATTTCACTCTTGGCTGCGCGGTGACGACGTTCCTTTCTGTATATTGATTCGAAATATTTTTGGAGCTTTTCGCAAAAGAGTCGATGCATAGAGAATTATTTGCGAGACCGATTTTTTTTTTTCAGTTCGATATCGGGAAAAGTCGGCGACGGAAAGTTTCGAAGTGTATTAATATGGTACATCCGTAAAAGAAAAAACGGTTTTGGACTGGCCTTTCCCCTACCGCTTGATCTTTCGGTTAGCGACGACAGGTGGCGCACATCAGGTACCTTTTTATTTCCCTCATCGCAATCTGCGACCGAGGCTGGATATATATATAGAGATGTCATCTAATTCTTGTGTTTGACCACTCGTGCTATAACTGCCTGAGTCTACTGAGAAGAAAATATGATATAAACATTTGATAATAAAAGCCTACCGTTCGACTGCAGGAAGCTCAGACAGCGTAAAATGAAAAAAGTCGCTCACGGCCGAGAAACCACTAAGAGCAGCAGCGGCGACAGCAGCGCGAAATTCCAAAGAGAAAAGAAGAAGCCCGTCGTAACGCCTTTGCTGCAGTAGCAGCAGGGAGCCCTGTCAACGGCAAGCGTCCGACACCGCAGAAAGGAGAAGAGTCTATAAAAAATGAGGAGATCGTCCAGCTGCGCTCTAAAGCCTTCCCTTGCAGGAGCCCGCTCTCTCTTTCTCTCTTGCTCGTGGTCACTCCGCCTCCCGCTTTATCGCTCGCTTTGTGCCGAATTCCTGCCGGCAGTGGCGCAAAGGACCGAGAAACCAGAAGAAAAAGAAGAGCGAGTATAAAGATAGCTGCTGCTACGCGCACCGAGGGTCCAGCTCATCGTTTCTCGGGCAAAGCTCCAGGATTTTCCGGCACTAATCGTAAGTCTCTTATCTTTCGTGGCGCGACTCTCGAACGAATTATTTATCACGCGCGCGCGCGATGCCGACGCGAAGAAACACAGGCGCAAACTTCGGACTAGCTGGTCTAGGGGAAAAAAATTAGGAGAACGGGCCGCCGACAAAGGAAGACGTAGTACGACGACGAGATAAAGGACTTGATTTTCTTTTTGTAGTATTTTTTTCCTTTTTTTTTCACTTTCGTAGAACTGTGTCGCGCGCGAGAAAGGGCGCTTTTTCGCCGCTTTAAAATTAAATTCCTAATTAAAGACTTATCTTTAAATTAAATATTCATCACGGTCATTTATTCGCTCCGGGCTCTGCGCAGCTTCAAAGCCATTATCTCTCAGTCTGTTATAATACGCGCCGTCCCTTTTCTCGTCTATAGTTTACTTTTAAGGGGTTTATGTTTCACTAAGCGAAGCTCCGAGTTGCGTGGGCGGTTTTTGCGCTAATAATTGTTCCGAGAAATTTCTCTCTGCCTCTGCGGATCTAATTACTCGCCGAGCGAAACTCTCGACTGATTTCAGACGCCTCATTCATGAGGAATAGAAGTGGAATTGCTGACAGGTGCTGTTCGACCTTGGAATTCCGTTCAAATTCGCAGGCAATATCAATCAGAGACGATGTTGCGGTCTGGCAAAGCCCTTACCAGTTGTGGTTTCCATTCTGGAATCCAAGCGCGCTCTCTACTGGCCACTATATACAACTCATTATTTTTTCACACTCGCTCGCATAACTCGATAGCGTTTTTGAGCCCTCGTTATATGCAACCCATCCCGGTACATACACCGCGCGTTATAGCTAATCCGAGCCAAGGAGCATTAGCGAATGCATACTAAGTAAAATGACTCGGACAGCTAGACTATATAACATTCGTTAGCCATTGTTGGAAGGGACTTTGAATTGATTCATCAAGCCGAGACACTTATAGCAGTCGAGATTCTAAGCGACACTGCTCTGCGGCTGCTGAAAACGGCAATAGAAGCGAAAACTCAGGGGAACAATCGATGCGCTGCTACTGCGCATATACAGTTATATACGCTCAGCCAAAGGTATAGCAGCGAGTACAGTCAAGGAGAAGAAGAAGAAGAAGAAGAAAGCCACGAACTGCGCGAGCAAGCGTGAGTAAAGTGGTCAAAGTCAAAACGAGAGTAGGATCACGCAGCGCAAGTTAAGTTTGAGGACGGCAGTTAGTGGTTGGAAAACCAATACTAATCCAATAATAAGTCGCCCGACGAGTCTCCTTTGAAAGCGTCGTCCCCTACTATCTCGGATAACTATCCTGCTGTAGTCGTGTGTGTATATATATGCGATAAATCAATAACACGGACGATTGGTCCCTGCGAGTCAGCTATTTGCACCTTCTGTAGCCAATATTGCACTGGCCGCACGAGTCTCGTATTTGCTCACGATCTAGCTCTCTCGCGGTTTATTATATTAGTGCACGACATCACGCGTGCGATCCATACGGTGTCCTTTAGCTACTCCGGTTACACCGTACTGTGTCCAATATAGTTCTCTTCTATAATACTTGCCGAACGACCTCGAAATTTCACGCAAAAATTTATCACCCGTAATTAGGTAATGCAAACAAACGATTCCCCGTGTGTGCACATTAACCCTTATCTTATCATCGATTTGCGTCATTTTACAACGCACTCTCCTGACTTGGTTTTCCCTGTATCTCGAATCAATAAGAACCTCTCCGATCGATAATCCGCGATACACCCATCGAGATTTGGTCGAGGCAGGGACGCTCCAGTGATTTTTCGGAGCTTACCTCGATATACCGAAAAGTGGTCAAACACACTGCGGGCCGGCGGCAACTGCGATAAGAGTATATAGCGCTTAAAGCTCGGATTTTGGCTTTTCCCCTACTCTGCCAGAGAGCGGAGGGCTAGACAGAGTCGAGAGATTTGCGGCGATAAAGAAAGAAGGTTAAGTATAGATGTGAAATGTTACGGGCGAAGGGTGTCGATGCCAGGGTGCATCGGCAAGTGGCTGTGAAGAGAGATACACGATATCATACACCTACTGCGAAGGGTTTATACGAAGTTATAGCTACTGATTAGCTAAAATAACGCGGCTATTTCTTTTATCTTCGCTGGAGCTGAATGTATCTATGGATCTGCTGGAAAAAGGGCAGACGAGTTAATTAAAAGCAGTAACGATACGATTTCGCCCCATCTTCCCCAAACTTTTTTCAGTCAGGCCTTTCTCATTCAAATACGCGACCTTTGCCCTCCGCGTTTATTGGCAAATTTCCCTCTCCGTATTCGATTTACTCTGCAGCGCCGGCGATTTCGATAATCGAGCCCCCGTTCTCTTTTTTTTTTTTAGCCGCATTGAAAAATCCTCCTCGATTTCAATTTATCGCGCACATTTGTTTTCAATCTGGCGAGTCGTTTTCCCGGTCTATAAATATATCGAGGATCGTAAACGAGGATAATTTTTTTAAAAAATACATCGTCCGCATAAGAGCCGGCTAAATTACTACTTTTCACTCGAGCAAAAAAAAATTCTGTTATTTGCACCCGTACGTCCTGACCTTTTGTCGTTCCTCGAGATAATCTCCTTAGCTCGCTCGTTGTTTTCTTTTTTTTTTTCGTCGACCTATCGGCGGCCCGAATCTCGTCCTGAAAAATCGATGCTTCACGTGAGAAAACTACTTTGCTCACAGTCTTATAATACTTTCCGATGATGATGATGAGAAAAAATAGTATATTGTGCATCTAGGGGGGGAAAATTGGCTTTTTCTAGCGAGGGTGATGTTTTTTGCGCCTACGGCGCAAAAATCCATTCCATTGTTATATGCCTACGGCACCCTCAACTCCCACTCGTGCTCAAAACAGCACCCGAGTCTGAAAAAGCCACTCCCCCCTTTGTTGCACACCGTACTTTTTATGATAAGTGCGCGAATAGGCCACTTATCATGCATATGGAAGGAATGGGAAATTCGAGGACTTTTCAAAGTAAAACAAATTTGTATTGAAATTTTGAAATTTTTGAAAAACACATATCGGATAGTCTGCAGAGTGAGGAAAAAACTACTCCCTTGGGAGGAAAATTCCTCCCAAGGGAGTAATTTTTTCCCGCTGCTAAGAAAAACTCGATTTTCCATTCATTTTACATGCATGGAAAGTGGCCTTTTTCGTGCACGTATGATGAAAAAACCAGTTACGCAATAATTCTCGCCCTATATTAATAACTCATTGGGTTTCGCTCGGGGCGATTCGGTGAATCTCCCGCAACTCCATTGACTCGGCCATTATACGCTGTATATAGTTTCCAAAACTTTCGAAGGATATCCCATCTACGGGCTAACTCTTCGCTGCATTATATATCGGTAGCTGGGAACTTCGCGCAACAGGTATAAGACGAATAAAGAAGGCAGGGGTGAAACTAAACGGATACAGCGAGGGGAAAGAAGCCTTTATGCCCGCAGCTCTCGCCTTAATTAATGGTCTGAATCCCGCGTTTTAGAATGAATGACCGTCGACCGGTTGGCGCTTTTTTTCCTCCTATACCAGAAATGAAAATGCGAAGAAAGCGAGGAAAAATGGAAAAGCGCGCAACGAAAACTCGGGATTCTTCTTTATTCGAGAGGAGAAAGAAAGAGAGGGGGAGCGAGAGGAATTGAATTTTCAGTCGCTCTCTCGCTTTCATTCGCTCCCGTTTTATTACAATAATTGGATTGCTTTTCACGATGGGTGTCTGCTTATAGCCTCGTAATTCGTTCAGGTTCTTTAACGATGTTTCAAAAAGCCCGCCGTAACAATGGGACCAATTGCCATTTTGCTCATTGTAACGAGTGCTACGCGCGAGAGGGAAAGCTCGGCGGCCTGATTCTCTTCGCGCTTTTCTTTCTTGTTTCAACCGACGCTACTGCTGTACGCGTATATGGCGCGAGCCATTGTTTAATTCATCGACATTGTTGGCAAATTTAATTTATCTATGCTCTACATTCGATCTCGCGGATTTTGTTTGCGTTGTACGCCGGAAATTTTTGAACCCTTGAAAAGTTCGATTTCCGACTTTGCAGCAGTCGTTATTTCGATAATTTCATCGTGAATATCATTTATATAGGCAGTAATTATGAACTGTATGGAATAACCGATGCGGAAATTAAATTAGGAGCCGCTCGTATATTTATACGTATAACGTGCGATTACTCGTTTAATCAGAATCGTCCCAATGATGGACTGATTAACGGCGCGAACGATTTTTAGCGGTGAAAAAGCTCACCACATAAAAGACTTTGAAAAGTTAGTAGCGGATCGGCATTGTCCTTTAGAAATAAAATTTCCCAGAAAATCCCAAGCTTCTTTGCGGAGCCGACGAGCGTACAGCGAATTAAATTTCATTCGCAACATCTTATGCCATCTTCGCCGTGACACGTTTTTCTCTCATATTTCACCGGCGCGTCTTTTTCCGAGCGAAAGATTAGCAGTATAGCAGCAGAAGTCGGATTGTGTATAGAGCGCAGAGAGAGAGAGAGAGAGAGAGAGAGGAGGGAATTTCTGCGGCTGGCGTTGCTCTCGTGTCTTTGTGCCCGCGCTTCCTGCTGCTGCTCTCCCACCGCGTGTCTCGCTTTACCCCCTTTTCCAATTGGACAAAGGCGGCTTTTGTTTTCCGCGCTTTCGTTTCGTCACAATGTGTGCACACGCCCCTTTGAACCGGCCGCCACTGGCGCAGCCGACAGATAGTTCGCGTTTTGAAATCGAGACTATTGACGCTCGATACAGGTCAACGATAGGTATGCGCGCGAGAAGGAAGCAAAAATATCGACTCCGCGTCTGCACACACTAGCTGTGTAAACGAATGGCTAAAAAAGTGCCTGCGGAAGGAAACGAGAGCAAAAAGATTACTCGACTGGAATATTTCGCTCGATGTAATAGCGCATAGTTGTCTCGCTGCGGCGAGACTTTGTTCGGCGCTTTTTCGAAGATTTTTCCGAAGGTTGTTTCGCGTGGATTTATCGTCTTGTTTGCGTTCGATAATTATGCGTTTAATAATTGAACGCACATTATTTAATCGCTATGGAATTAAGTTAAATAAACGCCCCGCTGTTCAAATTTAATTCAAATATTTAATTTTAATTTATGCGCAATTTCGACGAAAGCGCTGAATGAATCGAGTTTACCGCGTTCGCGCAAAGCTGAAAAAAGGCTCGGTACGTTTTTTGACATGCTATATTATTACGAGAAAATCACAAGAGCGCACTCTGGCGTGAATGGGAATTCGCAAAATTACGCGCCATTTTTTCTCCTACTCTTGCTTGAACACAGCTTTTAAAATCGCCCCGAAATAGAACAAATACCCGAGGATTTTCGCGCGCAATGATTTCTCTTACGTATTCGCGTGGGAGCTTTGCCTAGCATTTCTTCCGCTTGAATCGCGCTAACTGACCTACTAAACGTAGAAGAGGAGAGATAGAGAGGGAGAAAAAAGCCCCGAGAGCGAAAAAAGAGATATTCTTTCCTTCTTCTGAAATCGCGGATCGATCTCGGGATGCTGCTGCTGCTGCTGGCCGAGTAGGCGCTATAAACACACAGGAAGAATTATTCAGCGGAATGCGCGACACGCCTTGTAAATATAACGCGTGCAAAAAGAAAAAGGGAGATAAAGCCGCGGTGTGAAAAGAGAGGAGGTTTTTCATCTCGTGTACGTCCTGCGGTCCTTCTAAGTTTTTCCCCCTCGGTGAAAGGTGAAAAGCTGCGAAATAGAAGGAGCAGGCAAAAAACTGGCCGTGAGCTCTATCTCTCTCCGTTCGTTAGCGCCCGTCTTGCTCTCTCTCTCTCTCTCTCTCTCTCTCTCTGTAAGAAATTCACGACGGGAGCCGGAGATGTGCGCGACAAAAAGAGTCAGCGAAACGAGCGGCCAAGTCTGTGTTGCTGCTCTGCACGTGACTGAAAGAAGAGAAGCTCAAAATGACGAGGACGACGAATTAATGATAGCGCACGGATAAAGATCTCCCGCGGCTCTGCGGAGTTTAAATTTTAAATTCGATAGAATTGGGTCATGGCAATTGCAGGTTCGCGGATGTGTTTTTAATATTTTTCCCGTTTTCCTTCGAGCTGAGAGCACGATCATTGTGACGAGTCACGTTTTCATTAGACCGAATACCCCGCGCTTCTTCAATCCTGGGGATACATCGAGAAATCTGGTCACACCCAAGCAGTAAAAGATGCGCGCTTGCTAAATCGTTTCTTTAAATGAAGCTAATTTAAAGAGAGGAAGCGAAACAGTTACAGGAGCTACGAGAGAGGAGACAGTAGTAGTAGTAGTCAGGCGAGATAAAGGGAGAGACAGTGGAAAGCAATCAGTGACGGAAAAAGGAGAGACGGAGAGAAAAAGTAAGGCGGGAAATGAGGGCCGATCTGAAACTTCTCACGTAGGAAATATCAAATAACTCGCGCTGCAGATGGACGCATGGGTTTTTATTTTCGTTGATATCGCGTAGATGATACGTTATTACTCTGTCGAAATTGTTGGGCGTCCTTGTAAAACATTGCGCTGCTGCTATAATTCAGTGACGGATATCAGTTTTGCGGAAATTTCGCCCTGGTATAACAATCTCGTACATGACGATGATATAGGAGGTCAACTACAAAGTTTAAGAGAAGACAAGTACCATGAATTAACCTAATTAAGGCTAAGAGTGTATAGCCATAATTCAAGCAAGTGTTAAAGTCGATTATCATGCGCTTGGAAGTATAGGCGATTTTTTGTGAAATATTGCCGTTTTATGCGCGTGGCATATGCAGTTTAGTGCCCGCGAAATGAGAGCCGTTGAGTAACGTTTCATCATGCGCGTCGATTTCATTTTTCAACTTTCGATAAGATCGGAGCTCGAGTTTTAAAATTTAACTTATTTTAAGTCTTCTCTCCTCGCAAGTCTAATAAGTGGTAACGTCCGAAACTGTTCAGACATTGATTCATAAAAAGATAGTACGAATTCAATCTTCTGAAAGCATATAAAGTTTTTACATCTTTATCATATTTAATGCAACATGAATATTTAAAGGACCATTAAGTTTCAATACAGACACTAAAAGAAAAGTTAATTTCTCAAAGCGTATATATATAGGATTGAAAATTTTAGAGAAACGAGTTGCTATATGCGTTATAAGAGATATCTTCATCAGAAGTTTTTTAATTACTCGAAATGAACTTTTGATTTTTTTTTTGAAATTATACGAGGTATTCTTGTCTGAATAGCTGGTTTAAAACCCTTAATGAGAGAAATTGTTGGTCGACAAGCCAGTAAATTCGAATCGTATGAACGTAATTCACGAACGTAATTTTAACGAAACTCTCTATTGTTGAAATATCAAAATTATGCTTTATAACATTTCCATCCAGCTTCCATATATACCTACCCTTGCAACCAATTACGCTGTGTGCACATGCTTAAGCGGAAAGATATAGACTAAAAGAAAAGAGTTTACGGCACACGGGTCGGCTTTCCTTAACCTCGTTATTACATCCATTCTCAATTTGAACGCGAAAACCGACGAAAAAGTCAAACGCGCCAGCATTACGCATGAAAGAGACCTTGGCTTGCGATCTAAATTTAACAAACTTCTTTTATTTCAGTCCGACTCCTTGCCACGTTTTTTTTGGTAAATCATTCAGAGCTCCACACGAACCATTCGATCGGTGTACACTCAATAAGTAACGGGGGCCGTCTCGTCGCGAATGAAAGAAATTCTCGAACAAAAAAAAAAAAAATCATCGCCACGAGAGTAGAGCATCATCTCGTATTAACACCGCAAGGCAAATCGAGGGAAGCGCAAACATTATGGAAAACAAGCTCGCTCTCGCTAGAGGGGAGCCAAGAGGGAGAGAGAAAGAGAGAGAGAGAGAGAAATTAATTGCCTATAAAACGGCCTTCCCGCGGCCTTGCCAAGTCGCGTGTCGGTTGCCCTCGATTTCCTCTCTCTCTCTCTCTCTCTCTCTCTCTCTCGGTCTTTCTCTTTAGAGCACTGCACTCGAGTTCGTGACGCGGCGGATTTTCCGGCGCTGGCTTTATTCCTGGCACGGCCAGCCGAGACTTTCCACCCTCTTTAGCGGCGCTGCTGCCTCCTCCTTCTCGCCTATTTAGCTAATTAACTTCCAGATGGCCTGTGGATCATGCCTGCTTTTCTTGCCTCCTTCGCCGCTCCTTTTTATTCTTTCGCTCGGTATATGTGCATGCGTGGGCGGTTGTTTATGCGCGCTTTTTGTTTTTGTGGATTTATGTGCGGGTGCTGCTTACTAATTAGGCGTGTGTGTTAAATTGGATTAGGGTGGAGCGCTATCGCGTGGCCGAACATCTCGGATTTTGAAAAACAGAGAACAGTGTCGACTCGTGCTCTCAAGGTTGTCAATTACAAGTTCGGCAATCGATAATTTTACAGAATGTACTGTGTATTAAAAACGCCTCTCACTGTAACCGGTCTATCCTCTTTAATCGCCAGGCCGCGTTGCAGTCGTTTCGATCAAATGTATAAAGTCATAAGTGGAAAAAGTCGGACACGGTTCAGCCGTATATTTATCCTCGAGTAGTTCAATCGAGTTTCAATTTCACGTTTGATAAAAAAAAAAGAACTATTATGTCGAATCACCGCATCTCAGTCTGCTGCAGCGTTCCGCCGTGACGAGAAGCGAAAAATCCGAAGAGCAGCTCACCCTCTTAACGATGTTTACAAACGACCCGAAAACGCCGGCATCGTATCGGATCGCCCGGCGTTTATTACCCCGAGAGAGGAGGGATTATTCGAGGCGGCCACATGCATATATACAGTAGCGTCGGCGGCGGCGGCAGCGTTTAAGGGGCTACTGCCGCTGCAATCGATTGGGCGGGAAAGAGAGCGCGAGCGCCTCTATATAACACGTGTATACTGCACACGGAGCCGCGAATTAATAGCCGGTCGCGACCTGGCAGTGCGCCTGGGGCCATTTGCATCTAGGCCCGCCGCCGCGCGAACGTATACTATATCCGTAGTGCGGCTTTAGGATTTCGCTATATACTTTTATTTATTTATTTATTTTTTTTTTTTTTCGAAGATCCGCGCGAGCGCGCTTGGTGCGAAATCGTAAAAAGCTGTGCAGGGAGAGAGAAGCGACGGCTTTTAATGGACGCGGCGGGGGGAGAATAAGGCGGCAGCGGCGGCGATTCGAGGCGTAAAATTTTATAGGAATTTTTTCCGCTCGGCGTATTCCGAGTAATCTCCTTAAAGCTATTTTACGTCGAGTTTTGGCCGTCGCTTTGAAGTACGCTCTATACCTTTCGCTGGCTTCTGATGCTCGTTTAGCTTTGCGCCGCTGCTTTTTTTTTCGCGAGTTAACTGCTCCCGTGAATCCCTGAAGTTTGCGCTATTGTTTGTTGGCTCGCGCGAGAGCTTTAAACTTTCTGCGGTTATTTTTACGGTCGAGCGCGCGATGGATGCATTAAACGGAAGAATAATATGTACGTTTTCGTCGAATAAGTCTTCTCAATTTTAACGTGGAATTGCTCCCTCATGAATATACACTCAAGAGGAGAAAAAGGGATAAAAGTCGGGAGCGACTAATCTAAAATATGTCCGAGTCAGTTCTAAATGCAGGCTCGTTCAGTTTTATAACGCGTGCCGAGCTATTGGAAAATGTGGAAATATCTCAGGACGTTACGTTGCAAGTCGAAGTCTCTCATATTGCTTGGGAATAATCTCGAGCGATGCGTAACCTTTTTCCTGTAGAGTGAATTTATATTCCCGTAATATGCAGCCACTCTTCTCTATACTTTCCGCCTGCGTTGCGATCCAGAAAAAAAAGAAAAATATCGTCACTTGCAGAATTTCAATGCACTTTTCACGAACGAATAACGACGAGAAATCAATTTTTCTACGTATATCAACAAAAGATTGAAAAACGTCTGCTGCACTCGCCGGCTGAAAAAAATTCAAGGGAATGTTCCAATGCACCTCCTATTACGCAATAGCCTCCCAATTTTCGAGGCCAATAATCAACTTGAACGTGTGTATGGAAGCGACAGCTCGTCGAATAATCTATCAAGAAGATTCACAATGGCAACGCGATTCGAGCATTACGCAAATGAAGCTTTTTCGGCTGCTGCTCTCGTTAGCGAGTCTTGTTTACTTTATTATCACCGTAACAAACATAACATTTCAATAAATAAAAGTATTCCCAACAGAGTCACGATTTTAAATGAAAATAGACGCTTTATGTATTGTTTGGAATTTTCGAGAGAGCACACGGCGAATCGCGTGACAATCGTTCGAGTCCTCTGTTCGAAGTCACATAAAACCGGGGATAATATTGTTACGGGGCGACTTTTGTTTATTGCTACGCCGCTCCAGAGTGTAGACAATAGCATCACCATGCAGAAAATTATTACGCCGCTAATTTATTCACCCTCGAAAGCACTACATCAAAATCAGCAGCTCGACCTGCCGATGGTAAATAAACATCCCACGCTGCTGCGTTAAAAAAAAAAACTATAATACAGGAACCTTCGCATTGCGTTAGCCTATATAAGAAGCCCTGAGCTTTAAACCGCCGAGGGCAGTAAAAGAGCACCGGCGGTCAACGAGGGCCGCCGCCGTCTCGAGAAGAAAAAATCGAGGGCTCATCGTGAATGCCGCTGCGCATAAAAAGAATCTCTCTCTCTTTCGAGGATCCCATGAATAGAAGCAAGATTATACCGCGGCTTATTTTCCGCGCGTTTTGTAAAGCAGTAGTTTATTACGAAAAAAATTGCCGATAATGGAACGTCGATATAACTTTTGACAAAAAAAAAAAAAAAATTCCCATCGATTCAAACTCCCCCGCCACACGAATAAAACGCGCGCTCACTCGCAGAGCCATCCAGTAATTCAAACGCGACCCGATGATTTGGTAACCTGCAGCCGCTAATCCACTTTGCTCTCTGGCGTCCGCAATCAGCGATTCGTCTGGTCTCTCTCTCTCTCTCTCTTTTCCGCAGCTCGCTCTTGTTCGCGGTTATCGCCCATTAACAATTAGCGCTTCGGCAGCTATGGTGAGAGGGAAAATGCGCTAGCACGTTTACGCCGGGTAAACACCAGGTGAATTTCGCGCTGCCACTATTTCCGATGAATTACCGTTATATGGCTCGCTCGCTCTATGTTCTACACAGTATAGTAGAGATTCTGCTGAAAGAGCAATTGTTGTTCTACACGCGTGATTTCGATCATTCGACGCGATGATAAAAAAAAAAAAGAATAAATGAATCTTGTTTATATGCGCGTGTGCACCCACGCTGGATAAATGCAGATTGACTCGACGAGAGCGCGGTTATCGTTGTTATTATAAAATGATTCATGAATATTTACGAAGCCGGGAATTTCGTCAAACAGGCGCGCGCCGATTGATAATAAAAACAGAGCTGCAGTGCGTTATGCTTCCCGAGTCTACCCATGAATAAACGAAAAACATAAACGAATTTGTAATTCTGAAACTCTGTGTCCGCCAAACTATAGAGTCGAGAGGGATAAAATAGATAGTCCTCGATATTGGTGAAGGAGAGCGTAGGGCAAAACTTTAGAGTGCCGGATTAAGGATTTGGGCGATTCGCTGAATTGTTATAGGGCCTCTCTGAAAGCGTATAATCCCCCGCCGAGGAAAGCCGAGTTCTTGATTTATCTTCGCGGAGAAGAAGAAAAAACTCGTAATTTGAATTTCATCTTCTCTCTTTCTCTGGCTCTAATAAATCGATGGCTATAGGTATCAGCGAGTTGCTATAACTCTCGCGAATCGACCCAGTTATCACTGGTTATTACAAAAAAAAAAAAAAGTGTAAATGGATGACGTCGATTTACTCGCTCTTCCGTATTACGTATACGGAGCCGCGGGTTTCGATACTACCTCCAAACGCCTCCTTAGGCGAAGGCAAATGTGTGCGCTGTTCGGCAAACACGTGCGTGCTGTTTGCTCTCGCGCACGCAAGGAGCTTCTTATTCCCGGTTCTCTTGCGTATTATAATGATTTGTGTATTGAAACAGATGAATGCTATGCAATATATACTTATCGAACAAAGCTCGTTATTGGGTTGTATCTTTTGTTGTATTCCAGTACAGCGCAGAGAGATTAAATTTTACGTACCTACTCTCGTAGAAAATTTATGGTATAAGCAGAAAAGTCCTTTCTTTTTCAAGACGCGCGCACGAGAAAAAACGTATTGCAGCGCAAAAGTCATTCAAATATTTCTTGCAAAAGCGTACGTCACGTCGTATACGTTGAATCCGCGGAAGAATTTGAATTATTTTCTCTGCTTGACAATACACGGTGTACGATCCTGATAAAATGTTCTAGAAAGGTGGAAAATTGTTGCGCAACTTTGATTACCCGTACCCGTACGTATAAAGCGTGTGATGAATACCGAAAATATTTATTTCGTATTGAAAGAGCGAAGTTTTTGCTCGAGCACGTATTTGCATTATCATATGTATGAAAATATTTATCGAGGATTTTCGAGTTATATATTAAGATGAAGGATTTTCCGAAAATTCGTGATTATCACGACAAAAAGTACCTGATCCATCTGAGCGCGATATGGAAGCTGAGAAAAATATCAAACTAAACCCATCCGATACACCGGCTCAGAAGCATGGAATATATCCGTCGAGCGTAAGTAGATACGTTCCGTGTCCGATCAGACGCGCAGCGTCTGACTAAACTCGGCGTCTACCATTACCTTCTATACGCATTTCATCGGACCTCTGTAGCAAGAGCTAAAAAATGTCAATAGTCCCACGTAAGAGTATACCCGTTCAAAATTCATGCTTACACCCACGAGGAGTCGCCTTTTTCTACGTGGCATGTATGAAACACAGCGGCAGGTCTCCGCGTGAACGCTCGCGCTAAATTAATCAACCAAAGTGTGTGTGTGTGTCGGTGGCGAAACCCGCCGGCGGTGTAGCGCAATTTTTTATACGTACGCAAAAAAGACCGACGACGCACACGAAATGAATTCCCGAAGCGTAGGCGACAAATTCGAGGCGACGGCGCGTGCTCGACTCTCTTTCTTTGTACTGGGGCAGCATGAGCGCGACGATTTTTAGAAACGAGAGAATTTTTGCGTTTTAAACCCACGTAACTGACGCTGACTGACGTTTTCCTCATTAGGTTTTTCGTAGCTGGTGTATTATTTTTTATCGAGCTGCGCAAACATTGAATTTTCATGAGAGATAATAGCCACACAGCGCAGTCCGTATTCGTAATAAGCGTGTCATCGTGACTGGCATTTTTTCGCAACGACGACGCCGAAAAACGAAATCGATTCCACAGCTCGCAAAGCCATCCATAAGTAAAAAAGATGAAGGCGCAAGAAATCCTCGCTGAAAAAACACATGACAAAGGGAGACAAGAGAGAATAATTCAACCGTTGCAGTTCGATTCTGCATCAGCAGCGGCGAGAGGTGGGCGTGTTATATGTATCCCGAGCGTTTTTCAAAGTCCTTCTCTCACTTTCTCGTTATATTCTCCTCGCTGGACTGAAAGAGCGGAAAAATGAAAATCGCTCTTCTTTCTCTCTCAATTCTTCCCTCTCTGCGGACGACATGTGTTTACTCTCGCGGGTAACTAGGGGGCTTGCAAATAATGAGAAACTTGATTTCTCGTTAGTTTGTCTTTTGTGCGCTCGCGGCGGTGGCAGCAGCTGTGCGCTTGAAAAATGCACTTCATTTGCCGCTTTGTGCGGAGGAGGAGAGTCTCTCGAGTTGGAAGACACTACGCGCACGTGTGTGTATTTACTCTACTAATTAATTGCGCTTTTCTAAATATACGTCCGGGCTTATTTCGTTGTCGACTGTTGCGTGGGCAAACATCAAAGAAGGCTTCTCCGATGTGTCAATCCAGTGATGATCGTAGCACATAGATAATTACTGTAGAAATTCGTCAATATAACAATATTGAATACAATAACAACGCAAGTCTCAAAGAGGCAAAACGCAAATAAGACTCGTCGACATAGATATAATACAGCTAGTCTAATGATCGTTCACGCGGAGGGCGTGCTAGGCCGATGACAAATATTGACCCTGCACGCGTCGTCGTGTCTCTTTCCCGGCGGCGCTATACACTGCTGACCGACGAGTCAATCGGGTTAATTAAATTTCACACGGCGCACGGTGTGTGTCTGTGTTGGCGTCCTTGTCTATGAGTTTGCTTATCTTCGGGGCTGAATTTTGCAGCTACTTTGTTTGACCTGCAGATTGGACGTGTTCTCGCGCGCAGTAGCCATGTAGTCCTCAGTGTCATCAGTTGCGCGAGATCATCTGATACAGAGGGATAATAGTGGCTAAACGCGAGTGAGTTTGTGTAAAATCGGCATGAAAATTATCTACTAAAACCAATTTTTTAATCCATTTATTCTACTGAAAAAGATAAGTATCAAAGAAAATAAAAAATATGGCTGTTTACAATCGAATCACACTTCATGATTCTCCATCGATGGCTTTCTTATTTGAATTCCACAGACTCAAGTGGTTTATTGCTGATCGAAGGACGCCCATCAGAAAAAATCAAGCAGAGAACAGTTTAAAACACATCCTCTTCAAGACTTTCCCTAATGGGCGCCCTCTTCCTATTGTGGAAGAGGACGCCCTCCAGCGGTGGTAGTCCGAAGTAAGCTGAAACAGACAGAATAATGAAAGCTGAAACAGACGAAATGTATTTTAAAGAAGCTGAAACAAACAAAATATATTGTAAGAAGCTGAAACAGACAAAATATATCATTATTAGCTGAAACAGACGAAATAAATAATTATTGGCTGAAACAGACAAAATATATTATTATAAGCTGAAACAGACAAAATATATTATAAGCTGAAACATACAAAATATATTATTATTAGCTGAAACAGACAAAATATATTATTAATAGCTGAAACAAACAAAATATATTATATTAGCTGAAACAGACAAAATATGTTATAAGCTGAAACAGACAGAATACATGATTAAATTCATGGAACATAAGAACGTACATATTTACATCTTATAACGAAATGAAGCCAAGTCTATCCGCAGCGTTGCCTTATCATCGTGGAACCCTCAGAGCTAGACTAAGACTACACAGATCGAGGCCCCTATCGAAGATACTTGACGTCGGGCAGGAAAAAGAGAGCTCTGAATCTGAAAAAACAAAAAAACAAAAAATAGGTCAGAAGATAAGACTGTATAGTTAGTTAGTTAAACAATTACATAGGAGCCTGATTCACAAGAATCAGAAAGTGGAATAATAAACCAACGTAAGTATAAGAAACAGAAAAATGACTCTAAAGTTAAGATTGAGAAAGCAAAGCAAAGCAAAGCAAAGCAACGTCAAGGGAGAGGCGATCGTCCGAGGTGACCTGTAACCTATCAAAATGACGAGGAACGACCCCTGTATAGGGCTTTTAAATCCACGCCGAAGCGTGACAACCTATGGAAGCTGAACCCCATTGCCAAAAAGAAAAGCCCAGCGTGCACCTCATAGAAAGCCTCAGTGCAGCCTGACAATTGCATTTTGGAATGTGTTGGTTCATCAAACCACCGTTATAAGGATATGGGAGAAAATGGTGATATAAAATGGATTAGGAAACTTAGCTTCGGTAAAGGGGGAGCTGAAACCATCCGGAACCTCGCGAAGTCCAAGAACCGACTGAGCTGGACTGCCGGATCAGAGCTCCTTTTATACCCTCGATGACGGTTGATCGCGAGCGAGGAGTGGGGATGGGAGCTCCTCCCAGCTCGGAGGCTCAGGGCTGATTGAGCTGGACTGCCGGATCAGGGCTCCTTTTATACCCTCGATGACGGTTGATCGCGAGCGAGGAGTGGGAGAGGGCTCCTCCCAGTTCGGAGGCCCTGGCTTGACTGAGCTGGACTGCCGGATCAGGGCTCCTTTTATACCCTCGATGACGGTTGATCGCGAGCGAGAGGAGTGGGGGAGGGAGCTCCTGCCGCAGCTCGGAGGCCTCAGGGCTGTTGAGGCTGGACTGCCCGATTCAGGGCTCCTTATTATAAATCATACCCTCGATGACTGGTTGATTCGGCGAGCGAGGAGTGGGGATGGGAGCTCCTCCCGCTCGGAGGCGTCAGGCTGATTGAGATGGACTTGCCGGATCAGGACCGCCGTTATATACTCTCCGAAGATGGCTGGTCAGTGGTGGGGGGGGGGGGGGGATGGAGAGCTCCTCCCAGCTCGCAGACTAAGAGCCGAATGAGCTGGACTGCCGGATTGAGGCTCCTTATATACCTTCCGAAGATGGCTGACCAGAGGTAGGGGGAGTGGGGAGCTCCTTCCCGTTCGCGGTCCCAGAGCTCACTGAGCTGCACTGCCAGATCGAGGCTTCTTTAATATCCTCTGGAGATGGCTGGTCAGAGATAGGGAGTAGGGAACTTTTCCCAGCACGGAATCCCAGGGCCTACGTAGCTGGACTGCTGGATCATGACCCTTTGTGTGCCCATACTGTAGGAGACCCGTCATAGGTGGGGAAGGTATAGCTTCTTCTAGTTCAGAAGCCTGGTTTTAACTAAGCAGGTCTATTGATTTGAGGCCCCTTCTATACCCATGATGACGTCCAATTTGGACAGTATCATCCCTTCCTTATTGCTGAGGCCCCTCTTGTACTACTGAAATACTTGAAGAATCCCATTATAATTCATCGCAGATATTAAACACTGCCAGTCAGGAAAATCAAGCGATCGCCTCTGCACTTGTAACAGTGCAAACGACGATCGCCGATATTTCGGTATTCATACCGGTTATAACAACGAAGGCCCCCTCACGTTTAATTTTTCCTCCGACAATCCCTTGCACTCGCACACAGGCTGCAGCTTCAAGCTCCCTTTACGGCGCTCTTAGCCCATGTAAACAGCCGCACACAGACGGCTCTTTCAACTCCGTGTGTGTACCCAAGGTTGGCGCGCATAGAGCCTCTCTCTGTGTGTCTTTCGCGCGCTGCATGCACGTGCGTGCATAAAGATGCCTCTCCTCTCTCTCTCTCTCTCTCTCCATCCCCGTCTACCACTAGCTCCTATATCTATCTGCCTATCGATGCCAGCGTGCGGCCGAATCAGTATGCTAAACGCGGGACAAAGGGCCCGCTACTGCTGAATTGTTGAGGTTGGTCGATTAATATTCCAGCGCCGCGCTCGTCAATTCCTGCCGGCGGCTATCCCGCTGATTATCGCCCTCCGAGTAGTATATATATGCATAGGTGCAATGCTTGTTTGCGCGGCGACGCGCGCTTGATGTTTTTATTACGCCTGACCTCGTCGCGCATCCAACGACGATGATCTCCTGGAATATCTATTATCAGTTGCGGCTATGCTCTGTTTTCGAATGCGCGCACCATCGAGAAGCACTTCTCAGAATTGCGAGAATGTAAAATTTCGCGCGTGGCGAGAAAAGAGAATCGATAGAGCCACTCGACTACATATACATAAACCTTTCGCATAAAAGCCCTCTCTTTCTCAAGATCTGCAGAAACGCTCCTAGCGTAAGTACTCCGAGCCACGCGGTCTCAAGAAAATTAAAATCGTCTCGATTGTTTTTTAATGCGATGCCACTTGTGGATGCATGACCTTTTCCCCATTATTTAAGTTTACCTCATATTCTTTCTCGCTTTTTCTCCTGTGTTATATGCGCGCGATGCACGCTGCGAGAGTCTTGGAGTTTCCTGCTTTCGAAGACGTAAACTATAGTGAAAATATAGAACGACTGCGAAAAGAATCCATAAATTGATTCCCGAATCTATTTTCGTATACCCTCTCCGCGCGAGAGTTCCTGTACCTTTGTTTACACTTTCGAACTGGCCGCGTGGGTACATAAATTATCACTTTCTAAGTGAAAAAAATATTCGTCGTCCTCGGCTTAAAGTATTGAGTTACATTAATTTCCGAATGATATCTCGCCGCCAACTTATAGTCGTGCGGAGATAAGTAAAAAGGCAAAAAGTTACTTGAGAAAGAGAGATTCGTATTTTCGCCCTATAATCTATCACCCGCAAAGCCACACAAAAACTTTCGGAATTACTGCGCGCAAGAGAACGGTATATTCCCCCCGCTCTGCTAACAGCATCGGCGCAACGACTGGAATCAAAAGATTTCCTCCCAAAGATAATAATTTTTTTTTTTTTTTCATATAATCGCGGTAAATAAAAGTTCGCTCATTCCCGATTCGCCGCAAAGTAAAATCTCCATGGCAAAGACAACGCGAAAAAAAAAGAATTGATCGGACGCAAAGAGTCGAGAGAGTTAAATTAAATTCAGTTAACTCGTTGTGCGTGTTCCTTACATTCAATTTAAAACGCCGAGCGGTACGAACGCGGCAAATAAAAAGTTTCTTTTATTAAGATACTTGCAGGAGCCGAGTGTACGTGCATCAAAGCACTGAGAGGTATTGAAAAGCGTTTTGCCAAAGCTGTCCGACGAGCGTTTGTGGCGCAAAACAATTCGCGGTGCCGAGCAACAGTTGCGCCGCCGCCGCTGCCGCTTTGGCCGGAGCTGCAGCTCCCCCAGGAATCTAACGGACCAAAACGAACAAAACGTTCATCCGCAACATCGATCAAAAAAGACTGCGCGCGCTGTTCCTCTTTCTCTTCTACGTATATCCTCTCTTTTTTACATCGCTCCTTTTCCCCGTCCTTGTGGTCGCCTTTCTGCCTTGGTATTTTCCCGTTCGTTTCATCCCTTCGTTTGAATTTTTTCCCCTTCCCGCGCTATTTCCTCGTCCGTACCCTGCACACCGTTGCAAAGAGAAAATGCTGCCAACGAAAAAAGCGTAGCCGGTCGAGTGAGAAAATCCCGTCTATTTATTCACGAGTTTGATATTATGGGATCGCCGGTCTAAAAGAGGAAGCATCGCGTTGAAAATCACGTCACCGGGAAAAGCCGCAGCCCGGCTCGACTGTTCCTCTCTAGTCGGATGATCGATGACGGCGCCGATCTTCCGGCACACTCGACGCAAAGCTCGTCGAGTCCCCCTATAGTCTCGAAGCCGATTATACCTCCTGCAGTATAATACTTGAACACACGCGGTGTAGTAGCACTGACCTTCCACCGTTGGTCGTTTAGTCGTCGCCGGCGCCGTCGTGGCCCGGATTTCACGCTGACGAATCGCTCGCGTGGTTTGTCTTGCTCGAGATGAGCGGGATTAAAGGGAGAGCGAGAGCGAGAGCGAGAGAGAGCTTGTGGTGTACTGGCGAGATTGGGCCGACGTGTCGGGGATAATGGGACTGGGCGGATTCGGTGCATCTCGCTCGCCGGATTTACATTTATGGAGATGATGGCCGTGCGTCCTTGCTTTGTTTGTTTTGGCATCGTGATTAAAGAGATCGATCCTTCTTTTTTATAATAATATAAAACGCCCACCGCCTCAGTTAATTGGATTCGACTCACCACGATTAAACGGCCGCGGAACAATCGATTTTCCATGAATAACATCGGAGTATCATTTAATAATAGGCCCTTTGAGCTACAGAGGATCTTTGACGATGTAACGAGAAAATGGAGCGAACAGAGCTGATGATATTTCATTGGCGCCTGCGCGCGTGCGGCTGAAAAGCAGTCCTTTATCTAATGCCAATGCTGCTGCTTTGCACTGTAATGAAATCCGCTGACTGTAATCAAGGAGTTTCTTGATTGAACGCGTGGGCGGCGCGGGCGTTATCAGCTCGAGCGAGAGATATCGAAAGGGGGCTAAGTGAATTGCAGCTTGCGATCGCTTTGAGGATTCACCATTGGAAAAGATAAATACGCGAGCCTTCGAAGATTAATAGCGTGGGAGTTTTCTCTCTCTCTCTCTCTCGCTCTCTCTCTTTCTCTCTCTCGATCAACTTATTTAGCTCGAGTTTAGCCATTGGACGTCGTTGTTGAAAAATCGATGTGTGTATGTGTGTGTGTGATTCTATATTTGTTTGTGATACTCGATTTCGGGGATCAAGTGCCCGAAAACAAGCTAATGAATTGCAGTGACGTGGTTATATTGTTCGCCTACTGTATTGCTTACGGTCAATTGGCTCGAGAGGGCCTATCATAGAGCGGAGCAGAAAAAAAAAACGACTGGCGCCGCTTCGTCGGGAAAAACAAGGCAAAAAAGCCCCAAAAAAGAGTCGTATAACGATTAACCGTGAGAAAGAGGGGGAACGAGAAGAGGCTCGGATCAGGGACGGGTTTTCGAACCCGTATTCCAGTTCACACGACGATCGCCTGTGTATATGTATAGATACGCGACTGCAAGCTCCCATCAGCGCAAAGAAGAACAAAGCGATAGTCGGACTTTTCTCGCCGCCCGACAGCTTTCGTCCCAATCTGCCGGTGTCCCTCCCACTTTTTTCCTATCTCTCTCTCTCTCTCTCTCTCTCTCATTCTCTATCCAGTCGAGCTCCCTTTCTATCTCTCTTTCTCTATCTATTCGTCTTTGTAGCTTTGCTCGCTTTCAATGCGCGCTGCGAAGTGCTTCCTTCATCCCTTTGAATCTCACTCTATTTCTACTTTCTAGGCAGGCCGATACGGCCTTTGCACCGTGCGCGTGCGCGTCCCTGAATTTCAATCGTGAATTCCGACTATAGGTAACGACATTTTTCGAAATTAACCAACAAATTTATAGCCGAGCTTTCGAACGAGGCTTTCGCGCACCATTTGAGCTTTCGCGGGAGAATCGATGCAGCGCATTAAGCTTGAGCTCACGTCCAGCGTGCGAACATTATAATCGAATTGTTTACGTTCCGAGCCGATTCCCCTAATGCCGGAGATAAGGCGAAAGTGCTAAAATGCATCAACGTGCGTGCGGGGGCAGCTTTGCGCAATATCTCTCACCGCTGACCGCGATATTAGCTACTGGCTTATACCACTGCTGGTGCTCTGTACACTCGGCGCGTTAGTTAATGCCAAGGCGGAATTCTCGGGATTTCGGTGAACCGCTAGTTTGATGGACATCAGCGAATTTTCGAGACTATGGCAGTAATTAAATTCGCTTGATTTACATGCGCGCGTAGATTATATATGGGAATATAGCCGCTGTATACTGTTAACCTTTTCCGGCTTCTCGAAAGAGAGGGAGAGAGTTATATGTAATCGCATTACCGAACATCAAAGAGTAAAAGTGTATATATACAAACGCGAGGCGTTCCACCCACAGGAGAATAAAGTCGAGGATGCCGCTTTTGGGAATATAAGGACATAGACCGCGCGACTGCTTTCAAACGGCCGGCGTCGTTCGATTATATGCCGCTGCTTCTGCTTCCCTTTTTCAGGATAAGCCGTGTGTTTGCCGAACGGCGAAATTGACTCTGGCCTTTTTCCTCTTCTCTCTCTCCTGCCTATCCTTCGCTCTTGTGAAAAAGCTTCGTTTATCGCGCTGACCAGATAATTTGTTTCAACTCGGAGTCTGCGCGAGTGGGCAGTTTTTCGTTATTACGTGGATTTGAATAACTTGGCCTTTTATAATATTCGTCGGTAAACAGAGGGTTCGGTCAATTTTTTCCGTATGGCTATACGGATTCGCATGAATTCAAGCAGATAGATCGTATAATATTATATTCGTGTATGTAACTTCCTTATATATAACTCTTCGACTGTACAGCTGTTGCATATGCATGTCACGCGTATAAATATTTGAGACACACACCTGCAGGCTGTATACGAAAACAAAAAGAAGCGAGAATCTCTCACGCCACACACGCGACTCATTACAGTAGCGAGCGCGTATTTTCCTCAATCGCAGCGCCAAGTATTCGATAAAATTGATCGCGAAAACGCATAAATAAGAAAGATTGAGGTCGCGCGTGCGACGTATATTCTTCTCCGTTTCTATTTCCGCCGCCTTCGCTTTACTATTGCAAAGAAAAATTTCGATCAGCGTATGCCCGAGTGAATCCGCTCCTCGTATCAGTCAGTCATTCATAAGTTACAACAGTGTATGTATGTATATATATATAAAGTTATGTACTTGCAAACGAGTGCAGCTGTTTTCTGTTCGATACGCAGCGCGAACAGAAGTTACGGAGTCATCGAGGGTGCGATGATGAGGCCATGTACGAGAGGGAATAGGAATCGTCGAGTGTTTTCACGAGAGTTGCTTCGTTTTATTCGATTCGAGTGTGTGCGTTCGCTTATTCAGTCGTTGATGCTCCGCCTGTGTAATTGAGTTTTATTTGGAATTCATTTATTCTAGCGGTACAGGTATCCCTCGCTCTGTTCATGTTGTCGACGAATACAAAAAAAAAAAAAATATAACGAGCGACCTTGCTTTGTGCATAAACGAGAAAAACGTTACAAGTCGTTTCGAAAATTGTCTCCGCGAGAACGAGAGAAGAGATGAAGATAATGAACGAGAGGAATAAAGGAAAAGGAGCATAAAGAATACCTGATGCGCCGCGGGGAAAGAATGAATTTAATGACAAAAGTTTATTGCCGTCTTGAATGGTAAATAAGCCGCGGAGGACTTTTTTCTTATCCTCTCTGATGCTATAACTGTAACTGTGCAACTCAGCTCGGCGCTTATAAACGGCGTTTAATAAATCATCGAAATATACGGTATAATATAGAAAGCTCGGCTCCGCTTTGAATTAAAATTCCTTCATTATAAACTGTGTATACAGCGGAGTAAATAAACAATGCGTCGCTTGGCGGGGAAAAAAAATGAATCGAGCAAGCGCTGGCGCATGAAAATTCCCGTCCTTAACAGAGAATATAAAATTACTTTCTTTGCAGGCATGCGCGCGTCTGTCAGAGCGGTGTCACGTCGAATACACAGCGAGATACAGAGCGATGAAACACGAGGGAAAACTATTTTTCATAAAAAAAAGGGAAGAAAGCTCTTTGTTCAGCGAGAAAATGATGAACTTTTGCTAGTTGTATCCCACGAGGCTATATCTATTAATGAAAAACAAGCTCTCTCTCTCTCTCTCTCTCTCTTGTCGGAAGCATTTCGCGTATGCATAATTAACCGCTTGGATTCTCGTAATCGAGTTCCTATATTTTCATCCACGCTACTGCTGCAGGGGCGTAACGAGTATATAGTTATAACGCGCGTCGGGACGAAAAGCGTGTACATCCTATTGATCAATCTCGAAAAAGAAACGAGGCCATGGCGTTATTTGCTCAGTGATTTTGCCAAACAGCTGTATAGAGGGTCCCTCACCTTACGCGGCTGCCAGCATAATTACACTCGTTCCACGAGTGCATAATTACATGAGGTTTTTAGAGCCGCGCGTAAAAAGCGACACGTGCATTTTCCTCTTCGGCAGAGAGCCCTCGGAATGAAGGGAGAAAGGCAGAAGCAGAAGAAGGAAAAAACGGGGCCGCCCGTCGTGAAAATGCATCATAGAAAAGCATTACGACGCATTTCCGGGCATTAAAATCAGCTTCACGCGCGCTCGTATCTACGTATAGAGAGAGAGAGAGAGAGAGAGAGAGAGAGAGCGGTGCCATCGCGATGAATGAGCTTGCGCGCGCGCGAGCGAGCTACCCCTACCAGTACTGCTGCACGTCGAGCTGTCGTCACGTTTCTCTCACTCCTCTTTTTCACTCGGCTTCTCTATACACTGCGTGTAGCTGCGCCGTCTGTCTCTCCAGCGCGCGTCGAGTCTCCGTGTCTTATTGTCTGAATTGGAAATGTTAAGTCGTAGCTTCTCCTTGTGCTAAGCACAAACGGAGGGAAAATTCTGGCTCCTTTCTCGCGGCAAATTGGAGCGAGGCAGCTAGCACGAGAGAGGAAAGAAATTTTTAGCACGCGCTACAGAGAGAGAGAGAGAGAGAGAGAGAGAGAGAGCATTGTGCACATGCTTTCTTCGAAATGAGAAGTTTTGGTCGGGCAGTAATTTTTCCAAAGCTTTGCGGATCCCTCAATGCGGCTATTATGCGACGGGGGTGAATGTAGACGTTTTAATTTTTTCCTCGATCCGAGCAATTAATTACGCGCCCGGTATTTCAAACCCACGTATATTAATCCTCCAGCGACGCGCGTATGAAAATTAGCCACACGCTGCAGGAATTCGGAGCTGTATTTGCTAAAGGAGGTATCTTACTAATCCACAAAGACACGAGATATAGAGCTCGCGGTGCTCAAAGGACGCTGCGCGTTTTGATTAAAACCGGTTCGTCGTCGCGTGCGGGCGTATCGGACCCGAAAAATCCCAACACATATGCATGCGAGCTAGAAGCTCTATAGCGATAAAGGGCACAACGTATATGCGCGCGGCGACTCGCTATACATAGCGCGCGCACGTCTCCAACGTTCGAAAGAAAAGAGTCGCAGAGCATCGGCGAGAGCGTCGGCGGCGGCATTAGGTACCTATATAGCGAACTGGCTGCTCGCCGGGCCGAGGAGTCGAGTGGAGGTGGCGGCGAAGAAGGCGTGCGCGCGCGAGAGACCGAGTGAGAGGGAGAGAGAGAGAGAGGGAGTAGCGACGGCGGGACCACAGTTAGCATCATAGATAGTACCGCGCATGCACCATTGACGTTAGTGAGAGCGCCCGGATTTCAGTGCGCTCGGCATCGCGAACCCGGCTGGACGGCTTTTCGGGGCTTCCGCGGCTGGTTAGCTGGCTCTCTGTCTTCTATTTTCTCGCGGGAAAATTCGATTGCGCCGCGCGCGGAGAGTGTGCTTCTTTTTCAGCGGAGACACCTGTCGTCGATTGCGTAACGCATCAGATCGCATATAGGTATATAAGAATTTTTTCGCCAAGCAAACGTCAAGGAGAAAAGAAAAGAAAAGAAAAATCATCGGCGAGAGTGTGCAATATCGCCAAGAGTGGACTTTCGCTACGGCGGCGAGTTATCGAGTATCGGAAAAATTTTCAACGAGGGATCTCTCATCCAGTGCTCCGTTCGGTAATTACTTGGCCATTCATACACGTGCAGCGTATACATAGACCGCATCATCCCCTTTGAAACGCGTCCGTACTTTTCTATCGCTGCTGCTTATTACGTAATGTTGTTCCACGGGAGATTATTTTAGATGCGGGAGAGTGACGCTTTTATAAGCCGCGCGACACGACGCGGTTTTTCATTTCGAAAATTGGTCAGCGCCGCGTAAATATAGCCTACGCGGTGACACACAAGCTCGTGGTCGTGAGAAAAGCCGCGTAGCGTAATTGGGGAGAGAATAAATTCGCTCGCTGGACGAGCAAGCTGACGAGTATCGGCGCTATTGACTGTCGTCGCGAGTCGGGACTCTCCCGGTAGTATAAATACGCGAGGCAGCCGATTGCCAAACGCTAAATCACCGGCGAGTATAATGCTGTTTTTGTTCATGCAAATGAGCGCGATTACCGGCGCATCGGTTTTACTACCGCAATCAGAGCTGATACTCGCTGCGTTATAGAGCAAACTTCCTCTGCTCGTCTGCTTGTATCTCTCGAGTCACGGGAGCGTCGAATAAATTAGATCGAATGGAAGCTGAAATTTGTGTGACCACAGCGCAATTATCGAAAAGCGTGAGAGCGAACAAAATAAGTGAGCAACCGCCGCCGCAACGAAGGTCCACTCGAGCACACAATATAATCGCGCTATAACGACTACTTTCTCGTCGCTGGTCCGTATACAGGAGGAGTCCTTATAAGGTCGGCCCCCGTCAGCTCGTGTCTCCGGATATCAGCAGAGCGTCAGCCGATCGAGATGTGCGGTGCGTTGTGTGAATCGTTGAGCTGCCGAGAATGATCACCGGCTACCGCTGCCACCACCCCTTCGCCGAGAGGATGACAGTCCCGGGCGAGATTGCAGTAGCCGGCTACCGCCAGCGCCAACAGCTGCAACCATCACGGGATGAAGAGCGAACGGAGATGAGCCAGCAACCGGCCGTCACGGCCCGTCGACGATGTGAAAGCTCATAAGGAATCGCTGCTTGCTTGCGGTAGGTGATGTTCCTCATCTTCTCCAATAACGATCTCTCACTTGCGCGTTCTCCGGAACGACTCAATCGGTGCTTTTGATCGATGCGTTGCGTTATGCGCGCTAACGGCTTCTTCTTCTTCTTCTTCTTCTTCTTCTTCTGCTGCGGGAGTAAGATGCGATTCAGGCAATAAGCGTTGATTGATGCCTCGGTAAACAGTTGGCGGCTTCTCACCTCAAGGTCCTCTCAGGCATTGATTTTTCGAGAACCTCTCGATTCGACGACGTTTAGTCGGGCTATTTTTATAACCGCGTTGGTTGAATGAACCTCGTCGCCAATGATTTCGTGCGCGAGCGTGAATGGATCGAATTCCCAAGAGACAGGCTTTATTATGTTTTTTCCTCCTCTGCATTAACCATCGCACCTTGAACTCGAAATACTGGAAAATTAAAAGCCGTATTAGTCAAATGAGAGGGGCAAAGGCTGACTCACGAACAACAGCGGCGCACTTGAACAAATATACAACAACAACAGCGGCTGAAAAAACTTTCATGAGCGCGCGCGAGCGTTGTGTATAACGAGAAAGAAAAAAGTGTTACACGAATGAGCGAAACCGGTAGAGGAAAAAGAGTCGACAATAAAAGCTATAGTTCTCCATGAGAGAAAGAAAAACAATCGCTCGTTTCAATTTGTTGCATGAAATTTAAAAATAACACAAAGACAGAAGGGGCGGACAAAATTTTTTTGTGCCAAAGCACTCGAGCGAGGTGATATATATCGTCGACAATACCGGGAGAGAGAGAGAGAGAGAGAGAGAGAAATATACGAGTGTATTTTTCCTCGGTGTATAGGTGCACACGCACACAATGCAGTTTCTCCATAACGCGGCTCTGAATTTGTGAAGCGCGCGGCAAAGATACGCAACAGGCTACACTCGTGCATAATCGAATTATTCGAAGCATATTATTCTATTCACACAGTGCAGCCTTCGGATCGGCCGTGTTTGTAACGTATTTTGCCGGAAGCTCGTGTTTTGTATATTGACGGATTGAATTATTCTTAATCGCTATCTCCGCAGCAGCCTCTCGCGCTCTCCCGGAGTGAATCTTATTAATTAAGAACGATAGCGGGAGGCGTTAGTTGACTTGAACGATCGATACTTCTTTATATAGATATTACATCATAACGCGGCGGTGGCTTTGAAATGTAACAATGGTGTGTGCTTTTCCACGGCGTTAAAATTCCGAGAAAAAGAAAGCGCACTCCCTCATTGTATTTCGAGAAATCTTTCGAGTTTCGAGAGACCCAGTATTCGACCTTCCGAAAAGCGCGCTGCTTAGAAAGCAACGGTATACTTTTTTCTCTCAGCCTGACCTATAGCCGATGGCGCCTTTATGTAATGCGAAGGTCGGCACATTACTTGGCCATGTTCGTGTTCCTCGGGAGACACGCGTTGATACAAAGGTGCGACGAGATAGTAATTTGGTTCTGGATTTCGCTCAAAAGTCCGATCAGTTCCGGTTCACTCCAGTGTAATTAAGCTCGACGAGATTGACGTCGACTCTGTTTTTCCAGCGTTTGGATTTTAAATTACGAATTTCTAATTAAGCGGCCGTAAAATCAATCCAATTTTCCCGGAACCGACGCGGGTGACTGTCGAAATATAAATCGATTGATGTACACGATGGCAAAGTCCTCAATCGCAACTAACGAAGACCTAATAGAATTTCCCATCAATTGCCATTCAAGCACCTCATCGCTATATACGACGCTTAATGAGGCGATATTTACGGACTAACTAAGCGGCCGCGATGTTTTTATAGGTTTTCGATTAGCGCGGGTATANTCCATAACGCGGCTCTGAATTTGTGAAGCGCGCGGCAAAGATACGCAACAGGCTACACTCGTGCATAATCGAATTATTCGAAGCATATTATTCTATTCACACAGTGCAGCCTTCGGATCGGCCGTGTTTGTAACGTATTTTGCCGGAAGCTCGTGTTTTGTATATTGACGGATTGAATTATTCTTAATCGCTATCTCCGCAGCAGCCTCTCGCGCTCTCCCGGAGTGAATCTTATTAATTAAGAACGATAGCGGGAGGCGTTAGTTGACTTGAACGATCGATACTTCTTTATATAGATATTACATCATAACGCGGCGGTGGCTTTGAAATGTAACAATGGTGTGTGCTTTTCCACGGCGTTAAAATTCCGAGAAAAAGAAAGCGCACTCCCTCATTGTATTTCGAGAAATCTTTCGAGTTTCGAGAGACCCAGTATTCGACCTTCCGAAAAGCGCGCTGCTTAGAAAGCAACGGTATACTTTTTTCTCTCAGCCTGACCTATAGCCGATGGCGCCTTTATGTAATGCGAAGGTCGGCACATTACTTGGCCATGTTCGTGTTCCTCGGGAGACACGCGTTGATACAAAGGTGCGACGAGATAGTAATTTGGTTCTGGATTTCGCTCAAAAGTCCGATCAGTTCCGGTTCACTCCAGTGTAATTAAGCTCGACGAGATTGACGTCGACTCTGTTTTTCCAGCGTTTGGATTTTAAATTACGAATTTCTAATTAAGCGGCCGTAAAATCAATCCAATTTTCCCGGAACCGACGCGGGTGACTGTCGAAATATAAATCGATTGATGTACACGATGGCAAAGTCCTCAATCGCAACTAACGAAGACCTAATAGAATTTCCCATCAATTGCCATTCAAGCACCTCATCGCTATATACGACGCTTAATGAGGCGATATTTACGGACTAACTAAGCGGCCGCGATGTTTTTATAGGTTTTCGATTAGCGCGGGTATATAATGTAATCGCGGGCTGCTTCATAAACATCTCGGCGCCGCCGCGTGTTATGTATACCCGGTAGCCGTCGTTAAAAAGAAACCGGGAACGAGGCGTTAATCGTACACGTAAAACCGAGTCTCGTACGTGTGTGTGTGTGTGTGTTTGGCGCGAAACAACCGTAAAGATCTTGTAGAATTTGTTCTCCTCGTCTTCGTCTTCTTTTTCGGCGAAGCTTCCCAAAGAGACGTAAATTATCGGGGAATAACGCGGCCGGAGCTGTAAATTACCCGGGGAAACTTTTCGCGCGGTGCACGTGACGCGTGATGCCTTTTTTCGGGGGGGATACGCGACGCTCGAAAAATTTTCCTCATCCCCCTCGCGAGCGCGACGCAATCAAAGACATTTTTCTACTTGTCGCTGCGCTCTAAGGCGTTAAAGATTGAACGCGGTCGTGTGTACTTTGCGAAAATTCGCGATCGGCGTACACATATATATAACTTTGGCCCGCGCTCTCGCGCTTACGTATTCGAGAGCCGTTCGTCTTTGAAAAAGTCGAGAGATTTGTCATTCGGGGAGGAGGCGAGTTTTCAATTTCAAAAGTTTTCGGGGCCGTTGCAGTGTCTCACGTGGCTTGGAAGATTACAGGAGGCTAGCTTCTTTCGCGCATTAATTTACGAATTTTAATTGCGAGAAAGCTCGTGCGTGGCGTAGGAGAGACGTATATATAAATCTCGCATGTATAAAGCGTGCGTTACGAGAGCACGTTGCTAGGTTCGTATAACTTTACGAGACTTTTATTCCTCCCAAGAAGATTTAGCCTGCGAGCATCAGAGATACGCGTATGCATATAACGCATTTTTGAACGATAAATCCGCATAGCAGCCTCGGCGCTGTATAGATTTTCAAAAGTATATAAACGCGAGTAGGCAGGTCATATATTCGTGCGTCCATTAAAATTCCCCGGAGCATCCGGCGCGCGCGGATTCGTTTCGCTGAATAAGAGCGAGAAAAAGAATCTGCCTCGTATAAGCGAGCGAATAAAAAAGTTCCCGTTCGAAAATAATTAGTGCGGGCTGCGTGCCAGAAGAAGCGACGCATCTTCAATCTTTTTTTTTCTTTAATTGCCCCGGCGACCCCTCGATGTGTTTGGCCTTTTATAATCCGGCTTGTTTTATGTCGAGGGCTTATATACGAGGAAGGGAGAGAGAGAGAGAAAAAAATGTTGTTACATAAAAATATATACCGCCGCGTGAGCAGTCCCTTGGTGTTTGACGACTGTCGCGTTGACAGCTGTTTAGTTTTGCTTGATTGAGACGCGCGGCTGAATTGACTGCGACCTGTAGCTGCGCTCCGCTATGAATATACCGCCGCGCGGTGTCAATTCGACGAGTCGCCGACAAAAAATTGAGACTTCGTTCTCGAAGCTTTTTCTAAAGTTATGCGAGTCTGAAAAAAAAGGACGGATGAATTTTCATCAATTGCGGATTATCGATTGTATAGAAGGGAAAAGGAAAATAAAGCATTATATATAGAAAGGCGTATTGCAAGCAATTTCTCGGGGATATATATATAAGATCTTATTTCAAGGTTACAGCCCAGTGATTCGAGGCAGTAAATAGCCGGGGCAGGATCGTCGAGCAATACGGCATTGTGAGAACGGCCGCGTCTCACAATAAATGACGTATGTCTCCCGCGCGCGCAAGCGCCAGCACAGCCGTACTATATACTATATACAACGCATTTTCCGCAAGAGCGCAAGTAGGGATCGACTGAATTACGTTTACGTCGTTCGTACCTCGTTCGCCTCAACTTGTACCCTCTGATGCGACGACATAACTACCACTGCTACTCTCGCGTGCCTATTGTGCTCTTCGGTTTTAGATTTCCCCTCTCTCGTCGCGCATTAGAAGATTGAATTCGAGCTTTCGAGGCTGCACTACTCGCTTTACGATAACAAAAACTGATGTTTGATTTATCGCGAGCAGACTTTACCCGCCGAATTCAAATGAACCAATCCGTTTGATTAAAACTCTTCTTCTCTCCTCACTGAAAAAAGAGGACAATCGATGGCAGGCACAATCTCATTATCGTGCAATCAGGCAGAATTCGCAGCTATACACAGGAGCGCTTTAAACAAACAGAACGCTCGAGCGAAGCGTAACACGAAAATGAATCACAGCAGCAGAAGTCGGGTTGCGACTAGTGAACGACAGCAGCAAAATCCAATTGCGACGCATTAGCATCGCATAGCCGAAAGGCCGGCCCTAAAGTGATCTTTAATTCGGCTAATACAAAGATTGGCCGCGCGCGCATGCAGAAGAAACGTCCCTCTCTGTCGTACATTGCACTCTCGTTGCGTTCTCTGCGTACACTAGCTGTAGCTCCGGTAGTGTCTTTGCTGCCGCGCGCGCTCCTCTCGAGATTAATAAAAGTTGCCGCTCGTTGCAATTAAGCCGGACGACTGCTGCTGCTGCTGCAACGGGAGGATCGTGAAAACAAATTAGTCCTCTAAAAGTTTCCCGGGCGATTGTCGCGCTCGCTAGCGTCTCTAATGAAACGACACTCGCTGCACGCTTTCAATTAAGAAATTTTATTAGAGGACCATCGCTGAATTTCCGCATAGCGAATTATACATAAACAATCCGCATAGTTGGGAAGCTCGTTACAAGGCTGCTATACTCGCCGAGTAGTATAGTATAGTGCAATCGATACACACGAGGCGCGCAAGTTCAAAAGCGTATAGCTACAACACAGCTCGAGGCTGTAAGAATAGAGCCGACTGCCTGAGCTAGCGCGTGTGTAAAGTAATAACAATATCCCGAGGGATCGATCGCCGCTCGCTCGCGCGATAAAGAAACAATAACTGAAGGAGCGAGGCAGAATAACAGCAGCGCGATTTATGAATGGGACGAAGCGTCGAGGCCGTCGCATCCATCGCGAGCTAATCCGTTTAATTAGAACGAGAGAGCTGCGTTTAACAAGCCGGCTTTTATTATGATAAAACGAATCGTCGATTATTATTATTCACGCGGGAAACAGATTGCGCTGATGCGTATAAATGGCCTTGTACTTCCTTCGGGCTTATACTATAGCTGTGATGCAGAATTGGAATTTATCGAGTGCGCGCGCTTTTCAAAAGCAAAAGACATGCAGTTCGAAAGGAAACAGAACTGAATAATATGTCATGTGGGCTGTACCACATAGCTCGGCTTGTGTCTTCGGACGAATTTGGATTTCTTAAATTAGAATGTCAAGCCCGACGAGAATAGGTGACGGATGATACCGCCAGCCAAACGACCATTAATAATCATTATCGGCCAATTGACCGACTTCAAAGTAGACACGAGTATATATGTGTGTATAGAAAAAGACACGCCGTGTATGCGATTCCCCCGTAATCGCTGCGGATAATATTGGAAGCAAAGTACACAACTTCCTTGCGGCTTTCGCTAATCGTTCTTTATTATAGCCAGGGACTTTGGCGACGAATTAATTAGTCCCCGCGGCAGCCGGAGACTGCTCGCGCGCTAAACTAATAGACTCTTTCACTTCTCTCGTGTCTCCGCAGGCGATGAAACAATAAAGCTTAATACCGGAAATCGAAAATCGCGTTTTTCGCCGTCGCGATCACTTGTGCGAAAACGAATGGCTTTAATCATATACGTAAAATCGAAGAGGACTGAAAAAACACGTCAATTAATGAATTTGTCGATTTCGTGCTCTTTTCACACGCATCGCACGTTTGCGGCCTCTCGAAAAGTTTCTCTCCTACCATTGAGCAGCTCTCGTAACTTACTTTCCGCGGGTAGATTAACGCTGGCAGCTTCGGGCATCCTCAAGCGCGGCTCGCTCTCGTCTTACCTTGCCTCTCGACCGCCAGTGTATATAGCGTGCGTTATATAGTCTCTGCCTTCGAGTGACTCTGCGCTCTGTCTTTGCCGTTCTATTTTTCGCCGTCTCTCTCTCTCTCTCTCACTCGAGCTTGCGAGTAGCTTGCGACGCGCGCGGGAAAAAAAGGAGAAAATTATCGGGCTATAAATACGATGGGGGCTGGGACAGAAAAATGTCAGGCCTCTGCTGTTCGAGTGTTATAAAATCGGGGGCTCCAGTGTGTATCGGCGTCTTCCGCATTGAACTCGTAATTTTGTAATACACCGGTGGATCGAGATTCGTTATTCTTATCGAGTACCAGCTCGACCTTTTGAACTATTCTCGTCGAGTGCTTTTTTTACGACTGATCTATAGAGCTTCTGGAGCGCAGAAAGCTTCTATTTTCCGGATCATCGTACTCTCGATCCCGCAAAATTTCCCCCGTCGCTACGCATCCAAAAGTGAAAAATAAAAGCGGCGACGTTATACTTCTTCCAACTTGCATCGATCCATCGACTGAAGAGAGGGAGAGAGAATTGCTAAAAAATAAAGTCACGTCTCGAGCTTTATTTTCTGTTATATCACGTATAAAATATTTTCCTCGCCGACATATTTTTCCTGCTGACTCTTGCAGCGATGATTTTTTTACGAGCCTCCTTTTACCGTTTCTTCATCGGTTTCAGTTGTATATTCTCCCTGTGGCTTCTTCCGCTCTCCGACTTTCTTTATTTCTCCCCGAACTTCTCGCTCGCTCGTCGTCGTCGTCGTCGTCGTCCTTTATTTCTTGCGCTTCCTTAGTCGGATTTCAGCTACACACGCTCTATTCTTTCATCTAGTTCTTCTTCGCCTACTTTTTTCATCCCCCAACTTTAGCCGCGGTGCTCGAATTTTCAGGTGCTTTTTCATTGGCTTAACTGCGTTCGCTGTGTACTGCTCCTCTTCGAAGAAACTCTCGAAGTGTAACTTTTCGTCGCGTACGTGTGCTCGATACAGGTGCAGTATTCTCGACTTTCCTTCAACTCCGAAATATAGTTTCGAATTCGCGCGCGCGCACTGTGCATCAGTTGCCTATGTCAAAGGAATCATTAAAAACTTGCACCGGAAGAAATCGCTCATCGAATTAATACACTTGGCCGGAGTTGCACCGGCGGGAGAACTCGGCTGTTTATTATTCGATTGGAGCTGCACTTATTAATGGATTCAGCGTAAATACGCCGTTAAATATTTGATAAAAAAAAAGCTCTTGCCAGACGCATCTCTACAAGTATAAAGCTGCACGGCGTTACGTGAGGCGAGAGAATCTCTGGCGCGGAAGCGTCGAGGCAAAGTATACGTGATTAATCGGTTGGATTCGCTGCTGCTGAGTTTAGGTTTTCCGAGTCAGCGACTCGTTCCTTGTCTTGATGCGCATAGCCGACTCCCGAAATTCACGTCTTGTGTCACTGGGACGAGGAAAAAAGCGGTAGAAGCGTACGTGAGTCAATAAAACTGTCTTTCTCTTCGATTGTTCTCTCTGTTTCTCGTCGCTTCCTCTGTTCTTCAAATGGGCGAGCTTTTTCTCTTGGGCGAAGAGAAAGAGAAGCGAACGAAATATCCGACTTTAATCCGTTTCCGGGACGACGAGATTTATGCTCCGGGGAAATATCGAAGCGTTTAGCAACGTCGCTTCAGCCTGATGCTGCTGCTGATGCACATGGAGATCTGGGTTAAGTGTCTGCATCAGCTTATTAAGCGTTTATTACTTACCAAACTTTCTTAAAAGTATATCCGCGCACAGTTCCATGAAGATTCTATGCTATATGGCATATTTTCGAATATCTCGAAGCGAAATTCGCTCGACTAGTAATGCGAAATCAGTTTTGGACTGACCTTTCTCTCACCGCCTGAACTCGTTTCGACTCTCGAAAATAGATGGCGCATGGGCACTTTTTTTGCTCCTTTTATCACGATCGGTGTGCGCAATGTACATATAGCGATGTGCCACTTTTGCCAAAATTGCCGTGTTGGGCCTGCTGCTTGGGCTGCTCGCACTATAACTGTCGGTGCAACTTTTATTTTTGCAAAGTGTCCGGGTCGATGTATTCGTTAACTAAAACACAAAGCACCCCCTCTATAAGCATACATACAAGTTTCGCAAAATTAGCGCGCGATACGTGGTGCAGTCGGTATCGAAAAACAATACAGCCCCCAACGCAGCTGCAGCAGCGGTGGCTAGAATTCCCGGGCGAAATTTCGCTCGCGACTACTTGCTTCGTCGGGATAAAAAGCTGCGAGAGAAGCTTGCGCCCAGACGATCGTTTCGCGCGCGCGGAGAGGAGATGGCTGCGCACGAAAAAGTAGCGCTGTGAGTGTGTACGTATATGAAGAAATAAAACAAAGCCAAGAGTATCGGGAACATCGAGCGAGTGTATATCTCTTTCTCTTATTTCGCGGCGACCTATATAAACGAGGCCTTGCATTGCCGCGTCTTCTTCGAAGAGTCGATCGGAATATCTGCCGAAATTAAGCTTGTGCGCGTAGAATGTATTATATGTGTGACACGAGTTACGGTGAATGGAACGTGCGAAAACGGAAGGATGAGGAGGGTGTATACAGTTGCGGACGTGCCGGGAAAAATTTTAGGTCGGGGAGTTCTTCTTCTTCTTCTTCTTCTTCTTCTTTGACTCTTTGGCGCTTGATGTATTATATGTATGATACTACGTATAGTTCTATTGCGCCGACAGAGAGAAAAACAGAGTTTTCGGGGTCGAGCTTTCATCCCGGGTGAGAAACGCACTGCGTTAGTGTATATCGCTCGAAAAATAAAACAGGGATGCAAAAGTATTCCGATAATTTTCTCAATCTCTGCGAGTATACAGCGCGCGCGTGTACGCAATTTCATTTCTCGAGAGCTGTACACACTGACGCGTCTACTCTCTTTGAGAGCTCGTTTGACTCGGTGCGCCTCGTCGTGGCAAACTTTGACTTTGAATGAAAAGAAGCTATACACAGCCACATACACGTACGTATACTCCCAGCAGAGAGCTGCCGTCGATAAAAAGCAGCGTCAAGAGAAAAAAGTCGTCTAGATAGCTTCTTCTTCTACTTTGTCTCGCGAGCCCAGGGGCAAAACTCAAGATTGCTCGCAATTTGCCAGGAAGAAAGAGAGCTTCTTCCCTTTCATTCAATGTATAGATATATATATACAATGTAAAAGTGCTGCAGCGGCAGAGTTTCCCGATAATTCTCCAGTGCGTATGTGTGCTGAAGCCGCAGCCGAAGCAACACGGCGACAATGCTCTCGCGAAAAACGACCCTGGAAAACTGGAGCGTACACTGCCGCGAAAAAAAAAAGAGGGAAAAAGCTTTCTCGCTCATTGACGAGTCGTCGACGCGACACGTAACTCCGCAGATAAGCGCCGGCAGCAGCTGAGGGATTATTCCAAGCCGAAAAATAGATTGAGAGAAAGAGGCGCATCGTGGAGCGGGATAGAAAAATGGAGAAACAAAGTATCCAGCGAGCGATGTGGGTATATGCGATATGAGAGAAAACGCGTAGGTATGTGTGTGGCTTTTGAAAAATTACACGCCGGGATATTCATCGCTGATGTCTGATGCTGGTAAAAATAATGTACAACAGCTACGTGACCGCATCCCTGGATCTCTTCGAGTTTTTTCTTGCAGCGCGCAGCTTTTATCCGTTACTGCTATTTTCGTGCTTTTACACACACGCCGTTGGCTTTTATACGTTGACAGTGGAGGAGGAGATTACCGCGTGTTTTCCGGGAATTAAGTCGGCGGGTCACTGCGATTTGCGAAAAGAAAAGCCGAAATATTTAAATTTCATTACAAAGGCTTCCGAGAAACGTCCGAAATCAACCGTATCAGACACAGAGCGGAGAGAGAGAAAAAAAAAGAAAAGAGAAACCTCGACGATGTTCAACATACGCCGGAAAGAGAGAAAAAGGAAGAAACATATTTCTACCCGACGTCGACGACTGTGACAAAAACACGCATATGTGTATAGCAAAATCCTCGCTCTCGTGTACGCATCAGCGATATCACGCAGCCGGTCGAGATTTACACGATGTCGGCGCGCTGCACAGGTTATATTATTACACTCACCACGCAAACTCTTTTTTCTTTCTCCTCTTTTTCGAAGCGCGTTGTGCGAAGATAGAAATCGAAGCTCGTCGAGATTGAAATTGTAATAGAGGTGCCGTGGGTGTATAAATCTCGATCCTTGAATCTCTAACGAATGAAAAAAATCTATTATTTTTCTATTCCGAGAGATTAAGGACAAGCGGGAGCTTGTTAGGGGGAATTACGCTGGAAAGTTTGAAGGATTTTCTCTTTCCTCTTCGAGCTCGGAGTCGAGTTTTTTTTTTTTTTTTTTTTTTATTATTGTACGAGGTGAATTAATCGTGGTGGTAATGACGGGGATTATGTGTCGGGAAATCAAAGGTTGAAAACTAGCTGGAAAACATTGGTCGAGCAAATATTTTTCTTAGCGATGAGAAATTGATTTACGCTTTTGATGCGTGTGTTCTACAAGCTCGCCGACTGAAGCGCTATTATGGAAACAATAAATCAACTGATGAAATGTCCCTATTATTTACAACGCTCTTGTTTCTCCTACTCGGCTGTTGTGTGTCTCGAGTGTACGAATCGACCGCAGAACTTTTTCGTTATTTTTTTTTTTTGCTCCAGTCGACTTTGCAGTTTATGTGACAGGAGAAAAAATAAATGTATTTATCAAACGACCGTTTTGAGTGCTCCCGCGATGCGTCTACTTTTACTTTACAAAAATGGAGTTCAATCTTCGATTCAAAAACAAAATTTTTCTCGCAGTACAATGTATATGTTCAGAACTGGTACACGCGAAAATGTGTCGAATAATGTCGGCGGCGACTTTTATCGCGACAATAAAAAATCAATCCGCGCGCGAGCCGAGAACAAAATCTCGCTGCTAGCTGGAGAGCTTTTATACGTCTGTATACAGCAAAGTGACAAAGGCCATTGTTCCGCCGCACGTGAACGACCTCTTAAGTATCCCTCGTTAAAATACACACGCCGAAAAGTCCATTCCTCGTTCGAACGAGTTTTGCGGCCGTATAAATTCCCGAAAATTCGAGCTCGCTCTGTATCACCGCGCGAACATAGTCGTAAATCGACCTTCCTCGCGTATATCCGAGAGAAAGAGAGAGAGAGAGAGAGAGAGAGAGAGAGAGAGAGAGAGAGAGAAACACGCAGGCGTTTTAATATCAATGCATCGCTGTTTCGACCATTATCAAAACGACGCGTGTATAGAGAAAAATTTATCCGTCAAGGAAAAAATCGACTCTTCGAGAGAGGGAAGCATCCCGAACTACATTCCAGCGCCTCGTCAGGAATGCCGGGCATCCCACTGCTGCAGCAGCAGCATCAGCACGTCATACACACAGCAGAGAGAGAGAGAGAGGGAAACTGGCGCGCAGTAGCACGTGTCCGCGCACTACCAGCTCTCTCTCTCTCTCTTTTCATCCGCGAGTCTCCGCACAGATATAGAGAGGGAGAGGGAGAAAGCCGCGTGGGCGCGTGGACGTGCGCCAAATACCCAATGGTCCGGCGGCCGATACGAGGTGACACATGCGCGCGGCTATCCCTACTCCCTCTCCTGGTGCTACTGCTGCTGCTGCTGCTGCTGCTGCTGCTGGTAACCCCCGAGAATCGGTATGCGCTGAATCTCGCTGACGCGGCCGTGCGTGCATTATGGCCAGAGTCGCCCGATTAATTTTCACGATGCCGCGCTTCGATTGTGCGTTTTCTTCTCGCGCGCTAACTAGCGCCACTAGGTGTTTGCTCGTAATTTATATAATGCACGCGGGAGGACCGCTGCCAATTCTCGTCTCGACTCGTTGGGTAAAAGATATCCCGAAATAAGTTGAGAGAGTAAACAGAGAGAGAATCCCGAAAAATCTCTATCGCTGTGAAGCCCGAAGGATCCGGTGTAACAGCGGGATTTCTAATGCTCCGAGCGAGTGTGTTAGAGGGTTAATGGAGGGACAGCTTAAAAGAGAAAATTGTTATATCCTATTTCGCTCGATGGGCCGAGTGGCTCTCAGTTCGCTCGGACCTACACTTTTTGCGCCTGCCCTAATGAAAGTTTACTATACCTGCACTCTGCTCTCCCGACCTGTTGCTATCAGCCGTCGATGTACTACTGCTATATACGAAACTGGTCGATTAATTCACGTGCTATTCAAAAAGCAGATAGTCGAAACACTCTCGCGCGTATTCTAATGAACCCGCTTAAATATTCATATCCATAAGCGGGGAACACGCGAGACGTTTAGCGCCTCGGGGCCAATCCGCGTAACAGACACACGCGACAAAATCGAATTTGCATATAAATATCCGCCAAGGTCTTTCATCTCTCTCTCTCTCACGGCGTTTCTTCTTTCCCAGTTTCTTAATTAGCAGCAGCAGTGGCAGGAAATTACCAGATCAGTCACGAAAGTTAGCCCAATCAAAACTCGAGGACTGCTCTCGAACTTGTACATTATTTGCATAATTTATTTTTCAAAGTACAGCACGACTATCTCTATAGCTCTCCCTCATCCGCGTAATAACTTTTTCAACGATTTCCGTTTGTTTCTCTTTTTTTTTTTTTCATTTCTTGTCGTCGATCACGTCCTCGTGAATTCCGAAATACACTCCAATCCCCGACTTTCAAACTAATCCGAAATCCAAACGAAATAAAGAAACTCTCCGCGTATGAGCGCATTTTTATTTCAATATAACCCGATCGTCGAGATAAAAGAAAAATCGTGAACTTGGAACTCAGTCCGCCGCGCGACGAAAGTTGCGGAGCGTGTATACGAAAGTTTCTTCCCCGAACTACGTTATACACGTGTGTGCTATATACTTTTTCCGGAGTGTATATGTAGGTGTATATAATACCAACCGGTGTATCGACTTTATTAAAGTGACTCGCGTCTATACATAGCCGGACAGCTGGTGTGTATATATACATATATATCGATATACACAATCGACGTTTCATTGATGAAGCGAAAGTTCATGTCATTCTTAACGAAGATTCTGCGCTACTCCAGCTAGGGCTACTTCCGCGCGGAAGTCTGCAACAGCTGACTCGAGTGGATTGTGTGTGTGTGTGTGCGCAGAGCTATGTAGGGTTAATCCAACGATTGGAGAGGCGGCGATGGCTTTCTTTTCGAGGGCCGGACACGGGCCATCGACTGGCCAGGCAAGGCTTTATTAACACTTAGTCCCTGAATCACGAGGATTCGAAATTCTCTCATTGGTTTAATTGCTTTTTTTGAAGATGACCGATGCGCTATTTATCAAATCAATCGAGGCAAATTCGCCCGATTGATACATTTTCGTCGACGATTGTTGTAATACAAGGGCAGTAAATTAAGCTGTCTCGTTACACAGTGCGCCGGTGATTAAATCGTAAAACGTCACGTCCATGTGTGTCCAATATATATACCGCTTAAGGTCAAGACTGTCCAGTCGCGGCAGCCAAGCTATTTACAACTTTGCAGTGTTGATGTCTTTATTAAATTATTAGTTTCGTACAGAAGCTAGAGCTCTCGGTTAAAAATAGCCGGAGCTATAAATATTTCACGTAACAAATGTTTCACTGTGTACGCTGATGCCTTTACTCTCCAAACCGCACGTAAATAAAGCTAGGATTTATCGGAGTTCCTAGTACAAAAGTCGTCGAAAAATGTTTACAGTGTATAATATGTTTCGCTGCAACGTTGTATACGCGCGTCATGTCGACATCGATCGTAAGCTATAACGAGTACGTCAGTCTCTTTTTTTAGGTACACGTATACAATCTACGAGAGCTACCCCGGCGTGTATAAATTGTTCCGGTGATCGCGCTTTTTTTCCCTACTCGCTTACAAATGGCGCAGTCCATTGTTTATACTTTGCTCGCGAGTTTGAGAAGAGGAAGCTCATTTGTACAAAGTTTCAAGACGCGCTTTGTGCCCCGCACGGCTATTCACGATCAAAGTTCGTAGCTCGGACACATTATTTCCGATATTTCAAAGGTCTAGCACCTGCGCGCGCGCGTAACAAAGAGAATAATTGCGAGTGCTTTATTTGAATTTCCAATTTCTGCGTCGAAAAATATTGGCTCCCGTTTTGAAAATTCATCGAAAAAATATCGGATTTTCCGGAGCTTTGGAATATTCGAAAAACGAGCGCTCAAATCCCATCGTCGATATAAGTCTGGCGCGCGAGAATATTTCCATCACAGAAGACGTTTTTTCCCCGGGCGAAAAAAAAAAAAACTATGCCGTTGCACGAACAAATACAGGGCAGAGTGAAGCTAACGCCGAAATAATATCGGGCCGGCGTTGTGGCAAAAAGTGAGTTAGTCAAATCGAGTTTTTACACGCAGGCGAGTTAGGTATTACAAAAACGAGCATCAGTCTCTTTAAAACAGCGTCATTTATTTTTCAATAGCTGCGTCGTCTTTGAATTTTTCCATCTCTCTCGCTTTCGTCGTGCAGCTTTATAGCCAGTATAGTCGCAGTCCCGCGTATATAGAAGCGACATCGATCGGGCTCTCGTCGTTTGTTTAGAAGTCTCGTTTACGTATAAAAGCCCTGGGCTCTGCAGCAGCAACGGCAGCAGCAGCAGCAGCAGCAGCAGAAGCTCAAAGAAAGCTGGGACGCGAAAGTCCCGGGCCGAGAGACGTACTCTCTCTCTCTCTCTCTCTCTCTCGCTCTATCTGCTCGGATTCGTTTATTGAAAGCTTCTTTCCGGTGAACAGAGATAGAGGGAGAGACGGCCGCTTGCGCACTCGCTAAACTAACGACGTAGCCGGGGCAATCGTAAAAACAATCGAAGAGCTATCTCTGCGGAGAGAGAAAGAGAGAGAGAGAGAGAGGCAGAGGCCGGCATTGATTTTTAAGCGACAAAGAGCACGCGTATAGCGTATGTACCTATACGTGTGTGTGTGTATATATATAGATACCGAGGCGTTATAGTCACAGGTATAGTAGCTGCAGCCGTTAGCGGAAATAGAACGTCGCTGTAATTATTGGCGACGAGAGAGTTATTCAGTCGCGGCGGCGATGACTAACGTTACGGCGTTCGATTGAAAAAAAGACGGAGGCGTGTGAAGCGTTGAATTCTCCATATCCGATGATCTTCTCATTGGACCGGACGAATTTTCGAAACTACGATCGATCGGCCGCTATAACGACACGGCGCCGCACGTCGCGCGCGGTATATATATATATAGGCGCCGGCGCGAGGACATTACAGCAGTAGTCTACTTACACGGCGCCGACTGGAAAGTCGATCCGACGATGCTTGTCTTTATAAAGTGAGACTGGCAAAACCGCGTATTATACACACACGATCGAGTGCTTATCAGCAGAATTTCTCCGGGCTGTGTGTAGACAAAAATGTTTGACGAGTTTAACAATCTCTTTGGCAAATACAGACGATACTCGTATATACGTCCGACCGAGCCAGGCTGTTTCTACTTACGCGTTTGAGCGGGACTAATTGCCGAATCTATCGATGTTTGGATTATGGTGGATATACACACGGCGCTCTGGCACCCGATGATAAAACTTGCTACATCGTCGTTATCCGTTACCGTAAACGATATACCGTTTAACGCGCGGATTTCAGGTGTAATTATCGGTCGGTATATGAGTTTCTTGAAAACCTCCGCCAGTGTTACATACAATTCACGTCGCACATTATTGGATTTCGATTTATAATCCGATGAATATCGAATCGCTGTCAAGGTCGGACTGTGCGACGCGGAGAGGAAGTAACGGATGAATAAAGCGCCGTTAATCGCGTTTATTTCAACGCCGTGTGTCTTCTGACACACGTTTCTTTTGCGTATATATAGACCAGTGATTCCCAATCGATTATTTTTAGATGCAAAACACCGTTTTTTTCTCTCTCTTCGCCCATGCGTGCAGACTATTTTGATTGATACGTATTTTCGAATTCGCGGAATCAGCGCCGCCGCGACAAACTCGATTGTTTATCGTGTATAACACACAACAAACTTATCCGGCAATTCCATTCGTAGGCCGTAGCGTACGAGCTGACTCACGCTTCTGCGAACAAATAAAATCTAAGTAAATACGCTCGATATCCAAAAAGAAAAACACGCAACGTACGTACGGGCGAAAGGGGGCAAATTGCGATTCCGTCGCCAGAGAGCCATTGAATTTACGCGGCTGTTTATGGGGCGTCGACGAATGATGCACGTGATCACACTCGTGTATACGGGAGGTGGAGACACCCTCGTACACTTTTTTTCTCTCATTGTTCAGGAGGAGCGAGAGCTGCGTGTAAGTAGTAGTAGTATAGTAGGCTCGATAAGAGAGTCGAATGTGATATGCGCTCAGGGTAAGAAAGAGCTTTCCTCTCCTATTCTACTTACACATCGGGGTCGCACATTCGAACTTTACGGCCGAGTCACGCCGAATTGTGCAATAATTTTTTTTTTCTCTCTACTCCCTCGTACTCGTGTAGACACCTGTTCTCTATTCTCGGGTTATACGGCCCCTCGTTCGCTCTCCTTGCGGACGAGCTACTCTAGCGCGTTAAGGTCCTGGTTAGCGACTTGCTAAGGAGAGCTTTTTTACGGCCGAGCTTTCAGAATCACTGTAAAGAGCGCATGAAAATCCCGGGAGCTGTAGAAAATGGAAAATACGTATCTCGCTCGTCCGTACGTATCGAGACCCGGACTACTTAAGCCTCTTACTTATATGCCATGCAGACAAATGGCCGCGTCACGGCGACTTTACGAGTTCGTTATTTTTGCCGCGAGCTGTATAACTTATAACGGTGGAAACTTGTTTCCTCCTCTTCTGCGCAGAGTTATTGTATTGCGGTTGGTTATTGTTCGATTCGCGGAAAGTTTTATTTGTCGAGCTTTCGCCAGCAGCCGCGCTGTCAATCTTGAATTACCCTCCCTTTGTAATGGCGCACGAGTTCGATGACCTACATTCACGGGTTTCGCATTCACTGGCTTTGTATATACACAATTCGATTCTTATGAGCTGTGGAATACAGAGGAAAGTCTGGTTGTGTGCTTGCAGGGCCTCGCAAGATGGAGGAGGGCGAGAGGAAGAAGAATCGTGACCGACGCAGCGCCGTACACCCGGCCCTCAGGATCACTAGCTCGCAGTACCAGCCCTCGCCGTTGTTGTTGTCGTCGTCGGAGGCCTCAGCATCAGTTACATCACGCTGCCATCGTCGAAAGCGCCGAACAACGTTGATTCCCCGCTGAGTCAGCCCAGTCATCACAATTGTAGTTCGTGCGTTGATAAAAAAAGAAGAGTAGCGCACGAGTCGCTGGAGAAAAAAGACTGAGATAGTACGAAATAAGGGAAGAAGTTCGATAAGTGACTTTTTAGCCGGAAAAAGCGCGAGTGGAGATAATTGTGTGCGCGAGTGTGTGCGCGTGTTGTGTGTTGGGGTGAGTGCGCGAAATGAAGCGAGACAGAAGCCGCGAAGAGGCAGCTACTGTAAAACAGGACTCGTAGATCGAGAAACGCGGCGAGGTGGAGGAGGACAGCGGCAGCAGCAGCAGCAGCAGTCGCGCGCTCGCGTAAGATGCGGGAGCTGAACGAGAGCGCATGCAACGCGTTGTACACGGCCGTTGAGTGGTCCGGACCTGGGATAATAGTCACCCTGGCCGTGCTCGCCGTCGTCAACGTTATGGTCGTGCTCGGCAACGTTCTCGTCATACTCGCCGTCTACAACAGTATCAAGCTGCGAAACGTCACCAACATGTTTATCGTAAGCTTGGCCATGGCTGATCTCATGGTCGGCATCGCTGTGCTACCCTTCAGCGCCACCTGGGAGGTTTTCAAGGTTCGCTCCTTATATCTTTTATTTACCTCTTTTTCATTTATTTTACGACAGCTCATAATCTACGATGACTGGTGAGAGTTTAATGAACTCTTTAACGGCGGGAGGTCGAGATCCCCCGAAATATTCGAGCGTGGGTGCCCACATCAGCGGTTCGCGAAATTTATCCTTTTTGAACTTTTGAAAAATTAAATTTTCAAAAGACCGAAGCATTTGCCTAACAAATCAATTTTTGTACGCCGCGCGACGGCCCATTGTCATTCATAGCAACAATTGATGCAAATGTCGGTTCATTAACGTTCCGATATTGGCCCCCACGACAGGTGTGGATCTTCGGGGACATCTGGTGTTCGATATGGCTGGCGGTCGACGTGTGGATGTGTACGGCTTCGATTCTGAACCTCTGCGCAATAAGCCTCGACAGGTACCTGGCCGTAACGCGTCCGGTCAAATATCCTCAGGTAAGATACAGTTTGTCCATCCTGTTTATGTACGATATACCCTCGCGCGAATCGCCAAAGTTATGGATTTGCAGCCAGATGACTTTTTACTTCGTCCAAGTTGAAAATTGGGTCAGTTTCTCAATCGGCGTCTTATTTGCGTTTGTCAAAGTTAATATGCGCAATTAGTTCATCGAGGAAGAGACTATATATACGACGCGAAGACTGCCTTAGTTTCTCAGTCGCAATTTACTCAGCGCAAGTGTCCAGGATCTAATGGGTAACTTGTCCTCGTGCAATTTGCAACTTTGCATAAACTGTGCAGTCAACTCAGCGCATCTCCGAGATTGTTGTTATTAGTATTTGTTCGACAAGTTGCGCAGCATTGTTTGCTTGAGACTCGCAACATTGAGTTATACGTTTATTAGAAAAAAAAATTTCTTTTAGTATAGTCGCGATTAATTTCAGCTTACGCTCAATCACTGTAAACAAGAGATAACGTTGTACAGTCTGATAATCCGCGCAGCAAACCGTGAACCTGAGGACCGACCTAAATTCATCGAAAAAGCCCTCCGACACAAACTTTTTCATCTTACAATAACAACAACGACAACAACGAAAAAAATCCCTCTCGTCGCGCGGTATCAGCCACGAGTAATTCTCCCCGAAACATCCAGCAGCAAAGCGCATTACACGCATCCGAACGAAATCAAACTCCCCCGACAAAACAAAGCCACAGCGCGTATCCGTCCTCGAAAAGAGAAAAAATAAAACGAAAATCACCAACACGCGCATTCATCGCGCGAAACAAAACGGAAAGCGCACAGAGTATAACCCAGGCGCGTTATTGCGCGTTCGCGCGATAAACAAACGGCCCAGGGCTTGATTTATTGGATAGCATTGATTACCAATCTCCTCTCTCACTCTAGCAGGGGATGTATTATTACGTCGTTGATTGTTAATCTATCAAGGGCGGCTCGCTCGTAATTAATTCGCGCAGCGACGGCGGCTTCCCCCTTTTATCGCGTATACACGGTGCGGCCAGCGAACTTTCGCGCAAACACGAAAATTAATTCCGCGCGCGCACGCGCGGCGTTGAAGGGGAAACGACGAAAGTGCATTTTTTCCTCCTCCTGTTTATCTTTTACGCGCGTTTGCTCACTTTTTTTAAAGCGCCACGAGACGAGTGTGAGCTTCGTGGAAATACTTTAGAACGTTGCCATGGCTGCGCGTGAAATATCCATCAGTGTCGCATTTTTTTCATCCGATAAATAATAATTTTATACTTGGTGTATATCGAGCCATAAAAAAGCTTGCGCACATTTTCTCGAAGCGCTGCAGTTTTTCAAGCGTGAATTTCCTCGGCGCAAAGTATATAACAACGCGCGTCAGCGGCAATCACAGCTAATTGCACGCAGCGCGACCGCGCGTTATCGTCCCGCCAGCCTCAATCCCGAGAATTGATTATAAAGTTAGCGCCGCTCATTAAACTCCCTGAAATGTGTGTCATCAAAACGTCGGGAGAGAGAGACAACGTCTGATCGAAAAAGGATGAAAATCATCAGCCTAGCGATCGAATCACCGGCGAAGAATTTTCGAATGTGCAGAGCGAAGAGAAACAGAAATTTATGCAAATCAACAGGCGCCGCAATCTCGGGAGACCTTATTCTCGCGCGCGACGCGCGTGTCAGGCCTATAAATATTAACAAACGAGTTCCGAACGAAGCGCGCAGCAGTCTCTCTCTCTCTCTCTCTCCCGCGCGCGCAGAACTGCATTTTTATCTCCCCCAATAAATTCGCCTCTCGAACGAGCGCTACATCCGCTCTCGTGGTTCGCTTTATCGAGCGCCGCGTTCGCGGAAGGCCGAACTTAATCTTCCGCGTGCGCGCGTGCGGTGCAAGGCAAGAGAGAGAGAGAGAGAGAGAGAGAGAGAGAGACGGGAAAAATCGCGAGCGCGAAAAAGGAAGCGCCGATCGATCGGCTCCGTGTACAGAGAATGGATTTGAGATAGAGCGAGCGGATTATTTATAAGAGACTACGCGCATGACGTAGCGGACTATCAGGCAATTTATACTCGGCGCACTTGTTGGCTGTTCGGGAATCCGTGTGTGCTCGTTGATGGTGTCGGTTTTGAAACGGCGACTCGCTAATGAAGAGATCGGAAAATGTGTTTCGCGCGTTCTCTGAATTTTATCCGGACGGAGCTTGCGCAAACATGCGGGCGTATTTGCGCTCCATAATGCGGCGGCAGACGAGGGTATAGCTGTATATCACGGACTACATAATCTTATTTAATGAGCTTTTACGGGATTTCGCCCCCTGACTTCCTCCGGGGATAAGAAGAAAAACAAAGAGGGATCTTCTTATATATACACTATAATCGGCTGAAAGCGTTTACTCTTCCTTATACTACAGTGAAATTTTCATCTTTTTTTCTCTTGTATATCCTCGATGTAGAGAGAGCGAATTTTTTAAACTTTGATCCTCCATCCCGGGAGGAATTTTTCACTCTGGGGAGTAAATTCAAAAATTACTTTTTAAAAAGGTACTTCCGTGAATTTCGCGGTTGCGCTCGGCCCGCAGTACTAAAACGTATTTGCAGTCTAGGGTAGCGTTATAATAGGCTAAAAGCATTGCCCGAAATGAATCCGACTAGCACAACGTAATTACGCGCCTCTTTGTGCGTACGTACCCGAAAAGTTTCATCAAATTTAAGCCAAAGTGCACACCGCAAGTGAGAGTGATATTCAAAGAAAGTGGGATATATGGCGAGCTTGCTCCCGAAAATTCAACGGTTATTATACGTATTTCACGAGTTAATTATAATAAAAGCTCGTTGGTAAAAGCTCTTGAAAAATGCAGATTCCCTCCTACATTGTGGGTTCGCCACGTGGGAGCTCCAAATTTTGAAAACGATTTCCTGCGAAATTGGGATTCGAAGCTGCGAATATTTCGAATTTGATACAGCCGCGGGTGTATCTGCCAAAATTTCACAGCTCGAAAACCAAAACAACCTATACACGCATCTCGAAATACCAAGCTCGACTCTTCTCTCGAGTACATACTGCGAGCTTAGCATTTTCAAAACGACTACACTACAGCCAAAGTTGGCCTACAGAGCAGCGATAAACAGCTGTCGTATAGCGCGCGGCCACTCGCCCGTATGTATTTATGCGTTATTAACGTCTCGCGGCGTTTCAAATTTATGAAGCGGAGGCTCGTTTGCATATGCGCCTACATGTATGGGTATATATAGGCGATTTCGCGCGTTAAAAGCACGGCCTGTATCGCGACGAAACGACCTCAAGCTCCTTAAAGGTCCTCGGAGCTGCACTGCACGGATGGTCGTGTGAAAATAGATTGCGTCGCGCTCGACTTTCTTCTTTCCCTCTCCTTTTTTTCGCTTCAGTCGTTAAATTTTGTGAGTTAGTGCGAGGTGAATTCCCGAGAGGGAGAGAGAAGAGCTGCAGCAAATATTTCTCTGTGCCGCTCGAATATCTGTCTCTCTCTCTCCCCCTCGGATTCTCCATTTTTCGCGAATATCTGCGGGGGATGTGTGTACAGTGCGCTCTCCGCCGTTACTGCACAGTATATAAAGCGAGCGATATAAGTTATGGGGAAGAGACATTTTTCGTTCCGAGCGCAGAAACGTATTAAAAATTCTCTCTGATGTATGCAGCTTTCGGAGATTTCTACATCGCTGCCGCTCGTATACGCGTGTATTTTTAGCGACGCGTATTGCTCGAAAGTAACAGCCCTCGGGCTTCGCACAAAGGGAGAAGAACTTGATGAAATTCGAATAAAGAAATACATCGCGTCCCATATCAGTTTCGAAAAGTCGCGGGAATCCTTTATAGGTTGCGGAAAGGGGAGGGAACACAGAGACGTGCGCCGCAAAAAGGCGGAAAACGAGGATAGGAATGAATGCGAAGAAAAGGGGTGTGCGAGAAGCGCTATGGTTACAGAGAGCTGTGCCGAGCTCAATTTCTAGGGACTTGCATGTGCCTAGCGAGATGGAAGTCTATTTACTACGTGACCCAATTTTAAGACCAAATCACGCGGCCGTGTGTTTCTTTGTAAATTGAACTCATTTCGGCTGAGAATGACGCGCTCTAGCTCTCGCTGCTCCTTCTCGACTTTCTTTGGCCTTTTGCCGTTGCAGTAGACTCCGGAAGCAGTCCCAAGAGGGAACCTCGCGGAGTTTGCGGTTTCGCTCCGTCATAAGGCCGATATGAGAGCTTTCTCTCTCTCTCTCTTTAAATATGCCAGAATTTCGTTATTCAACTTTTCGCGAATTTCAAAAGTCTACTTCTCCCGTTTAATTTTCCGACTTCTCGGCTTTTTACGATCGATATAAAAGCAAGGAGCTCGATGAAATTTTCAAAACGCCGCTAATGGATATGCCTCTGCATCGAAGGGCTAAGGAAAACATAAAAAGCTCTAGCTCCTTCTTCTTCCTCTTCACAGGAGCTTAAAAGTTCGAGTCGTTTTTATACATAGAACTTTTGATACAGCTCACGCTTGAGAGCTGTATCATTTTCAAAGGGGTCAGTTACGTGAAAACTGCCCTTTCGTAAAGGAAACTTTACTCTCTCGGCTACTTGAAGAACGAAAAATATGATTTTTCAGCAACTTGTGACAGCATCTGTATGGCGAGCTTTTGATTAGTAAGCCAGGACTGTAAATCTTGGCCGACGCTCAGCATTGTGCGGACCAGAGCATTGTTACGATAATGGCGCGATATATTGTGCGATCTCCATGAACGTTCAATTTCACCGAGTTACATGTATAATTAATGCCTTAATGTACACGCGAATTACCGCTAATTTCACGCTGTTTTAACACTCGATATTTTCGTTACAATAGCGCAGCATCATAATCCGGTATAACGTAACTCGATCCTGTACTCTGTATATACTTTCATATTCATACGTCAAAATGATAAAAGCGTCGTCCGCATTAAAATGAAAATTTCGTCCTCTCCGGTGTATTTCCATTCCGCATACAGGGCACTCTACCACAGAGCGTGGAACAGATTTTCTTCTGGAAATCACATAAATAACGGACCGATAAAATAAATGGATAAGCGCGCGCGCGCCGGAAATATAATTTTTCAATTTATAGCGACGCGCGTATATCTCGGCACAGGACGGATGCGATTCGGGCTAAAAATTCGCAGAGCCGACCGATTTCCGAGGGTGTGCGTCCGTGCCCGAGGCAGCGTCGCTTTTTCCATTCGGCTCTGATGTGTGCGAGCGTCGGGAATTTCACTGACGCCGAGTTTCGGAAGAATAGAGACTTCGTATATTACTGTTATTTTTATTTATATATGAATATGTTTATGGCGATAACCAGTGTCAGCGGAATTTCAAGGGAGGCTTAATCATACGAAATACACACATCGAGTGCATGATTAATAAGATATTTTGAATGCCAGTTTGGCGCCCGCTCAAGAATCGATACAGCTAATTATGGCTCCTAATGGAATCTCGAGAAGGAGGCGTTATAGGTCGCGCGCGCGCGCGCGACGATGATTATCGGGAAATTATATTATGTGCATTAATTGAATCATTATATCGCCCAAAATTCGTTCAATATATTCTGTGAATTAATAACTGCAAAATACACCGCATTATTGCTGCTCACCAAAAAAATTAATCGCCGTAACGCTCCACCCACGCACTCTCTTTCAAATTTCCATTTTCCGAAATTCCATTCAGCACTGCATAAAAGCGCCCTTTTCACGTCCATTCACATATGAATCCATAGAAAAAAAAAAAAGTTATCTGGCCGCAAATAGTCGCGAAAAAAAATAATCTCCCCCGAATCCATCAAACCAAAAAAGAGAGAAAAAAGTGGCGATTCGCGCTGCACAGAGATCGAAGACGTGTATAATAAAGCGTAGCTGTCCTATTCTCTGTCTTGGGAAATCATGTGCACGCAGATAATGTCGCCGAAGCGAGCAAGACTGCTGGTGGCCGTCGTCTGGGTGCTGAGCTTCATCATCTGCTTCCCGCCACTGGTCGGCTGGAAGGATCAGAAGGTAACGTATACGGCCTCGCCAACTCCGTTATAATCCCGGTGACGACGCATCGCTGAGCAGCCGCAAAGCCTCGCCTGTCTGTGCTATATGTACACGCGAACGTGTTTCGGCCTAGAGTGAGCCTTTTAAGGCTGAGACGCTGTTGCTCCGCAGTCCTGTCGAAAGTGATGAATGGTGTTATTGGCGCGTCGTCTCCTAACTGGGGGATTCGACTTATACATATAATATACTATATGCGCGACGCTTTATATTATTTCGTGGATAAACAGCGCGATTGGTTTATTTTTAGAAACTTCGCACCGCTCTAGTGCCGCTGCAGTAGCTTCGAGTTTTATTTTCATATATACTCGCGCAAGACTTTAATAAACCGAAGAGTCTGTACTTTGCTCGTAGCAGCTTTGAGCTATTTTTAATGAACTTTGCTTCGGCGTGTAAACTTGAAACGCTCATGTGAAATTCGCGCCACATATCCTTGATCTTCAGAGAAGCAGTTCTATAGTTGCCGGATGTTTACAACGAACATATAGGTAGTAGTAGTGCGCACTTAATTTTTCATCGGATACTAAGACCCGCGAGCGCGAAAGTTGGCGCATCTGGAAGTCGAGATATTATTATATAGTGTTTGAGTTTGCGACTTTAAAAGCGTCTTTTCTTCTTCTTCTTCTTCTTCTTCTTCTTCTTCTTCTGATGAACGAGTTTACAAGTCGTGTAAGAGGTTTTTCATATTTTACTCGGCCGGCTGCGCTGCGCGATATTGCAGCTAAACGACTTTTAATGAGATAACGCTTCTCCGTGTTGCGCTTCCGAACTTTTTCGATGTACTCTGATCTAGTTTGCTATTGTTTTTTGCTCCCGCGATTGAATGTTCTTTTTCTATAGTTAATAGAATTTCGTATCGATGTCTGATGGTATATACAGCGCAACATCAAATCTAGCGAATGTGTGTTCGATTAATTAAGCCGAAGCGAAAAAGGCAGGAGTAACAAAGCGCTAAAATAATTAGCAATCTCGTAATTCAAGAGAACCAGCAATAACCAATTTGCAAATGAATTTACCGCGGATGAAATAAAAGCGTATTATACGACTCGTATATAATATAAATATAGGTATATATCGCGCATAGGGGCAGGCGCGGTTACAGCGACTGATTAAGTCGAAGGAGAGAGAGAGGCGAGAGTATAGGTCGAGTTTACGATCTTCGGGACCATAAAAGTATATCTTTGTGTATCCTCTGCAGGACGACGAGCTTGCGAGCAACATCACGTTCCCCGAAAACGACCCATTCAACACCACGAGCAGCAGCAGCAGCAGTGCCGGCATCATCGTCGCCGTCAAGCCCTGCCGATGGATTTGCGAGCTCACCAACGACGCCGGCTACGTTGTTTATAGGTAAGCGAGCCATCAAAATATCAAGCGTTACATAAATAAAACATCGGCAGCAGCGGCGACGGAACGAGAGGGAATACGTATACGCGCGCGTGCGCAACTCGATACACACCGGAATATACCGTACTTTATTTGCTCTGCGGGGGCGGCATATTGTTTCCGAATAAAAATTTTCGCCCTCTTGTTTCTCTCTCCTTTGTTTCGAGAGAGCATCGCGCCGCGTGTTTACACTGGCGAACGAGATGTTTGCATAATCATCTGAGAATTTACGTCCGTCGGCCGCGTGTGGATATAACTAAATCCACTTATCTTTTTATCTCACGCGCGACTTTGTTACATACACACGCTTTTGAGAGAGAGAGAGAGAGAGAGAGAGAGAGAGAGAGAGAGAGAGAGAGAGAGAGAGAGAGAGAGAGAGAGAGAGAGAGAGAGA